>CM042691.1:155944964-156585272 GCA_023614405.1 Avena insularis | reverse complement strand
GGACAAGCTCCTTGTAGAAGCGGCCAAGGACCTCCTTCGCCTTGGCGAGGGAGTTGACGACGGTGCTGCAGCGATCTTCGACCGCTGCAGTAGCATCATCTAGAGCACTCCCGTGCTCCGGGCGCTCTTGGTCAACTCGATGCCTGCGGCATCTGAGACAAAAAAGAAAAGGAATGAAGAAAGTAACACAGAAGAAAGACAAGAAAATGAAAAGAAAGGAGCAAAAATAAGGTACTCACCCGAAACAGCCTTGGCAGCAGCCATGAGCTTGCCCGCCACCTCTCTTTCACGCGCAGTCGCAGCAGTGGCAAGCTTCTCCTCGCGGTCCGTGGCCTCTTGCTGCAGACGCTCCTTAGCCTTGGCTGCCTCGGCCAGCTCCAGCTCAAGGCACTCTTTCGCACCAGCGGCGGCCTCGGCCTTCTTCTCCGATTGACCAAGGCTCTTCTTGAGAGCATCAATCTCACGGAGGGAAGTGTTATGCTCCTCTGCATTAAAAACATACAAGCGTCAGAAAGCAAGACAATAATGAAAAAAGAAAGAAGCACCAAAGCATACAGGTACCTTGAAGCTGCTGGAGGTTGGCCTCCAGCACCAGGTGCTCCTGCACCAGTCGCTTGGCATCCTGCACAAAAGGCTTCAGGAAGAAGAACTACCAGTAAGGAAAAGGACTTGGAGGCTGCGTCCAACACGAAGGAACAAAAGCAAAATTCGCACACGAATACGCTCATGGGCTCCCCCCGAAGACTCGAAGAAAGAACAAGACAAGAAATTTTTTTAGATGCTCGGGGGCTCCCCCCGTGGCAGGAAACAGAAGTACTTACATGCTCTGATGGCGACTCCGAAGGCCCGCTCGCAGCCTTCTAAGGTGCAACCACCTGAGCTTCCTGCAGAGAAGGGACCGGCGCAGCACCCTCAGAGGTAGCCACCATATGAGGAGGAGGAGACGCAACCTTCGACTCTCCCATCATCTCCCGAGCACCATCACTAGAGGAGTCGTGGGAGGAATGCCTGCACATGAAATAATTAGCACAAGCACAAAAATCAACAGCAAAAAGACAGCAGTATAAAAGAAACTTACGAATCCAGTGAGCTCAGGTCGAAGACAGGAGGAGTCCTTCGGGCTCTCTTCTCCCCCTTCTTCTCTTCCTTCTTCTCTTCCTTCTTTTCTTCCTTCTTCCGCTTCGCTGGCGGGTGCGGCGCTACAGCTCGCACGGGAAGAGCAGGAATAGGAGAGGAAGAACCTCCATGCCCGTCACTGTGACGCTCAAGGCACAGAGGGTTTCTGGGAGTTGGAGGAGTCGACGCATCCGAAGACTCGCTGGAGCTCCGCGATCATTTGCGAGTATGGTCCTCGCTCGACTTGTTGGCCTCTTCAGCCGGCGATCGTGCTGAAGGCAGTTCGGACACGGAATCCACCACATCATTATCCGGAGCATCCAGAAATAATTCAGGCAATGGTGGCACCATGCCCAGCACCTTGAAGATCTGCAAAAAGAAGGGACTTTGTTAGCAAACAAAGGAAAATAAATATGCAGTCGATGAAAAGCGCTACGCGCACGAATCTACAACTGTGGAACGGCCAGCGTCGAAGAAAACGGCGGAGTCAACGACTTCCCCGGGATATCCTCTCCAGCCTTGTACTTCAATAACGTACGAAGGGCCCTATCGAGATCACCCTGGGAAAGCTTCTCGGCCGAAACTCTCATCGGATCACGGCGCCCAGCATAAAGAAACATCGGGTGCGCCCTAGCCTGGAGAGGCTGCACCCGATGCTCTAGAAACGTGCGGATAATATCCACGTTGTTCACTTCTTTCTCAGGAGTCAACTGGAGATCCTCCACCCGACGGTAAAGGGCCTCTATCTCCGCTGACTCGCCATCCAAGATCTGGTTTTTCTAAGACCTTTTCGGCTCGATTATCTGGGAGGAGTCGAAAGGAGCAAGACCAAAATGCTGCCCAGCCACTGTGGAGTCGCGAATGTAAAACCACCGCCTCCGACAGTACTGGACAGATTCAGACATAGAGAAAGAAAACAAAAGAATATTGGCCTTGAGTGAGCTGATGCAACCCCTAATGGGATACACACTATCCGAACCGGATTGCCTCTTCACGGAATAGAGTTTCCGGAAGAGACCAAAGTGTGGCTCGATGTCGAGCCAGCACTCGCAGAAAGTGATAAAACAAGCAATGTGAAGAAGAGAATTGGTGGAAAGATGATGCAGCTGGATGCCATAGAGAAAGAGCAGCCCACGAAGGAAGTTGTGGACTGGGAAGGAAAACCCATGAATAACGAAGGCGAGAAACATAACCCGATACCCAGCAGGGGGACGGGGGATTACCTCGTTGCCGGGGAGTCTAACGGCCTCCCTATCCTGCGGGATCAAGCCCCGCTCGCGAAGCTTGCGGAGGTCACTCTCCCGCGTCTCTGGTCGCCGCCAACCACCGTCGGTGACACGGGTAGTGGTGGCGCCTTTCTTCCCTCCGGCGGCGCTGGTACCAGCCGCAGATGATGACTTCTTCGGTTTCCCCATCGCGCTACGGCGGCGCCGGCGGTGAGAGCGCCGAAGGGAGGAAGGAAATGTGGAAGAATATTCCAGCGCGCAGCAAGAACTCCTAGAGCACAAGGAGGCAGTGAAAACAAGAATCGATGCGGTGAAAACAAACTGCAGCTTTCTCCAATGATTATAATGGCGAGGACGAAGCACGGCAACCATCCATCAAGAATACCTAACGCCAACGGCAGATCTGGCCATACACGTGTCAGCATCACAACGAACCGTCGTTAACACGCCGTCCACTACGCGCGGAAATCGAGGCAACACCGTAATTATCTCCACGCCGCGCGTGACCGGTCAATTCAAGGTCAGCAAGTGGGACCCACGTTCGTCCAGTCAAGTCATCTCTGGCGCAGCAGACGCTTGAGGTCATTGATCGTCAGTACTGATGTCATCAAAAGCTATATTGGCAACAACTACAATTTCTTCGGCTTCAAAGCTAAGAGTACTCACTCGAATCTACGATTCGACTAAATACTCGGGGGCTACTCCTATTAGGAGCGCTGGCCGCGCACCCGAAAGATGAATAAAAACGAACTATTTCTTCGAGTCCTACGTCGAGTTTACGACTCCACTACGGACTCGGGGGCTACTCCCATAGGGAGGATGGATTTAAGCATCCGATTTTTTTTGTGTCCAACGGACTTAACACTGAACAATGTCTGAATTAAAGTCTCTGCTCGAGTCTACGACTCAAACAGACACTCGGGGGCTACTCCCATAGGGAGCGCTGGCCGCGCACCCTATGAATTCTTCGACTGCGATTTTTCGGATTAGCATGCAAAAAAAAAACTTTTCGGCAACTCTGCCCCAACAAAACGCTAAGTGAGCAACGTTCTCCTTGGCCACCCGAAACACCTCCGCGGTGATAAACATTCGGATGCTGTGTCTACGACACAAAGATAAGACCTACAGATATCATCTGATGGCCTGGCAACGCACACGATTGCGCTCTGCTAGTATAAACCCGTGCTAGCAGGCGCGATGAAAAATCCCAACGGATGCGTTGGGTACATCAGTTAAAATCACTGGAATTCCAATCATGTAAGTCGTTCGTGGCCTGAGTCGAATTACGCCAGCATATGTTCCGGGTTCGAGTTAAGGGACTCGAACCTGAGGAAGATCGTGTTGTTTCGTCCTAAGACAGTTAACTGACCCTGATCCGTCGGGTGAGTCAGGCACACGCATCAACAATCCCTACACACATACTGTTAATACATAGTTGCACCCGAAGGATTGAAGAGTCCTCAGCCGAATCTATGATTCGACTGATCACTCGGGGGCTACTGACATGGTTATACCCTACAGGTACGTGATCTCAGCATACCTGGTCCAGCCCAAGGAAGGCCCACGGCAGATGTACGCCGGCCCATGAAGATTTTCGGGTGGCCAAGGCCCATGACGCCTTCGGATCCTTGGAGAGCAAGACTAGCGTAGATAGGAAATTCAAAGGGGTAAAACCCTAGAACTTGTAACCGACTAGGTCTATGCAGGACACACTGAGTCTATATAAAGGCTAGGAGGGCACAACCTAGATCTCTCTCTCATACTTTCGCATACACACCTCCACGCCAGATTGCATCTGCGCACCCCTGTAACCTTCGATTCTGCCATAATCAAGAGCAGACAAGCAGGAGTAGGGTTTTCCCTCCGAGGGCCTGAACCTTGGTAAACCTTGTGTCCCTGTTTTTCTTGTTTGCTAACCGTTCCACGATCTCCAGCATCCCCATCTTCTCCAAAACCCAAGTCCATAACAATGGGCATTGATGAGATCAAACCTCGTCACGGGGTGCCACACTTTCATTAAATTGCGGTAAAAACATTATGTTCCACAAATATAAGAATAAAGCTTGAACGTTATTCAAAATTCCTTGAACCCTAAACCCCTAATTAAATGACCCTGACTAATTAAGCAGGTATATCATCCCCTTATGTATCAACATTTGAGATATACTTTCATTAAATTATGCTAACACCATTTCATTCCATGAATCTAAGCATAAAGCTTGAACATTATTATTGAAAATGTCGTAAAACCTAAACCTTAAACCCAACTAACCCTAATAAACACTGACCAAGCAGGCATCATGCGCTTTAAGATCAAAATTTGAGATACCTTCATCAAATTGCGCTAACACCATTCTAATTCATGACATGTCGAACATTATAGAAAATTCCCTAAACCCTACCCCCCTAAAGCCTAAACCCTAAGCCCTATATACCTTTAAAAACCCTAAACACTAACCCCTAACCCTAAGCTCAGACATAACCCGGAACGCTGAACTACCCCTAAAAAACGGGAAGGTCCACTATGTATATAGATAGTAGATCTTAAGTTGCACTTTTTGCCTTATGGGGTGGTTTATTCATATATAGTGGATGTCTAGCATGTCCAGCGTTGCAGATTTGTGGTGTCTATAGTATTTTTCACTGGTGAGGGTGAGTCTAGCAAGTTTTTGTGGACAATAGGTCTAGTACAAGACCCATGCCTTTATTGTTTCTTTCTAGTCGGATGAGTTGGTCCCCTATATGGTGTAAATGGTGGAGAATATTTTATTTTCTTAGACGCGAGCCTGGTAAATTTCCTACCCACGTCTAGTATGCTTGCTCTTAAATGATCTCGAATTCATATAATACTACTTTTCCCGTTGTTCTTTGTGTTACCCCATTCACCTTATTGTACAGGCTGCAGTTAAAACGAAGCAAGAGTCCTCGAAAGGAAGGACTAAAATTTGTGATCCCTCTTCTCATTCATCCTACCGTTGTATCTCTGAAGCAAACAACTTATTTACCACTCCACCTAGTACAGCTCCTGCAGGATATATATATATATATATATATATATATATATATATATGAATGCTGTGTTGCTTGCAGAAAGAAATGGTGTAGATGCCCTTAGATCTGTAGCTAAAATATTGAAGAAGAGGACAGATGATACATTGAAGCGAATTTCCATGTACGGATCTCTTATTGAGGATACCAACACTCTGTAATTTCTAGAATGCAGATCTTGTTTAATGATGTGTTGTAATAAACTTTTATTGTTGTAATAAGTAGTTTAAATTTTTGCATGTGTATTAATTGGCGTCTTGGCATTTATGTGCTATTCTGCAAAATAAGTCGGCGGTTCCAAAAAAATGCCAAAACAGTAACATGCTGGAACAGAATGATCTATGAAATGACGCATGGACGTGAACATGAACAGTAATGGTAGTAACGGTTAAAGACCAGAATAGTGACCGGCACAATCAGTACGAGACCAAAATCCTAATGGGTTGTAAAAGTAACAGGCCTGAATACTAATAGTACCAAACAGTAATGGGCTAGAATTTCAGCAGGCCTGGATAGTAAAAGGCCAGAAACGCAGCAGGCTAGAACAATAATAGGCCAGATTTCTAGCGGACCGGAATAGAATGCCAGATTTACAACTAGTCGGAACAGTTAATGGCCAGATACACAGCAGTCCAGAACAGTAAAAGGCTAGACTATCAGCAGGCCGAAATAGTAAAAGGCTAGATTTCTAGCAGGCCGGAATAGTAAATAGTCAGATTTACAGCTGGACGGAACAATGAATGGCTAGATACACAGCATACCAGAATAGTGAAAGGATAGATTATCAGCAGGCTGGAACAGTAAATGGTCAGATTCACAGAAGGCCAAAACAGTAATGGACCAGATTCACAGCAGGCTAGAATAGTAGATGGCTAGATTGTCAGCAGGCCGGAATAGTAAATAGCCAGATATACAGCAGGCAGGAACAGTAAAAGACCAGATGTATATCAGGCCGGAATAGTGGAAGGCCGAAATAACAGCGGGCAAAAATAGTACTGGGCCTAAATATATAACGGACCAACTTGTGGGCCCATTGCAAACAATGCTACTCTAAACAGTAATGGGATGGATTACTATTAGGCTTTCATAATGGGCCGGCCCACTTAATAATTGTTAGGCCTTGGATGGGCCTGGCTGTCTACCACGGTTTTCATGATAGTTAATGGCGTTAACCGACCATTAACGGCGTTCACCACATGCTAGTGTGCATGACATCAGCACTCAACGCGGCTGGAGAACAGATCTACGACGAAACGACTTTTCGTGGCTGAAGGGTGTGATCCGCCACTTCATAAAAAAAACCATGGTAGATTCATTGGTGATAGGCCTTTTACCACGAAGGGCATCCGTCGTAGAAGACTCTTCAACCACTAAAAACGAGTCTTCAACCACGAAAATCGTCCGTTGTAAAATGATATTTTTCTTGTAGGGAATTTGCATCTTGTTCGTAGTTGGATGCTGTTGAGCATCTTCATGTCTGCATGCAAATATTATTGCCAACTATTTTCACTAAAATCGTATCTTAGTATTCTATTGTCTTCCTCTTTATTTCAAATATAAAGCCCTGGTTGATCCAGCTATTGTATTTGTCTAACAACTATTTATAAAAGTGTGTTTAAACTAAAACAAATATAAATATAAACTATGTTTTAAACCTGGGAGAGGCTAGCCGGCCTACTACCCAGGCCCAACTAACCAGGCAAATCCTAACCATAGAGCACTCGCACCTGCACCTAACCCTAATCCCACTCCCCCACTATCCGCCGCCGGCCATACACGCTGACGCGCTTGCAGAACGCATGGCACGCACACAACCCAGCCCCGCAAGCCACGCATGCACCGCACCCCACCACACAGACGCACACACATCGCCACCCGATCGAGTCACTGTGACCAGTCAACCTCGCAGCGCCCCAACCCCGCTCGTGGACCCCGCACTACCGTCGGCAATCCTCGGACATACCCTGTCGCTACCTGGCCCCCACACGCACGTGTTCCCGCACAACCCCTGCCCCAAAACCCCTGCCCCGCACGATCGCCACCTACATGAACCCCTCTCTCTGCGCAGGATCCACCACCGCCGCCAGGGCCTACAAGCCGAGCTCCCCGCCGCCAGGGCCTGCATGTTCGCTGGTTACTCCCCTCTCCGTCCCCGAGCTCTATAGTCCCTGCAGCATGCTGTCGTCGTCGCCGGCCCGCGCTAGGCCTTGTCCCTGATTCCCTGCTCGGCTCGCCCGTCTAGTCGTGAGCCACGCAATCCCTCTCTGATTCCCTGTCATGCCTCCTTCGTCCCCTCTCTTCACCTAGTGGGCCACCGCCTCGTCGCCCTGCCTTCCTTGCCCCTGGCACCACCGGCCACACAGTCCTGCCTCCTCCTGCCTTGCCCAACGCCCGCACCACCGCTGGCAGACGCGGCCCTCTTCGCCCCTCTTCCCCGAGCTCCCACCTCCCCTCCTTGCTGTAAGACGGCCTCACCGGGATCCCCTCTAACTGCTGCCAGGGCGCTCTCTCCGCATTGCAGATGGCCGCTGGTTGCACTGTTGCTGTAGTACGCATAAATATCTGTAGCAGAATAATTAACCACGGCCCTACGGCGAAGTACAGTGTTGTGTCTTGTGTTGTATCAAACCACCCGAGTCTAGATGTTTCGCGTTCGATCCTTGACGACCAAGGCCGACCACGACAAGATCCACATGGGGGTTGCACGCTCGTGAGGTGGATCGACGCCACAAGAACTTCTACACAGTTTCCGAACACTCTATCGAGGAACATCAAGACAGCCTTGACGGACCGAAGACGCCGAGGTCTACCTCATGGACCCTCGAAGCCCAAACCACAAGGTCGCCTTCCCGAGCTGAACCCTGAGGCCCCAATCTGAAGCCGAGTCCGAAGATCAAGACCAAACCCTGATCCCCAAGTTCTTCGCTTCGACATGTGTGAACCTTTTCCGAGACATACGCTTGTTGCATCTTAACTGAACATGCTTGCATACATATTGCGGATGCTTGGGGTATTTCAACGATTCACCTAAATTAAATATGGAGGCTATATGCGGTCTCTCTAGTCTTATATTGAATCCATTTAAAATTGTGGAGTGAACCGATGCTATATTTTGTATTGTTAAGACAATATTTAAAATGCGGGGTATCTAAACCATATAAACCACCTAATTAATTGTCGGGATCCCGGTTCCGCATAATATTGCCTAATTGCATCGCATCTTTGCCATGTCATACATCATATATGCATCATGTCCGATCTTCTACCATAGTATCAAGTAGTGTATCAAGTGTTTCTTCTAGTGCTTTGTTTCTTCATGGATTAGGCCGATTAGTGATGCGAGTGTCGACCCGATCTTCGAATGAACCTTAGGAGAGCATACTTCCCCTTTCTACCTATTTTGCATTTATAGTCTTTACATCCTCCTGTTGATCTATTGCTATATGTTTTGTGATGCATAGGTCATGTACCCCTTTATATTTCCATATATCCCATATACTGCCATGGACACCTCCTATTACCTATTGTTTGGTAGTTAGTCGGCCTTGCGAGTCATATTTGCATGCGTAGTTGTTGTTTTGCATCGTCGATGTTCCACAGTTGTTGGAGAAATTCTTCATGCTTAATGTTGGAGATGATCATGGCTTTAATTATAGTTTAATAACTAATATTGAAAGTAGGTAAATAATGTAGATGCACCGATGGGCAATAAATATTATTTGGTTTTTAACTGCCCACTTTTATCCCATAGGATCACGAGTACTTGATACCTGTTTCTTGACTATTGCACTATCCGTAGGTGGGACCATAAATCCCCTTAGCTAGAGCTTGAGTCATAACTTATTTCTTGGGGCCACAAACTAGTTTAGGGATTTATTACTATCCTGTACTTATGGCATGCCACTGCTTTATTTACTACTGTTTCTCGTGGACAACGTTTACTACTATACTATTTAGGAACCCTGTGCCACGTTTCCACTGTTAGCCCAAATTGCATCTTGTCCGTACTCGGATGCTATATCGCTTTCGAGGTGATTTGGATATTTGTACTATATACCTGTATTCTTGACTCATGGAGTCATTGCTGTATGTATGCATATATATATATATGTATATATATATATGTTTTTGTGGTTCCATCGTGAACTATTGTGTAATTGTATTACTTTGTTTTCCACCCACAGGAAAGTTCCTGGTGGGCACCTTTGAATCGTTTCAATATGGGTTTGGTGGGAATCACTAAAACTTGCATATGGCCGATCTGAGGGTGTTACATGTTATTTACTAGAGACATTGTTTTTAAGTCTGCAACTCTCAATTGTTTTGGATCTTCATTTGCTTAGATCAACATACCTCTCCAGCCAAATGAAGTGTGGTATGCTGTGATTGCTGACCTTCAAGGTCGGAAATATGATACTGTTGGCTCGAACATCATGAACGACATTATTGAAGAGGAAGCAAGCATTGTCATAAACAACTTCAAGCTTGCGTTTGAAGAAGCATACAGTTTTCCGTACATGGTTGATTTTCGAAATATGACCACCACACTTGTTCAGTGGATATCTGACAATGAAAACCAGTTAAGTATCGTTAACACGGCGTGATCCTTCCACTCTTAAATTTATATATCAAACAAATAAGTGAAATATAGGTTTGTCTATAAAATGAGCAGGAAAGATAGTGGAGTAGGTTTGCTGAGGTTGCTAAAATCTAACGATGGTTTTGTTGACCATTGGTCCCAGTCTGTAAGTATAATTTCCAGGAATAATTAATTTCGTATTTGCACTAGTATACAAATGCATTCACTTATAATTTAATTGTTCAGACTTTTTATTTGTACAGACTCATACTAAGCCTTGCGTGAACAGCTGACATTTCACATGGTTGTATCAAAGTTCAATGAAAAGTACACAAGAAAGATTTAGGACTTCTCAAGAAATACAAATGTAGATACTTTTATATTTGTAAAAACAAAAAAAAATTATTCAGTGTCGATCATCATATAGTCAATTTTTCTTTGTTTTTTGTTTGTTTCGCAGGAGTGAGGTCAGAAGTTAATTTGGAGACCAACTCTTTGAATGAAGACTATGAATTATGTTGCTTCCTATAGAAACAAATTCCCTCTATGTGTTACCGGCATGACTAAAATTTATTGATGGAATTATGTGCTCTCCAAAGAATAGCCTGCATTAATTGTAAAAGGGATTATTAATATTTCAAACTTCAGACCATTGTCAGATCATTAAATTTCTAAATTTGTTTTGAAAATGTATTCGCTTGTTTTTATGTGATAGTATCTTAGTTTTAATTGAAAATAACGAATTTCCATTAATGTTTTACACTAGGCAATATTTTGAGCAGTCCAAAAAAGATTTTGTACAACAAATATTATAGAAGTGCAAGGTATGCACGATCAGGCAGTTCATAATCGTTGCATTGTACAGAATACTAGTCGTATTATTCGTTTGAACGAAGTATTGTGAAGAATAGATGACAGTGCTATATTCTTAATATAGAAAGTGCATGCATTAGTATGGTGTACGACATACATAACAGATCGATGTGTGAACTTTGGGATGTAAATAAAATTTTATGTTGCATTGTGAAATTCTGGTAAGAGCATGACAAGTACTCCGGGTAAAATTAATGGAACAACAATTGGCTGGAAACATATAAATTAATAGAGTGGATTTTATATTATAATATAATAATTCAAGGACAGTGAGGAGTACAATTAATATATATTACCTAGAATAAATTCCAGTACCCTAAATGACAATGATTTATTGTTGTTGCTACCTAGATTTCCAGAAATCATTGTTGAAAGTGCAATAGACGTCGCCTTGAGGGGGGTGAATAGTCTTTTAAAAATTATTACGGTTTAGGCTCTAATAAATGAGGAATAAAAATAATGTTTAATTTATAGAGCACATAACCTAAAACCACTAAGTTCATCTAAGTGCACCAACAACCTATGATAAGCAAGACAAGCAACAAGGCAACAACAAGATAGAATACTTCAACCACGAAGGCCTCAGTTGAGAGATAACCTGTAGAGTTCCAACCTGATAAGGTAGAGATCCCTGTGTTTATAGTGCTAGTCCCTGGATCAATAGCTAGCATCCACAGTTTAAGATGTAATATCAAGGAACAAAGGTCATATTACAACATATAACTAGGAATAAAATAATACATTACATCTTACATAGCTCATTTGGCTATCTCATTACAATGCAGCAGAAATAACTATATAGCATTGGGTCCTTCATCTTCAAAGTGCCACAGGCAATCATGTTGGTTGTAGACTTGTAATCTTATTCAACACACTTCACTAACATCAAACAAACCTGCAACATAATAAATTATAGCCACAAGGGTCAGTACATTTGAATTGTATTGGCAAGTGATACTATGGTAGAGTAATGGTATCTATCATCTATATGCATTTGGCTAAGTAGAGCTTATGCTTGCTTTGCTCAAAATAAGGTTTTCCTTATCAATTGCAAAACACTAAGTTTTTATTTGTCAAAATCACCCAAGGAACAACCAATTCTTATAAATTGGGATGAGGAGATCCTTGATAGCTTCCATGTCTTGATGCTCAAATTGTCCATTGTCGGGGACACGGCTAAGTACTTAGGTTTTACTCTCTTGAGAGGTGGTGCACTTTCCCCACAAGACTCGACATGCATCGAGACAAGATCTTTCAGAAGCCTTTCCTTAGACCAAATGGACGCGTTCCCATCCTATCACCCCCTACCACCTTATGTCCATCTGGCTAAGTTATTGCAACCTATATGATCCAGGCCGAGCCCATATACCATGTGGCTGCACTAGAAGCTTCTCAACATTTGACATATCAAATCTCTTTGTTCTTAGGTGGCTTTCCACAAGTGAGATACACTAGGGTAGGCCATGAATATGGGGCCCTATGTAACCACTCATCATAATCCATTCACACCATTCCACCCAGGTGATTCATTCACATAGTTGTTTTATTAAACAAAACACAAGTCATAGACTTAGAAATATTTCATAGGATGAATATAATCCAACCTGGTTTTCTACAAGCTAAGCTAAGCATACTATTAGCAAGAATATTAACTTAGGGAAAATTCTACTAAGGCATCATCTAATAGGATTTACCAAGGCATAGCATATTTAGTAAAAATTCCATGCAAGTCCTACTCAAAATATCACTAATGCATAGTGAAAATAATAGGACAAAATGTATGAAGCACAACTTGCCTTTTTAGTAGAGAAGCTAGGTTCACTCCTTGATCTTGCAATTGTCACACTCTTCAAAGTTTAGTACAATTTCAATCAAGCAAGGCACATGTTCAATCTAGCATTTAAACAATTAATCTCATAAAATAAAGAAACAAAACAATGCATGCAAGCATGCAAAAGATTGTTTTATTGAAAAAGTGGTTTCTACTAAGGCTATAAACATTTTAAAACACCTATTGGACATTTATAAAAGTGGCAAAACCATTTAAAATCAAGTTACTGAAAAGGGGCCATTTATATCATTTTTGTTTTGCTAGAAATGATGTTAATCAAAATAATAATTTCTAGTGTTAGACAAATATGTTTTTAAACACAAATGTTAGTGTTTATGGTGAAAGTGTTTAAAACAAATCTATTTACAAAACCTTTCACTCAAAACTCATTTTTAAATAATAGCAACATTTTGTTTTACTAGAAATGCTTTTTATTGAAATGAATAATTCCTTAGTGTCACAAAATATACTTTTAAATCAAAAAGGTAGTTTTATGATCAGTAGGTTCAAAACAAATTATTTGCAAAAGATGTTACCAAAAAATCATTTTTAGAATATTTTTTATACTCAAAATGGTCCTAGAAATGTTTCTGCAAAAACACTTAATTTTCCAGAAGAAAAATACTATATTAAAGGCATGGTTGCAAAGTTCACATTTTTGTGAATCCATTGATACAAAATTTTCAAAATTTTGACATGTAGATCAAAAGTTATGAATTTTGCAAAATCACTTATATAATAAATCATTTCTGTTTTTTAAAACAACAGGCAGGGCCACGTGGAGCGATCCTATTGGGCGATACCGGTTCGGCAGGATTGAGAAACGTGGGCCGTCAGGTCTACTAAACATGGCACGACATAGATCACTCTATACGCTTCGTCTATGATCTAATTCTATCCATCAGATTTAAATCGGACGGCTCACAGCTACTCAACCAGAGATGGGCGGCGCTGGGAAACGGTGAGAGGCTGCGTGCTCGGGCTGCGGTGGTCCGGTGCAACCAGGAAGCAAAGGAGAGAAGGGAGGGGATTACCAAACTCACAGCGACGTGCTGATGCTCAACGTGCTCTTCATTGGTCGACGGGCACGCGGGTTCGTCATCGATTGCTCACCGGAGTTGGTCCTGGTGACGGGCGAGCTCGGGCGTCGACGGGGACGAGGATCTAGAACGTAAGCGAGCGAGGTAAGGCTTCAGCAAGGTACGCATGGGTTCGAGGAGTGCAGAAAAATTTACCAGAGAGTAAGGGGCACACGGGATCGGCGACAGCAGCTCGCCGGAGTTGATGCAGACGGCGGTGGCGCTGTATCATCATCGTTGCTGACACTATGGGGCGCATGCGGGCAAACTAGGGTTACGGGAAGGTGCACACGGTGTTGGCGATCAGTTTCGTGTGGTCCAGGGGGCAAGGGGAGGTGAGGGTTGGCCGGAATTCGTGCTGGAGGTTGCCGGAGACAGCGGTGACGCGAGCACGATTCGAGGCAGCCTAGTCGCATTCGTGGCATGGTGTCTGAGGGGAAACAGAGAGGAAGCAGAGGGGAGTAAGTAGGCGTGGTTGCTGGCGAGAATTACTCGGCCATTGATGTGAATTTAGGAGAATAATCCATGGCAGAAACGGTAGTGAGGGGAGAGGGGCGAGGTCAGCGGGGAACACGATGATGACGAGCCAGCAGTGGGGTCATGCCGTTAGTGATAGAGGGGGTATGTTTGTGAGTAAGAAAACATTTCGCGGGGAAAAAAGAGAGGGCTGCCAGGTGGGCTGGTTGGGCCAAGTTGGGCCAAGGGTCTGGGTAGGGTTAGCTGGGCTGGTCCTTTCTTATTTTTTTCTCTTTGTTTTCTTTTCCTTTTTCTGTTTCTGATTTCTGTTTTGAATTTATTCAAATGTTTCAAACACTTATTTTATTTCAAAACTTTTCCAAACTTTCAGTAAGTTTTTATACTATTTAATAATATATTTTAAAGTCCATTTTAGAATAATTTCTTTTATTCTCTTATGGTTTATCATTTATTTAAATTATACATTTGTCTTTATTCCAATTATGTTTTCTGTTTTCATTTGAATCAAATGTTTTAAACTTCTATTTGAATTCAATTTTTGACCAATCCTTTTCTAAACTTTCAGTATGTTTTGAAACTGTTTATCAATGTGTTCAAAAGTCCATTTTTAGAATATTTCTTATATTCTCTTATGGTTAAATATTTATTTATATGAGGCACTTGTTTTTATTCAAACCATTGATTCAAGCCTCCATTTGATTTCAAATTTTCATCAAACCTTTTCAGTAGGTTTAAACTTATTGATTAGTGTGTTTAAATAATTCACTTCGAATTATTTCAAACATTTTATTATGATTTAATATTTATTTAAATTAGGCATTTGTCCTTATTTAAATGAATTTGAATATGGTTCCAAACCATATAATTTTATTTAATTAATCCTTTATTCTTTGTAAGTTAATTAGATAACTTTTTAATCCACTTTGGCAATTTCAATTATTATTTTCTCATGATTTAGTTAATCATTTATATTAGGGATTTTCTCTTCCTTTTAAATATAAATTTGAATATGGTTTAATCCATATGCTTTTATTTGAATAATCTTTATCACTTTATTTTCATTTGGATTATCTTTATTCCATTTTCTTAAATAATCTTTATCACTTTATTTATTTAGTTTAAGCAATTTGTCTTTATTTAAATAAAATTGAATATCGTTCAATCCATATAATTTTATTTAAATAACCTTTGATTCCTTTTTATTATTCAATAAACTTTCATTTCATTTGTTTACGGATTTGGCTAAGATTTAATTTGGCTTTTAAATAGTCCTTATTTATTTATTTATTTCTCTCTTTGCCGTATAAACTCCATATCTTTTTATTTATAGATCCAAAATTGGTGATTCCAATTTGTATGACATTATTTAATATTTGTTTATCTTTTTAAATCCCTTTAGGATTAATTTTCTCACAATTTGGTATGTATTTTAGCTAGGAGCTTTGTTAGCTTTGGAAATTATTTTCCTTTATCTTATTAAATTCAAAAGTTTTTATCTATGGCTACAAATTAAATGAAACAAATTTATATGGTTTTATAATATTTTTGTTTATCATTTTGGTCATTTATTAATGTTTTTTGCTGAATTTTTATCTGGATAAAATCCATAGTCTTAGAGAGAACTTGGAAATGATTTTTTTCCATTAGGGTTTTAGGGTTTTGGTTTATTTTCCCAAGTGTTTAAATTCAAGATTCTTTCCATGCATAAATTGCATTTTATCTTTGGAAATGATTTCTTTATTTAACATTTGGTGTTTTGGTTTAACTTTTCCAAATGTTTAAATTTCAAGATACATTCATTGATGAATGCATTTCACTTGATTTAAATTTTGTTGGATACCCTTTTCATTCAAATTTGTCCAGGAAGGGTTTTGATGTTTCCATTTAGAAGCAAAAAGTTTCTTTTCACCCTAAATTTCAACATTTATTTATTTTGATTATTTATTTTTAACATTTCAAAATTTGTAAAATTTTGGGATGTGACATAACCGATGGGCGCGGATACGATGATTTTTATCCCGAAGTTTACTTCCAAAGAAGCTACGTCTCTGTTGGAGAGGTGCGATGGCACAATGATCCTCGAACACCACAAATGGCTCACCTTGAGCTGTGGTGGCTCAATGCTCACCCAACGCCACACAAGGCCTCACCACAAGATGCGAAGGCACGCAACTCACCGACGCCACAAAATTCTCACCCTATTCTCCCGTGAGATCGCCACAAAGGCCTACTCACGATCCACTAAGGGACACTTCAGGGCGTTCACCAAACCCGTACAAGGATGGGGCTATCTCCAGAAATCAATTGGAGGCTCCCAACAAAAAAGCCACAAAAGTCCACAAGGCCACAATCTTGAGGCCACTCCACAATGGAGGCCTCAAGAAATCAACACACCAACCACACAATCATTTAGGGTTCCAAGAACCCAAGAATAACAAGCCCACAAGCTTGCACTCGCTGAATATCCATGGTGAACTCAACCCTATGCCACAAATGCAAGGGAAAGTCCTTCACTCCCAAATTCCAACAAAGCTACAAAAGCTATTCGGGGAATTAGGGAGGAAGAAAACAAGAGGACAACACAAAACTCTCCAATATCTAGATCCCAAGGATTCCTTCACAAAGAAGGGATTTGGTTCGGGGGGATTATAGATCTATATCTCCTCTCGCAAATCCCTCAAAGCGATGCAAGCATCATTGGAGGGAGAAGGGAAGAGGGCAACCTTTTGAATGTCAACAATGGAGGAGAGAGATGAAGAGCTGGAAAAAATGTCCTCAAAAGTTGGGGAAACAATACGGAAGAGAGGAAACTTAAAAAGGGCAAGAGAAATCTGGCCATTTGGGCCAGATTCGCGCACCACCGGAATTTCCCGTGCTCCACCAGAACTACTGGTAAATAGAAACAGAAGATACAGAAGAAAACAGTACTTCACCTGAACTTGGGTTGGAATTTGGACCAGAATTTCCGCTCAAGCAAAAACGCTGGACAATATTGCACAAAAACTTCAATAAATTCTGATTCCGGACTCCATTTTTGATGATCTTGGGATCATTTTTAAGAGAATGCCAAGATCTACAATATTATGCAAAGAAACATCATAGTCCATCATGGAAGGATAAAACCAATTTGAGAAAGGTATGACCTATCTAGAAGCGATGAACAGGTAAAACCTCCAAAACTGAAAACACGAGAAATTGAGCTTGGAAACTTTGATTGAGATGAAACCAATTTTGTTGGAAAGATAAAACCAAGAGAATCCAACAAAAAGTGAATTATTGGATACCACCAATGTAGACAATATCATATATATATATATATATGTATATATATCGAAAATATGTTTGTACCCCCTAGGTGTTATACCACCCCACGCATTTACCATTCGATCGATCGTTGAGATCGGTGCTGGCTGTGTGCTAATCACATCATTTTCTTTAAATAACATGATAGTATGTAATTAGCTGGTTTCACGTGCTGGACCACTGACGTGTCAGTATAACAGATAAGATCACCATGGTTGTTGGGTTTTGTTAGATGGTTAACACAATAATTAGTTCAAAAATAGGTTTTAATGGAGTGTCATATCTCATCGTTGTTGCCCCATCCGACGACAACCAAAAGGGTGGTATAGCCTACCGAGGACAAAAAATCCACTCTATACAACCAAAAGGGTGGTATAGCCCACCGGGGACAAAAAATCCACTCTAATATATATGTATATATATATATGTATGTGAGATATCTCCTAAGGTGTGGAACTTGAAAAATCTACACGACCAAGAACGCAATAAGATATGGAAGGGAAATCCCTCTTTGATTAACTAGAGCTTGTTATGATGAAAACCACAAGCCCTAGATCCTCTCATGAACAAGATTCAAATAACAACCAAGAAATATGATGCTATGTATGCAAAGGTTTGAGATCTCTCCGAAAGATGCGATCGAGACACCCGCTTGAGAACCCCTCTCAACTGACAACACGAGACCGGCAAAAGAGAAACCCTATCAAGAACATACCTTTGCCTTGAGCATTCCATTTGAGCTTGATGCAGACCATCTTGACCTTCTCAAGATGGAACACCTTTCTTGTTTGCTCTTGCTCGCTCTTGCTTGATGAAGACTTGCAAATTTCTCCCCTATTCTTCATGGAGAAATCTCTTCTTTGGACTTATCTTCATCACTCCATTATCATCGAGGATGGCAAGTGATACGTCCAAAATGAATCTACTTTCCCAAACACTTTTGCTATTGTTTCTCCTCTAAACTTGTGTGATTTGGATACAACTAACACAGACTGACGTTGTTTTCAGAAGAATTACCTTGGTGTCTAGTTTTTGTGCAGAAAATCAACTATCGGGAAAAATCCCGAAAAATATGCCAAAAATCCTATTTCACCAGAAGATCCACGGAGCCAGAGTGGAGGCCTAAGGGTCCCACACCCCCCTGCCACGCGGGTGGGCCCACCCCGTGCCTGGGGTGGTGCCGCCACCTTAGGAACCCCCTTGGACTCCCTCTTCGCCTATAACATGCCTCTTGACCTAAAAACTGAGGGGGGTTCGACATTTTTCCAGAAAGAGTTCCGCTGCGCCGCTATTCGGAACCAGAAACTCCGTTATGGCACCCTGCTCGGACGGGGAATTTGGGGAGGATCATCGCCATCATCATCACGAACGCCTCTCCATCAACCATCCATGTTTCCCTCATCCATGAGTGAGTAATCCCCTGCTGTAGGCTATGGGGATGGTAGGGATTGGATGAGTTCTATCATGTAATCCAATAAGATTGTTAGGGCATGGTGCCTAGTATCTCTATTTGTGTAATTTGACATTGTTGCAACTTGTTGTGCCTAATGCTTGTCTCTAGGGCTCGAGTGCCATGATCTCATATTTGAACTTATTATTGAATCATTATGATAGTATTATTTGTGATCTTATCTGCAAGTTGTGTACACATATCATTGTCCGGATCCAAAGGCCCCGAAGTGACAGAAATTGGGACAACCGGAGGGGATGGCTGTGGTGTGAGGATCACATGTGTTCATGGAGTGTTAATTATTTGCTCCGGTGCTCTATTAAAAGGAGAACCTTAATTTCCAGTAGCTCCCTTGAGGCCCCGCTGCAACGGGCTGGCAGGACAAAAGATGTTGTGCAAGTTCTCATTGCGAGCACGCATGACTATATATGGAGCACATGCCTATGATGGTTTAGTACTTGGATGCTTATTCTTATTTATATGCAATTTCCCTAGGTCTTGAAGTTACATATTTAGACTCGTCCATGCAACGCCCGTCCATCCATCCCTATGCCTACCGCGCTCATATCCTACTGTTTGCTACTACTGTTACTATTGCTCTTGTTTTACTGCTGCTGTTGCTTTGTTGTTTGCTACTACAAACTATTGCTACTGATAAACTTCTGTGAGCAAGAAATATTTCTAGGTGTAGCTGAATTGCAACTCAGTTGTTAAGGCTTGCAAGTATTCTTTGGCTCTCCTTGTGTCGAATCAATAAATTGGGTAATACTACCCTCGAAGACTGTTGCGATCCCTTATACTTGTGGGTCATCAGCAAGCTCCAAGAATAAGATCTTCTAGAGAAGGCGAATCTTGAGCTTGCACTTCTTCATTCCTTCTTGATTGTTGATCCATCGAGACAAGATCCTTCTTTCTTCATGATTCCAATCAGCACAAAGGCCTTGGACATTTCTTCTTCTCCTTCTTCATTTCTTCTCCTTATTTGATGAACTAGAGATTTTTATGATGACAACCATAAGCCCTAGATCCTCTCACTAACAATATCCAAATAACAACGAAGAAAGATGATGCTATGTATGCAAAGGTTTGATCTCTCTGCGAAAGATGCGATCAAGTCACCCGCTTGAGAACCCTCTTGATAGTACGACTATCTATCTATCCAAAACCCGGTCACTCAACTAACAACACGAGACCAGCAAAAGAGAAATCTTATCAAGAACATACCTTTTCCTTGAGGATTCCACTTGAGCTTGATGCAGACCATCTTGACCTTCTCATGATGACACCTTTCTTGTTTCCTCTTTCTTGATGAAGACTTGCAAATTTCTCCCCCATACTTCATGGGGAAACCTCTTATTTGGACTTATCTTGATCACTCCATGATCACTGAGGATGGCAAGCTCCAAGCATGAGATCTTCTAAAGAAGGCGCATCTTGATCTTGCACTTATTCATTCCCTCTTGAGTGTTGATCCATCGAGACAAGCTCCTTCTTTGTTCATGATTCCAATCGGCACAAATACCTTGGATTTTTCTTCTTCTCCTTCTTCATTTCTTCAACTTTCAACCTTGAGACGAACACATGGTCCAAGAGATGCCAATGTACAAACCTATAGGTGAAATTCAATTTACATATTAGTCCATAAAGATTTTCATCAATTACCAAAACCACACATGGGGGCATACATGCCCTTTCAATCTCCCCCATTTTGGTAATTGATGACAATCCATTTGAGAGGGTTTAAATATGGAATTTAACAAGCAAAGTGGTTTCCCCAACATTAAATACTACAAAAGTATGTGATGTTGGTACAACCACAATATATAGAGAAAACTTCCCCAAAATCTATGCATGTGTGATGAACTTAAAATTCATTGCATAGATTGCCAACCATTGCTGTTGGTTGAGTTTCCTCTATATATTCAACATGCAAAGGAACCACAAAGATGCAAGAGCATGAGAGGCAAATTCTTAAGAACACACTCAAAGCAAAGGCCAACTTCCCTTAAACCCTCCAAAACTTCTCCCCCATTGTAATCGATTGCAAAAATGGGTGAAAAGTAATAGACAACCAAAATAGTGAGAATTCCTCCAAAGGTGTGCATATGCACATGGAAAATGATGAGTACTTGGGAGGAAGTAAAACTATATTGAGGACCCAAAGATTTCAAAAAGAAAAAATCTTCAAAAAAGGAAGCAAGCAATCAAAAGATCCAAAAGAACCAATTGAAAACCCAACAAATGATACCAAATGGAAACAATAAAAATGAGTGTTTAAATGAAAATAGTGAAGCTCCCCAAACTTTGTGCAAAGTTTAGAATACTTGTATTTTAATACAATATGCATAAATATGGAATCCTCGCTCCCCCATAAGCATTTAAACTAGAAAATATGAGAAAGAAGGAAAATGTGCACTCTTAAATGAATTAGAGAAGCTCCCCAAAGATTATGCACCAATTATAGTAATTGCATTTGGAAACAACATGCACAACCATGGAATCCTCACTCCTCCAAATTAATTTAACAATGTACTCAAAGGTCAACAAATTTGGAAGCCACCAAGGAGTAAAAAAATAAGAGGTGGTCTCCAAGAAATGCAAAAACAAACAAAGAGTGATCTTCTCTTGTGTGTATAAATTTCTAGGTGGAAAATATCTCTAAGACATATGCCCACAATGAAATATGCATAAAGAAAAATAGATACTCTAGAAAGCATTAGAATAGGAAAATGAAGTCATAGAATATACCAATAAGATTTTTCTTGAGAGCATGGCCAAAGGCTCAAATATATCTTATTATACATGAATGAGCTTCAAACACCAACACATTACATACATTACAACTATTACCAAGGGGAAAAGGGGATGGTTGGAATATATGGGGAAAAGAAACAAGTATCACAAATATAAATAAACTAGAAATTCTCACTATTGCACATGAGAGAAATTGAGGAAGAGATATGCAATAAAATTTCTAGATTGACATATTTGGGATTGGTGGATCATGGGCATGATTTTGTATAGTCTCCATTATATGAACTTATCTCAAGATACACACATTTTCAATACAGAGAACTCTTCAAAGCCAAAGCAAGAACCCCAACATTTCCAAGTACACAAATTAATGGCGACAAGCAACCTACAAAAGGTTGGGAAAAGATATGTATGCATGAGAGAGAGATACTTGATACCGAGATATAATTTTTTAGGATGACAAAGAAGATATGAATTCATTGATCATCCTAGATTGCATCCAATTGACATGTAGACACCACTTCTTCCCTGTTCAAGATACAAGCACCCAATATATATCTCCAATGTATCTAAAACACAATTAAGTACACTATGGTCCCCAAACAAATCGGGTCCAAAGTAGTTAGTGTAACTATAATACATGGGCGAGCCTCCACACAAATATGTGCATATTGATATGAAATTGAATTTCATGCACATCTTAGACCATAGGATTTGGTGGAGTTTCTCCTATATATTGGATCAAAGAAAGAAAGCATGCCATAATATATACATGAAGTAAATATGCATGCACAAGACTTTCAAGAACCAAAAGGAGATACAATTTGAACAGAAACACCAAGTAAAGCAACAAGGCAACACAAAAGTGTGACTTGACACAAGGTGTCAGAATTGTATCAAAGAACGAAATCAACACATGAAAGATCACAAGTTCAACAAATGAACTAGGAAAACGCCAAAGATGAAAAGATAGAGAAAAACATAAGTAATCAAGGATTTACCTCATTATAAAAGAAAGAATGAGACAGAACCAACTCCTAAAGAGAGTAAGGTTCCAAAAACCAAAACAAACTCTTCAAACTTTTCATGATGGCACACAAAGTACCAAAACAAAACAATCAAACTTCCAAGCACATAAAACATGATATGGACCAAACATGAAGCATAAAAGGAGTGTTCTAGAATTTTGGACCAAACATGGACCAAACATGAAACATGAAACATAAAACAAAACAATTATAGGAGGGCTCCCCCATAGAAAGTGCATTATATAGAATTTTGCTTTTGAATGCAAAATGAAAACAAATGAAATCATCACTACTACCTACATTAAATAAAACAAAAGAGGATAGATGCTTCACAAGAAATAGAGTGAGGAGCACAAGCATCATCTCAAAATTCTCCTTCAAGATAGATGCTTCATAAGAAATAGAGTGAGTAGCACAAGCATCATCAATATTAGCAAGTGGTGAGGGAAACTTGGAAGCTCTTAAGAGTATGAAGCTTTAAGTTTCTCATGTGACTCGGTGAGTTTGATGAGCTCACCATTGATGACCCTAGAGCCATTGTTGAGGTGCTCAAAATCCTCAAGGAGTTTAGCATAAGCAACTTCAAGTTCATCATTTTTCATTTGAAGGGAACTAGCCACATCAATATCTCTATCATGAGATTCCTTCACTCTAGATAGATCTAGAGCAAAGATATCCTCAAGAGATTCTTTAGTGGTTTGTTCCTATTCAAGAGCTTCATTTAGGTTTGCAATGTCATTAGCATACTCACGCTCAAGATTACCCATTTTTTCAATTGTGTCCTCATTCTCATCTACTTTCAATAGCAAAGGTTAATATTTCAATGAAAGTAGAGCAAGCATTTTTATTTGGATGAAGAGCACGAAGGACTAGCCCCCCTTCTCTTTTCAAGAAGCAACATCATCATCTACTTCATCATCATCGACAATCACATTATCATGAGATATATTGGGATCCAAAGGAGAGGTTACCTTTTAACCCTTAGCCATGAGGCATAAGTGAACTTTGGGATAAGGTGATGATGAGGGAACACATGAAGCTCCAATTGCAACCTTTCCTTGGCCCACATATTCTTCGATTTCCTCTACATGGTTAGCAACACGATTACTAGAGGAAATAGAAGCACATTTGTCATGGAAACAAGGCAAAGCAAGCATATCATTATGAGATATATTCAAAGCATTTCTACATGATATTCAAGGACAATCAACAAAGGCATGTAAATAATTTATAGTGCTACAAGTGTTCACGTCCAAAGATGCAACATTGCAATGAGATAGATACGAAGGATCATGAATGGAAAGCCCACTATCCACATTGCAAGTTCTATCACCACTCACCATATCATTACCTTGTGACAAATCACATGTTGGTGTAGTGGAAGAAGGTGAGAAATCATCACGGCCAGAGGTGGATGGAACACAATCATTCTTATTAAGATTGAACACATCAAATTTTGCTTGAAGCTTGGTCCAAATATCATGAGCATTCCGAAAATGCATGAATGAGGAAAGAACTACAAAGCTCACAACATTAACAAGCACATTATATACTTGAGCTTTAAGATAAGAGTTTTTCTCCTCCTCCAAAGATCGATTTTGGTGATCCTTAGGAGGAGACAAGCCCATAGTAGAATACGCTCAATATTTGGGTCAATGGCCCAGAAATGACTAAGCATGTGAAATTGCTAACCCAGAAATGACTAAGCATGTGAATTTTCTAAACAACATAATTTGTGCCATCAAATGTAAATGTGTGAGAGTGAACTAAACCCCTAGGAGACATCTTTACTCTCGAGGCGGTGAAGCATAAGAAGCGAGAGACCTTGCTCTGATACCAATTGAAATTGCAATGGACGTCGCCTAGAGGGGGTGAATAGGCTTTTAAAAATTATTATAGTTTAGGCTCTAATAAATGCAGAATAAAACTAATGTTTAATTTATAGAGCACGAAACCTAAAACCACTAAGTTCACCTAAGTGCACCAACAACCTATGCTAAGCAAGACAAGCAACAAGGAAATAACAAAATATAATACTTCAAGCATGAAGTCTATCACAATGTAAAATGCATAATTAAAGGGATTGGTTGAGAGATAACTAATGGAAACGGAGATGATGATTTTTATCCCAAATTTCACTTCCAAAGAAGCTATGTCTCTATTGGAGAGGTGCGATGGCACAGTGCTCCTCGAACGCCATTAATGCCTCACCTTGAGGTGTGGTGGCTCGATGCTCACCCAACACCACACAAGGCCTCACCACAAGATGCGAAGGCGCGCAACTCACCGACACCACAAAAGGCTCACCCTATTCTCCCATGAGCTCGCCACAAAGGTCTACTCATGATCCACTAAGGGACACTTGAGGGCGGTCACCAATCCCGTACAAGGATGGGGCTATATCCACAAATCAATTGGAGGCTCCCAACAACAAAGCCACAAAATGCCACAAGGCCACAAAATGCCACAAGGCCACAAAAGGCCACAAGCTTGAGGCCACTCCACAATGGAGGCCTCAACAAATCAACACACCAACCACACAACCGTCTAGGGTTCCAAGAACCCAAGAGTAACAAGCCCACAAACTTGCACTCGCCGAATCTCCGTGGAGGACTCAAACATATGCAACAAATGCAAGGGAAAGTCCTTCACTACCAAATTCTAACAAAGCTACAAAAGGTATTGGGGAATAAGGGAGGAAGAACACAAGAGAATAACACAAAACACACCAATATATAGATCCCAAGGATTCCTTCACAAAGAAGGGATTTTGTTTGGGGGGTTGTTGATCTAGATCTCT
Source organism: Avena insularis (assembly GCA_023614405.1). Classification (NCBI taxonomy): domain Eukaryota; kingdom Viridiplantae; phylum Streptophyta; class Magnoliopsida; order Poales; family Poaceae; genus Avena; species Avena insularis. Next base: position 156,559,708 of record CM042691.1, on the reverse strand, counting down.
CTCAGATCCCTCAGAGAGATGCAAGAATCATTGGAGGGAGAAGGGAAGAGGACAAGATTTTGAAGGTCAACAATGGAGGAGGGAGAGGAAGAGCTAGCAAAAATGGCCTCAAAAGTGGGGAAACAATAGGAGGAGGGGGCCCTTAAAAAGGGCAAGAGAAATCTACCCGTTTCGGCTAGATTCGTGCAGCACCAGAATTTCCGGTGCTCCAAGGGAACTACCGGTAAATAGAAAAACAAGATACGGAAGAAAATAGTACTTCACCGGAACTTGGGTCGGAATTTTCGCTCAAGCAAAAATGTTGGATAATATTGTACAGAAACTTCAATAACTTTTGATTTCGGATTCCGTTTTTGATGATCTTGGGCTTATTTTGAAGAGAACGACAAACTCTACAAGATTATGCAAAGAAATATCATAGTACAACATGGAAGGATAAAACGAAATTGAGAAAGATATGACCTCTCTAGAAGCGATGAATCGGTAAAACCCCCAAAACCCAAAACACAAGAAGTTGAGCTTGGAAACTTCGATTGGAATGAAATGAATTTTGTTGGAAAGATAAAACCAAGATAATCAAACAAAAAATGAAACATTTGATACCACCAAGGGATACAATATCAAGTATATATATGTGAGATATCTCCTAAGTTGTGGAACCGGAAAAACCCGTACGATCAAGAACGCAAAAAGATATGCAAGGGAAATCCTTATTTGATGAACTAGAGATTTTTATGATGACAACCATAAGCCCTAGATCCTCTCACTAACAAGATCCAAATAACAACGAAGAAATATGATGCTATGTATGCAAAGGTTTGATCTCTCTGCGAAAGATGCGATCAAGTCACCCGCTTGAGAACCCTCTTGATAGTACGGCTATCTATCTATCCAAAACCCGGTCACTCAACTAACAACACGAGACCAGCAAAAGAGAAATCCTATCAAGAACATACCTTTTCCTTGAGGATTCCACTTGAGCTTGATGCAGACCATCTTGACCTTCTCATGATGACACCTTTCTTGTTTCCTCTTTCTTGATGAAGACTTGCAAATTTCTCCCCCATACTTCATGGGGAAACCTCTTATTTGGACTTATCTTGATCACTCCATGATCACTGAGGATGGCAAGCTCCAAGAATGAGATCTTCTAAAGAAGGCGCATCTTGATCTTGCACTTATTCATTCCCTCTTGAGTGTTGATCCATCGAGACAAGCTCCTTCTTTGTTCATGATTCCAATCGGCACAAAGACCTTGGATTTTTCTTCTTCTCCTTCTTCATTTCTTCAACTTTCAACCTTGAGACCAACACATGGTCCAAGAGATGCCAATGTACAAACCTATAGGTGAAATTCAATTTACATATTAGTCCATAGAGATTGTCATCAATTACAAAAACCACACATGGGGGAATACATGCCCTTTAAATTGTTCTTCCCACTAGTTTACTATTGCACTGCCCTTCTCTCAAAAAAATTGCACTGCCCTTCTCTCAAAAAAATTGCACTGCCTTGTAAATATCTGAATAAAATGAGGCATTACACCAGTTACTATGGAGAATGGGCTACACGGTTCTCCGTTATTGTATCTAAATAGCCTAACTATGCTTCCTCTACTTCCTAGAAGAGCAAAAACACTTCCGCAGATTGCGGACAATCTGCAGTAGAAGGAACCGGTGTTGTCGTCCTCTATCCGAGGTAAGGATTCTCTATAGCAACTGAAAAAAACATCCCCATGGACTAGGATTTGAGATCATCCCGAATACTACTCAATTCCGAAGAACTTACCGCTCTTACTTGATAGCGAAGATTTCCTTGCAGAATCATTGCTTCATTGTCTCTACTATCGAAACCTTGCTATTGAGATCAAGTCAGCTATACAGGAAACACAAGCATGGTTTAAATTAGTTTCTCAATCTTGTTTTATCAAAATACTAGGTTAGTAAAATTTAAATATCCAAACCCTAGCTTTCTAGACCTATTATTTGGTTGGTATATAATATTTTTATCTATGAGAAATCCTGTTGTATAAATCCTTCCATAAATAGCAACAAACACAATATTTATCACAAGTAGGCTCAGCTTCAATAAATTTTATTATACTATTACTTCATGTCGATTCGGATATTTCTTGAATGATTATTAGTGCGTTCTGGTTAGTATAGTTTTTATCCTTGTTTTACTTGCATGCATAAATTTATAATGCCTTGCACCAGAACATGTCCTGTTCTGCAACATGATGTTACACTGTACAACTAGGTGTAGTTATATTTTAAAGTTTAAATTAAGCGCATTTAACTGAAGTAAATAGGGTGCTCGGTTAAAAATTTTAAAAGTGTAATAATATTAGTATGTTTTGTCCACCAGGGAAAATGAGCTCTTGGAGTGGTAGTGATGGAGATTCTTTCGATGGTATGGCACAGAATGACGATGATTTTGATGTGTCACAAGACGAACTTAAGAGGAAGATTGCGAATTACAAAAGAATGCTGGAACTAAAAAAGAAATGCAAAATAGGTTCCGAGGTTACAGGCAAGATAAGTAATAAGAAATGAAGGATTAGTGGAGAACAACATGACAGTCTCAACAAAAAGAATAATGGTGACATGGTAAGCTTATGTAATGTTGATGCATGTCATTGTCTTTCATCAGGAAAACAGACTATACTAAACAATTTAGAATTAAGTTTACGAATTTTTGATAGTACAGACATATTTTTCTGTAAACTACCAGACTATGTCCAAGAATCAACTGATGGCACTTGAAATATATACAAGGGACAAGAAGAAGCCCCTAGTAAGACTGGTTCAAATTACACAGTAAGGTGCTCTTTCAAAGAGCTCCATAGATTGATCAAAGATGATTTGAACAAACTTCAGAAATTAGAGATGGTGAAGATTGGCTAGGGTTTTATCCTGGAATACAAGCTGGATTCAAACATTAGTAGGCAACTGATCATTAAGCTATACAAGAAGCTTGATATAGAAACTCTGAAAAATGGAGTTTGCCGGTGGTAGGACGATAGCTTTGATAGCAGATGTTGTGCATTCTATCTTTGGTCTACCCAACGGCAGTATAAACATGCCTCAGCCTTCAGAAGCTGGCGATACCTTTGCTTTATGATGGCTTAAGAAGAAACTGGGTTTGGCAGATAGGGACACTGCAACGGTGCAAAACCTGATTCGTCATATTAAAAAGGGTGCAACGGACAATTTTACTATGAAATGCATAATACTTATAATCTGCACAAATCTTATATGTCTAGGTTTAAACAACCACATCAGCCAAGAAGTTGGGGTAGTGAAAATCATTGATATCGAGAATTCAGGCAAAATGGATTATTGCCAGCTTGTAATTAACGAGATCAAGAGGGCAGCAATAAATTTTTATGTTGATGATATGAATGAAAGTGTTGCCGAAGGTTGCACTGTCCTTTCTCTAATAATATACCTAGATTCGCTCAAGTGCAGAAAATCACTTATGACAAAAGACACACCTAGAGTCAAATACCTAGACAAAACAAATCTACTTGCTGCGTTGAAAGTGGACGTCATTGACAAAGATAGGTGGGGACGACTCAATGTAAGTATTATACTTGACGTCACCTTATTTCATATAAAGAATCAGTCTAGCATGTAAAATATTTTTATATGACTTCGTCTAACGGTTATTCACGACTTATGAACATAACATTGTTTTCTATTTGCAGTGAAAAAGCTGTGAAGAAAGAAGCTATTTTTTGAAACCTCCTATCGCAGAAACGACTTGTAACAAGATAACCTTAACTGCTGACAGAGAATCAGAGGCTTCGGGAAAAAAGTCCCAGAAGCTAGAACAATGCATGGACTAGTACATAGATATACTGCTAGAGGAAGAACCAGATAATGAAATCATCCCAGATGATAAAAATGCTGCAACAATATATGAAGAAACTTATGATGAAGCACATGGATATTAAAAGAAGGAAACTACAAGCAATGGCTAACTGCTTTCGAGCATCCCATAAGTGTGAAGCTGACGTGTTGAGCTGTTTTGACAGGTTCAAGAATGATGTCACCAATGTTGCAAAAAATTCAAGCACCAATGAATCAATCAATCAAAGCATACAGTGGAGGCAGCAACTTATGACCAGTATATTGGGAACCAATGATCCGCAACAGGCAAATCAGCAGCGGTAACAGTGGATAAAATGGATCCAGATTATCACAACACGCCCTGAAATTATGACGGTAGAAGAATCATGTACATGGATAGAATAAAATATATAGCAGCACCATAAGAGGAGCACGTCATTGTCACCAGAAGAACCTTAGATGAACTGGTTCGGATATTCTAGACGTGTATTTTGCAACTTCCATCACATGAGCACATACAAATAAGAATCTACAAAATAGCAGTGTAATGTATCAATTTGTCTAATTTTTTTATATTTTTGCTGATATATGTAATGTGCTATTTAGAGTTATTCCGTGTGCATGCCGATACTGACAACCAGTTACATGGCAGTCTATGAGAGAAGGAGTAAACAGTTCTAAGCAAGTTGACACTGAACAAGAGCAATCAATGGCATATCTCAGCAATGGTACTGTTGTATTCTGTAGATCTACTGTTAATTGAATAATTGCTAGTGGGCTTGACATGAAAACTAATTGTAATAATGGTGCAGGAGGAAAATCGTCTAAACAAACACAAGGATGCAGCAAAGATGAAGTTAAAGCCGATGAAGACAGATTAACCACATAGTTTAACAATGGTAGTGTCACATTATGTGAAGATGCTTGGTTTCTACATTAAACGTTGTTTTTACATTAATAATAGATACATATGAAATAACATACTTCTTGATGAATATTGTGTCAACATCCGGATTTTTAATCCCAGATGCCTGTTATGCCATACATCGCAATCCCAGGATTACCATTTTTGCGAGACATAACAGAATTGGATACCACACTACATTATCCATTACAAACCATACATAAGTTCTTACACAAATAGAGATCTCATGATCCAGTTCTTAATACAACTTCAAGAAGCGGAATACGTAATAATAACGGTAGCGTAGGCGAAGCTCCATCTTCGGGGTCACAGGCAATGCTGACGATGGGAGATGATCCTAGTTGTCGTAACCTTCCTGGGATCCATCCTCCAGGTACTCCTCTTCATAGTCTGGCCACGGGAATAGCCAGGGACAAAGCCATGAGTACTCTTTAAGTACTCGCAAACTAATACTAATAGGTGAAGGGGTTTTTTGATAAAAGGACACTAGTGTCTAGGGTTGTTTTGCAAAAGCCAGATTTATTTCTACTAAGCTAAGAAGCAAGAGAAGCTAGTCACAATTTTATAACTCCTAAGTAGGAACTTGTATTTCATATCACAACCCTGTTGTGGTTAAGTCAAAGTCTCAATTCATTTCACAAGTCTTTTGAAAACATCTGACGGGGGAACAGTATGGCCACGCCTAATCGTCCATAATCATGACGCTGCTATTCAATAGTTTGACACTCTGCAGAGATTGTACACTTTCACCACAACATTCGATACATCCGTCAGGAACAAATCCTGAATTCACCATACTCAGTATGCGGATAACCAATCCTAACCTTTCAATTACACGCCCTAGTATAAGCACCTCTCATGTGAGTTTGACCTCCCAACCATGACCAACTATCATCTTGGGTACTGCACAGGTGGACAATCTTCACAAGGTAGCCTCAGCTCAGACCTTGGCCGTGAGGGAACTAATACTAAGGTATATAAGTTTCCAATCAAGCCCTACCCAATCTTCGGGTATTGTGGTTGTACGATAAAATTGGAATGGTATCGCATCCAGACAACCATCAGTTTTATAAAGGGCTAAGGCTGATGCCTCAACATTTTCATCACCAAAATCATCTGGTGCTTGGAAACACATGTCAAAAACATTTCAATAGAATGATCCATCATTTCAAGGTTTTCATAACCATTTTCACCAAGTGTTCCCATCTAAAGTTGATCAAGTTTTATGCTTACCACTAGCATTTACAATTGGGGGTAAGTACTAATGAGGGGTGGTAAACTAGTGGAGTTTCAACTAAGTTCAATCTCATGCCTTGGGATGACATCAAGATTATCTATCTTAGGCCAAATTTTATGCTCTTTATGCAACCTTCAATTATCCTTCTAGTATCTACCATTTATTCTAGTAAACTCTAAGTAAAAGCTTTGATAAAGAAATAAAGTAATAAGCTTGCAAGTAAAACTAGGATTGGGTGTCATCAAATGTATCTAACCAAGCATGCTTAGTGCATTGCATAGGTTATTTAACTCTCATAATTGCAAGTGTTAGCTTGCATAGGTATAGTATCAGCTTGAATTGGTCCACTTGGTTAGTAAAGCTTGCCTTGTGTAGAGCAGGGGTTGAAGTTCTCCTTGGCTTCTTCTTCGTAGTATCCTCCTTCCTCCACACATTGGTCGGTACTAGCGTCTATGAATAAATACGAGGTACACAATCACCAAACAATACTTAACTACTTGAATTCATCACACACAAGGGTCCTATAGATGATCTAGCTTCATCACTAACATTACAAGATTAAAGCTTGGTTTAATTCCTTTTATTTTTAGAAAAGTAATTTCTACTCGTTGAAAAACTACTTAAGATTTAATATTATCCAAACCAAACATGGGATCATGTTGACACATGCCATCACCACATATTTTAGTCCATGGGAATGTGATTTAAAAGTGGTGTCACAATTTAATAAGGTTTTACCCTTTTATTTTAATTAAATAAAGTGACTAGAAATGCCTATGTAACATTCTTTTATTAGTTGAACATTATTTCTGTAAGTAAACCTATATATATTTTTATATATTCTGAAAGGTATGGTTAAATGTGATTTTTGAGAGTTGGAATCAACTCAAAACCTATTATGGTTTAAATTTGAAAAATGTTTGAATGCAGAAAAGCTTCTGCCTTGTTATTTTTACCATGGATGAACTACAGATCCAAATGACTTGAATCCAACGGGCTTGGATTCAGCATTCCTAGACCTTTCTAACAAAATTAGTTTCATTCAATTTGGTTCACTGAATCGACCTGGGTTGATTTTTGAAACTGGGTACAGAAGTTTGTTTGAAATAAAATGGAAAAGGTTAAATTCAAATAACTCAGCAAGGAAGCGACATCGGCCGGCCTGCTAAGCACAGCGCTTATGCGGGCTGGTTAAGTGGCTGTCCCCACGCGTCAGTGAGACAAGGGGGTGCCAAGCGGTATGGGGCGATGTGGGGCGTTCGATCTGGTTCTAATCCAACGGCTGAGGGTCATCGTCGATGTTGGGCAACGCCGGCGAGACATAAACCTAGCGCGGCCAGTGGGGGTCGTTGGGGGTTCACCGGGGTTCAAGCGAGGGTCGGTGAGGTGGGCGAACGAAGAAGTCGACGACGGCGAACCTCCTGGTACTGGCAGCTTCTCCTGGGGCGGCTCCAATCGCTGGCCCCCTTCTTCTCCAGTAGCGGCAGACTCCGGTGAAATTCCGGCAAAGTGCTGCTCGCCTTGCTCCGGCAACGGGGTGTCACGATTAGTGAAGAGAGGGGAGTGAGATGGTGTGCTCAATTCGGCTGGGGTGGCTTCTATTTATAGTGGCGATAGGGGACCGACGGGGCGCAAGGTGAGCTCGTCGTGGTCGACGGTACAGACGGCTATCAGCGTGGGCGACGGTAGGGGGCGGTGCGGTGCTCCCTGGCGATGCTCAATGACACGGTGGCGAGACGTGGGGTGGTGTGGTTTGGTCGGAACGCGATGGTGCTCTGCGCGTTCCCGACGGAAGATTTAATGGCGCACAACACGCGTGGTCCGCGTGGCGGCGAACGAGCATTTCTGCGGGGTTGCTGGGACGGTGGTGATCACGTATGGACGCGGCGAGGGCGGCGCACGGTCTGTGGGCGTTGGTCGAGCGTGGCGCACGGGGCGTGCTCTCGGAATGGTTGCTGGCGAGCTTGGCATGGTTCATGCGTGTGGTCTAGTGGCTGGCAGGGTTCAAGCGCTGGACAGGGAGTGGCGGTGGGGTGTTGGCTGCCTCCTAGACATGTTGTTTAGGCTTGGTGCTTGCTCTGGCTAGCTAGCCATTGTCGGCTGGCAAGGTGATGCTCGGGTTGGCATGGCATGGGGCAAAGGGTAGGGGCTAGGTTTTGTCCAAGCACTGGTTGGCACTGGGGGAGGCAAGGGTGATCAATGGTGAACATTGCTTAGCCAAATTACTGCTCCAAACAGCGAAGTTAGGCCAGTTTGATTTGTTTCTGCCAAGTGTTTGATGAAATGGCCGCAAGAATTTAAGTTTTGAATTTTGAAAAGATTTTTGGTGGGTGTGCTAGGTTGGTGCTGGTGAGTCTGGAGATGCTTGGGTTTTGAAATTTGAGCTTGTTTGAGTGGTTTTTGAAAAAGTGGGATCTTGTCATATGATAAAGATTCAATTTTGAACTGTCCTTTAAACTATTCATTTGAATGTTTCTGGATGATCACAAAGTGGGCCTTGATACTTTGTTATGAGTACAATCAAGGGGTGCAAAGGTCCAGAAAATTTTCTGTAAGTTCTAAAAGTTTGAGACAGCCAAAGTAGGCATGGGAGTTAAATTGGTCAAAATGACCATTCACTCATTTATCTTTGTTTTGATTTATTTGTCTTTGAGAAAAGTTTTGGAATTGTTTAGATGATGTTTATTTCACCTAAGCATCCATTTACAAGCAAAATAACACACAAACAAGTTGGTTTAAAAGAATTCCAAATGAAATGCATACACCATGCATGCTTTCATATTTTTATTTAGAGAAGTTTTTGTTAACCCTAATTTTGATGATTAGAATTTGATGATCCAAGTTTAGTATTTTTGGGATGTTACATATTGCTACTATAGGTGTGACCATGCTGATACCAAAAATTGCTCAGAAAGAAGGTGCCTCTACCTATGCGGTCGTTGTTGTTGAAAAAACTATTCACAAAGTCATCTCCATGACATTGCTGATGTTAGAACACAGGTTGAAAATCAAGACACCTCGTGTATCGGATCCCAAAAGCAGAGAGAAGAGGCAACTAAAACATTTTCGTCGCGAGAGCAAGGATTAAGAACACCTGTCACAAGGAGCAAGGCGGTAGATCATAATTCCCTAGATAATATCAAATCTTACAAGAGACCTCTATAAAACATCTTCAAACTTAATTTGCATGTGTACGTTCCCCCATGTTCAAATATAAGGGAGATGCCGCAGTTGCTCACAAATCGGTATTGAACAAGGATTTTCTAGAGAAGCATAAAGAGTAAGCAACAAACTATGCTTTGTCGATTTCTTTAGTACAATATATGTATATATTGACACACAAGCATGGCTGCCAGTTTTTATATTTGATCCTTTTTTCGTGTGTCTGTGGAAAATCAAAGGCTGGTTATAGTGAAATATTCTTCAACTCTAGAACAAGGACTGGAAATACCAAAATATTGGACTGCAGCAAGTCTTGCAGCATGTTTTCATGAAAAAGGCAAACTAGAGGATGATATGATAGACTTCATCATTTCAATCTGGCACGATATCCTGGACTAAAAATGTCTGCTCAAGAACCGAAGGAGAGTACTGCCACTAGGGGTTGCTCATTTATGTGACATCGGTAAAAAGGACAATTTCACAAATGCTGGCAGAGAAGATGAAATTTATCAGTATCAAACCGTCTCCAAGATTGAACAGTTTAAATGTCTAATTGGAAATACAGATTTGAGCAAAGATAAGATGCTACGTTTTTAGTACATAACTCATTAATAATATAAAGAAATATTCCATATTTTCATTTATAACATATAATCAATGTGCCTGTTTTCCTTGTGCATCATTGATATTTCTGCCTGTGTCATTTGATAATCACATGTCTGCTTACATCTTAAACAACTACCCCCAAGGTGGCCGCGTTAAAGTTATTGAGACACGGGATTACTGGACGAAGAGAAAAGGATTATCTAAAACAACTTACCACAGCCAAATTGGAGAAACAATGGTATGGTTTTTTTTCAAATACAGTTGAATACAAACCCCATAATTTGATAAAATTTTGTCACTAGCTATGCTCTAAATACTAATATTTTCAGCTCAAGATATTTGACAAGCTCATGGAAGAACTCTACCCGAAGAACAATCTTCCAAAGTGGGGAAATATTGTCTCCATATCAAAACATGTGAAGGTACACAAATGTGGAGATGAAGATATGAATGGATTTTGTCTTCTAAAGAGCATTGAGAAATACAACGCCAGTGAACTAGTAAATGATCTTAAAGATGTAACAAATTCTAGTGTTGCATACTAATCTATAAAAATACAAATTTGTGATGACATTAACACTGTATTTTGTCAATTTGTTTGAACCATTCGATCAGATGGACGCGAGCGCAGTCATGGACGAGTACCTATTCTAGGCACTATTCTCTGAGGCCAACGAAGAAAAATATGAACTCCCGGAAGAACTGAGAGTTTTAGCACCTAAGTCGAGCTGAAACTAAATAATGATGTTGTATAATGATTTTTTATTATGTATTAGTAGTTTTGCTGTTTTCCAAGCAGTACAGCGCAATATGGTAATGAAAAACATATTGTCTTAGTAATGCAAATGTACTACTGTCCTAGTGCATTCCATAGAAGTTGCCGTGCCGAATATAGGTATATATGAATATCTCCACTTTCGTGGTTATGTTTAGAGTTGTGTACTTAACTAATCTACTGGAGTTCTACATGCCACACTAATTGTTGTTCAGACCATAAACTACTAAACATATTTCGAAATGCAAGCGTTTCCAATAAAGAACATTTGATATTCTGATTGAATCTTATGGATTAACCACCATTAGTTATATTCCATCTACCATATGCTTTCTTTTCTTGGCGGTCAAGGAGAGCATGAGCATCACGTCTTTATCAATAAATTCATCAATCTTTCCCGCCACTACAAGGTTTTTCCCGCCATGCAGATAATTTAGCAACACTGGTTTTCTATTGATAGTGCTTAGCATTACCCTGCTCCAAATAGACCTATCCAGAATGTTTTGCCGTTTCCAACAATGCCACCAACTTTTGCCCTTGTCGCTAGACACAAATAAAGCAAACTCTGCCAGCTTTACACCTTTCAGTTCATCCAAGATATGCTACGCACACAGATCTGAGTTGCCAGATCTAGTTGTACCACCAATGGAGCAGGAGATTGAGGAGGAGGAAGATGCTAAACAAGTGGTGGAGCACGAAGGGGAAGTACAAGACAATGAACAAGGACCTGAAGTGGAAGAAGAAGATGATGAGGAAAAGGATCAGGAAACGTCTGATTCATAAGATGAAGATTCAGAAGATGATCCTGGTGTGGTTGAATCATCCATGGGAGAAGAACAATGTGCCGGTCCAGCAATGTCTGCAGCCAAAGTTTATACAATTTCCTCCTAGATTGAATAATGCAAGAAAAAAAGTAGATCAACAACATCCTCTTCTAAGCGTTAGTTCGTGGAATATGGTAATTCCCATGTCTATTTGCAAAACAAGTTTGTTTTAATACGGGTGTATATGAAAATTACTATCAGAAAAAGTTCATCCTACGTTTGTGTTTATTATGTGACTTGAACTCGTCGAGATAACTAACATATTATTTAATTATGTAGCTGAGCACTTCCTTGTGAACAGATATTGGACTGCTTTTTATATTTTCATATAGATGCTTTTCTAATCGTTCTTTGCACTGCCCGTGGAAATTCTATCGCACTGCCGAGACTACAGACATAACGATAGGTGTCGCTGACTGTGCTCAAGAAGTGAACAGGGTGCTTTTTTAATGCATAGTGAAATGCTCTTTTACTTGTGCACTGCCTTGTGAAAAAATATTGCACTGCTATTCACATTTTAGTATAGTTTCTTGTCTAATCCATTGTTTGCACTACATGTAGCAGTTCTATCACAATGCCTATACTATGGATATAACAATATATGACTATGCAAACACATTGCACATGGTCCATATTTCGTCGAATGAGCTGCTTAATTTATTTTTTGACTGTGACATATTACTGCCTTTTTAACGCACAGTGCACTATTTTTGTACATGTGCACTGCCTTGACAACAAATGTTGCACTATCTATTACATTTTCATATTGTTGCTTCTCTATTCGTTGTTTGCACTGCCTATAGCATTTGTATCACACTGCCTATACTATGGACGTATCGATGGATGTAGCTGACTGTGCTCAAGCAGTGTAACAGGGTATATAGTGTATTGGATGAACTAATTAATTCATTTTTCGACCGTAATATATTACTGTTTTCTTAAGGCATAGTGCACAGCTCTTGTACCCGTGCACTGCCTTGTGAACAAATATTGCACTACTTTATACATTTTAGTATAGTTTCTTTTTAATCATTGTTTGCACTGCCGATGCAAATTCTATCGCATTGTCTATATATAACACCCTCAGATCGGCCTATACAAGTTTCAGCGATTCTCGCTAAACCCGCATAGAAACGATTCAAAGGTGTCCACCAGGCACTTTCGTGCGGGTGGAAAACGAAGTAATACCATTACACAATAGTCCACGATGGAACCCACAGAACAGATATATACCACAATGACTCCAAGAGTCAAGAGTACAGATATACAATGCAAAGATGCAAATCACCTTAAAAACGATACAACGTCCGACTACGGACAAGATGCAAATGGGGCTAAGAGCCCTGAAAAATACCCAATGGCGTCCATAACCCTGCCCAGGCCAAGCCGGAAGGGTAACCCTGCTAACGACGTCGATCTCAAAACCTGCTTAAACAAAAGGGGTGCCGACAAAGGGCAAAGAAAAAAGAGAGCGGTCAGTATTGAGGCCAGTACATGGCGAGACTAGAATTCGGCGGTCCTCGCCTACATAGGTATGGTGGACTGAAGCGGCAGCGCAACATGCACTAAACAACCTATAGATACTCAATACAACTGGCGTCTATCAGATAGGGATAAAAAAGACCTATTCGGATCCAACCTGAAACTATCACCAAGCACACCCATCCTGGTATTTCCCCATCGAGACCAAACGAGGAAGTCAACCGAGGAACTCACACAGTTGGCAGTTTTATTCATTCTATTATAGTTGCGGCAATTACTAGTCAGATATAGATAGCATGAGTCATCCTGATATTATAAACAGTGGGCCGTTTTAGTTAACCATTCCGTTGTAGTTGTAATACTTGCTAGTCAGATACATATAGCATAAGGCACCCCAAAACCAGCAGTTGTTGATACTTCTATTTAGCCATTCCGTTGTAGTGAAGCTGATTACTAGTCATTATAAAGTCAAATTTATAGTACTACTTTAGTTATAGTTGTTTATGATCGAGATACTGTGCTCCAAGTCGTCCATAACCGCGGACACAGCTTTCAGAAAGTTTTACCCTGCAGGGGGACACAAATAGCAACACACGCACGGTCAACCTCGGAAAAAACCAAATGAAAACCCAACGAGGCATCACGACAGAGCAATTGCAAGATTCATATAATATTTCAGGGGGCCACCCTACCAAGCTACCTGCGACGAAGTTGGCCGGCTCCGAGACGGACCCAGAGGTTTGCGCTAACGGCTGTAAACGACTGGGAACCCGAAAGTGTGACTAGGATTGTCGATACCGTGTAATCGTGACGCGATCCAAAACTGTACAGGCGCTCCACACGCAATAGTAAATAAAGCAGTAAAGCATGGCATAAGTACAAGATAGTAATAAAACCCCAAATACTTTGTGGCCCCAAGAAATAATATATGACTCAAGCTCTGGCTAAGGGGATTCATGGTCCGACATGCGGATAGTGCGAATATTCAAAGAACAGGTATCAAGTACTCGGGGTCCTACGGGACACAAGTGGACGGTTAAAAACCAAATAACATCTATTGCCCACCTGTGCCTCTGATTTATTTACCTACTTTAATTTTAGTTATTAAACTGTAATTAAAGCCATGATCATCTCCAACATAAAGCATGAGGCATTACTCCAACAACTGTGGTACTTGACGACATCGAAACAACACCTGAGCAAGCAACTGAGACTGGCAAGGCCGACTGTCTACCAAACAACAGGTAATAGAATGTGTCCATGGTAATATATGGACTGCAGGAAAGTGTAAAGGGTACAAAATCTATAGCATCGCAACACAGATAACAATAGATCAACAGGAGGAAGTAAAGACTAGAACTGTAAAATGGGTAGATAGGGGAAGAATGCTCGCCTGGAAAACATTGCCGAAGTTTCATACCAAAGAACTTATCAAAGCTCACAACATCTCATTGTCCTATCCGAGAAGAAGCAAACACTAAAAGGAACAAGTGATGCAACAATTACAACTAATGCAGAAGAATCGGCATGATCATGATATGATGCATGATATGGCAAGTTAATGATGCAACTATGTCGAAAAGATATTAGGGGCATATTACATTGATGATATAGCATTCCTGAGGCATTATTAATAAGAAACAATTAGTTTCCAATTTTATTTATCATGTTTTCCTTGTATAAACAGTACTGATTATAAAACTGCTCTTAATGTATGATGTGAATTATAGCATGGATATCATGGTTGGAGAGGTCTCATCGCGCTGATCGATTTGGACATATTATTTGTCGAATTCGGAGTTACGGATTTAACGTTATGCAATTATTAAGAAATAGGCATTATTAACATTTATTAATTCGAAAATTTTAAAATGCTCAAATTATATTATAAATAGCATATTCAGAACCCTCACATCTTTCTGATGCAAAAACATATATTATACTTAATCTTTGAAATTATCAATTTTAAACAATATTTTAATCATTTTATATCAAATGTGGTCAAATGTTATTAGTTTAATTAGTTTGAATTAGTTTTGAAAAGTTTTGAAGTTACCACTGAATTCATATTGAAAAACAAAACAGATTTTATATTATACTTTTATTTAAATTCGAAACATTTTTTAAGTTATGAATTATTTCATTTGCATATAAAATCTGATGCTTGTTTTTGAATTTAGAAAATGCTGAAAACTTTTGTTACACCGATTGGGTCTAGCCGAAGTCAATGACAGGTGGGACCAGATTGGTGGCGGGCCACAGAGCGAACGGTCAGCTGGGCAGATACACCTAGCAGGTAGGGGGACTGCGGGTTGATACGAGAAATATCGAGGGGCCAAAATGGAAAAGCTTCCAGGAGGGTCTGATACACTGACGAAACTAAAAACCAACGCGAAACTGCTAGTTGATGGATTTTAGGATGAAGATGGCGAGTGATCCGCTGTGATTTTCGCTATGCCGCAAAAAGCAAAGTTTCAGAGGGGTTAAAGGGATACAAATATGGTTCAATTATTTTGTCCGAAGGAGAACTACACCGGCCGTTATCTGGCGATGAACAGAGGATCAAACGGAGGCATCCCCCTAACGAACAGAACAGGAAACAGGCAGAAAGATTGGCCTGACTTCGAATGTTTATGGCGAAAAGTCCTTGCACAATTTGGATGTTCGGTAAAGAACAAAGTTAGATATCTCGCTTAGTACTACAGTCTTCATGTACAAACTTTCTTCGAAGGGAAGCTGTACGCGCCGGTAACATGTGTCGAATAGAGAAGATTCAGTTTTCGAACTGGAAAAATTCAGAAGACAGGTTATCGGCAGATCTTTGCCGGAGGATTGTGAGCAATTTACTGGTCCGTTTAGAGCGTGGTTTAGCTCTATGGAAAGAGGTAAACAAGGGCTACAATGTTCGTTCAGAAAGTTTTGTCGAAGGTGTACCGTGGAGGAGGGAAACAAGTGCGGAACAGATGCTAAGAGAAGTTGCGGCTACTGCTGCTATTGCTTCCGTCAGATGTGCGCGCGACAGAAGAGAAATATCCAGCGATGGCGGCCACGAATTGGTTCAGAGAGGACGCAGGTAGGTTAGGGAAGGGACGGGGTCCTCACCTCGAACGATTCCCGCACTTGGCTTGGTCGGAGAAGCACAGGAGCAATAGCTACGACGGCGGGGAGATGTATGCAGCAACGTACAGCACCACGGCAGCGAACGGGGCGCTGGGAGCTCGAGCGCCTCCTCCTCGCGCTCCTGGACTCGCGGCACGTCGGTGTCAGCAGCAGGGCGGCGTCTAGGGTTGGGTAGGAGGGAAGAAGGAGAAGGGAGGGAGGTGACTTTGGTGGAGTGGTTGGAGGGGAAAGCACGAGAGGGGCATGAGACTCACATGGGGTGTACCACTTTTTGCAAAAGTAGAGAAGATGGGTGGTGCTCTCGGTATGTTTAGTTCTTCTCTCTTCTCCTTGTCTTTCTTGCTCAAAGGGAAAGAAGGGGCCAGCTGGAAGGAAGGTAGGGATCATCTTGATGGCTAAGAAAGGAGCTCACGTGGTGGTGGTATGTGGCATGGGAGGGTTCTTGGCCTAACTAGCTTAGCTAGGGATTTATTTAAGCATGTGTGGTTGAGAGATAGATTAGGTATAATGTTTGTATGTGCCACAAACATGGGTAGGTGTAGAACTTTTATGGTTTATGGTTGTTTGTTATAATGCAAAAACCTTCCAAGAATCAACTAAATTCAAATAGAAAATAGAGAAGAAGGAAATGGTTGCAATTTTGCATGGGCCACCATGCATGGTAGCCATACAAGATTCCATAAGCCACCTTGTGAAAACAAGAGAGGTACAAGTATGCAAGAAATTATAGAATAGATGGAACCATTCCCACATATATATGAGCTAGAATTAAAATTAAGCTAGATGATCTACTAGATGGTTGCTGTTAGCTAGAGAGGGAATAAGTTAGGCCAAAACACTATTAAAAACAGTGAATTTGATTTGGTTTAAATTTGCCTGCCGAGTGTTTGATGAAATGGCCGCAAGAATCTTACTTTTGAATTTTGAAAAGATTTTTGGTGGGTGTGCTAGGCATGTGCTGAGGATTCCGTGGGTGCTTGGGTTTTGAAAATTGAGCTTGTTTGAGTGGTTTTTGAAATAGTGGGATCTTCCCATATGAGATAGATTTAATTTTAAACTATCATTTAACCTTAGTATTTGAATGTTTTTGGATGATCACAAAGTGGGCCTTGGTACCTTATTATGAGTACTAACAAGGGGTGCAAAGATCCACAAATGTTTCTGTTAAGTTTTGAAAACTAGGGATAGCCAAAGTAGGCATGAGAGTTAATTTGGCAAAAATGAACATTCACTTCATTTGTTTCTTTTGAGTTGTTTGTCTTTGGGAAAAGTTTGGGAATTGTTTAGATGATGTTTATTTCACCTAAGAATCATTTTACAAGCAAAAAAACACAGAACCATGCCAATTCAAAAGAATCCAAATTTTGAATACACACACATATGAATGCTTTCATATTTTTAGTTGGGAAAGTTTTTGTTAACCCTAATTTTGATGATTAGAGTTTGATGATCCAGGTTTAATATTTTTGGGAAGTTACAAACCTTCCCCCCTTAAACAAAATCTCGTCCCGAGATTTGAAAAAGGACAAAAAATATTACCTAGGATTTGAAGAGATCGGGAAACTCCGTCCCGATGTGATCTTCGCGCTCCCAGGTAGCTTCCTCTTCTGTATGGTTGCTCCACTGAATCTTGAGAAACTTGATGCTTCGGGTCCTGGTAGTTCTGAAGGCTTCTTCCAAAATATGGATGGGTACTTCAGGATAGGTCAGGTCATCGTTAATTTCTATGGTCCGATGATCAATGTTCTTGAATACTTCAGTCTTCTCCGGAACTTCGAGGCATTTGCGAAGTAATGAGATATGGAACACATTGTGCACGGCTGATATTTCTTCTGGTAGTTCCAATTGATACGACACTTCTCCTCGACGGTTCAGAATCTTGAAGGGGCCGATATATCTGGGTGCTAACTTTCCCTTCAGTTGGAAACGCTACATTCCTTTCAATGGCGACACTTTCAGATATACGAACTCTCCGATGTTGAAGGCGAGGTCTTGACGTCTCTTGTCGGTGTAACTCTTCTGCCTTGACTGGGCTGTCTTGAGGTGCTCACGAATCTTGTGAACTTTCTCTTCTGCTTCTCGTAGGATGTTGGGTCCGAAAATCTGACTCTCTCCTACTTCCGACCAGTTCAAAGGGATGCGACACTTCCTTCCATACATGAATTCAAATGGGGCCATTTGCAAACTAGCTTGATAACTGTTGTTGTATGAAAATTCTGCGAACGGCAGATAGTCTTCCCATTTAGATCCATACTCTAACACACATGCTCTCAACATATCTTCGAGTATTTGATTTACTCGCTTTGTTTGTCCGTCGGTCTGAGGGTGATAAGCTGTGTTGAAATCTAGTCGGGTTCCTAAACCTTCTTGGACTTTCTTCCAGAATCTCGAGGTAAACTGAGTTCCTCGATCAGATACGATGTTCTTGGGGACTCCGTGCAAACTGACGATTCTAGCGATGTATAACTCCGCTAGCTTCGAACTCTAATATGTGGTCTTGACTAGTAAGAAATGGGCGACTTTGGACAATCTGTCCACTATGACTCAGATAGAGTCATTTCCCCTACTATAAGTAGGCAATCTGGTGATAAAGTCCATTCCAACGGAATCCCATTTGCATTCCGGAATTTGCAATGGTTGCAACAATCCAGCGGGCCTTTGATGTCCCGCCTTGACTCGCTGACATATATCACACTTGACGATATAGCTTCCGATTTCTCTCTTCATCTTATGCCACCAAAATTGCTATTTCAAATCTTGATACATCTTCGTTCCTCCGGGGTGGATAGAATAAAGAGTATCATGAGCTTCCTTCAGAATAACTTCCTTCAACTCAGAATCTGCTGGTACACAAAGGCGTCCTTTGTACCACAGAACTCCTTCTTCGTCTTCAGTAAATCCGGGTACTTTGCCTGTACCGATACAACGCTTGATTCCTTCGATACTAGCATTTCCTTTCTGCGCCTCCTTGACCTGGCTGATCAAAGTGGGTTGAACTTCTATGCTAGCCAAAAATCCTTCACTCACTAATTCCATTCGGAAATCTTCCATCTCTTTGTGCAGACTTAGTTGCTCCTTCAAAATCATTGAGTTCAAGCGGCACGGCAATCTGCTAAGGGCATCTGCTACCACATTGGCTTTACCGGGGTGATAGTGAATATCCAGATTGTAATCCTTGATTAGCTCTCCATCTTCTCTATCTCATATTCATCTCCTTCTAAGTGAATATATACTTCAGGCTCTTGTGATCCAAATAGATCTCACAACGGTTTCCCATCAGGTAATGCCTCCATGTCTTCAGGGCTAGAACTACGGCTGCGAGCTCGAGGTCATGGATTGGATAGTTCTGCTCATGTTGTTTCAGTTGTCGGGATAGATAGGATATAACTTTGCCTTCTTGCATTAGCACACATCCGAGACCGATCTTGGATGCGTCACAATACACATCAAAGGGCTTCGTGATATCCGGCATGATTAAGATCGGGGATGAAATCAATCTCCTCTTGAGTTCTTGAAAACTTGCTTCACATTTGTTCGTCCATTCAAACTTCTTGTGCTTCTTCAACAATTGGGTCATGGGTCTGGCGATACTCGAGAATCCTTCTAGGAACTTGTGGTAGTATCCCGCCAATCCGAGAAATGCACGAACTTGGGTTTGGGTGGTTGGGGCTTGCCAATCTTCGACATCTTTCACCTTTGCAGGGTCAACGGCAATTCCTCCGGCTGATACAATGTGGCCGAGGAATCCTACCTCCTAACCAATTCACATTTGCTAAACTTGGCATACAACTGATGCTCTCTAAGGGTTCCAAGAATGGTACTTAGGTGTAGCTCATGTTCTTCTTCTGATTTGGAATAAATCAGAATGTCATCGATGAAAACAACGACAAACTTATCCAGGAAGTCCATAAAAATATTAT
The DNA here is from genome assembly GCA_023614405.1 of Avena insularis. Classification (NCBI taxonomy): domain Eukaryota; kingdom Viridiplantae; phylum Streptophyta; class Magnoliopsida; order Poales; family Poaceae; genus Avena; species Avena insularis. The sequence goes on along the minus strand of CM042691.1, from coordinate 156,539,803 downwards.
TCATGAGATTCACGAAATAAGCGGGGGCATTGGTTAATCCAAAAGACATGATAGTATACTCGTATAATCCATATCTGGTGGTAAAGGTAGTCTTGGGAATATCCTCTACGCGAATCTTGAGTTGATGATAGCCAGTTCTAAGATCAATCTTAGAAAACACCTTGGCACCAGTCAACTGATCAAACAAATCTTCTATCTTGGGCAATGGGTATTAATTCTTGATAGTGACATCATTCAACTTCCGATAATCCGTACACAAACGGTTACCTCCACCCTTCTTGTCCACAAATAATACATGTGATATCCATGGTGACGCACTTGGTTGAATCAATCCAATATCCAACATGGCATCCAGTTGCTTCTTCAGTTCTGCTAGTTCATACGGGTTCATACTATATGGTCTCTAGGCTATGGGTCCTATTCCGGGGATTAGTTCAGTGATAAACTCGATATCCCGATCTGGGGGCATACCTGGCAAAACATCTGGAAATACATCAGTGTATTCACAGACTATCCAGACTTGGTCAATGGTAGGTTGGGCTATACTCTTGTTGCACTTGAATTGACGAGGTAAGGTTTCAGATACATGCTCGACTGATATTCCGGTTCTACTGGTCATGGTGATGGCTTTCTTGGCACAGTCAATTAATCCTTTATGTTTGGACATCCAATCCATTCCTAGTACTACTTCCAAACCTTTAGTTCCGAGTACTATCAGATTTGCATAAAATCTATGCCATGGATTCGGATAGGGACGGCTTGGCAAATTTGCCTAGCTTTGGTGGTTGAACCAGGGATTTGAACAATCAAAACATGCTTCAGTTTGGTTGGTTGAATCTTACTAGTGCATGCAAATTCTTCGGTGACAAATGAGTGCGATGCACCAGAATCAAACAACACTCTAGCAAGTACTGAATTAACAGAAAACATACCCAACACGACGTCTGGCGCTTCCTGGGATTCTTCAGCATGCATGAGAAAAAGACGGCCGTTGCGGTTGAGCGAATTCCCTGGGCCAAACCTTCTTCCAGGCTGAACACGACGCTGCTGCTGAGCTGGGGCACTTGCGTTTGGGGGCTGCGGCATTCTTCTTGGGACACTCATTGGAGTAGTGACCCTTATTTCTAGAGTCATAACAAGTCACTTGCGACTTGTCCTTTGCTGCAACAGGCACAACATTGCTTCCAAACCTCGGGGCAGTTTTGGTGTTGGCGGTAGCATTGTTGTTGTTGAACTTGGGTGGTGCACGGTTGAAATGGCCAGAGTTGTCGGGGTTGTTGTGGTTTCCTCCGGGCCTTGGGTTTCCATGGTTGGGATAGGTCGAACGGTTCATCGGGGGTCTGTTGGTTCTCGGGGCAATTCCTGGAGATGGGTTGGGGCGATACTTTGGGGTATGATGGGTTCCTGGCTGATGCATCATGCGGCGCTTGCGGTTCTCATTGGCTTGGTGGATCTTTCCTTCCATCTGAATGGTAGAGTCAACGAGGGCTTCAATATCAACAAAGGGAATATTGACCAACACCGTCTGCATCTCATCGTGCAGACCATTCAAGAATCTTTCTTTCTTCTTGGCTTCAGTGTCGATCTCATCCGGGGCATACCTAGATAATGACAGGAATTTGTCACAGTATTCCACTATGGTCATCCTTCCTTGCCTCAGTTCTCTGAATTCATCTCTCATTCTCTTGATCAAACCCGGTGGCACATGGGTTCTGCTGAACTTGACCTTGAATTCCTCTCAGGTCATCATCTGTCCTCCGGTCATTGCACGAACGTTGTTCCACCATGCTCTTGCATCTCCGGCTAGATAGTGGGTGGCGAACAGAACTTTCTCGTTAGCTTCCACTCCGGCGACTTCCAGGTTGTTTTCCATGGTTTGCAGCCAATCATCTGCATCTAGGGGCTCTTCCGACTTAGTGAAAACAGGTGGGTTGGTGTTCTGGAAATTCTTGATCTTAGATCCATGGTTGTCCTGATTTCCTTGGCCTTGATTGTTGTGGGACAGCTGAGCTATCTGCTGAAGGGTGGCTAAGTTGGCTTGACGTTCTTCTCTTTCAGCTTCGCGGTCAGAAACCAACATTTGCAGGATCTGCAACATCGGGTCCAGGGATGAACCACTTCCTCTGCGAGGCATCTGAAGATTGAGATAGATCATGAGAAAAGAGGGAAATTTCTAAGGTTCAAGGACTTTGAAAAGTTTTTAAAGTTTGACTCAGATTTTCTAGCAACTTGCTTTTCATTCATTCATTCATAGCACATGATACAACACACACCACAACAAAGGAAAATAGATGGTTTTCAGAACCATTTTGGAAACTACGATACAGTGGGACCGAATACAACTCACTACGCTAGTGCTCAAGTGCTACTACTACTCGGAGTCGGTGTAATCATATCCTCATCGTCATCGATGAAGGCGAAATCCTCCTCATCGGTGAAGAAGTCCATGGCCTGCTCCTCTAGAAAATCATCATCATCGCTGAGATAGGAGTAGGGGTCTCCACGAAGGTCTTCTCCGGCATTCTCCCTTTCCTCTAACTGCATGTCTCTCTCGTGGATGGTCTCCTCCAAATCCGAGATACGGTGACGAAGACGGGCAATGATGCGCTCCTTCTTGTCAAGATGACGGCGACGAGACTTGCGATCCTTTGCTAGCATGGCGATGCTTTGATCCTTCATCTTGATGATGGCGGACTTGTGGTTGGAGTAGTCACGGGCATTGTCCAGTTCCTGCTGACGATCATACATCATGAAGCTAAGGTGGTCCAACTGAGTCTTCAGCTCGTGGTGGTACGGGGCTTCCAGTGGCTGTGCCATAGCATCACGCCTTGGACAAAACTCAAAGCGGGTACCCTTGATCTGGTTGATACTCTGCCCACATAGACAGGCAAGAGCTTCCTGCATGGCCCTGGCAAGTCCATCGAGCCAGTTGTTCTCTCTTAAGGTGAACTGAATTCCTTCTACAGTGGGAGGTTCAATCTTTCCTCTGATACTTGCAACAACTGGTCACTGCCGATCTTCTCCTTCCTGATCATTCAGCTGAGCTCCGAAGAAATCGGGGTGCGGACGCTCCAGAAGTTCCGAAAGCTGGTCCAGGTCACGCTCAAAGATGAGGTCTCCTCCATTCCTCAACTGATAAAACTTGTTGTACTTCACGTCCATCTATAAGAATATAGGATGAGTAAGTTAGTAGAGTGTTCAAGTGTGTCAAATTTTATGTATTTTGCAAGAGTTTTTGAGGACATGAATTTTCATGAAAGAATCAAAGTGATAAGAATGGGAATAAGTTTTTGTAAATACTTGCTTCCTTTGGTTTTGAAACTAAGTTTTTGATTTAAACGTCCAGTCTAACTAGGGTCTCCTATGGTCAGGATGGCTCTGATACCAACTTGTCAACACACGAATTTTTAATCCCAGATGCCTGTTATGCCATACATCGCAATCCAAGGATTACCATTTTTGCGAGACATAACAGATTTGGATATCACAGTACATCATCCATTACAAACCATACATAAGGTCTTACACAAATAAGGATCTCATGATCCAGTTCTTAATACAACTCAAGTAGCAGAATAACGTAATAATAAAGTTGGCGTAGGCGAAGCTCCATCTTCGGTGTCACAGGCAATGCTGACGATGGGAGATGATCCTAGTTGTCATAACCTTCCTATGGTCCTTCATCCTAGTACTCCTCTTCCTATTCTGGCCACGGGAATAGCCAGGGACAAAGCCACGAGTACAGTTTAAGTACTCGCAAACTAATACTAACAAGTTAAGGGGGGTTTTTGTAGTAGGACACTAAGCTCTAGGGTTGTTTTGCAAAAAGCCAGATTTACCTCTACTAAGTTCAGAAGCAAAGAAAGCTAGTTGAAATTTTATAACACCTAAGTGGGAACTTGAATTTCATATCACAACTCTGTTGTGGTCAAGTCAAAGTCTCAATTCATTTCACAAGTCATTTTGAAAACATCTGACGGGGAACAGTATGGCCACTCCAACTGTCCATAACCGCGGACGCGGCTATTTGAATAGTTTGACACTCTGCAGAGATTGTACACTTTCACCACAACATTCGATACATCCGTCGGGAACAAATCCTGAATTCACCATACTCAGTATGCGGATAATCAATCCTAACCTTTCAATTACACGCCCTAGTATAGGCATCTCTCCTGTGAGTTTGGCCTCCCAACCATGACCAACTGTCATCTTGGGTAATGCACATGTAGACAATCTTCACAAGGTAGCCTCAGCTCAGACCTTGGCCGTGAGGGAACCCATACTAAGGTATATAAGTTTCCAGTTAAGCCCTACCCAATTTTCGGGTATTGTGGTTGTACGGTAAAATTGGAATGGTATCGCATCCAGACAACCATCAGTTCTATAAAGGGCTAAGGCTCATGCCTCAACATTTTCATCATCAAAATCATCTGGTGTTCGGAAACACATGTCAAAACATTTCAGTAGAATGACTCATCATTCTAAGGTTTTCATAACCATTTTCACCAAGTATTCCCATCTAAAGTTGATCAAGTTTTATGCTTAGCACTAGCATCTACAAGTGGGGTTAAGTACTAAGGAGGGGTGGTAAACAAGTGGAGATTAATGAAGTTCAATCTCATGCCTTGGGATGACATCAAGATTATCTACTTAGGCCAAATTTAATGCTCTTTATGCAACCTTCAATTATCTTTGTAGAATCTACAAGTCACTTAAGTAAACTCTAAGAGAAGGCTTTGATAAAGAAATAAAGTATAAAGCTTGCAAGTAAAACTAGGATTGGGTTATCAAGTGGGTAGGATCACATATGCTTAAGGCATATAGTTGGCATGGTAACAAACAAGTATTAGCTTGCATAAGTAGGGTATCTTGCAAGGGTTAGCTTGCCAAATAAACTAGTAGTATTAGGCTTGCAATGGTCAACTTGGGTAGTTAGGCTTGCGTTGTGCAGAGCAGTGGTTGAAGTTCTCCTCGGCTTCTTCCTCGTAGTATCCTCCTTCCTCCTCGTATCATTGGTCGGTACTAGCGTCTATAAATAAATACGAGGTACACAATCACCAAACAATACTTAACTATTTTCAATCATCACACATAGGTGTACTATAGATGATCTAGCATCGTCACCTATCATTACAAGATTAAAGCATTTGTCTTATTTATTTTAATTTGAGAAAAGTAATTTCTACTCATTGAAAAACTACATAAGATTTAATATTCTCCAACTCAAACATGGGATCATGTTGACACATGTCATCACCACATATTTCAGTACATGGGAATGTGATTTAAAGTGGTGTCACAATTTAATAAGGTTTAACCTTTTTATTTTAATTAAAAAGAGTGACTAGAAATGCCTATGTGGCATTATTTTATTACTTGAACATTATTTTTGTATGTAAACCCAAATGTTTGTATATATTCTGAAAGGTATGATCAAATGTGATTTTTGAGAGTTGGAATCAACTCAAAAGATCTTATGGTTGAATTTTGAAAAATGTTTGAATGCAAAAAAGCTTCTGACTTGTTATTTTTACCAAGGTTGATCTACAGATCCAAATGATTTGAATCCAATGGTCTTGGATTAAGCATTTCAGTACCTTCCTAACAAAATTAGTTTCATGTATTTTGGTTCACTCAATCCAGCCGGGTTGATTTTTGAATCTAGGTACAGAACTGAGTTTGAAATAAAATAGAAAAATCTAAATTCAAACGATTGGGTCGTGCGGGAGGGGTTAATGGGCCGGCCCAATGTCACTCTGCAGCGCGGGGCTCAGCTGAAAGGGGGGTTCCACCAGTCAGTGGCTCATAACACGCAAAGCGGTACGGGGCTGTGTGGTTCGTTGGATTAGAAGGGAGATCGACTACCGATCGCGTGTCGATGATGAACATGTCACCGGCGCAGCTCGAACCCTAGCAACTCGGTGGGGTGCATAGGGGCATACCAGGCTCAATGACGGCAATGGCGGGCAAACGAACGAGTGGTCGACGACGAGCTCAGGGACGGTCGAGGCAGCTCCGAGGGTGGTCGAAATCAATGGCCCCCTTCTTCTCCAGACGCGGCATGCTCCGCTGCAATTCCGGCGAGATGCTGCTCCTCGTGCTTCGGCTATAGGGTGGAACGATCAGTGAGGTGAGGGAGTGGAATGGTGTGCTTCAAATGACTGGGGGTGGCCTCCTTTTATAGGCTCGACGGCGAGACCGAGAGGGATGGGCAGCGACGGTGGCGACATGGCTACGGGCGGCTAGCAGCATGGCTAAGGTTGGCGATGCTCTAGGACTTGAATGCGCGCTTAGGGGCGGTGGCAATCGGTCGGGAACGTGCGGTGCTCTGCGCGGCAGAGGCGGCGTCTTCGACGGCGAGCAGTGGCTGCGAGGCACGGGGCGGCGAACGGGGGTGTCTGGCGTGTTCCTGGGATCATGGCGAAGCGATGGGCATGGGCTGCGGTGGAGGGGCGGCATGTGCACGCGTGCTGGGTGCGGCGCTCTGGGGCGGCCTCGGCATGTCGCAGTGGCACTAGGCGCGTGGCGTTCCTGGTGGTCCACGGCTTGCACTGGCTCGGGGAGAGGACAGTGGACGGCGGTGAGGTGCTGGCTACCTCCCAGACAAGGTGGGCGCAGCTAGTTCTTCCTCTAGCTTGTTGTCCACCTTGGGGTGGCATGGTGAGGCTCAGCCTGCTCACCATTGATGGAAAGGCAAGCTCACAGTGGTGCTAGAGGTTTACAATTAAGCTAGATGATCTACTAGATGGTTGTTGTTAGCTAGAGAGGGAACAAGTTAGGCCAAAACACTATTAAAAACAGTGAATTTGATTTGGTTTAAATTTGCCTGCCAAGTGTTTAATGAAATGGCCGCAAGAAACTTACTTTTGAATTTTGAAAAGATTTTTTGTGGGTGTGCTAGGCATGTGCTGAGGATTCTGTGGGTGCTTGGGTTTTGAAAATTGAGCTTGTTTGAGTGGTTTTTGAAATAGTGGGATCTTCCCATATGAGATAGATTCAATTTTAAACTGTCATTTAAACTTAGTATTTGAATTCTTTTGGATGATCACAAAGTGGGCCTTGGTACCTTATTATGAGTACTAACAAGGGATGTAAAGAACCACAAATGTTTCTGTTAAGTTTTGAAAACTAGGGATAGCCAAAGTAGGCATGAGAGTTAATTTGGCAAAAATGACCATTCACTTCATTTGTTTATTTTGAGTTGTTTGTCTTTGGGAAAAGTTTGGGGATTGTTTAGATGATGTTTATTTCACCTAAGAATCATTTTACAAGCAAAGAAACACAACCGTGGCAATTCAAAAGAATCCAAATTTTGAATACACACACATATGAATGCTTTCATATTTTTACTTGGGAAAGTTTTTGTTAACCCTAATTTTGATGATTAGAGTTTGATGATCCAGGTTTAATATTTTTGGGATGTTACACAATAATGCAAAGGTTAGAGATGCTAGACATCCTAATCCTCGAAAAGGTTTTGGAAAACAACTTTATACTCGTGATTCACCTTTATAAGCTATAGTATCTAGATCATGAAAGTTGTCATGATAACGATGAATTAAAGATGTAGGTTAAATGTTTACTACACTAAAATATTAATAAAGAATGGATTTTGAAAGAATGCCAAACATTTGATGATTGTGATCTACTTCAAAGTGCAAGTCCAAAGGTGTTTGTATTTCACTATACATGCTTTGGACTATGTGTCATGTGTATGGAACCACTCTTGATGTTGATAGATTCTTTCAAAAGGGAAAGGAAATTTTGAAAGAGAATCTCAGAAATATTTGGCAGAAAAGGAAAGACCAGAATTGTCCAGCTTAGGTATATAGATGATGTGCATGTTATGGTTGTATTCTTTGCTTGTTAAACAATATAGTTCATGGGTATTGGATACTGAATTGGTTGGTGTGAAATGTCATGCAGGATAACACAATTCATGAACTGCAATGGCCTAAGTAACCAGTAAGAGAATATGTAATGATGTTCATTGAAAACAAACAAAATGTTGTTGTGTTTCTCATTGCCATCAAAGCTTGCTTTGAAGATCTGTTTCAGTAATTGTTATTATGATCATGTATTATGAGAACAAAAGGTTGTTCAAATAATTATCGTATTCCATGTAATATGGATGATTTACAAATCTGGTTGGAGAAATCACATCCATAAAACTAAATGCTAAAAATGTCATAAGAAAAATGATTGAAAGATCACGTATAAAGTGACATCGCCGTTTAAATTATATTGTAAAGAAAACATGAAGAAAATTCATGTTGGTGGAATTTTGGAGTCTTTTGATTTTGATCAAATGATGCTTGTGAGACTTTCCTAGAGATAATTGAAACTTCGTTCAAAGGACAAACAAGAACGAATGACTACCTTATTGGAATTTTTACATATTGATGTATGTAGTCCATTATATGTAGTCATAAGCGATGGATTTCAACTTCATATGCTTTCTCCAGAATTTTGAGTGAATAGATGTGTATATTTACTTAATGAGGATGAAGTATGAAATATTTTAAAATGTTCAAAGATTTTCAAGATGAAGTGGAAAATCAGTGTAACAAAAGAATTAAGAGTTTATGATTGGATCATAAAGCAAGATATTTGAGTTACAAGTTTAGCATAACACCTAAGATTTGAGGAATCGTTCCATGGATTTGCATTTCCTGAAACACCATATGAGTATGGAGTGTTTGAGATATGTAATGAAACCTTCTTTGACATGGTGAAATCAAAGGTGTCAGTTATATATTTTAAAGGTTAAAGCTTTAGTGAGTACCACTTTTACACTAAAAAGAGCTCCATCATGATCCATTGAAATGACACCATATAAGTTATGGTCTAGGATAAAACCCAAGTGGTCCTTTCTTAAACTAGGGTATGCTAGGCATAAGTAAAATGTTTACAACCAAAGACGGATGAGCATGTCTTTGTATGTTATTTCGAATAACCTTGGTTGTTCCTCCATAACATCAAAGACAAAAGTGTTTGTCGTTTAGAACGTCAAGTTTCTTGAGAAGGAATTTTTCGTGGAAAGTTAAGTGGAAGGACAATAGAACTTTGATAAGGTTATTGAACTTTAGATAACATATGCTAAGTTGCAATGCCAGAAAGTGTCCTGGAGGCAGCAATAATGCTCATGGCTCACGTGCCTCAACGGTTGTGGTCACTAAGGTCTAAGTTCCTATTGAACCGAGTAGGTCGGGTAAAACAATCAAATACTTAGATTTTAGAGGAAATCATTGATGTTTGATAATGATGAACCGACTATATACAAATAAGTGATGATGGGACCTAACTCCCTCAGATGGCTTGAAACCATAAAATCCGTGATAGTTTCATACACGAGAAATCAATTTTTTTAACTTGGAATACCCTCTGGAAAGGTGTAAAACCTTTCAGTCGTATTTGTATCAATAAAGAAATAGACATGGATGTTTCACATCTATATTCGAGATGTCATGAAAGACTTTGCGAAAATGCTCAAGGAGTTGACTATGACAAGATTTGATCTTCATAGCGATATTTAGTCTGGACGGATTAATGTAGCAACCACTACATATATTGGTATATGATAGTTGAACAAACAAAACAAAGTTCTTCTAATAGAATAGTTACCTAGGACGTGTACATGATACGATCCAAAGGGTTTTGTTAATTCAAAGGATGTTAAAAGCGTATGCAAACTTCAATGGTTGAAGTAAGCATCGCGGAGTTGGAATCTTCACCGTGATGAAACTGTTAAAAGAGTTTAATTTCATCGGAGGCGATAAAGATTACTACATTTGCAAGAAATTAAGTGGGAGTGCTAAGACATATTTCTAATACATTATATGAAGGACATATTGTTGATTGGAAATGATGTATCTTTTATTGTCACATGTTAAGAATTTTATTTTGATGGAAAACTTAGGAAAAACCCGAATATTAGATATCAATGTATATATGGATAGTTTGAGATGCTAATATGGTTGTGCCAAATGTACATAGCTGAGATATTGAATGATTTCAATATGGAAACGACAAGAAAGGTACTTGTCTCACATGATGGATTGATTCAAGATTCAAGTGTTTTTGACACTTGGTAAGTGAAACGAGATTCAAGTGTTTTGACACTTGGTGAGAGAAATCACATAAATATTTTGATCAATCATACCGTGATATGTACACATAAAAATATGTGCTATGCTCTAAATTTTATGAGAATATACCAGAATGACTCATAAGATGATCACTGGACGATAGTAAGGATATTCTTATGATCTTTGGAAGAACTAAGAATATGTTATTTATGTAGAGGTGACAAATAGATAGATAGTTCATTGTAAATTGTTATATTGATACTAGTTTTGTCACAAGATACAAATTAAGTTTATCTCAATTTAAACTATGGATGGAACAATGTAATGGAAAGGAAGTTCCATAACGAATTTGGATGAGTTCCAAAGTTAAGACATTGTGACGGATACTACAACAAAAAGCTAAGTATATGACTGCTGTTGTAGCAGCAAAAGTGAGAATTTGTGTCAAGTAGTTTGTTATCAAACTAGGTGTGGTTCACAACAGGCTAGCACTATGAAAATATAATGTACAACAATTGTATCGACATGATTTAACCCAAGGAACTAAAGGTCTCACCAAAGGACCAAAATTATACAATGCCATATCATTGGAGAATGAGTGATGCATAGAGACACAAAGACATGCAAATACACACGGACCTGGAAGTGTCAGATCCGAATATTACGTCTACCACTAGCAATCGTGTATATACAACATCAGAAAGCCATAGGTGTTGAATGCACAAAGTTTTCAAACTATAATATTGACTCTAGTGCAAGTGGGAGACTATTGGAGATATGCTCAAGAGGAAATAATAAAGTGGATATTATTATATCTTTGTCTTTATGGTGAATTGGTAAATGTTTACATCCCATGCTATAATTGTATTAATAGGAAACATTAATACTTGTGTGTTTTGTAAACATAAAGGAGTCCCTAGTAAGCCTCTTGTTAAGCTAGCTTGTTGATTAATAGATGATCATGGTTTCCTAATCATGGACACTGGATGTTATTAATAACAAGTTCATATCATTAGGAGAATGATGTGATGGACACATACCTATGGTAAGCATAGCATTAGATCAAGTTATTAAGTTCGTTTTGCTACAAGATTTCAGATACATAGTAACCTAATCCTTCGACCATGAGATGGTGTTAATCACCATCACCGGATGAGTACTTTGATGATATCAAACGTCACTTCCGTAACTGGGTGGTTATAAAGGTGGCATAGGGTATTCTGAAAGTATGTGTTGAAGCGCATGGATCAAGAGTGGGATTTTTCCATCCATATGACGGATAGATATACTCTAGGCCCCCTTGGCGGAATTTCATCCAATTGGCTTGCAAGCATGTGACTAGGTCACAAGGGATGTCAAATCACAGAACGAGTAAAGAGTACTTATCGGTAACAAGGTTGAACTAGGTATAGAGATACAGATGATCAAACCTCGGATAAGTAAAGTATCACGCAACAAAGGGAATGAGTATCGTATGTGAATGGTTTATTGGATCACGAAGTCATCATTAAATATGTGGGAGACATTATGGATCTCCAGATCCCGCTAACGGTTATTGAGCGAAGAGGTGTCTCGATCATGTCTGCATAGTTCACGAATCGTAGGGTGACACACTTAAGGTTCGATGTTGTTTAAGTAGATATGGAATATGAGTTGGAGACCGAATGATGTTTGGAGTCTCGGATTGGATCCAGGACATCGCGAGGAGATCCGGAATGGTCTGGAGAATAATATTCATATAACAAAAGTCGTTTTCCGGGGTTTGGAAATGTTTTCGGTATTTTGACCGGAAGCTTCCAGAATGTTCTAGAGGGGCCACCAGTGGGCCCACCACCCCGTAAGGGTCCACTTGGGATGAGGAATGCCGCAGGGGAGCACTAGGTCCTACCATACCAAAGCCCAAGGGGCAAATTTGGCAACCAAAGGATTTGGGGGCAAACCCTAGTTTGTCAAACCCGACATAAGGAAAGAGGAAAGTTTCCCACCTCTTCCCTTGGCCGAGTTGGGGAAGGAGTGGGTCAAGGGCTCGGAAACCTTGGTCACAACCCCCCTCCATACAAGGAGGGGTGGGGGCGCACCACCCCTTGTCCATTGCCTTTGGCTCTAAAACCTAGACGCCACCTCTCTCCCTCCTCCGTCTTCCTGCTCTGGCTTAGGCGAAGCCCTGCAGGGATTCTCCTCCACCACCACCACGCCGTCGTGCTGCTGGGATTCCGAGAGGATCTACTACCTTCGTTGCCCGCTGGAATAGGGATAGGGAGGTCTTCATCGACTCCGTACGTGTGACCGAGTGCTGAAGCACTACCGGAACACAGCTCCAGAAGGATGGTCTACGCGGTTTTGAGATCAGCGAGTGATCGACTATGTCAAACACGAGAATCTGATCTCGTTAAACACTTTGGATCTACGAGGGTTAGTTCTTTTTAATATCGTTGCACCGACTTCGTGGATTAGATCTTGGCTTTGCCATAGATTAGATCTTGGTTTTATGTGTTCTTGTGATAGAATTTTTTTGTTTTTCATGCAATGAACCCTATAGTACGGACCCATAGGTTGCGTGGACTTGTCGCGCGAGCTGAGGCCATAGATAATATATTCCCGTAATAGAGTGCCACACCTATGCAACATTAATAAACGTTTATCGAGCAATAGGTAATAAACATCTCATACATGGAATATATGGCATAAGTATAGTAGGTAGCGTATAAAGCCCAAACTAGTTTGTGGCCTCAGAACAGTACTTTGAAATCATGTACTAAGCCGATAACGGTGCCGATACACCCCATATGTGGTTAGCGCGCTCAGTCTCGGAATAGGTATCAATAACTCGGGTCCTAGGTGGACACAGGGGCGGGATAATAACCATATCTCAACTATTACCCACCTGTGCCTCTGTATTAAACTATTAATTATATCTAATTTCAATATTAATTATTAAACTGTAATTGAAGCCATGATCATCTCCACCATTAAGCATGTGACAACCCCCAACCTCAGTGGAATATCGACGATGTGAAGCAATGCCTAAGCAAGTAACTACGACTCACAAGGCCGACTATCTACCAAACAACCGGTAATAAGAGGTGTCCAAGGCAATAAAGGCTGCATGGGATATCAATGGTACAAGAACTAAAGCATCGCAACACAGGTAGAAATAGATCAACAGGAGGAAGTAAAGACTATAAATGTAAAGTAGGTAGAAAGAGGGAGAATACTCGCCTAGAAAACATTGCTGAAGATACATCATCCAAAGAACTTGTCGACACTCACATCATCTCATCGTCCTATTCGGGAAGAAGCAAAACACTAAAAAGGAACAAGCGATACAACAATTACAACTAATGAACTTCCTCTTCATGCACAACCAAGGAGGAAGGTTATAGATACATAGAGTCACAGGCCAGGTGCTGTGACTGCAGCTCTGCTCACCAAAAGGATTCATGCCATCTGTACTTAGACCAAACCTTAAGTTCCTTGCGTCACGTGCGAAGTCCGGGTACTCTCGCTCGACTTTTCTCCACTGTGACCCATCAGCGGGGTGTCTCAACATCGCGTCTTTCTTACGGTCTTCCATGTGCCATCGCAACAACTTGGCATGCTCTTTATTTCTGAAGAGACGTTTTAACCGTGGTATTATAGGAGCATACCACATAACCTTGGCAGGAACCTTCTTCCTAGCAGCCTCGCCCTCAACATCGCCAGGATCGTCTCATCTGATCTTATACCGCAGTGCAGTGCATACCGGGCATGTATCCAAATTCTCGTACTTCTCACCGCCGTAGAGGATGCAGTCATTAATGCACGCATGTATCTTCTGCACGTCTAATCCTACAGGGCAGAAAATCTTCTTTGCTTGGTATGTACTGTCGGGCAACTCATTATTTCTTGGAAGAAGATTCTTCATTTTTATCAACAACTTTGAAAATGCGCTGTCAGTCACACCGTTCTCTGCCTTCCATTGCAGCAAATCTAGTGTGGTACCTAGCTTTTTGTGGCCATCTTCGCAAGTTGGGTACAACAATGTTTTGTGATCCTTTAACATCTGCTCCAGCTTCTCCTTCTCCTTTTCAGTTTCACATTCTTCCTTTGCATCAGTAGTGGCCCGACCAAGACCGTCATCAGCGGGCCCATCTGCTGCCTCTTGATCTTCATTATCTACCCCCGTTGCAGTATCATCATATTCAGGATACATATTATGATAGTTGTCATCATTCTCTTCTTCTTTGTTGTCTTCTATCACAACCCCTTTTTCTCCGTGCTTGGTCCAACAATTATAGCTGGCCATAAAACCGGATCGAAGCAGGTGGGCGTGAATGGTTCTGGTATTTGAGTAGTCTTTCTTGTTCTGACAGTGAACATACGAACAACACATAAAACCATTATGACCATGGTTTTCATTAGCCACAACGATGAAATTTTGGAGGCCCGTAAGGTACTCGGAAGTGCGTCGGTCACCGTACATCCATTGTCGGTTCATCTGCATTAATATATAGTATATATCAAAAATTAATAGGGAGATGACCATTTATATATAGTACATCAATGACACATGAAAGGATAGTTGCCGACCTCGACCAAGAAGGAAAGAGCAACGAGAAAACTTATTTTAAGCTCTCGAGCATTTTGCCGAACACCTCTTGTGCATAGGAAAAAAATACAAACTAGCACACCTCTCACCCTCTTGCTAGGCTCCAAAATGAGAGAGTGAAAAAATGGAAGAGAGGGGTGTGGGCTGCGGTGTGTTATATAGCCCCCCTTTAATACCGGTTCAAACAATAAACCGGTGTTAAAGGGGGCTGCGCGGGCCACTGGTGCAGGGCCTTTAACACCGGTTCGTGCCACGAACCGGTGTTAAAGGGGGACTACTTTTTGCTGCACGGGCCACGCTGGTACGGGCACCCCCTTTAACACCGGTTCGTAGAATAACCGGTGTTAAAGCCCATTCCCAGGCTCAATTAAAGGCCTTCCACTAGTGATATACATAAAAAATACTTACACAAAGTCATGGCATAGAACTGTCTGGAATCAGTGAACATTAGCTAGCAGAAAGAAAGAAAGCTATTGCAATTTGACCGGAATATAGTTTTCATATTGTACTCACCATGGATTATGCATGCTTAATAATCGTACTAACCCAAAAAACCCAGCCGACTCGTTTAATGATGTACTAACTCAAATGGCAAACGGCTGTAGCCTGTAATTGCTTCTGTCCAGACGAACCTTCTCTCCGTGCATGAAACAAACAACAAAAGGATATCAGAAAATACACACCTGTAACCAAAGCTTCGGCATGTTTATCTCCTTGCTGCTGCTTTAGGTTCAAATCACTTATTTTAGGAAGGAGAGAATAGATACAAACAACAAACGATATTATCATATGCATGCACAATCTGCACGAGAAGAGAAAAAATAACCATCGAATATTGTTGCCATTTAGAAACTGCATATATAACTATCTTGGGGCTGCTGACCATGGAGCAAATGAGGGAGGCAAGCTAGTCCGTCGTACCATGGGACTTGGGGTTGCTCTGGTTGAACAGCAAATTTGTGTTGAACGCCTCAGCATCTTTGTGCATATTTACGCAGTCTGTGTAGAAACTCATCAGTATTCCTGTCATGGCAATAGCGGAAGATGTCATGTTACCAATGACTGTATGAGGAAATGGAGGATTGAACATGGGAGGAGTTTGACAGGCGAACATATATACTGTGGGATTGCTTGAGACGCAGGATGATGGGTCTGAATGCAAGACATACATACATGCTAGTTCAACCTAATGTGAGAAACCAGTCAATGACGTTGTAGAGACGATAGAGTGCCTCGGAGTGGAGCTCTCAGAAACCTCATGTGTTTGCCTCCTATCGCCAACCTGTGTGAGACGGGGTGAGTTTTATAGGAAGAAGGGGAGAAGAATCGATGGTGCAGTTATGTATTGAAGCACAGAGAACAGAAAGCCGAAGATGAACCGAAAGACACGGGCAAAATAAACTCTAATCGTCATTTCATCAACGGCTGGGCTAGAGTTAATGGCTGCATGTGGGGTGCAAGTGTGCAACCGATCGGTCAGCACGGGCAAAAACCAAAATTGCATACAATGAAAAAGAAACGGAAATGCATTGGACGCATGAAATATAACAAAATAATTATGTTTTGCTGAGGTGGCGACTGGTGACGTGGATGGCCTGCATGTGGAGAGAAATAAGGTAATGGGGGACTCCTATTTAGATATAGAAGATACGGAATAACCGACATGATTATGATATGATGCATGGCATGACAAAAGATGCAACCTATTAATATTACACGGAATCGGAATCCCGATAAATAATAGAGGGTTCATGTTGTTTTTTTATCCATCAAAATTAGATGTTATTGACATGGGAAGCATGGCATAGTTGAACTATTAAAATTTAAATGGAATCGAGAAATACACTATAATCATTCCCACATATTTCATATGTTACTATTAGACTACACAGTAAAACTACCACTAAAGAACAAGATATATGATGCTATGAGATATATTGGGGGCTTATTCAGATTTGTTATAATTTTCTAACCCAAACTCATATATAACTTTTTATCAGATGAGCTATGGATTAAAACATATGCCTTTAAGAGATTGGTAACATGCAATAAAATAAAATAAAAGGGGTGAAAAAATAAGTGGATATGGATTTGAACCCAGCTCGCTAGAGTGGTTAAAATCTGTACTAGCCAATGCATTTGTTGTTATTGGAAAATGGATTGCACCGCTTTTCACTTATCTGGGGAATTTTCATCTGACGAAACTGAATTTTTTGAACACTGCAGACAGTTGACAGAGCAAAACGGTGATGCTCAGAGGAAGGTTCTTGTTTCCGCAAAAATCTTTCGCGCAACATCGAGATAACCGTCGTATTTTCGTGACGATGAACGGATGATTTTCAAGCAAATCAATAAAAAATTTCTTGCTTTCGTGGAGGAGAACCGACCGTTTCAAGACAAAACGGCAAAGATCCGATCATACCCTAGGCGGCTATGGGCTTCAGCGGAGAAGAACGACAGAAAGAAAATAGTACGTAAAAGTAGATTGGTTTTTGGTGAATAGATCGATTGTGTTCCTTTAATCGGCTGTAGTTGCCTTAATATATAGGCATCTGGACTTTTGTGTATGTCTACAGGACTTTAGAACCAAAACCCAATAAAACTTCTCAAGTGGGTACCTGGTCTTATCTCATCTATTTTGTAACTAGCACGTAAAAACTCCAGAGATGGTCACATATAAATACTTCTGGGCCTATTAGAAAACAATAAATATTCTGACCAGAACATATATATTAAATAAAAAACGAACAACCCCTGTCTATATTTCCTTATACGATTTGTATCTTCGGGCTGACATCTTAGACCAACGATGATTCACTCTTGTCAATAACAGAACATCTTCATGTATTACAAAATCTCAATTTGACATCCGCGAGAACTTGTCCTGATAGTCCATGCAAAACCTTGTATATTTATCACGCAAATAATTTTGTACACTTGATCAGTTGACGCAGAATTTGTACTTGAATCTGACCAAACCTGCACTTTAAACTAGCGGCCAGATTATATCTTCAACAGATGCCCCCTTGTTTTTGATAGAATAATATTTATCAAAAACAACACACCGTTACCTCAGGATGATGTTGATCGGTTCACCGTCCATGTATAATTGCTTAGGGCGATGTCTCCAGAACACATCGGCCATATTTTCTTAGAGCGATATTTCAGGTAACATATCAGCCAAAATCTTCTTAGGACGATACTCCAAATAATGTATCGCCATGGCATCATTAAGCCTCTTGCCACACACTAGGATAATACCTTTTCAAATATTTTCCATTGAGGGCCTTTGGCAATTTCACTCCCTGCAAAGATTGCACAAAATAAGAATTTTCATGAACAATCTCTACAACAGTTTATGTCCTTCCCAACTGGGAGACCATTTGCCGAATTTCCTATCTCTAGTCCCAATAGGTAAAATCGTTTTCCACACTAAGTCTTCTATTTCAATTGATTTTTCCTTTACCTTTTTATTATAAGCCTTAGCTACTCTTAATTTTTTTTTCAATCTCTCGCAATGCTCTTAATCTTTGTTCTGAAACATCGTCTACTCTATCCATCATCAAATTATTATAATCTACAGACATCAAATCATTTTGTCTGGCTACTCGAAGAGCTTGTAAATTAACCTCTATAGGCAACACCGCCTCCTATCCATACACTAGCTCATAAGGTGTCACTTGAGCCGCTCCATGCTTAGATAAACGCCCATAAAGCTTCCGAAAGCACATCATGCTATCTTTTTGGATGCTCATTAGCTTGTGCATACTAAGGCGACGAATTCAACAACTTAATTCTAAAAGATTCGGAAAATTCATGGAATTGATGGGACATAAAAGAAGAACCTTGCTCAGTAGTTAGAGTTTGAAAATACCGAATCTATGAATAATATGTTCCAATACAAAACTAATCAGCTCCACATGAGTCATATTTTTCAAGGGAACCGCTTCAGTTCACTTGGTAAAATAATTTGTAGCTACTAGGACGAAGCGATGTTTTTTAGAAGATGAAGGATGTATTTCACTGATAAAATCTAAACCCCATCCTCTAAACGGCCACGGCTTAATTATAGGATTCAACATAGCCGCGGGTGCTAACTGTATATTTCCAAATATCTGACATGCTTCACACCCTCTATAGTACCGAAAACAATCCTCTAACAAAGTCGGCCAATAAAACCCTGCTTGTTTTAATAAGCATCGCATTTTATGCGCCGACAGATGCGTCCCGTATATACCTTCATGCACTTCACCCATAGCTATTTTAGACTGATCATAATTCAAGCATTTTAAAAGCACCCCATCTATAGTTCGGCAATATAATTCTCCATCAAACAACGTATATTTTAAAGCTTGTCACCAAATTTTTCTACCTCTCGTGTAACTTGGATGCTTTAAATAATTAACTATGGGTACTCTCCAGTCTTCTGGTTCTGAAACATTTTCTAATTAGGTCATACGTGATTCATATACCAAATTTGCATTACATTGCACCGCTAACTGCTGAGTTGAACGAGGACCATCTAAATCATGCACCGAACAAACACCCAACTGTTCGGTCTTACTTTCTGTAGCGACTAGCATTGGTTTCTCTATTACTAAAAATTTCCCTCTACTAATCAAATAAGATGCTTGTTGTGCTAAATAATTAGCTCTAGAATTCTTTCCCCTAGGGACGTGATTGATCGTGAAACTATGTAGAGATGTAACTATATCTAAACATCGGTCCAAGTAGCTATTTAGTAGTCTGCCAAAACACTAAAATTCGCCCTTAATTTGTTGTACTACTAAAAGAGAATCCCCAAAAGCATTTATATATTTTACACCCATATCTATTAAACTTTGTAAATCAAACAATAAAGTCTCATATTAAGCTTGGTTATTGGTACAATCATATTCTAAACTGACTGATGTTTCATAGACAATATTATTAGGCAAAATTAAAACATTGCCGACGCCTTATCAATCTCTACAAACCAATCCATCAAAATAAAGCTTCTATGGGCAAACGCTAACATAACTAATATCTTCTTCATCCTTAACTCTATGATCACAAATAAAATCGGCGATAACTTGATCTCTCGTAGCACGCAGCGATTCATATACTAAATCATATTCTATTAACGCATAAGCCCATTTTCCAATCCTATCACTAAAAATCGGTCGTTACAACATATACTTAATTACGTCGGCTTGGCAAGCTACCACACATGTACTAGAAAGTAGATAAGACCGAAACTTGGTACATGCATAATATAAAGATAACCATAAATTTTCAATAAACACGTACCGAGTCTCGGTATCGAGCAAACGACAACTTAAATATGCAATGATGTACTCCTTCCCGTCGTCTTCTTGTACCAACACCGCCCCGATCACTGTATCTTGTGCAACAATATATAACCTGAACGGCACACCAGACTTGGACACTCGCAGTACCGGAGGACTCAACAAGTATCTCTTTATATTATTAAAGGTATCCCGCTGTTCTGCCCCCAAGTAAATTCGGCTTCATGCTTTAGCCGTAGTAAGGGAATAAACGATTCAATTTTTCCACCAAGGTTAGATATGAATCGTGTCAAGTAATTAATTTTTCCCAACAACTTTTGCACATCCTTTTTACACTTGGGCTCCTCTAACTTTCTAATTGACTCTACTTTTGTCGGATCAATCTCTATGCCTTGTTCATGAATAATAAACCCCAAAAACTTCCCAGACGACACACCAAAAGCATATTTGAGTGGATTCATTTTCAAACCATACCGACGCATCCTTTCAAAAGCTAAACATAAATCGGCTAAATGATTACCAAACTCATCCGATTTAACAACTATATCATCAATATATGTAACGTCCCAGCATTTAGGACTAAACGAAGGATAGATTAGGATTTGTGCATCTACATGCATGCATCTGAAAATCCGGGTAAATTTTTCGCCAAATTAAAAGGCTAGAGTGATCAGAATTCTCACTCTGATGAATTAGGTTTATTGTCATCCAAGGGGGGAGTGTGATGAATTTTGACATGAACTCTATTGTTTTGTTGAATTATGAGGGCAAGATTTTGAATTATAAGTAATTATTCACAATAAGACAAATACAAGTGCTATCAACAAAAGTATAAAGATTTTTTAAGACCAACAGTACATTGTTCTTTCACAACAAAAGAATAAATAAAAGATTATAATAAAATAATTAAATGAATAAATAAAATGGAAAATGTATTACAATAATGAAACAAATAGAAGAGTTCTTTATTAAAAGAATATATGTATATTACATTAACCTTTTATAACAGAGGAATAAAAAGAAATGATTACAACAAGGATATAAAAGAATTATTTACTAAAAAGAATACATGAAGTATTACATTATTCTTTTACAATAAAAGAATAAAAGTAGAGTACAATAAAGAAAATGAAAAGAAGAAATCATATACATTAATGGAATTCAATGAATACAAATAAGAAGAAATCTTTGTTTAATGATACAAAGATTTAATCAATACAAGTAAATTAAAAGTCATTACATAGATGAATAATTACAAATAAATAAAAATAAAAGCTTCAATAAAATATATAAGAATTACATTGTTATTACAATAAAATAAGAAGAGTACAGTAGCTATAAACCTAAGCTAGAATCCCTATCTACTTTGATCTCATGTATTCTTTCTTGGTTCCTGCAAACAAATTCTAAAAGACAAAAAAGAGGGTTAGTGTTAATTTGTTTGCTCTTAGTATGGCAATGAAATGCATTGCTATTCACATCATTGAGAAGAGTAAATAGGGGCCAAATATAGTAGTATCTGTTCTTATTGTAAATCTAGCCTCAGTTCCACATCATAGGCAAATTGGGGCAAGTTTCACCAATTGAGTAAAAGGTAAAAGCCAAACAGTAATACCCAGCAAAAGATCCACTTTTTACTTGATATGATCCATTTGAGTGAGGCAAGCACATAGGCAGCTCACACAGTTGTATGTGGATGTGCTGTCAACATAGGGGGTGTGGTGAGCGAGAGATAAGTACACAGTCGTAGCAGAGAGAGTTCTATGCTGAAATTTCTTCACCATAGCAAGAACAACAACTACACCAACTTATATCACCCATCCATGTCATCTCTACACCCCAGAGTTTGCAGATTTAGCACCAAAACCCCATAGTACATCACCACCACAGCACTAGTGTCCTGGTTGCTTGAGGAAGCCATCCAAGAGCACCAGGAGGAGGTCAGGAGCATAAGGAGTAGGCCAAAAGCACAAGAAGCCATCCAATAGAACAAGGAGGAGCATATTAAGTAGGATCCAGGAACAAGTTCCACCAGGCACCACAAGACACAACATAGATTCAGCAACAACACAAGGTTGCACTATTATCAGTCATACATAATATTTATTCATACCAGTTCCAAGCATGATTTAGTTTAAAATGATCATCTCCTCAGACTTATACTCAAGTGGAGTATAAAATAATCATAGGAGTAAAGCATAGTGCTACAGCCAGATATACTTATGTTATCACTTTGACCTCAGACTTTGCATCACAGGCCAAATCAATATTTCCAGTATTCCATAGATCACACACAAACAACAGGTGGTACCAGATCTATGTAGTATCAGTTCTTATCAATTTGAGAGAGCTAATCGTGTAGGGAGAGGAGCTCTCAGTTGGCATAAAATTGCTATGCTAGATCATCCTAGAGCTAAGGAAAATCCATCCATACAACTCCATAATTAATCTACCAAACCAGCCTCAGTCTTTGCACCCTTGGCAATTGCCCATGATTTTATTTTTGCCAACCAAGGTTTACATAAATCATGTAGAAGGATCTATACTGTTGTGCATCCTCTAGGTAGGTACCACAGCAGCATAGTCTAGCTACAGTAGCCACAAAGTTTGTACACAGGGACTAGCTGAATCAGTTGCAAGGCAATAATTATATATGATCATGGGCAACACAAGTAAAGCCTCAGACTTGGCATCATTGGCATGGACCAACATTATGTTAAATAAAAGTATAGCAAATCATTAAAATGATCTGTGTTGATGTGTTCACTCTCAAAGAGGTTTCACAACAGCACAGTCATATTAAAGAAGCTATTTTTTAAGCAACAATGGCAATCCAATCAACACATATCATTTTCCTAGTAGAAGAATCTAGGAATCAAATATATACATTCTTTTACTGTCAATAAGGACATAAAGTTAGATCCTTATCCTAGGCTCCAAATCAATATCAAAGTCACAACCATCATTCTAGTGAATCTTCAAGCATTGTCCCTAAGAATCAAGTACATATAATTCCACGACCATCTTTAACAATTATAAAGTTTCAGAAACTCAATTGGTCCTGCAAGGCAGTACCAGACCAAGCCAAGTATGAGTCTCATAAGGTTCTAATTATGCTCACAGCATATCACAGTAGGTGAGATAAGCATACAACCCAAAATCATATTATCCATTGGATCATATCATTAAGAAGGTGGATAGGAGTAATACCACTATTATTCCTAGATAATTCAACAACAAGTTATAGCATCAATTCTAGCAGAACATAACTTGTGATTCTGTAAACCACACCAGTAGTGCAACATCACAGGTTAGCTAGCATGGAGCCAATACCACACAATTTAACAAGCCAACTAGATCAAAACCAATTAATATTGGATCATCTCAACAACCAACCAAACCTCATATAAGAATAAATTCATTATTCTAGAGTCACAAACCAGTACCATCCACTATCCAATTCAAATAGATAAAGTTTCAAGCCCAAATTCATTAAGCAAGTTGTGTAGCAAAGCTACTGTAATATATCATGAACCGAAGTGAGGAACCCAAATTAGGGTACATACTGAGAGAGAGTGGGATAGAAAGAAACTTACCTGATTGGCCTCGTACAGAAGACGAGAAAGCAGACAGCGGCAATATAGAGATGATGGGAGCCAGGGCAGCGACACGGGGAGCAACTAGGGGTGCTGCAACCCGCGCCTGGGCCGCCATTAAGAGCAGCCGGCACAGCGAAGGCGCTCGTGGCGGGCTGGTGACCAAAGCCGATCAAACGGCTAGGGTTTTACAGGGGCATCCGCGGGGGAGTAGAGCGACCTCGAGGCATAGGGAAATAGAATAGAAGACCAAGGGGAGCCAAATGGAGAACGACGGATCTGGATGTGGTCGGCAAGGGCCAAGGGGGGCACCGGCGGCGCATCGGCCACAGAATAAGAAGACCGCGAGAAGGAGAAGAGTGCGTGTGTGTCTGGGTGCCTGAGAAGAGTGAAAGAAAAGGAAAGTGGATGGAATGGGCCAGCCCAGTTTGACCAAGGTGGGCCGAATCGGCCTGTAAATTAATTTGTTGCTGGGTCAAGCCCAGAAAGAAAAGAAATCCCCAATAAATAAAGGAAATTGTCAAAATGACCAAAATACCCTCTGAATATTTCAATCTCTAAAAAAATGTAGAAAAATCATAAAAACATAATTAATACATCAAAATGCTTATTGAAATAATATCCACTTAAGAAAAATATAATCATAATTATTTAAGTTTCATAAAATATAAATAAATATTAACCCTCTTAAATATTTAAATGAAATTTAATAAAATTTAGAAAAGTTTCTAAAAATAAATAAAAATCACTTTCATGCATAAAAGGAAATCTCTTATTTAATAAAAATCCTAACTTAACATTTTACAAATAAAATTTAAAACAGATATTTAAAGACATTCAATAATTGAGAAATTTTATAAAAAATCAACATAATACCTAAAATTAAATAAAATTCAATTTTAAGATTTTAAGTAAGAATACTTACTACGATAATACTAAATATATTATTCCAAAAACATTTTAAAATTCTTAGATCATAGATTTTCAGTTATTTAAGTTATCAAAATGATATAGTTGTTTTGTTAATTATTTAACATAATTTCCTAAGTAAGAAATAATCATATTCAAAAACAATATTTTAACTCTAAAATAGTCTAAACCATAATTATAATTTAGGATACAATTCTGATGTAAACTATCAATTTTATAATATCCTTTTAAAATCTTTAACTAACTATAAATCAAAGATTTACAAATTTATTTTTTTGTAAATTATTAACTTATATTAGAAGTAAGTGATCTCAATTTATACAATAATATTTAGCAAACTTGGTATTCACTACATATATTATAAAATTAATTCACTTATTTTCTTAATATAGAAAATCTTATAGTATAATCTATAAATATTAAATATGCTAGCTTTAAGTCCTTAAGACTAAACTTCATTATGCTTAGGAAAAACCCTAATTGTTGTTAATGCCATAAATGTTATATCACAAGTCCAACTATATCTTTATAGTTTACTTTGGTCTGAGATACCCTAATCTAGATATATAATGACTCAAGACCATTTAAACCTTGTTACAAAACCATAACTTCAATCCTATTAATCTTCAGAGTTGAATAACTTAACATAAATAATATTTTCTTCAAATGTTATTCTTTTTGCCACTTCAAAAGAAACA
The DNA here is from genome assembly GCA_023614405.1 of Avena insularis. NCBI lineage: Eukaryota > Viridiplantae > Streptophyta > Magnoliopsida > Poales > Poaceae > Avena > Avena insularis. The sequence goes on along the minus strand of CM042691.1, from coordinate 156,514,612 downwards.
CTATACCATTTCTTTTAAGACACAACAACTTAAAACATGAACCTTGTAATAATTACATAATATCATTGAACCTTACAATGGTATTGTATTTGTACTTTACTTTTCATATTTTATATGTTTATCGTAGAGTCCTAGCAACTATACCTTTTTATGAAGTAAACTTAAAATAAATCAAATATTAAGCAAATCATCTAAATATATCTCACTTGTAATGATTAAGGAATTACTTAGGACTTTGCATTATGCATCTCATTACTTATGCATAATAGCATATTGCTTTTTAAACATTGTCCATACCAGGCAATGATGATATTTTTGTAGAATCCGAGGTCCAGGGTCAAGTCGAGACATTCGAATGCAATACTTTGCTATATCAAGGCAAGTTCACACTTGCCCATGTCCTTTGATTATATTTTGTAAAGTATTTTGCAAATCCAGTGTTATCATCACCTACTTTTCAAAAATGTCTAAAACACTATTTTTATAATTAATGTGAACTACCGGTTACTGATCCAGGGTGATCAGCTAATCTATTAAGTCTGGCAGTTGGAATACTATTGCACATGAATATATCATCTAGGACTTAACAACCAATGTCGCCAGTGATTCTCGTGCCATATATTACGCCTTAATCATGAGATCTATATGGCTCTGGGGAAGTCAGCTGGATCGGCTCCCTTTCGCATGCATTGGACATTGTTCTGGGAATTTGTAAGTTGCAGATTATGAGTATAGCCATTTTATACGGGGAATGGTCTACCGTGGATATAGGCTTACAAAAGACAAATTTCTAGTGTTAATGGTTGTTGTGTGTATCCAACTAAGGTATAGCCATTTTATACAGGGAAAGGTCTACCTTGAGTTTGGGCATACAACAATTGCGGTGTATGCGGGGTCGCGGAGAAGGACAGTGATTGGCTTGGATCTTAGTCTGGGCCTTATACCAAGAAAGTGTGAACGGGAATACGCGCCCGGATGTGAAACAAAGCTAAGACCTCTCATGGGTAAAGTGACGCACCTCTACAGATTGTAAGAACTATAACTTGTTACTCCCTGTTCCGGGACGGAGCTACGAACGCTGCAGGAAAGGAACTCCATGAAAGTTCTGATAACCTGTGAAGGCTGACGGACATAGCTTTTTAGAATAAAAGCAATCTTTGAAGAAATGTTTACAAAAACTTGCATTGCCTACGACCTATGGTCTGTGGCTGTAGATATAGTGCATCAAACATTCCTTTTTAGTGAACTTGTTGAGTACGCTTGTACTCAACGTATCTTCTTAACCCTTGATAGATTCTGAAGAAAATAACGATCAGGAACAGGAAATACTATATCCAATTGAATACCAAGAATAATTCCGCTATGAAGAACCAGAAGTATCCGGAAGCATCGAAGGGAACAATTACGAAAACATCTATGGAATGAAGACCGACATATCTGAAGTGTAGATGTATCATATATAGTGATCTAGTCCAGTAGCATAGATATCTATCCTCTATCTATATTAAATCTCATATAAACCTTAAAGTTTAGTTGCTTCTTTATTCTGTTCTCAGAGTTATTATAGTTTAGCCCTGAGTCATCGGGATACCTCTATGGACCTAGGAGGATCTCAAAGTCGTCATGTAATTTCTGGTTGTAATAATGATAATGTATGTTGTGGACCCGCTTTATTTCTGTTGTACCACTCTGAGGATATAATATTTGTGGAATGGTACTCCGTGAGTGTTATGTCCACGACTATAATATACTACAACATCTAGTGGTATGCTGGGTCGCCACAATATATACCTCTAGTACTATGCCTAAAATATCATGAAATATCAAATTCATAGCATGTTGGTATGTAGCGCCGGCATTTTTTAATGCAAACGTCATAATGACCCACTCGAATAAACCAACAAAACCTAGGCAACGAAAAGGAGTCTTGGACATATCTTTTTTTGGCCATAAATATCTGATTATAACCAGCATTACCATCTAAAAAACTAATTACTTTATGTCCCGAAGCATCATTAATAAGCATGTCGGATATAAGCATAGGATATTCATATTTAGGAGTACCTTTATTCAAATCTATAAAATCAACGCAAATCCTTATATTATTAGTGTTTTTCTTTTCAACAGGCACAATATTAGAAACCCAATCTGCATATCTACACAGCTGAATAAACCCAGCTCTCATCAACCGATTAATTTCTTCTTTGATGCGGTCATATAAATTAGAATTAAAACTTCTAGGGGTTGCTTATGTAGCCTAAAACCGGATTTAATAGGTAACCTATTCTCAACTAATTCTCTACTCAAACCGGGCATCTCGCTATAATTCCAAGCAAAGAAATCAACAAATTCTTTAAGTAATGCAGATACCTCGCTTTGCTGATCGGCTCCCATGTTAGCATTGATAAATGTAGGTCATGGAATACTTCCATCACCAATATCTACCTCCTCAAGTGGATCAGCCGATGAGAATCCCTGTCCAAGCTTCTCCATATCACCGAAATCTTCAATAGTTTTATGAATATCGTTCTTTTCGGAACGATACTCCTCGGTGCGTCTTTGCAGCCACTTAATAGTATCATATTTACTCATCATTATATAGATAAATTGTTAAGCCGAGCCATGCTATTAGGCTATGAATTTATAGGTACAAAACCATCTCTACCAACATTAATATAATCATAATCAGATAAATCCCTATCGGTCAAACACCGCATCTCACCGTGTTTGCCAATCAACCGACGCCTCTATCAAAGCAATACAAGATGAATTGTCCGCTTCAACTATCTCCACATCATCATCAACCCACTGAATTAAGCACTGATGTAGAGTAGAAGGAATGCAACAATTTGCATGTGTTGAAGTGTATAACTATCTCTTTCCATCAGTTCGGACATTTGGTTGCGTTGGCTAGTACATGAAACTTAACATGGTATCAGAGCCTAAGGTCTCGAGTTCGAGTCCTGGCTTTCGCAATTTATCTTAAAATTGTTGTTGACCCCTCTGTGTCCACGTATAGGCCTCTTGAGTCATACGTGAGTTTCGCGCGCCGTCGCTCTCTTCCGGTTGCACGTGTTGACTTCTCCCCGTCACACGTGAGAGGGGGTGTTGAAGTGTATAAGTGGATTGCACTAGCCTTTTCCATCAGTTCGGACTTTTGGTTGTGTTGGCTAGTGCATAAAGCTTGACATGGTATCAGAGCCTAAGGTCTCGAGTTCGAGTCTTGGCTTTTGCAATTTATCCTAAAATTGCTGTTGACCCCTCTATATCCACGTATAGGCCTCTTGAGTCATACGTGAGTTTCACGCGCCGTCGCTCTCTTCCGGTTGCACGTGCTGACTTCTTCCCGTCACACGTGAGAGGGGGTGTTGAAGTGTATAACTATCTCTTTCAATCAGTTCGGACATTTGGTTGCGTTGGCTAGTACATGAAACTTAACAGCATGAATCCAGTCGCGCCCCAAAAGAGTATTGTAGCGGCCTTTGACATCAACAACAAAAAATGCAGTCGACAATGTCTTCCTTCCAACTGTGAGCTCCATAGATATAACACGCTTTGCTTCAGATAATTCTCCTGAGAATCCGCTAAGTCCCATGTTGGTCTTCATTAACTCGCTATCCTTTCGGTTCAATTTAGAAAAGACCGAAAGAGGCATAATATTAACTCCGGCACCACCGTCAACAAGCATGTGACCAATAGGCTTACCGTCAACGTGTCCCCTGATAAATAGTGGCTTTAGGTGTTGTTCGGGCTTCTCTGGCTTCTTAAATGTAGCATTTTTCGGACCAAGAGCAAGCTCTGCGACTTCGGCTTCAAGTGCACGGAAAACAGCAGGTAAAACGAACACCATATTAACATCCATATCAGTAGGCATCTCGTCTTTTCTCTCTGAATTCTCATCAGCAAACGCGTCATTAGAATTTTTATTTTCCTCGGCAGCGATGCATTTCTCCTTCCAAGTTTTTGTAGGCGCCACCATCGGTCTAGCTCGATTAAACCATTCATCGTGCCTCTTATCCGCTATTTCCTCTCTGATTTCCGACGCTCATAGCCGCTGGACACTTTGTTTCTATGTATGTGTGAGACCTCCTGGACACCACTGAGGTCCTGGTTTGGTTCCAGGTGCGACTGTTTTAATTCTACTAACCCCCATGTTCCTCGACTTATACTGATGTACTGTCATTTTTGGCCTAAATATTTGGTCCTTGGACGAAGACATTTTGTGTTGATCAAACATGCCATCGGCTCCAACTTTCCAGCTGCCTGCACTGCTCGAATCCCAACGTCATATACATGTACTAGTACCAGACTTGAAAACCATAGGAGACAAATTCTTGCACGTGCCCGAACTATTGCTTCTCATGGATGAATTTGTACACGTACTAACTAAATCAAACTTCTGATCGGCACAAGAAGACATAGTAGGTACTTTATTATATCCACCTTTCTCTGAGCTAAACTCTAAACCAGTATCCTTCTTGATCAGATTAGGCTCTTGCTGCTGCAGCTGTATACTACTACCATCAGCCTGAGCCGAATACTTCTGTCTCGTACTGGCACCTGCCTGAACTGAATCATCAGCGCTGCTTGTTTCTATACCATCCGTAACACCATTAGCTGACCGGTGCTTCTCTAATCTCTGACCATTAACATCATTTAAATCATGTGAACCCTTTACAGGCTTAGGTTCAGCACGGTTCAGCACCCAAATGCGTTTGCAGTTACCATCATAATTCCTTACTCCCTCATTGAGTACCAGCGATCGGCTTCCTCGAACCACAATGGCATCACGCGAACTGTCCTCATGACTGAAACGAGCCCTTTTCTCATACATGTGTGGTATGAATGTAGGACTAGGCCAAACCCATCCCGACCAAAAATAACCTGCTGGCCCTATAGGATTTGGCATCCACGGATTGAAGCCCTATGGAGGATATTGAGGATAAATAGGTGGCGGATAGCCCCAGTATGTTGGCTCCACTAGAAAATAAGGTTGTTGGTTATATGGATTTTCTTGCCATCGCTCATGCCCCACGGGTCGAGTAGGAGACCTAGGATGCTTATTACCTCTAAGCCGATTAAACACACTATCGGCCTTGCGTGAAGTGTATTTCTCCAGCAACATGTTAACTGTGGGCTTTGTCCTTGGAGCTTTTCTCTTGGTTCCATTGAATTCCCAAACCCGTACTTCTGGATATTTTTGCTTGATCATCCTTGGAGGAGCATTATCATCAACAACGATATTTTTACCTCTCGCTGACCCGGTCTGATCTGACCGAATGAGCATTTTCTTGTTCTCAAAATCAACCATATTGATAGGAAAAGGATCACTATCGAGCTTCATCTTAGAACCTTCGGTAAATGTCAATCATCCGTCATCAATGGCCGATTGCACCTGTCGACGAAACACATTACAATCATTAGTAGCATGTGAAAAAGAATTATGCCACTAGCAATAATCTTTCCTTCCCAATTTTTCTGCGGATGGTATTACATGACCTTCTCTTAATCTGACTAAATTTCCTTGCAGCAACATATCAAATATTTTATCACACTTGCTAGCATCAAAAGTATACTTAATTTCCCCTCTTCTAGCAGGTGTAGGTTTCAAAGCCGGACATATAAAAGGTTTTGATTTAGATGATTGAACCCACTCGGCTACACATATATCAACATCATCTTCACTAGCGGAATCATCTTTATAATCTAAAGCATTAATTGTGTGGTTTTCCTTCTCTTTATTTCTATTATCTTTAAACCGGCTATATTGTTTAACATCTTTAGCCTGGTTTTCTTGCGCCAAAGCCTTTTGCAAAACCTGATTAACATCTGAGAATTCTTGACCTTCTAACTTATCCTTGATATGCGTAAGAAAATCCGAAAAAGCAAGATCAGCTAAATTCTTTTTGGCTATGTTAAGGCTGAAACAATTGTTTTTGACATCTCTAAACCTCCTAATATACTCATGAACACTTTCATTATATTTTTGCCTAACCATAGTTAAATCTAAAAGTCAAAGTTCAGTTTTATTGCCATAAAAATACTCATGAAATTTCTGCTCCAATGATGCCCATGCCGAAATTGAATTAGGAGCAAGCGATGTAAACCAAGTAAATGCACTACCGGACAAAGACAAAGGAAATAATTTTATCCTATAAACATCAGACGTGCCGACATCACTACATTGTGCTAAAAATTGCCCTATGTGTTCAAAAGTTGATCTACCATCTTCCCCCGTAAACTTAACAAAATCTAGAATTCTAAAACCACGAAGATATGGCGTCAAGTCAAAATAATCAGGGTATGGCTTCTGATACGCACGTGCTCCACCCTTAGGTTCCAAACCAAACTCCCTAATTATATTAGCAAGTTGATCTTTAAAACTATCAGTGGGTTGTGGATAACCATTTTGTGGAAAAAATGGAATAAAAATACGTGGTGGCATCTTAGGAAAAGAAGTTTGAGCATATGTGGTTTGTTGCGGAGATACGTTAAAATATGAATCTGGTACCGGCCCATAAGGAATTCCGGTACCAACTGGTGACATGGTTATACCCTACGGGTACACGACATCAGCATACCTGGTCCAGCCCAAGGAAGGCCCATGAAAATACACACGGCCCATGAAGATTTTCGGGTGGCCCAAGCCCATGACGTCTTTGGATCCTTGGAGAACAAGACTAGATTAGATAGAATATTCAAAGGGGCAAACCGTAAAACCTGTAACCGACTCGATCTCTTCCTAGGACCTGCCTACCTCTATATAAAGGCTAGGAGGGCACGGCGAGGAAGGAACCTCTCATACACCGCATACACACCTCCACGCCATATTGCATATGCGCACCCTTGTAACTTTCGGTTCCGCCGTAATCAAGAGCAGACAAGCAGGAGTAGGATTTTCTCTCCGGGGGCCTGAACCTGGGTAAATCTCATGTCCCATGGTTGCTTGTCTGTTAATCGTTCCGCGATCTCCAGCACCCGCATCTTCTCCAAAACTCAAGCTCATAACAATGAGCATTGACGAGTCAAAACCTCGTCAATTGGCGCCGTCTGTGGGAATCGGGGGCACTGATTATGCGATCGTGAAGGTCCCGACCAAAGCTATCTACAACTCCTTGGTGACGGAGAGCCATCTCCTCTTCGGCATTTTCAACTTCACCGCCCACTCGCCAGCCACCATGAAGGACTTCGAGCCCGTAGGCGACGGGCTCGAGATCCTGTTTGGGAGCTTTTACTTCTAGGTGGGTCAGACCGGCACTCTCCGCCTCCTAGAGCGGGTGCCTTTGCCATCGATCAGGCCCGCCTCATGGGCCCCGCATCCCGTGCTACGCACGTCACCATCGACAGATGAGTCATACGACAGCAGCAGTTGCAACTCAGATCTGTGCGATCCATCGTCGGATGATGGGACCTACGGTTCCGGATCCGAAAGCTGCGACAGTAGCAATCCGACCTACGGACGCTACCAATGTGTCGTGGTCATCCAAAGCGACGTGGAGCATCCACCACCAAGTTCGGGTGCTCTCGTACCTCCACCTAACCGGCAGGGCAGAAACAGCGAAAATCGGAGAAACCAATCCCCCCGCCCAACGAGGACAAACCTGAGGCCAATAGGGTAATCCAGCTCAGCGAGGAAGGATGGAACCAAGCACGCGAAGCTGTAGAGGGCAATACCATCCTGCCTATGGGTGCCTCACGGGACCTACTGATGGCATACCACCTACGCCTCATCGAAGAGCACAAAAAGCAGGTGATGATGCAAGAGGTGCTTGACAAACGCAAGCAAGCATCCTTGGAGTCCAGCGCGCGGAGAGCTGCGCTCTCTACCGTTGGCGGCTCCAGCTCGCACGGCAACCATGCCAACAAGCATCGTTCTCGCGTAGAAAACATGGACCCCGCCGCACGTCGTGAGGTGACCCGAACCCTCAACACATCCTTCATGGAGATGGATGCCAATATCAACGTCATCCCAAAGACGCCGCAAGCTGCGATCATGGCAGCCACCACATACCTCATGTCCCATCCACCTCCGGTGGGGGACCCGCAGAGGGCCATGCACAACTCCGCATTAGCCGGACTCGGACTCCTTGGAGTTGCGCTCCACGGGGAAGCTCCTGAGGAGCCGAAGAAGAAGGCTGCGGTTAGATTCAACCGCAGTCCCACACCTTCATCCGACGAGGAAGAACACGACCTACCTCGACGGCACAAGAGCTCGCGACGTTGCAACCGCGACTACGACGCTCGAAGCGAACTCACCCAATGCAAGATCGACAAGGCACGCGCCAAACGCGTGTGCTCATCCGAATCCAAAGAGGATGACAATGAAGGAGAACTCTGCGGGGCTTGATGCTTCAGCAGATCTGTTCGGCGGACGCGGATGCCAAGGAACTTCAAGCTTCCTTCGGACACTCCGAAGTTTGACGGTACGCAGGACCCTAAGGCGTGGCTCAGCGACCACCTGTCGTCCGTCAAGATGCACGGCCGCAACAAAAACACCGCCCTACAATGCCTTCAGCTACAGCTGACAGGCGCAACCCGGATCTGGCTCAGCAGCTGTAGCATCCCAATTGTCTAACAATTGCAATGCTACTAGCCTAGTCTATATAATGGCTACTTCCTATATATAATTGTTGCATCATAATTATATCATTCTCATGTCATCATGCCACCTTGCATTTGAGCATCATATCAAACCCTTTTCAATTTGGATCTTCTCTCATATGCATCATTAATTGTATTTGCCTCTTGATATTGTATTTGGTTATTGATATATTGTTTAAATGCCCAAGTTGAGTTGGGGGGCATATCTTTTATTCTACTCCACCACCCTTTCTTTTCACCACCTTATAATTCCACCATCCCATTATCCATGAGCTTGTATCTTATTTTCTTTTGGTATTTAATCTAGCTCATGGGAGATAGGGTGGATCCAATTCTATAAATTCTTTTGCTTGGCCTTTATTCCACTTCTTGGGAATGCATAAGAATAATGCCATGCTATTATTTTGTTTTCACAAGAATTTAACCAAGGCATTTATTAGTTTTGCATGGGCCATGCAAGAGTACCACCACTTTAGCCATTTGTTTCTTTTGGGTTAAATGGGTTTTCTCTTTTAGGGATCTTCTCTACCCCTCACTACCATCTCTCTCTCTACCACTCCTTTTGCTTGATCTTGTATGATCTTGCTAAAAACCCTACCACCACATCACCCTCTCTCTAATCCTCTCTCCAAACCTTGATCTAAGCTAAACACTAACCTCAATCTCACCTCTCTCTAACATGCTGGTCCCACCTGTCCCTCTCTCTCTGACCCACCCATCAGCTAACCCTACCCTACCCTAACCCTCAAAACCCTAACCCGAGTTACCCCATCTAACCTAGCCAAGTGCACCCGAGCCCCTCCCCTCTTCCTCTTTTTCTCTCTGCCGTGCGGGCCTAGCTGCACCACCATGCCGTCCCTACCTAGCGGCCTCCACCACCTCTCCCTGCCCTGCCTACCTGCCCCCGGCCCGAGCACGTGATCGGGGAGAAAAAGGGAAGGGCCGAAGCCACTTTACCCTGAGCCGTTCCCACACGGAAACCCTCCTTCCTATCCCTCCCTTTCTCCTCCTCTCGCACGCCTCCTGCATCGCCCAGATCCACCTAGTGCCCTGCCCTCCTCCCCTTCTTCTGCACCGACGCCCACCAGCAGCCGACGCCGCCCGCCGCCAGCACATCGTCGCCCTCGTCGTTCCGGACGTCAAGCTCGTCGTGGAAGAGGCCGAGGGGATCGAGGACATCCCTCTGCTTCACCCTGGACCCGCCGACGTGAAGGAGGAGCCCCAGAACCGCCGGTACCGCCGCCACCCGACGCCAAACCCTAGAACACCGGCCGCCAGCCTCGTCGACGATCCTCTGCGCCTCTCCCCGATCTGACCACACCAACCAACCCGCGGTGAGCCCCTCGTTCTCGCTGACATCCTCACTCATTGTCGCCGCCGTCTAGATCCGCTGTTTGTTTTGCCGAAGCACGCTTGCGCCATCATCAACTGCTGGCTTCGCTCAGCGTCGCGCAGAACCACATCTAGCCCCCATCCACCTTGCTGTCACCAACCCTCAGCCAGCCGCACTGGATCCGCCTCTCTGCGCCTGTACTTGATCAGGATCGAGTCCCCGCTCTGCTCTGGCCAAGGCTGTTTTTCCGTCAGATCGAGGAGAACGAAGCAAAGTGCCGCCGCGCGTTTTGTAGAAAACCCCTCCCTAGCTTTTTATCTTAACCCGCGCTCCATCTCGGTCCCACCTGCCAGCCTCTGCGAGTTTGTTCACCGTCACGTGGGCCTCAGCCGGTTGGTCCCACCTGCGATCGCCGCAGGCTAAGCGTAACCCCGTGTGAAAAGTTCCGCGTGTACCCACCAGCTGGCCCACCCGTTAGTGACCGTGGCTAGATTTGCCTGAGTAACAAAAGTTTGTTTTCGCTGAGTCTGTTTTTATTCAAATCTTTTCCAAAATTTGTTTTAAGTTCAAATTCAATCTGTTTTTAAATAACTTTTGATTTATAAATCCAAATAATACAAATAATATATGTTTTGGAATCAGAAAAATGTGAGGATTTCAAATATGCCCTTCAAAATATATTTTGAACACTTTAATTTTCGAGTTGTTTAAAATTACAATAAAATGCCCTCTTTCTTAATTAATTAATAACTTTTGTTTTATAACTCCAAATTTGACAAATAATATGTCTAAATCGATCAGCGCGACGAGCCCGTTCTATCTATGCATTCCATGTTCTGAATTGCAGCATGCATCATATAAATATAAAGTATACAGCAACTTAATTGAGGATAAAAGGTGACTAAAACTCCATAAAATGCTTTATTCTTGTATTCCACACCTCACCCATGCCATGCTACTTTGTTGCCATGCAAATTGTGCATCATTCATCATGGCATGATTGTTTGCTTGTCGCATTTTATTCATATGCTTGTGCACTTTATTTATGTTGGCCCTTGTTTGTTTGGTTCTTCTTCGAATAGACGCTGAGCAGGGGATATATCAAGAAACCCAGGAGCACTACCTAGATCCTTCCCTCGCTTCAACTGAGCTGCCAGGCAAGCACTACCACATGCTTGCATACATATAGTACCTATTGCCTCTATCTTATTCTTGCATCATTGAGTCGCGATTGCATTAAACTGAATCCCAAGTACTGCATAGCCTTTACTTTTAAACCCCACCGAAGCTTGTTCCTCCATCCCATGAGCCGTTACTACAGGAGTTGATTGAGCCATGCGGGTCGTAGAGCATCATGTGTAGGGTATGTGAGTGTCTGATGGATAACGAGGTACCTAAACAACTTAACCTGAGTAGTAATGGGAAAACTAATGAAAGTGGCACCGGTGAGCAATATCTGCTATTTGGTTTTTCATGCTCACTTGTGTCCCGTAGGACCCCGAGTACTTGATTCCCGTTCCTTGAATATTCGCGCTATCCACATCCGGGAGGCTTATGAACCCCCCTGAGCCAGAGCTTGATTCATTCTTATTTCTTGGGGCCACAAAGTAGTTTGGGGCTATATTACTATCCTGTACTTATGCCATGTTTTACTGCTTTATTTACGATTGTGCGAGGAGCACCTGTACTGTTTAGGATCGTGACACGTTTTCGCTGTATCGACAAGCCCAGTCACACTTTCGTTCCCAATGTTTGACCGTCACACAAACCTTGAGTCTGTCTCGAGCCGCCAACTTCGCTATGGTAGCTTAGTGGGGTGGCCCCCTGAAACATTTCTGAATCCTGTGATCGCTTTGTCGTGAATGCCTCGTTGGGTTTTGATTTGGTTTTTCCGAGGTTGATCGAGTGTGTGTTGCTATTTGTGCACCCCTGCAGGGTAAATCTTTCTGAAAGCCGTGTCCGCGGTTATGGACGACTTGGAGCACAGTTTCTCGATCATAGACAAGTATAACTAAAGTACCGCTTTTAATTTGACTAAGTACCTGACTAGTAAATAGTGCAACCCTCATGGAATGGATAATAAAACTGCCAACGGATGGGGGCTGTTCGTCCGCTTCCTCGTTGGTAAGCGAGGAGGAGGATGGATCTTAATATTACTTGTTATTCTTGTTGTTACTAATTTACGGACATCCGTCTATCTTTGGTTAGGCGGATGGTTAGCGTATCCCTAAATTGTTAGGTATTATCTTTTTGCAATTCGTCACCCAGTTGTGTCCCCTTTAGAGGCATAAAGACTTGCTGAGTACCCCTAGGGTCTCACACGATATATTGTTTAATTCAGATGAACAGGTATGCTCGCAAGATGGATACTGGGTGGAGGAGAAGAACGATGTGGGCAACGATCACTCGGTGTAGAGATTCCGGGAATGGGGATCCGTGAGATCTGTGGGCGGGATGTGTTTATTTATGGGGCATCTTATGCCGATTTGCTTCTTATCCATACTCGGATCTTGTTTTCCGCTTCACTTTGATACTCTGATGTTTGATGTATGAGGAGATATCCTAAACTATTATATCTATCTAGGATATTTGGATCTTGCCGTATGGCGTTGCAATATTTCTATTTCTTTTAGATGGAATGGCTCCGAGGACTGTTGTAGCATCCCAATTGTCTAACAATTGCAATGCTACTAGCCTAGTCTATATAATGGCTACTTTATATATATAATTATTGCATCATCATTATATCATGCTCATGTCATCATGCCACCTTGCATTTGAGCATCATATAAAACCCTCTTTGTTTTGGTTCTTCTCTCACATGCATTGTAAATTGTATTTGCCTCTTGATATTGTATTTGGTTCTTGATATATTGTTTAAATGCCCAAGTTGAGTTGGGGGCATATCTTTCTTTATCTCCACCACCTTTTCTTTCACCACCTTATAATTCCACCATCCAACTAAATATGAGCTTTGCATTTTATTTGGTTTTACCTCTAGCTCATGTGGGTTGGGATGGATCCAATCCTTTTCCACATGCTCTCATCTTAGCATCATGTTGTTTTCACATCCTTGATATATGAGAGCCACTTGGCCACCTTTGCATGCCTTGTGAGTGGGACCCTTTCTCCTAGCTTCCATATGGATTATCATGGAATTATGCTCATGTTGGAATATTTTGGGACTATTGATCATCTGGTGGAACATACACACTAGCATGTCCCATTTTATTTCAAACATGGCCATCTCCATCTATTCCACTTGGGACCTTCCTTTTAATTCTTTTTGCTTGGCTTGTATTCCAATTTTGGGAATGCATAATAATAATGCCATGTGATAATATTGTCTCACAAGAATACACATGGCAATAAATATTTTTGCATGGGCCATGCAAGTATCACCTTTTGCTTGTCATTTGGTTTTTATTTAAATCTTGAGTGGACCATCATCTCTCTCTATCTCTTCCTCCTTTTGGCTTGATCTAGTTGATCTTGCTCAAACCATATCACCACCTCTCCCTCTTTTGGTCTAGCTTGGTTTGATCTTGTTCTTACTTGAGCTTGCCAAAAAGAAAACCATCTCACACTCCATCTATATCTCTCTCTATCCTAAACCCTACACCTAATATACCCCTTCATCACCACACCCTCTACCTCATCCTAATCTAAACCACACCCCCCTTCTAAGCTAAACCCTAAACCCACTCCCCTCTCTCTCGGTCCCCTCTCTACCTGCCAAGGCTACCCCACCTGGCCCCACCATGCCACCTACCTACCCCTCTCCAACCCTAGACAAACCCTAGCCCGAGGCTACCACCACCCAACCCGAGCCTACCCTCTCTCCCTCTCTTCTCTCCCTGCCTTGTGGCCCCCCCTAGCCGAGCCTGCCCCTGCCTCCTTGGCCTCGCCTCTGGTCCCACCTGGAAGTCCCCATGCACCTGGCCTCGCCCGACCCTGCCCGAGCACGTGAGGGTGGAGGAAGAAAAGGTGGCCGAGCCACCTTTATCTCCAACCACTCCCCCACGGCATACCCCCTCTCCCCCTCTGCTTTACCACCACCTCACGGTCCTCCTGCATCCCCAGATCTGGCCGAGGTGCCCCTGCATCTCCTCTCCTTCCTCTCCACCGAAGCCACCCTCCCTCTCGCTGGCCATCGTCGGCCTCCTCCACGTTCCGTTGATCCAGTCGAGCCGCGCGTCCGTGGAGTGACCTGGGAGACCGAGGAGGGTCCCCTGCTCGCCGTTGAGGAGGAGGAGGACCAGAGCTACCAGATCGATGCCAAGGCCGACGCCAAACCCTAGCCGCCGTCCGCAAGCTCCGTCGACGATCGCCAGCGCCCCTGCCCGAACCAACGCCACCGACACACTCTCGGTGAGCCCCTAAACCTCCTGGACATGCTCCTCTACGCTGCTGTTCGCACCACGATCAAACCGACAACGCCTTCAGGCACCGGCGACGCTGGTTCTCCTCGCCAGAAGCGCCAAGCCCTAGCTAGCCGCCCAGCTTCCTCCCATCAGCTACCCCGCATGACCCAGTGGCCACCGCCTCCGCGCCCGAGCCCTAGGTCACGGATCGAGCCCTGCGCCAAGGCATGCCGTCGGTTGGCCACGAGAGAGAGGAGAAGAAAGCAGTTGCAGTGGCCACTTTGCACTTCCCCCAAACCTTTTTCGCATCAACCCGCCCCCTTGGCCCACATGTCATTCCCGTGTCTTTTGCAAAAGGATCCTGAGTTTCAACCCTCAACCCAGTCCCCCGAGCCACGTGGTCACCCGGCAGATCTCTTCACAAGTGGGCCTGCGAGCCAACGGGTCCCACCTGTCATTCGCTTGAGCTAGAGCAGGCCGCGGTGTAAAACATTTATGTGCGCGTGCGTTGCTGAGTCAGCGCGTGGCCCACCCGTCAGCGTCTGTGGCTGGCTTAATCTGAGTAACAAAAGTATTTCAGATTCTGCTTAAATTCAAATCTTTTTCAAATTAATTCAAATTCAAATTTATTTCTGTTTTTAAATATCTTTTAAAATCTAAACCCAAATAATACAAATAATATATGTTTTCAAATCAGAAAAATGTGAGGAGTTCAATTATGCCATCCAAAATATATTTTGGACACTTTATTATCCAAGTTAATTAAAATTACAATAAAATGCCCTTTCCCTTAATAAATTAATAACTTTTGTTTTATAAATCCAAATTTAACAAATGATATGTCTAAAATGATTAGCTCGACGAGACCTTTCTGTTTATGCATTCCATCATCTGTTTTGAAGCATTCATCATATAAATATAATGGGTACAGCAACTTAATTGTGAATAAAATGTGGCCAAAACCCAATATAATGCTTTATTCTTGTTTTCCACACCTCACCCATGCCATGCTACTTTATTGGCATGCAAATTGTGCATCATTCATCATGGCATGATTGTTTGCTTGTCGCATTTATTCATATGCTTGTGCACTTTATTTAATGTGGCCTTGTTTGTTTGGTTCTTCTTCGAATAGACGCTGAGCAGGGGATATATCAAGAGAACCAGGAGCAGTACCCAGATCCATCCCTTGCTTCAACTGAGCTGCCAGGCAAGCACTACCACATGCTTGCATACATATAGTACCTATTGCCTCTGTCTTATTCTTGCATCATTGAGTCGCGATTGCATTAAATTGAATCCCAAGTATTGCATAGCCTTTACTTTCAAACCCCACCGAAGCTTGTTCCTCCAACCCATGAGCCATTACTACAGGAGTTGTTTGAGCCATGCGAGTCGTAGAACAGCATGTGTAGGGTATGTGAGTGTCTGATGGATAACGAGGTACCTAAACAACTTAACCTGAGTAGTAATGCGATAACTAATGAAAGTGGCATCGGTGAGCCATATTCGCTATTTGGTTTTTCAGGCTCACTTGTGTCCCATAAGACCCCGAGTACTTGATTCCTGTTCCAAGAATATTCGCGCTATCCACATCCGGGAGGCTTATGAACCCCCCTGAGCCAGAGCTTGATTCATTCTTATTTCTTGGGGCCACAAACTAGTTTGAGGTTTTATTTACTATCCTGTACTTATGCCATGTTTTACTGCTTTGATTTAAATTGTGCGAGGTAATGCACATTTGTCTTTAGGTTCGTGGACCCGCTGTTGTATCGACAAGCCCAGTCACACTTTCGGGTTCCCAGTCGTTTACAGCCGGCTCCACAAACCTTGAGGCCGTCTCGGAGTCAGCTAGCTTCGTTGCGGGTAGCTCAATGGGGTGGCCCCCTGAAGTATTTCTGAATCATGTGATTGCTTTGTCGTGACTGCCTCGTTGGGTTTTGATTTGGTTTTTCTGAGGCATATCGAGTGTGTGTTGCTATTTGTGCACCCCTGCAGGGTAAAACTTTCTGAAAGCCGTGTCCGCGGTTATGGACGACTTGGAGCACAGTTTCTCGATCATAGACAAGCATAACTAAAGTACCGCTTTTAAGATGACTAGACTAGGTACCTGACTAGTAAATAGTGCAACACTCACGGAATGGATAATAAAACTGCCAATGGATGGGGGGTTGTTCGTACGCTTCCTCGTCGGTAAGCGAGGAGGAGGATTGATCTGTTGATATTACCGTTATAACTGTTGTTATTAATTCACGGACATCCGTCTATCTCTGGTTAGGCAGATGGTTAGCGAGTATCTATAGAATTGTTAGGGTTTATCTTTTGCTGCAATTGCGTCACCCTGTGTTGTGTCCCTTTAGAGGCATAAAGACTTGCTGAAAATTTCCTAGGGTCTCACACGATAAATTATTGGTTCAGATGAACAGGTACACTCACAAGATGGATACTGGGTGGAAGAGACGGACGATGTGGGCAACGATCATTCGGTGTAGAGATTCCGGGAACGGGGATCCATGAGATCTATGGGCGGGATCTGCTTATTTATGGGGCATCTTATGCCGATTTGCTTCTTATCCGCACGGATTTTGTCTTCCGCTCCGCTTGATACTCTGATTGATGTATGAGGAGATATCCTAAACTATTATATCTATCTAGGATATTTGGATCTTGCCGTATGGCGTTGCTATATTTCCTTTCTTTTTAGATGGAATGGCTCTGATGTATTATTGTATGGTGGCTTGCATACATACTCATTTGTGTATGTAGTTGATCCCTTCGCCTGCCGATTACGCTGCCCGTTCATGTCCCGATGTTTGGAAATGGTTGGGACGGCCGAAAGGTCTACCTGTGAGTGGCATTCGGGCCCCACCGTACTATTTCAACCATTTCTGCTCATCCAGGCTTGTAACTAGGAGCGTAATTCACCGAGGTAGTTACAATTGGTATCAGAGCCATCCCGCCCTTCAGGGTCTCAGCCAAATGGTCGTTGTCTGTCTAGCAAATATTTTTGGTAGTTATGTATACTAGGGAAAAACAAAACACGAGAGTAGGATTGCTTCCATTTTTCTTCTTACCCAACCAACCACCCTTTTCTGGTAAGGAAGTGTAACGTTTTCAATCCTCTTCTTAAAATTCAAACTAGGATTCACGTGTTCTGGGTTCCCGTAGTACCATAGAAAGTGTGTGTGTGTGTGTGTAATTCCTTGTCTATGTGTTGCATCCATTTGTTATCACAATCTGCCTTTTGGTTATCAACTGTTGGTACATTCCATACCGACAGGCTTTTGAAAACCGGCACGATCTATCTGACTCCTTGTTAACTGGTGCCATCTTCTTAAGGGTGTTCTTCCTTCTAGCAACTCCTCGTTCTGTGCAAGCATCTGTTGCTAATCTCTATCTGCTAAGTGATTTTGCGCATCTATTGGTATTTTAATGCCGAAAAATGCGGAAATTTTTTCTTTGATACATCTGTGTTTCCACACTCCTTTTCAGTCGTGTGTGAAACATTATCTATCTCCCTTTTATCAGCATGTCCATGCTAACTCATTCTTTTGTCACCGGCGCTTAATCCTGGAGTTTGTTTCACCTCCTTTTCTCTTGGGCTAGTTACATAACATGTGTCGATCCGATGCTGGTGAATGTAATTTGGCTCTCGGCATAGCTATATTCCACTCATGATAAGTGTCGATTGGAATATGGACAATGCTATCAACGCAGGTACACCGTGATCATATCTATGCATATTCAAGCATCTTTGGCAATCCGGAGTTTCTCAAACACTACGGCGGTCTATCATCTGTTATCATGCTGCACATCTTTTTGAACTCCATATCTGCAAAATTCTCTTTGAGACGAGGGAATTGCATCTTTTCGTCTCTGGTAGCTTTGCTTGAGGTATGAGCTATCATCGGTTCTTATCCAAGACCTCTTTATCTTTGTAACCGGTGATCCGATCGACAATGTGAACCAGGTGACATCTCTTTTTTCTTTCGAAGGACCAGATAATCTATTCTTCCAGTGCATCTTTTGCAACACGAACCCGTGCTCTTAATATGGATCTTTCAAAGAGGGTTGAGCTCAGAAAGTGTTTCGAGCATTTGTTCGTTTCTTCCGCCTCTTGAACTTGATATTCTGGGAATATCCTGTTAATCCATGGGGGTATTTGTTGATAATATGCTTGCCTATTCGATATCAATGGAAGGACATGGAAGATCACCTGTGTCTCTTTCTCTCAAGCTTCGTGAACACTGCCTGTGTGCAAAGTTCTCAAAGCGTGATTTCTGGCTTCTTGAAGTCACCTATCTCAGCCACGTCCTTCTGCTAAATACATTGCTTCAATTCTGGAATCAGCAAGTCCATTGTTAATTCCATCCTTCACCTTCAACCAATCCGGAGTTTTTCCTTGTTGGCAAGTTATCATCAGCGTTTCGCTCAAGATTTCCTCTAGACTGCTAAGTCTCTCTCAATCATTTCAAGAAGAACATGGAGTTTTTTCACCTCAGTCTCGTCAAGTGATCTCTTGAAACCCTCTCGTTATATCATCTATGCTCAATCCACCGGAGGCCATGAAGACTTTTCAGATCTTTCGTAATCCTTCTGTTCAAGTTGATGTTATCCTTTTCTTTATCTGTGGAATCTTGCAGTTGTCTCCGTAATCTTCCTTCATATCTTTCCGGTGGCTTGGTACT
The DNA here is from genome assembly GCA_023614405.1 of Avena insularis. Lineage (NCBI taxonomy): Eukaryota > Viridiplantae > Streptophyta > Magnoliopsida > Poales > Poaceae > Avena > Avena insularis. Next base: position 156,495,626 of record CM042691.1, on the reverse strand, counting down.
TCAGACATGACGACAACATCATCATCTTTATCTATCTATGAATCCGGTGAATCGTTTGCATCTATCCTTGTTTTCTAACGAAGTTCCATGAGTTTTTGTCAATACCTTCAGTCTGTTTCGATAGTTGGGTTGCATGGTTTTCTTATTCATGTGCGGAGTAATGCTTTGAGTGCGGGATGGAGTAGCTACCATACCACTACTCTTATCATTCGCTCTTGTACATTGAATTTGTGAATTAATGCGATTTCACTAATTCCACGGAAGTTAGAAGTGGCCTTTATCCCTCGATACTTTTACTTCCGTCTTTGTTTTTCCGGAGTGCTCTCTCGAAGAAAATAATCAATAATCTCTTGTTGGTGATCTCACCCTTTCTACACGGAGCAAATCTTCAATTATCTGGTGGAAACAAACGCAAACTCTTTTCTGTCCTCGTCTTTCTACCGGTGCTTGACATCCCCAAACAAGATGAAAGGAAACTATCTCTCTCTTTGTTCATCAATTCTTCTCGGTGGTAAAGCCAATTATGGTTGAGGCCATCAGCCGCAAATCTATTGCGTTAGCATCAAGGCTAAAGAAAGCTATAAGTATCTCTACAATAAACTCCAGATCCTCCATATTCCTGCTTCTCGGGATTCCACCATGATCTGGCTTCACATCCGTCTCTGGAAGTCATATCCGCGCACGTCAATTGCGTGATCCTTGAGCTCTTACCGGCGCAACAAGAATCTAATACGACGATGTCTAACTAAATCTTTCTGTTCATATCAAGGGAATCTATCGTTTGAAGGCAATATTGTTTCCGTACTTCATTTTTCTCTAATCCGAGAGAAGGTACGATGCTATTGTCATAGTGGTTCAAATCTCTCCAATCTAGCTCTTTTCTTCCGGCGAGACAAAGATTCATCTTCTCTAGTATCAGTAAATCTTTAATCTTAACGGCGTGCCTTTCTTTATCCATGAGACATCATCTTGTCTTTTCTTTCACAAGTGGTTCTAGTCTTTTATCACGTTTCTTGAGAAAACCGGAGCTATGTTTGTCCTATCCTTCTTGTCTCACGACAATCCTTCAACTCTTCTAACCGTTGTTTCTCAAGAAAACGCAAGACTCGCAACAAGTCTAGCAAGTTTTGCAAGGTGTAGTGGTCGCACCATTCCGTTCTTCATCATCTTGGGAACATGAGGGTCACCTTCGTTCGAACACCCGCCTCTTCTTGTGTTGTTTTCTTTTTCCTAGGAATCTCGGGGCGAGATTCTTGTTTAGTGGGGGAGAGTTGTAGCATCCCAATTGTCTAACAATTGCAATGCTACTAGCCTAGTCTATATAATGGCTACTTTATATATATAATTGTTGCATCATCATTATATCATGCTCATGTCATCATGCCACCTTGCATTTGAGCATCATATAAAACCCTCTTTGTTTTGGTTCTCCTCTCACATGCATTGTAAATTGTATTTGCCTCTTGATATTGTATTTGGTTCTTGATATATTGTTTAAATGCCCAAGTTGAGTTGGGGGCATATCTTTCTTTATCTCCACCACCTTTTCTTTCACCACCTTATAATTCCACCATCCAACTAAATATGATCTTTGCATTTTATTTGGTTTTACCTCTAGCTCATGTGGGTTGGGATGGATCCAATCCTTTTCCACATGCTCTCATCTTAGCATCATGTTGTTTTCACATCCTTGATATATGAGAGCCACTTGGCCACCTTTGCATGCCTTGTGAGTGGGACCCTTTCTCCTAGCTTCCATATGGATTATCATGGAATTATGCTCATGTTGGAATATTTTGGGACTATTGATCATCTGGTGGAACATACACAGTAGCATGTCCTATTTTATTTCAAACATGGCCATCTCCATCTATTCCACTTGGGACCTTCCTTTTAATTCTGTTTGCTTGGCTTGTATTCCAATTTTGGGAATGCATAATAATAATGCCATGTGATAATATTGTCTCACAAGAATACACATGGCAATAAATATTTTTGCATGGGCCATGCAAGTATCACCTTTTGCTTGTCATTTGGTTTTTATTTAAATCTTGAGTGGACCATCATCTCTCTCTATCTCTTCCTCCTTTTGGCTTGATCTAGTTGATCTTGCTCAAACCATATCACCACCTCTCCCTCTTTTGGTCTAGCTTGGTTTGATCTTGTTCTTACTTGAGCTTGCCAAAAAGAAAACCATCTCACACTCCATCTATATCTCTCTCTATCCTAAACCCTACACCTAATCTACCCCTTCATCACCACACCCTCTACCTCATCCTAATCTAAACCACACCCCCCTTCTAAGCTAAACCCTAAACCCACTCCCCTCTCTCTCGGTCCCCTCTCTACCTGCCAAGGCTACCCCACCTGGCCCCACCATGCCACCTACCTACCCCTCTCCAACCCTAGACAAACCCTAGCCCGAGGCTACCACCACCCAACCCGAGCCTACCCTCTCTCCCTCTCTTCTCTCCCTGCCTTGTGGCCCCCCCTAGCCGAGCCTGCCCCTGCCTCCTTGGCCTCGCCTCTGGTCCCACCTGGAAGTCCCCATGCACCTGGCCTCGCCCGACCCTGCCCGAGCACGTGAGGGTGGAGGAAGAAAAGGTGGCCGAGCCACCTTTATCTCCAACCACTCCCCCACGGCATACCCCCTCTCCCCCTCTGCTTTACCACCACCTCACGGTCCTCCTGCATCCCCAGATCTGGCCGAGGTGCCCCTGCATCTCCTCTCCTTCCTCTCCACCGAAGCCACCCTCCCTCTCGCTGGCCATCGTCGGCCTCCTCCACGTTCCGTTGATCCAGTCGAGCCGCGCGTCCGTGGAGTGACCTGGGAGACCGAGGAGGGTCCCCTGCTCGCCGTTGAGGAGGAGGAGGACCAGAGCTACCAGATCGACGCCAAGGCCGACGCCAAACCCTAGCCGCCGTCCGCAAGCTCCGTCGACGATCGCCAGCGCCCCTGCCCGAACCAACGCCACCGACACACTCTCGGTGAGCCCCTAAACCTCCTGGACATGCTCCTCTGCGCTGCCGTTGTTCAGACTACCGATCAAACCGACAACGCCTTCAGGCACCGGCGACGTTTGGGTTCTCCTCGCCAGAAGGCCAGAAGGCCCTAGCTAGCCCAGCTTCCTCCCATCAGCTACCCAAGATGACCCAAGGCCCACGCCCGAAAGCCCTAGGTCACGGGATCGAGCCCCAGGCTGCAAGGCCATGATCGGGCCAGAGAGAGAGAGGAAGAGAAACAGTGCACGCGTTGCAACTTTGCACTCCCCCCCCAAACCTTTTTCTGCATAAACCCGCGCTCCCCCTTGGCCCACATGTCATTCCCCGTGTCTTTTTGCAAAAAGGATCCCGGAGTTTCGAACCCCTCAACCCGCAGTCCCCCCTGAGCCACGTGGTCAGCCCGTAGCATCTCTCTGTCAAGTGGGCTCATGAGAGCTGGTCCCACTCGCCATTCGCTTGAGCTAGAGCAGCCATGTGTAAAACATTTCTGTGCGCGTGCGTTGCTGAGTCAGCGCGTGGCCCACCCGTCAGCGTCTGTGGCTGGCTTAATCTGTGTAACAAAAGTATTTCCTGTATCTGTTTAAATTCAAATCTTTTTCAAATTAATTCAAATTCAAATTTATTTCTGTTTTTAAATATCTTTTAAAATCTAAACCCAAATAATACAAATAATATATGTTTTCAAATCAGAAAAATATGAGGAATTCAATTATGCCATACAAAATATATTTTGGAGACTTTATTATCCAAGTTAATTAAAATTACAATAAAATGCCCTTTTCCATAATAAATTAATAACTTTTGTTTTATAAATCCAAATTTAACAAATGATATGTCTAAAATGATTAGCTCGACGAGACCTTTCTGTTTATGCATTCCATCATCTGTTTTGAAGCATGCATCATATAAATATAATGGGTACAGCAACTTAATTGTGAATAAAATGTGGCCAAAACCCAATATAATGCTTTATTATTGTTTTCCACACCTCACCCATGCCATGCTACTTTATTGCCATGCAAATTGTGCATCATTCATCATGGCATGATTGTTTGCTTGTCGCATTTATTCATATGCTTGTGCACTTTATTTATGTTGGCCTTGTTTGTTTGGTTCTTCTTGAATAGACGAAAGGTGGGATATATCAAGAGAACCAGGAGCACTACCCAGATCCATCCCTTGCTTCAACTGAGCTGCCAGGCAAGCACTACCACATGCTTTCATACATATAGTACCTATTGCCTCTGTCTTATTCTTGCATCATTGAGTCGCGATTGCATTAAATTGAATCCCAAGTATTGCATAGCCTTTACTTTCAAACCCCACCGAAGCTTGTTCCTCCAACCCATGAGCCATCACTACAGGAGTTGTTTGAGCCATGCGAGTCATAGAACAACATGTGTAGGGTATGTGAGTGTCTGATGGATAACGAGGTACCTAAACAACTTAACCTGAGTAGTAATGGGATAACTAATGAAAGTGGCATCGGTGAGCCATATTCGCTATTTGGTTTTTCAGGCTCACTTGTGTCCCGTAAGACCCCGAGTACTTGATTCCTGTTCCAAGAATATTCACGCTATCCACATCCGGGAGGCTTATGAACCCCCTGAGCCAGAGCTTGATTCATTCTTATTTCTTGGGGCCACAAACTAGTTTGAGGTTTTATTTACTATCCTGTACTTATGCCATGTTTTACTGCTTTGATTTAAATTGTGCAAGGTAATGCACACTGTACTGTTTAGGTCCGTGACCCGGTTTCGCTGTATCGACAAGCCCAGTCACACTTTCGGTTCCCGAGTTACATACCGGCTCCACAAACCTTGAGGCCGTCTCGAGTCAGCTAGCTTGCTATGGTAGCTCAATGGGTGGCCCCTGAAATATTTCTGAATCCTGTGATTGCTTTGTCGTGATGCCTCGTTGGGTTTTGATTTGGTTTTTCCGAGGCATATCGAGTGTGTTGTTATTTGTGCACCCTCAGGGTAAACTTTCTGAAAGCCGTGTCCGCGGTTATGGACGACTTGGAGCACAGTTTCTCGATCATAGACAAGCATAACTAAAGTACCGCTTTTAAGATGACTAGACTAGGTACCTGACTAGTAAATAGTGCAACACTCACGGAATGGATAATAAAACTGCCAATGGATGGGGGGTTGTTCGTCCGCTTCCTCGTCGGTAAGCGAGGAGGAGGATTGATCTGTTGATATTACCGTTATAACTGTTATAACTGTTGTTATTAATTCACGGACATCCGTCTATCTCTGGTTAGGCGGATGGTTAGCGAGTATCTATAGAATTGTTAGGGTTTATCTTTTGCTGCAATTGCGTCACCCCAGGTTGTGTCCCCTTTAGAGGCATAAAGACTTGCTGAGTACCCCTAGGGTCTCACACGATAAATTATTGGTTCAGATGAACAGGTACACTCACAAGATGGATACTGGGTGGAAGAGACGGACGATGTGGGCAACGATCATTCGGTGTAGAGATTCCGGGAACGGGGATCCATGAGATCTGTATGGATCTGCTTATTTATGGGGCATCTTATGCCGATTTGCTTCTTATCCGTACTCGGATTTTGTCTTCCGCTTCCGCTTGATACTCTGTTGATTGATGTATGAGGAGATATCCTAAACTATTATATCTATCTAGGATATTTGGATCTTGCCGTATGGCGTTGATATATTTCCTTTCTTTTTAGATGGAATGGCTCTGATGTATTATTGTATGGTGGCTTGCATACATAATCATTTGTGTATGTAGTTGATCCTTCGCCGACACGCCCGCCTGCTCTTGTCCCGATGTTTGGAAATGGTTGGGACGGCCGAAAGGTCTACCTGTGAGTGGCATTCGGGCCCCACCGTACTATTTCAACCATTTCTGCTCATCTAGGCTTGTAACTAGGAGCGTAATTCACCGAGGTAGTTACAACTGTTGTATGGTGGCTTGCATACATACCCATTTGTGTATGTAGTTGATCCCTTCGCCTGCCGATTACGCCGCTCGTTCTTGTCCCGATGTTTGGAAATGGTTAGGACGGCCGAAAGGTCTACCTGTGAGTGGCATTTGGCCCCACCGTACTATTTTAACCATTTCCGCTCGTCCAGGCTTGTAACTAAGAGCGTAATTCACCGAGGTAGTTACAATTGGTATCAGAGCCATCCCGCCCTTCAGGGTCTCAGCCAAATGGTCGTTTTCAGTCTAGCAAATATTTTGGTAGCTATGTATACTAGGGAAAAAAAACGTGAGAGTAGGACTGCTTCCACTTTTCTTCTTACCCACCCACCCACCCTTTTCTGGTAAGGAAGTGTAACGTTTTCAATCCTCTTCTTAAAATCCAAACTAGGATTCACGTGTTCTGGGTTTCCGTAGTACCATAGAAAGTGTGTGTGTGTGTGTAATTCCTTGTCTATCTGTTGCATCCAATTTGTTATCACAATCTGCCTTTTGGTTATCAACTGTTGGTACATTCCATACCGACAGGCTTTTGCAAACCGGCGCGATCTATCTGACTCCTTGTTAACCGGTGCCATCTTCGTAAGGGTGTTCTTCCTTCCAGCATGCTTTCACAGAATGTGGAGTTGCTAATCTCTACCTGATAAGTGATTTTGCGCATCTATTGGTATTTTAATGCCGAAAATGCGGAAAAAAATTTCTTTGATACATCTGTGTTTCCACACTCCTTTCCAGTCGTGTGTGAAACATTATCTATCTCCCTTTTATCAGCATGTCCATGCTAACTCATTCTTTTGTCACCGGCGCTTAATCCTGGAGTTTTATTTCATCTCCAATTCTCTTGGGCTAATTACATAACATGTGTCGATCCGATGCTGGTGATTGTAATTTGGTTCTCAGCATAGCTATAGGACACTTATCATGAGTGGAATATGGAAAATGCTATCAACACTATCCTCCAAATGGTGACGGTTATCTCCTGTGATTTTGAGTACACCGTGATCATATCTATGCATATTCAAGCATCTTTGGCAATCCGGAGTTTCTCAAAGCACTACGGCGGTCTATCATCTGTTCATCATGCTGCACATCTTTTTGAACTCCATATCTGCAAAATTCTCTTTGAGACGAGGGAATTGCATCTTTTCGTCTCTGATAGCTTTGCTTAAGGTATGAGCTATCATCGGTTCTTAACCAAGATCTCTTTATCTTTGTAACCGGTGATCCGATCGACAATGTGAACCAGGTGACATCTCTTTTTCTTCCGAAGGACCAGATAATCTATTCTTCCAGTGCATCTTTTCAACACGGACCCGTGCTCTTAATATTGATCTTTCTAAGAGCGTTGAGCTCAGAAAGTGTTTCGAGCATTTGTTCGTTTCTCCCGCCTCTTGAACTTGATATTCTGGGAATATCCTGTTAATCCATGGTGGTATATGTTGATAATATGCTTGCCTATTCCATATCAATGGAAGAACATGGAAGATCATCTGTGTCTCTTTCTCTCAAGCTTCGTGAGCACTGCCTGTGTGCAAAGTCTCAAAGTGAGAATTCTGACTTTTTGAAGTCACCTATCTCGGCCACGTCCTTCTGATAAATAGATCGCTTCAATTCTGGAATTAGCAAGTCCATTATTAATTCCATCTTCCATCTTCAATCAAACCCGGAGTTTTCCTTGTTGGCAAGTCATCATCGTCGTTCCGCTAAAGATTTTCCTCAAGACCGCTAAACCTCTCTCAATCTTTTCAAGAACAACAGGGAGTTCTTTTCACCTCTATCTCGTTAAGTAATCTCTGGAAACCCTCTCGCTTTATCGTCTATGCTCAATCCACCGGAGGCCATGAAGATCTTGTATTCCTTCTGTTCAAGTTGGTGCTATCTTTTCTGTAGCTGTTGAATCTTGCAGTTCTTCTCCGTAATTTTCCTTCATATCTTTCTGGTGGCTTGGTACTTCAGACATGACGACAACATCATCATCTTTATCTATCTATGAATTCGGCAAATCGTTTGCATCAATCTTTGTTTCTTACGGAGTTCCATGAGCTCTTCTTGTCAATACCTTCAGTATGTTTCGGTAGTTGGGTTGCATGGTTTTCTTATTCATGTGCAGAGTAATGCTTTGAGTGCGGGATGGAGTAGCTACCATACCACTACTCTTATCATTCGCTCTTGTACATTGAATTGGTGAATTAATGTGATTTCACTCATTCCACGGAAGTTAGAAGTGGCCTTTATCCCTTGATACTTTTACTTCCGTCCTTGTTTTTTCCGGAGTGCTCTCTCGAAGAAAGTAATCAATAATCTCTTGTTGGTGGTCTGTCTATTCTAGATGGAGCAAAATCTTCAATTATCCGGTGGGAACAAACGCAAACTCTTTTCTGTCCTTGTCATTCTACCGATGCTCGACATCCCCAAACAAGATGAAAGGAAACTATCTCTCTTTGTTTCATCAATTCTTTTTCTGTGGTAAAGCCAATTATGGTTGATGCCATCAGCCGCAAATCTATTGCGTTAGCCTCAAGGCTAAAGAAAGCAATAAGTATCTCTACAATAAACTCCAGATCCTCCATATTCTTTGCTTCTCGGGATTCCACCATGATCTGGCTTCACATCCGTCTCTGGAAGTTCTATCCGCGCACCTCAATTGCGTGATCCGTTGGGTCTTACCAGCGCAACAAGAATCTAATCCGACGATGTCTAACTAAATCTTTCTGTTGATATCAAGGGACTCTATTGTTTGAAGGCAATATTGTTTCCGTACTTCATTTCTCAAATCCGAGAGAAGATACGATGCTATCGTCATAGTGGTTCAAAACCTCTCCAACCTAGTCTTCCGGCGACACAAAGATTCATCCTCTCTAGTATCGGTAAATCTTTAATCTTAACGGTGTGTCTTTCTTTATCCATGATACATCATCTTGTCCTTTCTTTCACAAGTGGTTCTAGTCTTTTATCTTGTTCTCGAAAAACCGGAGCTATGTTCATCCTATCCTTTCTTGCCTCACGACAATCCTTCAACTCTTCTAACCGTTGTTTCTCAAGCAAAACGCAAGACTCGCAACAAGTCTAGCAAGTTTTGCAAGGTGTAGTGGTCGCACCATTCCGTTGTTCATCAACTTGGGAACGTGAGGGTCAACTTCGTTCGAACACCGCCTCTCCTTGTGTTGTTATCTTTTTCCTAGGAATCTCGGGGCGAGATTCTTGTTTAGTGGGGGAGAGTTGTAGCATCCCAATTGTCTAACAATTGCAATGCTACTAGCCTAGTCTATATAATGGCTACTTCCTATATATAATTGTTGCATCATAATTATATCATGCTCATGTCATCATGCCATCTTGCATTTGAGCATCATATCAAACCCTTTTCAATTTGGATCTTCTCTCATATGCATCATTAATTGTATTTGCCTCTTGATATTGTATTTGGTTATTGATATATTGTTTAAATGCCCAAGTTGAGTTGGGGGGCATATCTTTTATTCTACTCCACCACCCTTTCTTTTCACCACCTTATAATTCCACCATCCCATTATCCATGAGCTTGTATCTTATTTTCTTTTGGTATTTAATCTAGCTCATGGGAGATAGGGTGAATCCAATTCTATAAATTCTTTTGCTTGGCCTTTATTCCACTTCTTGGGAATGCATAAGAATAATGCCATGCTATTATTTTGTTTTCACAAGAATTTAACCAAGGCATTTATTAGTTTTGCATGGGCCATGCAAGAGTACCACCACTTTAGCCATTTGTTTCTTTTGGGTTAAATGGGTTTTCTCTTTTAGGGATCTTCTCTACCCCTCACCACCATATCTCTCTCTACCACTCCTTTTGCTTGATCTTGTATGATCTTGCTAAAAACCCTACCACCACATCACCCTCTCTCTAATCCTCTCTCCAAACCTTGATCTAAGCTAAACACTAACCTCAATCTCACCTCTCTCTAACATGCTGGTCCCACCTGTCCCTCTCTCTCTGACCCACCCATCAGCTAACCCTACCCTACCCTAACCCTCAAAACCCTAACCCGAGTTACCCCATCTAACCTAGCCAAGTGCACCCGAGCCCCTCCCCTCTTCCTCTTTTTCTCTCTGCCGTGCGGGCCTAGCTGCACCACCATGCCGTCCCTACCTAGCGGCCTCCACCACCTCTCCCTGCCTCGCCTGCCGGCCCGAGCACGTGATCGGGAGAAAAGGAAGGGCCGGGCCACTTTACCTCGAGCTGCTCCCACACGGAAACCCTCCTTCCTATCCCTCCCTTTCTCCTCCTCGTGACGCCTCCATCCGAGATCCACCTAGTGCCCTGCCTCCTCCCTTCTTCTCACCGACGCCCACCAAGAGCACGCCGCCGCCAGCACATCATCGCCCTCGTCGTTCCGGACGTCAAGCTCGTCGTGGAAGAGGCCGAGGGGATCGAGGACATCCCTCTGCTTTACCCTGGACCCGCCGACGTGAAGGAGGATCCCCAGAACCGCCGGTACCGCCGCCACCCGACGCCAAACGCTAGAACTCCGGCCGCCAGCCTCGTCGACGATCCTCTGCGCCTCTCCCCGATCTGACCACACCAACCAACCCGCGGTGAGCCCCTCGTTCTCGCTGACATCCTCACTCTCGCTGTCGCCGTCTAGATCCGCCGTTTGTTTTGAGCACGCGCTACTGCTGGCCACCATCATAGCTGCTCGCCTCGTGTCGCTGCAGAACCACATCTAGCCCCCATCCACCTTGCGCCACCAACCTCACCAGCCTTTGGATCCGCCTCTCAAGACGCCGCCGCATCACGGGATCGAGTCCCCGTCTCGCCGCTCTGCGCTGCGCGCTGTTTTTCCGTCAGATCGAGGAGAACGAAGCACAGTGCCGCCGCGCGTTTTGCAGAAAAACCCTCCTAGCTTTTTATATTAACCCGCGCTCCATCTCGGTCCCACCTGCCAGCCTCTGCGAGTTTGTTCACCGTCACGTGGGCCTCAGCCGGTTGGTCCCACCTTGCAGTCGCACGGGCTAGGCAGAACCCCGGTGTGAAAAGTTCCCCGCGCGCGTGTACCCCGCCAGCAGCTGGCCCACCCGTCAGTGACCGTGGCTAGATTTGCCTGAGTAACAAAAGTTGTTTTCGCTGAGTCTGTTTTTATTCAAATCTTTTCCAAAATTTGTTTTAAGTTCAAATTCAATCTGTTTTTAAATAACTTTTGATTTATAAATCCAAATAATACAAATAATATATGTTTTGGAATGAGAAAAATGTGAGGATTTCAAATATGCCCTTCAAAATATATTTTGAACACTTTAATTTTCGAGTTGTTTAAAATTACAATAAAATGCCCTCTTTCTTAATTAATTAATAACTTTTGTTTTATAACTCCAAATTTGACAAATAATATGTCTAAATCGATCAGCGCGACGAGCCCGTTCTATCTATGCATTCCATGTTCTGAATTGCAGCATGCATCATATAAATATAAAGTATACAGCAACTTAATTGAGGATAAAAGGTGACTAAAACTCCATAAAATGCTTTATTCTTGTATTCCACACCTCACCCATGCCATGCTACTTTGTTGCCATGCAAATTGTGCATCATTCATCATGGCATGATTGTTTGCTTGTCGCATTTTATTCATATGCTTGTGCACTTTATTTATGTTGGCCCTTGTTTGTTTGGTTCTTCTTCGAATAGGCTTTGGGGATATATCAAGAAACCCAGGAGCACTACCCAGATCCGTCCCTCGCTTCAACTGAGCTGCCAGGCAAGCACTACCACATGCTTGCATACATATAGTACCTATTGCCTCTATCTTATTCTTGCATCATTGAGTCGCGATTGCATTAAACTGAATCCTAAGTACTGCACAGCCTTTACTTTTAAACCCCACCGAAGCTTGTTCCTCCATCCCATGAGTCGTTACTACAGGAGTTGATTGAGCCATGCGGGTCGTAGAACAGCATGTGTAGGGTATGTGAGTGTCTGATGGATAACGAGGTACCTAAACAACTTAACCTGAGTAGTAATGGGAAAACTAATGAAAGTGGCACCGGTGAGCAATATCTGCTATTTGGTTTTTCATGCTCACTTGTGTCCTGTAGGACCCCGAGTACTTGATTCCTGTTCCTTGAATATTCGCGCTATCCACATCCGGGAGGCTTATGAACCCCCCTGAGCCAGAGCTTGATTCATTCTTATTTCTTGGGGCCACAAAGTAGTTTGGGGCTTTATTACTATCCTGCACTTATGCCATGTTTTACTGCTTTATTTACAATTGTGCGAGGAGCACCTGTACTGTTTAGGATCGTGACACGTTTTCGCTGTATCGACAAGCCCAGTCACACTTTCGGGTTCCCGATGTACCGTCCACACAAACCTTGAGTCCGTCTCGAGCCGCCAACTTCGCTATGGTAGCTTAATGGGGTGGCCCCCTGAAACATTTCTGAATCCTGTGATCGCTTTGTCGTGAATGCCTCGTTGGGTTTTGATTTGGTTTTTCCGAGGTTGATCGAGTGTGTGTTGCTATTTGTGCGCGGTTATGGACGACTTGGAGCACAGTTTCTCGATCATAGACAAGTATAACTAAAGTACCGCTTTTAATTTGACTAAGTACCTGACTAGTAAATAGTGCAACACTCATGGAATGGATAATAAAACTGCCAACGGATGGGGGGCTGTTCGTCCGCTTCCTCGTTGGTAAGCGAGGAGGAGGATGGATCTGTTAATATTACTATTGTAACTGTTGTTACTAATTCACGGACATTCGTCTATCTTTGGTTAGGCGGATGGTTAGCGCGTATCCCTAGAATTGTTAGGTATTATCTTTTGCTGCAATTGCGTCACCCCAGGTTGTGTCCCCTTTAGAGGCATAAAGACTTGCTGAGTACCCCTAGGGTCTCACACGATATATTGTTTAATTCAGATGAACAGGTATGTTCGCAAGATGGATACTGGGTGGAGGAGACGAACGATGTGGGCAACGATCACTCGGTGTAGAGATTCCGGGAACGGGGATCCGTGAGATCTGTGGGCGGGATGTGTTTATTTATGGGGCATCTTATGCCGATTTTCTTCTTATCCGTACTCGGATCTTGTTTTCCGCTTCCGCCTGATACTCTGATGTTTGATGTATGAGGAGATATCCTAAACTATTATATCTATCTAGGATATTTGGATCTTGCCGTATGGTGTTGCAATATTTCTATTTCTTTTAGATGGAATGGCTCTGAGGACTGTTGTATGGTGGCTTGCATACATACCCATTTGTGTATGTAGTTGATCCCTTCGCCTGCCGATTACGCCGCTCGTTCTTGTCCCGATGTTTGGAAATGGTTAGGACGGCCGAAAGGTCTACCTGTGAGTGGCATTTGGCCCCACCATACTATTTTAACCATTTCCGCTCGTCCAGGCTTGTAACTAAGAGCGTAATTCACCGAGGTAGTTACAGCAGCCTATCCTCGGGATCCATCCGAAGCTTGGAGGAACTGGCGTACAGTTTAATCCGAAACTTCAAGGGCACCAAGAAGTGGCCAGCCTCGATCGAAGAGCTAAGGGCCTGCACCCAACGAACGGGCGAATCCATTCACTCGTATATACTACGCTGGTCCAACATCAAGAACTCTGCGATGCACATCTCTGGGGAGAGAACAATCGATGCCTTCAAGGATGGCGTCAAACGCTAGGACTTCAAGGAAGAACTTGGGCACGTCAAACCCAATACACTTGACCAACTCATGGACATCACCAAAAGGTGGGCAGATGGTGAGGACTCTGTCCACCGAGCACATTTGGAGGAGGAAAATGACTATGGCCGCCGCGCGAGCACCGTAGCAAACGAATATCGCGCGTCTATGACGATCGCGACGGACCTGACATGGTCGCGGCTGGCGACGCCGATTGCCGCAGCGACAAAAACCGTAGCAGCGGCGGATACCGTGGAAACAACTTCTGTGATGCAGGACGCCCAACGCAAACGTGGCAACGCTGTAGACGCGACGATGAGCCTTCGACATACGATAAATTGTCAGGCCCCTGCACCATCCACTTCTACATCGGCAAGAAGGATGGCAAGAAGAAGGCCAGCCACATGCTTAAAGATTGTCGCGAGTTCCAGAAACTCAGCGAGAGCATGTCCCAGATGAGACTGCAAGCCCCAAACCCTGGGTACGGGCACGCACCCGCACCAGGTGACATCGCCCACGGAGCTCCTCCACCACCACCCGTGGGACCTTCGAATCACCCAATCGCACCTGCGCAGAACAACGGCGGAAACGGGTACCCCGCGCTAAAAGGGTCATTGATGATCCAAAAGGGGCGCCCAACAAACAAGGTGCAAAATAAAATCACCCGCCAAGTCAGTTTGGTTGTGACCGCTCCACCCGTCATCCCTGAGTACCTCAGTGGTTCAGAGTCCTACATCACGTTCAGCCGTTCGGACCACCCCCGCCAAATCCCTCGCCCAGGTCATGCTGCCCTAGTGCTCGAGGCATAGATCAGAGGGTTTGATATGAGCCGCTTCATCATGGATGGTGGTATCGGCATCAATCTGATGTTCGCTAGCACCTTAGTAGCAATGCGGATCCCGCTGTGCGGCCTGGAATAATCCGACACAATGTTCCACGACATCGTCCCAGGGAAAGGCATATTCCCCCTGGGAAAGATATGGCTCGACGTCATCTTCGACAAGCCTGCTACTTTCACTGTGAGCGACTCGATTTTGAAGTGGTGGATTGGCCATCACAATACCACGCCATCCTCGGGCACGTGGAATTCGCTCGGTTCCTGGCAGTACCGCACTATGCGTACCTGCTACTCAAGATGCCAGGACCTAGGGGCGTCATCACAGTCCACAGGAGCTTCACCCAATCGGATCACTGCGATAGGGACTTCAACAGAATCTCCCAGTCATTCGGCATGCAGGAGGAGCTCATAAGGCTTCGAGAGGTGACAGACAACGGAGCACCCCCAGTCTCAAGGCAGAATGCACCTGACATGTCGTTCGACTCAACAGTCAACACGAAGGAGGTGCAGGTCCATCCGACGGACGCATATAAGACGGTGTTGATTGCCAACGACCTCAGGCCCACATAGGAAAGCGCGCTCGTCGAATTCCTTCGTGAGCGCTGGGAAATCTTCGCCTGTTGTCCCGCGGACATGCTAGGAGTTCCCAGGGAATTCACCGAGCATGCACTCAACATGTTCCCAAATGCCAAGCCCGTGTAACAGTCCATCTGACGACTGTCCGAGCCATGGGCCGAAGCCATCGGAGTCGAAGTCAACAGACTACTCGACGCCAATTTCATTAGGGAGATCAAGGAAAGCGAATGGCTGGCCAACATCGTGATGGTCCCTAAAAAGGACATGGACATCCTGCGGATGTGCGTGGACTTTACCTCGCTGAACAAGCACTGCCTGAAGGACCACTTCCCTCTCCCTCGGATCGATCAGATCATCGATTTGACTGCAGGATGCGAGAAACTCTCCTTCCTCGATGCCTATTCCGGCTACAACTAGATTCGACTGAAGGTCGAAGACCAGGAGAAAACTGCGTTCATCACGCCATTCGGCGCATTCTGCTACAACACAATTCCCTACGGGCTGAAGAACGCAGGTGACACGTACCAGCGATGCATGTAGGCATGCCTTAAGAGCCAGATCGGCCGCAATATACAGGTCTATGTCGATGACATAGTAATCAAAACAAGGGAGGCCAAGACACTGATCGACGATCTCCGGGAGATGTTCGACAACCTTGATCGCTACAAGATCAAGCTAAACCCAGAAAAGTGCGCCTTCGGCGTCCCATCCGGCCAACTGCTTGGCTGCTTCATCTCCCAGCGGGGGATTGAGGCGAACCCGAAGAAAATTCGGGCCATAATGGCCATGGAGAAACCGAAGAACCTCAAAGGCGTCCAACAGCTAGCGGGACGCATCGCGGAGTTGAGCAGGTTCATTAGCCGCATGGGCGAAAAGGCCCTGCCTTTCTATCAGCTGCTACGCAAAGCAGACAAATTCGAGTGGACACCCGAAGCGGACGACGCATTCAAAGATCTGAAGCGGCTGCTCTCCACCTCGCCCGTCCTGGTCACGCCAAAGGAATGCGAGCCCGTACTGCTATACATAGCAGCCACACATCAAGTGGTAAGCACCGTACTCGTGGTAGAGCAACCCGAAAATGGCAAGACTCATGGGGTCCAGCGCCCAATCTACTACCTCAGCGAGGTATTGACGCCGACAAAACAAAGGTACCCTCACTACCAGAAACTCGCCTACCGCGTGTTCATGATGGCTCGTCGGCTGAGCCACTACTTTTAGGAGCATCAGGTGATGGTCATCAACGAGGCACCCCTGAACAGCATCCTGAACAACCCGGAGGCCACAGGACGCGTGGCCCTGTGGGGCATCGAGCTGTCCCCGCTAGACATAGTCTACGAGAAACGCCATGCGATCAAGTCGCAGGTCCTACCGGACTTCCTCGTCCACTGGATGGAGCTGCAGCTACCGGACACCCCGTACATGACACAGTCATGGACGATGCACTTTGATGGCTCCAAGCGCGAGGCAGGAGCAGGAGCCAGGGTTATACTGACATCCCCGCAGGGTGACAAGATGAAGTACGTCCTCCGGATGAAATTTCGAGCTTCCAACAACGAAGCCAAATACGAGGCCCTCATCCACGGCATGAGGATGGCCAAGATCTACGGCGCAACGCGCCAGGGTCATCTATGGTGACTCGAACCTCGTCGTCCAACAGAGATGAACGAGTGTGACACGCACGCTGCCAACATGATCGCGTATCGCGCGCTCTACAATTCACTCGAAGGAGACTTCAACGGCTGCGAGCTTCGGCACGTTGGCAGAGAAAGCAACGAATAGGCCGACAGACTCGCCAATATCGGCTCCACCTACGCACGAGTGCCACCAGGTGTGTTCCTTGAATGGATCTGCGTGCCATCCATCAAAACTAAATTCCCCAAGGGATCATCCGAAGAGGCAGAGCACTCGGGGGCTACGCTACCCGAAGGACAGGAAGGACCCGAAAATCTCGACACAGAGGTCGCAGTGGTCAACCTGATGCAGGTCATGGCAGTAGAAGAGACATGGGCGCAGCCGTACCTACGGTACCTAATAAACAGGAAATTGTCTGATGACCCGACAGATGCCCGACGCATATCTCGCCGGTCCAAAGCCTTCACCATCATTAATGGCGAGCTGTACAAGCGCAGCATTTCGGGTGTGCTCCAAAGGTGTGTCACCATCGGTGATGGCAAAACTATCCTCCAAGACATCCATGAGGGCATTTGCGGCCATCACGCGGGCATCCGCGCCCTCGTCGCCAAAGCTCTACGAGCTGGGTTCTATTGGCCAACGGCCATGAACGACGCCAAGGACATCGTCCGAAGGTGTAACGGGTGCCAGAGGTTCGCAGACAAACCGCACGCACCTGGATCGGAGCTCAGGCCCATACCCCTATCCTGGCCCTTCGCCCAATGGGGCCTCGACATGATCGGCAAACTACCCAAGTCCTCGAAAGGAGGCCACGTCTACCTCCTGGTCGCAGTCGACAATTTCACCAAGTGCATAGAAGCCATGCCCGTTACCAACCAAAAGGATAAAACAGCCGTGAAGTTCTTCAAATCCATAGTCTACAGGTTCGGCGTGCCACACAGCATCATCACCAACAACGGGTCGAACATCATATCCAAATAATTCCAGGACTTCTGCGAAGGCCCCGGGATCAACATATCATACGCCTCCGTGGCACACCCGCAAACGAACGGGCAGGTCGTAAAGGCCAACGGCCTCGTCGGCGGCGGCATCAAGAAACGCCTAATGAGCCCGCTCGAGCGACTGGCGGGAGCCTGGACAGAAGAGCTACCCTCCGTCCTTTGGAGCCTATGCACAATGCCAAAGAGCTCAACTGGCTACACGCCTTTCTTCATGGTGCACGGAGCCGAAGCCGTGCTACCCGCAGAAGTACGCCATAAGGCCCCACGGGTCATCGCCTGCAGCGAAGCCGAATCAACGTCCGCACTCGAAGACGCCGTTGACACACTAAACGATGCACACGACATCTCCACAGCTCGATCGGCAGTCTACCAGCAGAGCCACCGCAACTATCATAGCCGTCGGCTACGCCCAAGGTCCTTCCTCGAAGGAGACCTAGTCTTACAACTCAAGCAAGAGTGGCCGAAGAAGCTCGAGTCACCCTGGGAAGGACCCTACTTCATCACCGAAGTCATCCCAAGTGGCTCCTATCTACTCAAGCACGTGGAGTCTGAAGTCGCATACTACAACCCATGGAACGTCGCACAACTGCGACGCTTCTACCCCTAACTATCCCCCCTTTACTTTCAATAAGGCTATTCAGCCAAGGCTACTCAGATGAACAATGTACCTCCTCATTACGATATGAATAAAGCTAAGTGGCTCGCCCCAAAATTTATCTTTCACTCGCATTTCTTTATGCTACAACACACTCGGGGGCTCCCCCTCACCTCACGACTTCGTCGACTGAGGATAACAAATGTACACCCGAGTAGCTAATCACGTCAGGCTAACGAAAAGGGCATGCATACAAACAAGCACCACGTGCCAATACAATCAACCTTCACAGCAAAGGGCATAACACGCCCAGTCGAATATATACAAATTGTACATCTATCTTTTTACAGGTCCTACCTATTCTGAAGGATCACCTGCGCACGGTGCTCAAACATATCTACAACTTCCTCGGCATACTGCCTCACACCTGCATAGTGCGGGCGCATGTCCCATAGGCCAACATCTGGTCGAGGGGACGGCCCAGCCGCCACAGCCGCAAGATTTACGTCAGGGTGATGCAGCCGCACAAGGGAAAGAGTGGCCTTCACCCCCACAAATAACTGGTGCCGCACCAGCTCCCTGACATGACGAACATCTCGAAACATTGCCAACAAGCCCCAGAGCGTCGATGGTGCCTCATAGAGAGGAAACATGACATGCAGGATCGACGCCAAGGAAGTCTTCACCTATCGTAGCACTCGTGACACCTGGTAAGCACGATCCTGCACAGTCGCAAGGACCATGGCATAGTCGCGATCCATCCAGAAAAATCCACCAACCTCCATATCTTGCTGGGTCAAGCAATTGATCCGAACTGCAACGCGCTACTTCTCCTCCCTCGGAACAAGGTTAGAATCTGCAACAATTACAAAGTAATATGGTCTTCCAATAGGCGCATCCAAAAATGAGTAGAAGCTCGAAGAAACTTACACTGCAGCTGCTCGGCCAACCGCCAAAGCTCCCCCATCAGATACTCATCTGTGGCGGCGCCTCGCTCTGCCTTCGACTTCCAAACGTCCGCATGGCCTCGGATGCCAAGCAACTCCTTCTCAAGACTGCGGACACGATCACAAAGAAATACAAGCTGCGACGCATCATCCAAGGATGGTCGCGGCTGCGGAGCAGACGAAGTATCGACGGGATCATCACCCGAAGGTCCCTAAAGGAAAACAAACAAGGATATGAACAACACACGAATGGGCAACAACTCGAAGGTTCATTATATACAACAAAAGCCACCATGTGGCACAGGAAGTGTTCATGCAGATATTACAACAAAAGTAGACGACAACTATCCTACAACTACAAGGCCTAAGCAGCAACATCTTGAGTGGCCTCGGAGCCAGATTGTCTGCTCTTGACCTCTTCCTGCTACCTCACCGTGTACTCCGCCAGCAGGTCAATCAGCTTCGGCCCATAGAGTTTATAGCGGGCAGCATAGAGATCAAAGGCTACCTCGGATCCGTCGGGAACCGTTGGCATCTAGGAGGTGACCTGATGAAGATCCAACTCCGCCCCGGACGCCATGACCATCGCCAGCCCCATGGACGCGCCGATGCCCTTCTGCTTGTGCTTGTACGCTGCGGGCGCATCGGCTGACAACGCATCCGCCAACAAGTCGACATCCTCAAGGGCAACGCCCTTGGGGACGAGCTCCTTGTAGAAGCGCCTGAGAACCTACTTGGCTTTGGCAAGAGAGCCAACCACAGTCGAACTACCGTGCT
Organism: Avena insularis; assembly: GCA_023614405.1. Taxonomy (NCBI): domain Eukaryota; kingdom Viridiplantae; phylum Streptophyta; class Magnoliopsida; order Poales; family Poaceae; genus Avena; species Avena insularis. The sequence continues at coordinate 156,475,655 of CM042691.1, read as the reverse complement.
CCAGGGCACTACGGTCGAACTCAATGCCTGCGGCATCTAGAAAAACGAAACAAGTACAGTAAGAATCAAACAAAACCAGAGAAACAAGACAGCCTAAATGGAACATACAGGCGAAATTACTCACCCGAAATAGCCTTAGCAGCAGCCATCATCTTCTCGTCTACCTCCTTCTCGCGCGAAGCTACGGCGGTGGCGAGCTGCTCCTCGTGGTCCATAGCTTCCTGCTGCAGGCGCTCCTTGGCCGCAGCTGCGTCAGCGACCTCCCGCTCGAGGCGCTCCTTCGCACCAACGGCATCTTTGGCCTTCTTTTCCGCTCGCCCAAGGCTCTTTTTGAGAGCATCAAGCTCGCGGAGGGCAGTGTTATTTTCATCTGCAAAAAGCAACAAGAACATGCATGAGCTTCACAAGCCAGCAAGCAGACAAAGAAGTAGAAGATCTAGCTAAGGATGTACCTTGAAGCCGCTACAGGCTGGCCTCCAATGCCAGATGTTGCTTCACCATCTGGTTGGCACCTTGCACAAAAGGCTGCAAGAAGAAGCAACTTATAAGGAAAAGGGCTCGGGGGCTGCGCCCAAGAAATGAGCAAAAAGAAATCAAACATACGAAAAACGCTCCGGGGCTCCCCCCGAGACACGCACAAAACATAAGTAAAGGATCAGTAGATCAGTAGATCATATGAAAAACGCTCGGGGGCTCCCCCCACGGCAAGAACGGAAACACTTACATGATCAGACGGAGACTCCGAAGGTCCGGCTGTAGTCTTCTGGGAGATGATCACCCGAGCCTCCCACGGAGAGGGGTTCGGAACAACGCCCCCAGAGGTGGCCACCATCTGCGAAGGAGGAGGCGTCATCTTCGACTCCCCCACCATCTCCCGAGTGGCATCGCTAAACGAGCCCTCAGAGGAGTGGCTGCAAAAGAAAACACCTGTCAAAGACAAGCAAGCAACAAGGAAAGATAGAAAAAAAGCATCCGAAGAAACTTACGAGTCCATATCGCTCAAATTGAAAACAGGCAAGTCCCTCTTGCCCTTCTTCTCTTCCTTCTTCCGCTTCGCCAGCGGCTGCGGCACTACAACCCGCACATGCACGACCGAAATGGGGGAGGAAGAGCCACCATCACCTCCACTGTGACGAACAAGGTATGGTGGGTCCCTAGGCGTTGGCGGAGTCGAGGCATCCGACGATTCGCTCGAGCTCCGTGCCCGCTTTCAGGTCTGCTCCTCGTTCGACACGGGGGCTTCTTCAACCGGTGATTGCGTCGAAGGAAGCTCAGACATAGAGTCCACTACCTCATTGTCCGGCGCATCCGGAAAACATTCGGGTAGTGGAGGTACCATGCCAGGCACCTTGAACTCCTGCACAATGAAAACAAACTTTTAGAACAAGGAAGTACAAGAAAACGCATTCGGAAAAAGCGCTATGCGCACGTCCCAGATCTACACCTGCGGAACCAGTCGAGAGGCACTGAACGGAGGGGTCAGCGACTTCCCCGGAAGGTCCTCGTCAGCTTTGAACTTCAGCAGCGGCCTAACGACTCTGTCGAGATCCCCCTTGGAGAGCTCCTCAACCACAACTCTTGTCGGGTCGTGGCAGCCAGAATAAAGGAACATCGAGTGTGCCCTAGCCTAGAGCGGCTGCACCCGACGTTTGAGGAAGGTGCGGATAATATCCACACTGTTCACCTCCTTCTCCGGAATCACCTGGAGGTCCTCCACCCGACGGTAGAGCCCCTCTATCTCCTCCACCTCACCCTCCAGGATGTGGTTCTTCTAGGACCTCTTCGGCTGGATTTTCTGGGTGGAGTCAAAAGGGGGAAGGCCAAAGTCTTGCCCGTCCACTGTGGAATCACAGATATAAAACCACCTCTTCTGCTAGTATTGGACAGACTCAGACATCAAAAAAGAGAAGAGGAGAAAATTGGATCAAAGAAAAATAATGCAGCCGCCGATCGGATAAACTCCGTCGGAGCCGGATGGCCACTTCACGGAATAGAGCTTCAGGAAGAGGCCAAAGTGCGGCTCAATACCGTGCCAGCACTCGCAGAAGGTGATGAAACAGACGATGTCGAGAAGATAATTTGCGAGAGATGGTGGAGTTGGATGCCATAGAAAAAAAGCAGTCCAAGGAGAAAATCATGGACTGAGAGAGAGGCCCAGAAGGACAAAATCAACAAACATGACCCGAAACCCTGCGGGTCCACGAGGAATTACCTCATCACCGGGAATCTTGATGGCCTCCTTGTCCTTCCGGATCAGACCTCGCTCACGAAGCTTGCGCAGGTTGCCCTCGCGCGTCTCCGTACGTTTCCACCCACCATCGGTGAGGCGAGTAGCAGCGGTGCCCTTTTTGCCGCCGGCAGCAGCACTGGTGCCCACCATGGTGGATGCTTTCTTCGGCTTCCCCATTGCAGTACGGCGACAGAGGCGGTGTAAGCGTAGAAAAGAGGACGGGAAATATCGAAGAACTTCCAGCGCGTGGCAAGAAAAGCTCAAGAAGGTGGAAGCAGTGAAAAGCAAGTGGCTGCGGTGAAAACAAACAATTTTTTCCCCACAGTTATAAGGACTATGAACAGGGAACGTTCATCGGGAAGCCCTAGAGCCAACATCAAATCCAACCGTCCATGTGTCAGCACAGCAGCAAACCGTCGCTCGCACGCTGTCCACTACGCACAGAAACCAAGGAGACGACGTAATTATCGCCACGTCGCGCGTGACCAGTCAACTCCAAGTCAGAAAGTAGGACCTACGTTCGTCCAGTCGCGTCACCTCTGGCGCCATAGACGCTTGAAGTCACCGATCGTCAGCACTGACGTCATCAAAGCTATACTAGCAACGGTTACAAATTTTCGGCTAAAAAGCTAAAGTACTCACTCGAATCCACGATTCGAGCAACTACTCGGGGGCTACTCCTATCAGGAGCGTTGGCCGCACACCCGAAGCATGAATAGCGTACTATGCCAATGATTTATTTCTTCGAGTCCTACGTCGAGTCTACGACTCCACTATGGACTCGGGGGCTACACCCATTGGGAGTATTGATTCAAGCATCCGAAAAAATTGTGTCCTACGGACCTGAAGCAAACAACGGCTGAATTAAAGTCTCTGCTCGAGTCTATGACTCGAACAGACACTCGGGGGCTACCCCCATAGGGAGCGCTGGTCGCGCACCCTATGAATTCTTCGAATGCGATCCTTCGGATCAGAATGCAAATATTTGTTGGCAACTTTGCCCCAATCAACGCTAAGTGAGTAATATCCTCCTTGGCCACCCGAAACACCTCCGCGGTGATAAAATTTTGGATGATGTGTCTGCGACGCAAAGATAAGACCTACATATTGAAGGGTTTCGCGGCATAGTAAATCAAAATTTTCTACGGATGCGAACAGAGGGAAAGCCAAGATCTAATCTAGGAGATGCAAACAACGAGAGAGATTGGATTAGATCTTCATACCCTTGAAGATTCGCTGGCAATGAACGCGTTCGGAACGTGGGTGATGTAGTCGTACTCGCTTCTCCTCCTCGCGATCCGATCCGATCAAGCACCACAAGTGGCGGTGCCTCCGTGAGATGCACATGTGCAGCACCTCGACGTCTCCTCCTTCCTCGGACCAGCGAGTATGGTGGAGAGACGGATTGGATCTACAACGCAACGGTGCGGTGTATATGGTGGAGAATTTCTGCAGCAGGGCTTCGCCTACAAACAGTCGGGAGGGAGAGAGGAGGGCAGCAGGGCGGCTAGGGTTGGAGGGGAAGGTGTGTGGGGTTGGTGCGCCCCCACCCCTCTTTATATAGAGGGGGGGCGCAGCCCTAGCCCCTCCCCCAAGTCCAAACCGGCGGCCCCAAAGGAGGAGGAGTGGGGGACAAGGAACCCCCCTTCTAGAAACTCTATCTCGAGTTTAAACCCTCTTGGCCGGCTGGGCCCTATGGGGCCTTGTGCCCCTGGCCCAATGCAGCCAGGGCACTCCCTCATAGGCCCATGCCCCCTCCCGGAAGGTGGGTCCACGTTGGTCCAATTCCGGAAGGTTCTAGAAGCTTCCGGTATAATACCGATTAATCCGGAACAATTCCGAACTCCAAAAACTGCACTGCCTTATATGAATCTTATTCTTCGTACCACTCCAGAACCTCTCGTGATGTCCCGGATCCCATCCGAGACTCCGAACAAAAAACTCATAAACCAATTATCCAATCTATCCTAGCGTCGAGACACGTTAAGTGTGTGACCCTGCGGGTTCGAGAATATGCAGACATGATCTTCTATCAATAATCAACAGCGGGGTATGGTAACCCATATTGACTCCCACACATTCATCGATGATCATATCGGATGACCATGATGCCAGGATTCAATCAATCCCATATATATTCCCTTCGTCTCGCGATATTTTACTTGTCCGAGATTCGATCGTCGGTACCGTCATACCTAGTTCAATCTCGTTCACAGCAAGTACTTTACTCGTTCCGTAATCCGATATCACTTTGTGATTAACTCCTTAACCACATGCTTGCAAGCGGTGTTGATATCGATTACCGAGTGGGCCCGAAGTATATCTCTCCGACTTGGGAGGGACAAATCCCATCTCGATACATACAACCCAACAGATACTTTCCGATCACCTGAGAGACACCTTTATGATCACCCTCTCATAGGATGACGTTTGATGACCTCAAAGCTTTCTTCCGATACCAGGGAGTTGTATTATCTCATGGTCTAAGGAATACAATATTTGACATAAGAAAAGCTTCGCAAAGACGAACACGATGACACGATCTAATTGCTTCGCTTAGTTTGGGTCTGTCCATCATATCATTCTCCCAATGATATGATCTCATTATCAATTGACAACTCATGTCTATGGTTAGGAAACCTGAACCATCATTGATCAATGAGCTAGTCCATAGAGGCGTACTAGGGACACGGTGTTGTTCACAAACCACACAAGTATTAAAGTTTCCGCTTAATACAATTCTAGCATGGAATATAAACATTATCATGAACAAGAATTATAATAATAACACCTTTATTATTGCCTCTAGGGCATAATTCCAATAGTCTCCCACTTGCACTAGAGTCAATAATCTAGTTTACATTTGGCAACAATCTCACACCCATGGCACTGAGGTGCTGATCATGTTTTACACGTGGAAGAGGTTTAGTCAATGGATCTGCGACATTCAGATCTGTATGTACTTTGCTAATCTTCAGATCTCCATCTGCTATATAATCTCAGATTATATGAAACTTGCGGTTGATATGCTTGGTCTTTGGATGATATCTTGGTTCCTTAGCGAGTGCTATGGCGCCAGTGTTGTCACACAATATCTCCAGTGGGTCCAATGCACTTGGAACCACGCCAAGCTCAGTGATGAAGTTCCTGATCCAAACTCCTTCACTTGACGCTTATGCAGCAGCCATGTATTCCGCTTCTACTGTAGATCCCGTGATCACGCTTTGCTTCCAGCTTCTCCAGCTCACAGCTCCTCCATTCAAAATATACACGTATCCTGTCTGAGATTTAGAATCATCCTTGTCGGTGTCGAAACTAGCGTCGACGTAACCTTTTACGACGAGCTGTTCATCACCCCCATAGACTAAGAACATTTCTTTAGTCCTATTTAGGTAGTTTAGGATGTTCTTCACGGCTGTCCAGTGTTCCACTCCTGGATCACTTTGATATCTGCTCGTCAAACTAAGAGCATTGGACACATCCGGTCTAGTACACAGCATGGCATACATGATCGAACCTATGGCCGAGGCATAAGGCACTTTGCTCATAGCTTCCCTATCATTTACCGTAGCTGGACACTGAGCCTTGCTCAATATCTTACCTGACAACATAGGCACTGAACCTTTCTTTGCCTTATCAATTTTGAACCTTTTCAGAACTTTGTCTAGGTATGTACTCTGGCTTAAAGCTATCAGGCGTCTTTGTCTATCTCTATATATTTTGATGTCCAATATATAAGCAGCTTCACCTAGGTCTTTCATTGAAAAACACTTGTTCAACTAACTCTTCACATCGTTAAGCATGTTAATGTCATTTTCGATAATCAATATGTCATCCACATATAGTACCAGAAACGTCACCGAGCTCCCACTCACTTTCTTGTAGATACAAGCTTCGTAGCAATTTGGAACAAATCCAAAGCTCTTGATCACTTGATCAAAACGAAGGTTCCAACTCCGAGATGCTTGCATTAGTCCATAAATGGAACGCTGAAGTTTGCATACTTTATCAGCATCCTTAGGATCGACAAAACCTTCGGGTTGCATCATATACAACTCTTCATCAATGTTTCCATTGAGGAATGCAGTCTTGACATCCATCTGCCATATTTCATAATCATGAAACGCAGCAATTGCTAATAAAATCCGAATGGACTTAAACATCGCTACGGGAGAGAAAGTCTCATCGTAGTCAACACCTTGAACTTGTCGAAAACCTTTTGTGACAAGCCGTGCTTTATAGACGGTAACATTACCATCCGCGTCCGTTTTCTTCTTGAAGATCCATTTGCACTCAACGGCCTTTCGGTCGCTAGGAGGGTCCACCAAAGTCCATACTTGGTTTTCGCTCATGGATCCCAATTCGGATTTCATGGCTTCTAGCCATTTCTCAGAGTCTGGGCTCATCATCGCTTCCTCATAGTTCATAGGTTCACTGTCCTCTACTAACAAGACAGTCAAGACAGGGTTGTCGTACCACTCAGGAGGGGCACGTGACCTTGTCGACCTGCGACGCTCAAGAAGAGTCGTCGTCAAGCTTCATGATCCTTGTCATTAGCTTCCTCTATTGTTGGTGCAGGCGGCACTAGAACAATTTCATGTGTTGCGCTACTCTCCAACTCAAGAGAAGGTTCAATAACCTCGTCTAGATCTACTTTCCTCACACTCACTTCTTTTGAGAGAAACTCCTTCTCAAGAAAGGAACCGTTCTTCGCGACAAACACTTTGCCTTCGGTTCTGTGATAGAAGGTATACCCAATAGTTTCCTTAGGGTATCCTATGAAGACGCATTTCTTTGCTTTGGGTTCGAGCTTGTCCGACATCAACTTCTTGACGTAAGCTTCGCATCCCCAAACTTTAAGAAACGACAACTTAGGTTTTGCACCAAACCACAGTTCATACGGTGTCGTCTCAACGGATTTAGATGGTGCCCTATTTAAAGTGAACGCAGCGGTTTCTAATGCATAACCCCAAAATGATAACGGCAAATCAGTAAGAGACATCATTGATCGGACCATATCTAACAGGGTTCGATTCTGACGTTCAGACACACCATTGCGCTGTGGTGTTCCGGGTGGCGTGAGTTGTGAAACGATTCCACTTGCTTTAAGATGCGTGAGAAAATCATAACTCAAATATTCACCTCCACGATCAGATCGTAGAAACTTATTCTTTCTGTTACGATGGTTCTCCACTTCATTCTGAAATTCTTTGAACTTTTCAAACGTTTCAGATTTATGTTTCATTAAATAGATATACCCATATCTACTTAAGTCATCGGTAAAAGTGAGAAAATAGCGATATCCACCGCGCGTCGAAACACTCATCGGTCCACATACATCGGTATGTATGATTTCCAACAAGTCCGTTGCTCACTCCATCATACCGGCGAACGGGGTTTTGATCATCTTGCCCATGAGGCATGGTTCGCATGTGTCAAATGATTCAAAATCAAGAGACTCCAAAAGTCCATCAGAATGGAGTTTCTTCATGCCCTTTACACCAATATGACCTAGAGCAGCGGTGCCACAAATAAGTAGTATTATCACTATCTACTTTGCATCTCTTAACCTCAATGTTATGGATGTGTGTTTCATCCCTTTCGAGATTTAGAAGAAATAAACCATTCACAATAGGTGCATGACCATAAAAGATGTTACTCATATAAATAGAACAACCATTATTCTCCGATTTAAATGAATAACCGTCTTGCAATAAACAAGATCCAGAAATAATGTTCATGCTCAACGCAGGCACATAATAACACTTATTAAGGTTTAAAACTAATCCCGAAGGTAAAACTAAGGAGAGCGTCTTGACGCCATCACATCAACTCTTGATCCGTTGCCAGCAGCGCCGTCACCTCATCCCTCGCAAGTCGTCTATTCCGTAGCTCTGTTTGAGTTACAAATATTAGCAACCGAACCGTATCAAATACCCGGGCACTACAACGAGGGCTAGTAAGGAAAACATCAATAACATGTATATCAAATATACCTTTGATGGTGCCTTCTTGTCCGCTAAGTACTTGGACGATTGCTTCGATGACCCTTGTCCTTGCAATAGAAGCACTCAGTGTCCGGTTTAGGACCAGACTTGAGCTTCTTCTCAGCAGGGGCAACGCGCTTGCCGCCGCCTTTCTTGAAGGGCTTCCTTGCACCCTTACCTTTCTTGAAGGTGGGGGGCTTGTTGACCATCAACACATGATTATTCTTTTTGATGTTCACCTCCGCTACTTTCATCTTAGCAAAGAGCTCAGTGATCATATCGGTGGAACCAATCTGATTGTGATCAACTACAAAACTTTTGTAGCTAGGAGTGTCAATCTTGAGCTCCTCTGGAATCTTGCAGTCCAGTTGCTCAAGGCGTTGAGTGAAGCCCGTCATCTCAATGCGTGCTCACTAACAGAACTCCCTTCCTCCATCTTGTAGTTAAAGAATTTCTTAGAGATCTCATATCTCTCAGAACGGGCTTGAGTCTGAAACATGTTTTTCAGCTCCTCGAGAATCTCAAAGGGCCCGGCGAACTCTTCAAAACGATTTTGAAGATCCAATTCCATAGCATACAACATGGCGATCTTAATCAAATCATAATCATCCTTGCGCGACTGATAAACAGCTTTTTCATCAGCCGGCGCATCTATAGCAGGGGCATAACCTAGCGCTTTCTCAAGGACATAGTCCTTTTGTCCGCCAGCGAGAATGATTCTCAGAATGCGGAACCATTTGGTGAAGTTAGACCCATTGTTTCTAAGCTTTTCTATCTTAGCAAAAACGTTGAAATTGAAGTTGGACTTGGTCATGTGATCTACAGTATTTGCAAGTGCAACTTAGACTATGTTCATGATAAATAGTTCAACTTAATCGAATTACTAGATGAACTCCCACTAAATTCAACATCCCTCAAGTTGTTTAGTGAACACGATCCGAATTCACCACACCTAATCCGATCATCACGAGAAGAGATGTGGTTTCAATGGTGGACAACGAAGTGTCGATCATATCATTCATATGACTCATGATTAACCTTTCGGTTCTTGTGTTTCGAGGCCATGTCTGTACATGCTAGGCTCATCAAGTTAGACCCAAGTATTTCCGCGTGTGAAAAACTGGCTTGCACCCGTTGTATGTGAGCGTAGAGTCTATAGCACCCGATCATCACGTGATGCTTGGACACGACGAACTTTCGCAACTGTGCATACTTGGGGAGAACACAGTTTTTATCTTGATCTTTAAGTGAGGAATCATCTTATAATGCTACCGTCGCGATCTAAGCATAATAAGATACATAAAAGGATAAACATCACATGCATATAACTTTATGTGACATGGTATAGCCAATCTTCGCGCAATGATCTCCATCTTGTGCGTTCCGGCATGATCTCCATCACTCCACCATGATTGCCTCCACCACGAATAACAACTACAACTATTGCTAACTACTTAGCGATAAAGTGAAACTATTACATGGCGTATAAGAAGTTGACACACAGGTCATACACAATTATAAAGACAACCATATGGCTCCTGCCGGTTGTGTACTCATCGACATGCAAGTCGTGAAACATTACAAAACATGAAAACATCTTGGGCCATACCATATCACAGAAAACACTCCCTGCAAAAACAAGTTAGACGCCTCTACTTTGTTGTTGCATGTTTTACGTGGCTTATGGGAGTAGATGCTAAGAACGATTCTTACCTACGGAAAGCAAAAACGGTGATATTATGGTACCCAAACTCCGGTGTTAATCCCATGACAACTATAGTGAGAAACTGACATCCACCAGCCGCATGTGGAACAAGCCACACGTCAAGTGCGGAGCCGGTCTCATGACGGCGTCGCGTAAGGTTGGCCTGGACCGCTTCAATCTCACTATCCCGCGTCATAAGAAGAACACAAACAAGAGGCTTGCAACAGAAAACATCAACGCTCGCAACAACCATGTTGCGTTCTACTCGTGAAACACATCTACGCATAGATCTAGCTCTGATACCACTGGAGGGTTTCGCGGCATAGTAAATCAAAATTTTCTATGGATGCGAACAGAGGGAAAGCCAAGATCTAATCTAGGAGATGCAAACAACGAGAGAGATTGGATTAGATCTTCATACCCTTGAAGATTCGCACAGCGGAACGTTCGTCGGAATGAGGGTGATGTAGTCGTACTCGCTTCTCCTCCTCGCGATCCGATCCGATCAAGCACCACAAGTGGCGGTGCCTCCGTGATATGCAAACGTGCAGCACCTCGACATCTCCTCCTTCCTCGGACCAGCAAGTATGGTGGAGAGAGGGATTGGATCTACAACGCGACGACGCAGTGTATATGGTGGAGAATTTCTGCAGCAGGGCTTCGCCTACAAACAGTCGGGAGGGAGAGAGGAGGGCAGCAGGGCAACTAGGGTTGGAGGGGAAGGTGTGTGGGGTTGGTGCGCCCCCACCCCTCTTTATATAGAGGGGGGCGCAGCCCTAGCCCCTCCCCCAAGTCCAAACCGGCGGCCCCAAAGGAGGAGGAGTGGGGGGCAAGCAAACCCCCCCTTCTAGAAACTCTATCTCGAGTTTAAACCCTCTTGGCCGGCTGGGCCCTATGGGGACTTGTGCCCCTGTCCCAATGCGGCCAGGGCACTCCCTCATAGGCCCATGCCCCCTCCCGGAAGGTGGGGCCACGTTGGTCCCCTTCCGGAAGGTTCTAGAAGCTTCCGGTATAATACCGATTAATCCGGAACAATTCCGAACTCCAAAAACTGCACTGCCTTATATGAATCTTATTCTTCGGACCACTCCGGAACCTCTCGTGATGTCCCGGATCCCATCCGAGACTCCGAACAAAAAACTCAGAAACCAATTATCCAATCTATCCTAGCGTCGAGACACGTTAAGTGTGTGACCCTGCGGGTTCGAGAATATGCAGACATGATCTTCTATCAATAATCAACAACGGGGTCTGGTAACCCATATTGACTCCCACACATTCATCGATGATCTTATCGGATGAACCACGATGCCAGGATTCAATCAATCCCATATATATATTCCCTTCGTCTCGCGATATTTTACTTGCCCGAGATTCGATCGTCGGTATCGTCATACCTAGTTCAATCTCGTTCACAGCAAGTACTTTACTCGTTCCGTAATCCGATATCACTTTGTGATTAAATCCTTAACCACATGCTTGCAAGCGGTGTTGATATCGATTACCGAGTGGGCCCGAAGTATATCTCTCCGACTTGGGAGGGACAAATCCCATCTCGATACATACAACCCAACAGATACTTTCCGATCACTTGAGAGACACCTTTATGATCACCCTCTCATAGGATGACGTTTGATGACCTCAAAGCTTTCTTCCGATACCAGGGAGTTGTATTATCTCATGGTCTAAGGAATACAATATTTGACATAAGAAAAGCTTCGCAAAGACGAACACGATGACACGATCTAATTGCTTCGCTTAGTTTGGGTCTGTCCATCATATCATTCTCCCAATGATATGATCTCATTATCAATTGACAACTCATGTCTATGGTTAGGAAACCTTAACCATCATTGATCAATGAGCTAGTCCATAGAGGCGTACTAGGGACACGGTGTTGTTCACAAACCACACAAGTATTAAAGTTTCCGCTTAATACAATTCTAGCATGGAATATAAACATTATCATGAACAAGAATTATAATAATAAAACCTTTATTATTGCCTCTAGGGCGTAATTCCAACACATATATCATCTGATGGCCTATCAACACACACAACTATGCTCTGCTAGTGAAAATCCGTGCTAACATGCGCGATAAAAATCCTGACGGACGCGTTGGGTACATCATTCAAAAACTACTGGGATTTGACTCCTGTAAGACCTCAACGGCCTGAGTCGAATTACGCCAGCATCTATTTCGGGTTCAAGTCGAGGGACTCGAATCTGAAGAAGATCGTGTTGTTTTGTCCTAAGACAGTTAACTGACCCTAATACGTTAGGAGAGTCAGGCACACGCATCGACAATCCCTACATACTAAAATCATTCTCTGATAAACAGAAATAGCCGTACCCGAAAGATTGAAGAGTCCTCAGCCGAATCCATGATTCGACTGAACACTCAGGGGGCTACTGACATGGTTATACCGTACGGTACATGACATCAACATACCTGGTCCAGCCCAAGTAAGGCCCATGAAAATACACGCGGCCCATAAAGATTTTCGGGTGGCCCAAGCCCATGACGTCTTCGGATCCTTGGAGAGCAAGATTAGATTAGATAGAATATTCAAAGGGGCAAAACCTAAAACCTGTAACCGACTCAATCTGTGCCTAGGACCTGCCTACCTCTATATAAAGGCTAGGATGGCACCTCTCATACCACCGCATAGACACCTCCACGCCAGATTGCATCTGCGCACCCTTGTAACTTTCGGTTCCGCCGTAATCAAGAGCAGACAAGCAGGAGTAGGGTTTTCCCTTCGGGGGCCTAAACCTGGGTAAATCTCGTGTCCCCTGGTTGCTTGTCTGTTAACCGTTCCACGATCTCCAGCACCCCCATCTTCTCCAAAACCCAAGCTCATAACAATGGGCATTGACGAGTCGAAACCTCGTCAACTGGTGGCAAAGGTGGTGTACTATATGCTACAGTTTGATAACTAGGCTGCTGCAAATTAGAGTTAAAACCTGTGCTTCGGTTAGAGCTGTTATAAGCTTGTGGAACTGAAGTTGATACTATTGCAGGAACAATACTAGGTGCAACATTATGGGCCGAACTGTGAGCATAATTTTGGCCATTTTGATTATTGTTTAAATTAATGTGAGGTTGTGCTATATTAACCGATGCACCTGGTGTATAAGTATGACTAGGTAAATTAATGAATTCATTAATTTCCGGAAGCACCGGCTGTTTGTCACGATGCTCATCATTGATTTACAAAACTAATGAGCGAACCTGTCGAGACAAACTATTTTCAATTTCCTTACTAAACCGCTCCTTAAACTCGCCAAATTTAGTAGCTAATTGAGTAATTGTATGCATCTATCATGTTAGAACCATATTTTCTACGTCAATTAGATGAGCAATATCGTCGGTTAAATTAATTACCTTTGCGTCGAGTGCAGGAGGGTTTGGCGGCGTTACCTTTTGAAAGGATCGTATGGGCACCTAGAGGGGGGGGGTGAATAGGTGCTACTTCAAATTTTACTCTTTTTCAAATTAGGGTTTGACAAGAAAGGTAAATTCTCTAGAATATGCAACTATGGTGAATTTACCTATATGTCAACCAAGCACAAGCTAATACAACACTAAGCAAGAACAAGTAAGTAAAGTGCGGTAAAGGATAGAACTAACCAAAGGAGTGGACACGGAGACACAAGGATATGTTTCCCGTAGTTCCATCCTTTTGAGGGGAAGTACGTCTACGTTTGGAGAGGGGGTGGTTTCAAACCACCAACGCCACGAGAGGCCTCCCTTGTTCTCCGATGAACCTCAACCCAACGGGCTCGATTCACCTTCCACTATATCGACAAACTTCGAGGTGGAAGCCGTCACCTTTACAACAAGTTCGGGCCACACATCCATAACCGAATTGGAGGCTCCCAAATACAAGCAAGTTGTCAAGACAAATCAAAGACAAGCTTGTAAGAACCAAATCAAAGTTAGGGTTTCCAATGAAACACTAGATCTTGGGGGCCCTCAAGTGAATGAGGGGGAATGAAGATCTCTCTTGGTGAAGATGTAAATCAAGGCCTCCTCCGTCGATTCCCCAAAAATCAATGACTTTGGATGGTTGGATGAAGAGATATTGTAGATTTGGTGGCTCTAATGTGGTTGGTGTTCTTGAGCAGCTCGAGCAACTGGAGGAAGAAGATAAGGGTCCCTTTTTATAGGCAGCCCCCTCCACGAACCGTTTTCTAACCTTTGTAGAAAAGTCAGACCGGAGACTCCGGCCTGCACACCGGAGACTCCGGTCCACACCGGAGACTCCAGACAATCTCTGGACCAGCCTCCGGACCGCCCATCTGAATGACCCAGACCAATCCTGACCCAGCAACACCTGAGACTCTGGACTTCCAACACTGGAGACTCCGGACTGAACAAAGCCCGAAGACTCCGGAGTAACCTCCGGTGCAGGCTCCGGACCCCTAGTCAGAATGTCCCAGCCCAGATCCTGAAGACCCCACCGGAGACAAGTACGGAAACTCCGGACCACACTGGAGACTTTGGTTTTGGTAGACCGAAGACTCCAGTCTGGAGTTTCCAGAAATGTGTCAAATGAATGAGGACTTTTACCAAGTGTGAGCGTGTTGTTCATTTATCAAAATACCAACATGTGGACAATGACAAACTGTAAAATGATCTACTTGTTGTTAACGAACACCAAAAGTGATTATGACAATAAATGCCCTTTCAATCTCCCCATTTTTTGTGTTCGATGACAACAAGTGATTTGCATGGAATAAAATATATATATGGGACTCCCCCTGACTATGTGCAATAAGATAATTAAGTAAAACATGCAAGATAGATAGTATCAACAGCAGCACACATAAATCTCACATGAGTTACAATAGATGGTGCACACAAGAACATAGTCATAGTCACACACATGAACAGCAAATGACACACATAAAGTTCAAGTTCGAATATGGCAAATAAAAGGAAAATAAAAACAGATAGTCGCAAATCCCAAATCACAAGTCCATGCAAACCGATGAGAATGTCTTCTCCCCCTTTGGCATCGAAACGCCGAAAAAGGGAAAAGACCTACACTAGCGCCCCCAACGGCTCAGTAGTCATCGTCGCCCTCATCATCCTCGACATCCTCATCCTCCTCCTGGTCACCATCATCCTGATCATAGTCATCATCATCGTCTTCAAGGACAGAAGGACCTTTGCCGTGAGGGCGAGAAGAGGAAGTACCCTGGTACCCAAACCCGGAGGTGACATCAGCAAACGTCGTCCAATCCACCAGACTATCTTGTTGGGCATTCCAAGCCCCAAATGAGAGTGTATGATCAGACTCTATGGACTGCTGAGCCCCATGCTCATCATTGTATTCATCCTCACCTTCCTCATTATCCTCAGCACCATGTTCCTTGATCTCTTTGAGGAGCTTCTCAATGCGGCGGTTGCTTTGGTAGGATGCATGCTGCTGCTTGCGGATGTCGACATTCATGCAACAAAGGGTCCTCTCCAAAAGATGGCCTTCTTGACCCGCTCATGCACATAGTCTCGAGTCATAGTAGGCATAGGGGCATTGGAGGCATTCTTCCTCCAAACTCTAGGTGGGGAGGGAGCCCTCTTTGTCTCAACCTCCTCATCATCATCCCCATAGCGATGCCTCGAAGCAGGCCCCATACGCCCCTTCTGCTGCAGAGAGACCAGAGTGTGCTCAGTGAGGTGTGGTGGTATGCCATGTGGAGAATCATGCTCCTGGGAGTTGATGAGCCTCATAACCAAGGGTGCATATGGAGGAGATTTCTTGTACAGAATGGCATGTTACATTTCCTCGAAAATAAAGTCCATCACATATATGGGTGCAGCATCTGCCTCAGGTCCAGCATTGAAGGTCCGGTGAGTGTGGTAAAGAAGGTTGACAAGCCCACATCTAATTGCATCATCATTCCCAGCACTTGGTGCAATGGTATGGCGGAAAATCCTCAACATAAGGTTGTAGAGGGTCTTGAGTCCCTTGGACCCCCCCCCCACAACACCATCATCATATAGAGGTGCCAGCTTCAACTTGTTCTCACCCAAAGCTGCAGAGTGCATGTGCAGTCCCACAGGAGTGGATACTCCATGAAAGGTCTCAAAGATGATGTTGGCAAAGTCATGAAATGTAGCTGTGCAGTGAGTGGTACCAGACATCCATACCATGGTCCTGTCAAGATCAGACCCAAACCCAACGGTGGCATAAAACTGCTATACAAGTTGGATATTGTAGTCTTCACGCAGCTCCATCAAGTTGTACAGTCCCAACTTCTCACAGATCCACAAAGCATCATTGAAGTAGGGGCTGAGGTGCATTTGCTCAACACTCATGAACTTCTGAGGGCAGACAAGTGATTTGGTGAGTACACCATACACATCCTTTATGAACACAGCCTGTTCTTTCCTCCAGTAGCGAGGGTCCTCACTGGTACGAGGCAGCGCATAGAAATCTGTCTTTCTCAGCTCACAATACTCTTCTTTAGACATTTTGGCTAAGGACTGAAGGTTGTCATACTTGGCCCTGTTGGCACGGTCCTCCCTTTCAGCCCTCTCCTGATCCCTCTTTAAGTAAGCTGCATCACGTGCCTGCTGTTTCCGGTTGGACGGAGGCACGATGAATTGACCCCTAGCTTCATCATAGCGAGGATTGCCCCTTTGGGACTTGGCCTTGGTACGACGAGGACGAATAGAACCATCACCTGTGAACAGCAGTGAGGGAGATAGCATGGAGATGAGTATATATGACCCAAGAATGTAGTACAAGAGCTTTGATGCATCTCTGTTCTGTTTTGATTCACACAACACCGGAGTCTCCGCACCTCATACCGGAGTCTCCGGCTCAGACCGGAGTCTCCGGTCCTGGGGACCGGAGTCTCCGGACCTGAGTCCGGATTCTCCGGTCGGGAGGCTCGGGCATGAGATGGGGAGATGCCTATGGGGGTGAATCTAGCATATCGGGCAATGTAACAAGGCTAAAGTACTAAAGTGCACGCAATCAACTGATTCCAATGGACAAATCAGCACCAATCCTCAAAAACACATCTAGGGATGAACCCTAGGAGAAAAAAGTAGAGGGGAGGTACCAGATCTGTCCATGGGATCAATTCCTCCGGTGGGAATGACCCAATGGAGGAGGAGGGAAGATTGGCCGACGGCACGGCGGATCCCGGGGGCTTCTTGACCTCCGGGGAGGATTTTTGGAAGAGGGGGCGACGGGGTTGGAGGGAGGGGACGGGGTGAAGAATGGGGAACTGCCGTGCAAGTTCACCCCGACCCCTTCTTTAAGTGATAGAAACCGTCTGGACCGGAGACTCCGGTCTACACCGGAGACTCCGGCCTACACCAGATACTCCGATGTATGTACATCGGAGACTCCGGTGTATGTACATCGGAGACTCCGGTCCTCCTTGACCAAAAGTTCCAGGAAAAGTGTTTGGGGACATATATGAGAGATAGATGGTTTTTAAGATAGGGATAGGGCTTCGGTTGAGACATCAAACTGTGAAGAACCAACAAGAGTCATAGGAATTCAAAAATATTCAGAAAAGCTCCAAGAGACTAAGATCAAGCAAATGACAAACATGAGTAAGTACCAACCTCTCAAATGAGAGAGGGCGGTCCTAGGCCACCATATTTGAGTATACTTGGCTTGGCACCACGAAGATATATCTTGGGTCCATTACCAAAACTCATCATTAAGCTCACATATCACTGAATGATATTACGAGGAATGATTTTGATTGCTTTGGGCATAATGGGGGGAGGGATAGTCCAATCAATTAGGACTGCACTCCCCCTATATCCATGCCTACACCTAAACCAAATATGAGATGAAACATAGGTGAGAGTGCAAGAAAATCAAGTCAAGCTCCTTGAATCTACGGCATTTAGTTCATTCCTCAAGAAGCAAAACCTTGCTTCATCAAGTGGCTTCGTGAAGATATCGGCAAGTTGAACTTTGGTTGATACATATGATAGATCAATATCACCTCAAGCAACATGATCTCTAATGAAGTGATGGCGAATCTCAATATGCTTTTTCCTTGTGTGATCCACCGGGTTTTAGGCAATCTTGATGGCACTTTCATTGTCACATAGAAGAGGCACTTTGTCACAATGGACACCGTATTCCTTTAAATTTTGCCTCATCCATAGCAATTGGGTGCAAGCACTAGCAGCTGCCACATACTAGGCTTCGGCGGTGGAGAGAGATATACAATTTTTCTTCTTGGAAGACCAACATACCAAGGACCTACCAAGGAATTGGCAAGCCCCGGGTGTTGATTTTCTATCATCCTTGTCACCCGCCCAATCCGAATCGATGTATCCACAAAGAGCAAATGTTGAGCCTCGAGGATACCAAAGATCATAAAATGGGGTATGAACCAAATATCGGAAGATTCTCTTGACCGCCATTAAATGGCTTTCTTTAGGAGCCGCTTGATATCTTGCACACACACCTACACTCAACACAATATCGGGTCGCGACAAGGAATTAGGCTATATATGACCCTCTATTTTCGTCACAATAGTTCGTTTATGACAATTCTATGATGATTTTGAGATCATCGAAAGCTGGGCGTCGCAAATGAACTATAACGACGATTTTTGCAAAATCGTCATAACCGTCTATGACGATATTGGATCGTCATAACCATTATGACGATCCAATATCGTCATGAGCCATCTAGCCAAGCCAGGTCAGATCCTACGTGGCTAATCCGACGTGGCAAAATTGTGACGAAACGAGATCGTCGTAATATGAATTCGGCCTGGTCCATTTCAATGTTCTATATGGACTGAGCCCAACAAATGAGCCTTTATTAAATGGTCCTTGGCCTTTTTTGGGCCTTTTTTCTTTATGCCTAGGCAGTTTTAGGCTTTGGCTTTTTTCAATTTATTTAATTTTTGGGCTTCATCCTTTCCATTTTCTGTTTTTTTTCGTTCGGTCCATTTAGTTTATGTGCTTCAGCCTTTTTAGCTGAAATGCACACTGATCAAATGTGTTTTGGGCCTATTCTGGCCCGTTTAAGAGCCCATGTGCAAAACTTTCAATGGTACAATAGTACAGCAGCCAAGCAAGTGGAATAATGAACAAATAATACAGCAGTAAAGCATCAAAGCATTTTCCTGGTGCATCTGAACATTTAACCAAACATACATCTCATCTGTTGATAATCAACAGAGTTAAAAAGGATTTCAAATACCAATCACACATAGAAAGCAGAATAGACAATCTTAGCAAGAGAACGCAAGTTGATCAGCTGGGGCACTGGCCAGCAAGAGAACGGCCATGTTGTCAGCCCCCCCAATCCATCCAAGGGACGTTGCTGCTATGAACCGCCACTGCTGGCCGCCACTGCTCCTCCATGCTACCAGCCGCCGCTGTCGGCCATTGCTCCTTATATATGTTTGCTTCTAGAACAAAAACACATGACAATTAATAAAATTGGTAAAACAGATTCTTAATAAGCATCAAAATAGATACTAGTTACTTTACAAGTATTTATTTGTAAAAGAACAAGCACTGCTCAATATCTGATTTCATTGTGCATAATAGAATGATGCAATGGAACTACCACAATCGCTATTCATGCAAAAAGTGTACAATAAATTCTCGCACGATATCGGTAAGGTACATTCTCACAGAAACACAAGCTCAAAATTAACAGAGATGGTCATCATGGGTACAAGCAAAGAAATTTGCCATTATATATGAATAACTAATGCACTCATACTTTCAAATTTTCTTGACAGCAAAAGCATACATTTCAGATCCTTGCACAAATCGAGTCATTAACAATAGCAATAAGCATACATTTCAGATTCTTTCACAACAGTTAATGATTTCTCTCAGATATGACCAGGAGCATACTAACCTGTAGAGACCTCAAACCCCTAAATGAAGAGAAGACAAATTCACATGTCTTCCCATTCCATGCCGACCAACCACCGGTACAGCTCCGCCTTGACCTTGGATCAGAATCGTAACCTGAGAAACCGAATTTGATCTTAGATATGAAAGGACCCGGGATACCAAATTGATCTCAGAAATAAAGGCAGAAGAATGTTTCTGTTTGATAGCAGTAGTTTCTATTTAGGCTATGCATTTTTGTCCAGGAGAGTACTTTCTATTAGATAGCAATAGTTTCTATTTAAAACAGAAAATTTTGTGTCATAAGGCATAAGCTATAGTACTTTATCTGGATGAACCTACTGACCCATTTCCGATCAGTACAAGCAATGATTCATATTGAGGCAAATATGGAACCAACAAATTGCAGATCGATTTGGTTCTCCATGTCAATTGTTTATTCTTGAAAACCATTTGCTACTCTAGTCTTTGATGGAGTACAGAAACATGGAATAAATAAAACGCAGCTTACCTAACAAAGATAATTATCCCTTGAAAATCCATCCTATATCCATCTACTGGCCAGTAGCTATGGCGCTGCTATGGAGAAGAACAAAAATAGCAAGGATAAACAACTATCTGCAATAAAACTAGTTGCACAAGTAATACACAATGAATTTAGAACATCAGTAGATTTAGTAAACTAACTGACCATAGAATTGCACAAGATTTAATTTCCATAGAACTATAAAATGCAGCACGACTTATGAAATTCAGAAACCAAGCTTGATAAACTGTAGTGTATAGATACAGTTAAGCATGTATATACATACACTTCAGTTAGTTTGAGCACCCACTAACATCTGAAGCAAGAAGAACAAATAATTTCTAGAACTATCAATTTGAGCACCCAAATACTAACAGAATAATTGACTTCCAGAACTATCAAACCCTAATCCCAATCAAGAACAAAACTATCTCTTCCAACAAAACAAATAAAAAACACACCGTTCCATCTAATTAACTAGCCCCCAATATGTACATGTTCAACAAATTCATGACTTGGGATTGAATTAGTAGAGGAACACATGCAGAATAACCCCCTGATACAACTACCTACAACTTTCTCATGCAGAATAGGAGCCTCCTTGGCTCCTTGCTAGGAAGCGGGAGAGGTAGGCGATGGTGTCCAGTAGACCGGTCCGGCATTGTCGCTGCTCCTCCGTGTGGATGCCAAGGTCAGACATGAATATTCTCCTGCAAATTCAAACAACACGAGGTTATGAAGAGAATCAAACTTTGTGCATATGAATAGCTACATCAAATAGAGTGGAACAATGTGGTACTCAGTGCATCATTAATTTTGGAAAGGCTTGAGAAAAGCAAAGTGAAAAAGCACCAGACCATGAAAATATTTGTGCACCAGACAAAACTATGAACAACGCATGAGCCACTACTATAAGACGGCAAGAAGTATCACGAGGATCTAAGAGTCCACGGACAACTTAGTTCTCACACAAATTTTTAAAGCATTCAAAATATGTTGCTTATTATTTCCTTAAGCGAACACATCATTCCAGGTCCAAGACCATCAAGTCCTCCTATAATCCCCAACAGTACAGATAAATCCAGGTGGCACACTGTCATGGTCATCATGTACAGTCCCCCAAATAAGATATAACGATTGATGTAACTACCAATTGTAGAACATACCAAGGATAAATGTAAGCAGAATTGATATATATTTGTACAAGGCAATCATAGGTACCAATCCAGAACAAGGTAACATCGTAATTATGTCGAAGTAACAGTACCAGGGTTGGACAAAGAGGCGCCATCTCACCGGCAAGCAAGAACACCACCGGTCTACGACCTCGCCGTCGATCTTGAAGACTAGCAAGATCTCGAGGAGCATCCAAGACCGGGACCGCGCCGCAAACAGCACGCCAGGACCAAGAACCCCAGGTTTTGGTGCACACCGGCAGCCGTGTAATGGATACCTGCAAGCCTGCAACCCGTTGGTAAGCCAACCATAACAAAAACTGAAGCATATAAACACTAGTGAGTAGTATGACCAAAATAAATAGAGGCTAGTGCAAGAACACTATCACCGCTAAATTAGTTTTCCTATGTATAGCAATCTATGCATAATCAGGAAAAACATATAAGCTATGAAATAGAAAATATATAAGTTACAACACTACTGCCTATGCATAACAATCAGCAAGTATTATTGACTGGAATGGATTTATCTGCCCCATACATGCATGATTTTCTCTACTGTCTATTCACAGATTCAGTTCAACGGGAAAAACAAAAGACTTTTAGAAAGAATACATGCAGGACATTGGACATGTTTAATGCACAATTAGCAATACATGTTTAATACACCGGACTTTTAGAAAGAATACATGCAGGACATTGGACATGTTTAATACACCGGACATTGGACAATACATGTTTAATGCACAATTAGCAATCAGATTTCAAATAGCTCGTGGAGAACAATTATATGAACACAACATTAACATAGCTTGAGGAGACACCAACACTGGCAGAACAATAAATAATCAATTATGTTGCCTAAAAATTACATGATCAATCAAAACTAACTACAAACTCACTGGCAGAACAATTACATGTCCAACTAACTAGGAACTACAATAGAACAAAATTTCTCTATTACATAAATAATAATCATCCAAATAGAGGGGATTAGGGCAAGATGAAGACCTCGTCCTTGTCCCTGTCTACGGAAATTGGCCTCATCCTCGCCGAGATCTGAGTCCCTCTGCACTAGAAATCAAAGAAAAGGGTCAAAGTTGATATTCGAGTCCCTCTGGATCGGAAACCTAGCCAGGAGGACAGGGGAGGGGTACCTGCATCATGGCCGTCCTTGTTCCCGGCGAGCACCTCAGAGGAAACGTCCAGGACAGATCCTAGACGCTGCGCTGGCCGCCGTCTCCTCTGCTGGTCGGTCCTCCTTGGCCGCCGCAATCCCTCGGGCGAGCACCGTCACGTGCTGCGATTCCGAGATGGCAGCGAGGAAAGATGAGGAAGCGGGCGAGGCGGAGGCCGTCGAGGGTCACCGCTCCTGCGTGTTGGGGAACATGCGGGCACCAAGGATGAGCTGGATCCACACCTTGCAGACGCCGAAGGAGGAGTCGCGCCGGGGATTAGGGCATGGGATCTCGTTGCTCTCCATGGCCACGGACCTGGGGTCCATGCCTTGCAGACGACGGAGGAGGAGTCGCGCCAGAGTACCTTGAGGATGAGATGGGTCCATGCCTTGCAGACGACGGAGGAGGAGTCGCGCCGGAGTACCTTGAGGAATAGGGAGAGGCGGAGGTCGCCGACGTTGAGGACAAGGGAGGCCTCTTGTCGCCCTCCATGGCCACCCAGCCCCCCCTCCCGGGCCCGACCGATGGTAGTTTGTTGGAGGGTGGAGGAGATCCGGTGAGGGTGAAGGAGATCCGGTGACGATGGAGGGGATGGAGGGGAAAATCGCAGCCGCCAAGGAAGGAGAAGGGGCGACCGGAGATGGGCGTGGTGTGGCGGCTGGGGAGATGGGAGTGGTGTGGCGGCTGGGGAGAGATTAGGGTTAGAGGATGGAGGGGTCCTGGGGCGGGGAATTTGGTGGTGCGCGCGCGATGCACACAAATATCCGCCGTGCTGGATGCCAGGTCACCGATCCACAACAAGTTTCCACACTTCACCATCCTATCCGTTTATTATGTTTACATCCTACGGCTGATATTGACCCTCTCTAATATCTCAACCTGTCTAGAAATTATGACGATTTTGTCCATAGAAATTACGACGTTTTTCATGAAATCGTCATAGTTTAATAAGGATTTGGCCCTCCCAAATAGCTTACGACCATCTAGTGTAGAATCGTCATAAATTTATGACGATTTCATTCAGGGTCACTACCAAAACGTCATAGTTTGACACATTTCTTGTAGTGTCTAGATGCACAAAGGTAAAGAAAAGAACAAATCATAGACCGGTATACCTTTTGATCCACATCTTTACCATTTGGATTTTGTTCTAGATGAGTCTTTGTAGCCATGGGAGTAGGAGCTCCATTTAAATCTTGCATTTTGAATCTCTTGAGCATATCTTGAGTATACTTGGCTTGATTGAAGAATGACCCTCCTCTAACTTGCTTGATCTCAAAACCAAGAAATACTCTCAACTCCCCCATCAAAGACATCCAGAACCTACTAGTCATAAGCTTTGAGAATTCATCATTAAAAACTTTGTTAGAAGAGCCAAAGATAATATCATCAACATATATTTGGCATACAAAAAGCTCCCCATTGACTTTATCAGTAAAAAGAGTGGGATCGATTTTCCCAACCTCCAATCCACGGTCAAACAATAGCTCTCTAAGGTGCTCATACCACGTGTGTGGGGCTTGCTTGAGCCCATAGAGCGCCTTATCAAGTTTGTAGACATGGTTTGGGAAGTTGGGGTCCTCAAATCCTAGGGGTTGCTTAACATATACCAATTCATTTAGTGGACCATAGAGAAATTCACTTTCTACATCCATTTGTTGTAACTTGAAGTTATGATGTGCCACATAAGCAAGAAGGATACGAATGGACTCAAGGCGAGCCACGGGTGCATAAGTTTCTCCATAGTCAATGCCTTCAATTTGAGAAAACCCTTGTGCAACCAATCTAGCCTTGTTTCTTACTACGATTCCATGTTTTTTTTAGGGTAATAACAGTAGGAAAGGCTCCTACTGCCTCATTTTCATTAATAATGGGTCAGACTCTGTAAAATTACATATTTACACAGAGACAGAGGAGGGGGGGGGAGAGTCTCTAAAAAGTCAGAATAAATAAATCTAGGAAATACAAGAAGGTTTACAAACTATGAATAATGCTCTTGATAAGTGGATGTAGCTCCTCTTTAGTCCTATGAATCAGCAATGACAGATCAGCAGCTAATCTTGACTTCCAAGCCTGAACTGAGGGTTGTATGTTATTAAACCAGAGATTGTTTCTCTCTTTCCAGATGTTCCAAGAACCCAGCAAGGTGATTTCCATAAACAGTTTTTTATTCCAGCTCTTTTTTCCTTGCTCAATGATCTGGAGTCTAGAGTTAGTCATAGCCCAAGAGATGTTAATTGAACTCCAGCAATCTTGGCTAAATGGGCAATGAAAAAACAAGTGTTCAATTGTTTCCTCAGTATTGTGATTACACATAAAACAGTCATATCCAGTCCCCAATGCATAATGTCTTCTTCTTAACATGTTTCTTGTATTCAATCATCGAGAATCAACCACCCAAAGAACTTCACTTTTGCAGTGCACTTCGATTTCCACAGCCATTTAAAGGATATGTGTGGATTTATATTTCTGAAATTGTATTGATAATATTTGCTGGAAGTAAATTCTTTGTCCCCCCAAACATAGCTCCAAGTGTCATGTGAATGTTCTCTTAGTTCAATTTCTCTCTACTGTTACGAATGTCTCTCAATTCAGCTAGTGCTTCAGGTGATAAAGGGAGATAGAAAAGTTGTGTCAAACTATCAGCTGTGAGAAACTCCTGTGCAGAGATATCTTCCTTCCTAACATAGGAGTAAATGGTTGGGTGACTCTCTTCTAGGATAGTTGCGCACCATTGATCCTTCCAAAAGCGTGGTAGCCCCATTACCAATAGAGCTTTTAGCTATTCGTCTGAATAAATGTGAAAGCCTAGAAACATCTCTCCACCAGAAGGAGCCACAAGGTCCAGAAGCATGAGGAACAATGTTGTTGTAATATGCATTCCATACTAGGGAGACCCAAGGTGTGTCATCCTTATTATAGAACTTATGCAGGAATTTAAGCAACAGACCTTCATTCTGAATTTTAAGGTTGAGAATGCCAACACCTCCTCTACATTTTGGCCTACAAATCATATCCCAAGCAGCTAAAGAATTACATTTTTCCCCCACTTCAGTTTTCTTGTTCCATAAACAGTGTGTCTGAATTTTTTCTATATGCCCCACAATCTTCTCTGGCAGTTTGATTGCACACATTGTGAAAGTTGCAATTGAAGCCAGTAAAGAATTAATCACAGTAACTCTCCCACTATAAGACATAATCATGAATGAAGCAGAAACCTTTCTTTCAACTCTGTCAATCAGTGGCATAAGATCATAAACAGTGGGTTTAGTGGTGCCAAGAGGAAGCCCCAAATAAGTGAAAGGCATTTTGGCAATTGCACATCCCAATAAATCTGCAATTTCCTGAGAGAAGTTATCAGCCAAATTTATTGGTATTAGGTGTGACTTATGAAAATTAATTTGTAAACCAGTAGAAACAGCATAGTTCTGAAGAATCCCTTTCATTATCTGTATTTGATCTTTGTCTGCTTGCATTATAATCAAAGTGTCATCTGCATATTGAACCACTGGGAAATCCTGTCCAAAATCAGGGGAGAAAGGGGCCCTGAGTATGTTGTCTCTGAATGCCTTATTGATTGCAGATTGTAGTAAATCAGCAGCAAGCACAAAAATAAGGGGGGACAGAGGGTCTCCTTGTCTAACTCCTCTTTTGCAATGAAATTGCCTCCCAGGTACTCCATTGAGCAAAACAGCAGACATTCCAGTACCAAAAATAGTTTCAATCCATTTTAACCACTTATCATCAAAACCCATCTGTTTATAATTTTCATCATAGCCATATGATCAATGGTATCAAAAGCTTTGGCAAAGTCCAACTTGAGTAAAATAATCTCTTTCTTAGAAGCTTCACATTGATATAAAAATTCAAATGCCCAAGCAAGGCAATCCTGAATGTTTTTGCCTTTTAAAAAACCATATTGATTTCTATGAATAATCTTCAATATAACCTTCTGTAGCCTATTAGCCAAGATCTTTGTTATAAGCTTCAGAACACAATTAAGCAGGGTTATTGGCCTAAAATCATTGATAGATTCAGGTGATCCTATCTTTGGAATGAGTGTAATATGACCCATATTTATACTTTCTAGATTCAGATCTCCTTCATAGAATTGGAAACATAAAGAATAGATGTCTTCCTTGATGATGTGCCAACATGTTTTTAGGAAGAGACCATTAAAACCATCTGGACCTGGGGCTTTATCACTTGGCATCTCCTTCACCACCTTGTCAATTTCCTCTCTAGTAAATGGTAAGAATAAAACCTCAATTCCCTCAGTTGGAGTAATCAGATGTTGAAGATTAAAAAGCATCTCAGGCTGTGTAGATGTGCCCAGTCTTTCTTTATAGGCTTGATAAATAGCATTTTCTTTATCAGCATGCTCAATAACAAAAGAAGCATCTGAGAGTTTGAGTGAGGCAATATTATTCGTTCTATATCTTTCAGTAGCAAAATTATGAAAGAATTTTGTGTTTTCGTCTCCAAACTTTGTCCATCTAACTGTGCATCTTTTCTTCCAATAAGCATTCTGGTATTGTAAAAGTCTTACAAGGTGAGCTTTTACAATTCTCCTGAAATTTGCTTCCTGACAGAATAAAGGCCTTTTGTCCTCCAGATTATCAAGTTCAGAGAGGACTTTATTGGTATTTGCAATACAAGTGGACAACTTTGAGATTGATTTGCTCCAAAATTTCAAGTCATATCTCAGCTTTTTTAGCTTTGCATTAAGATTTGCAGCACTGTTGGTTTTGTGAGTTGGCTTACTCCAGCATTTTGCAACCACTTCCAGAAATCCAAGATGAGCAACCCAAAAGTTTTCAAATCTAAAAATCCTACTACCAGGGATCTTAGTCTGAATAGAAACAACACAGGGAGTGTGATCAGAGGTTGGTTTGCCTTGTGTAGAAACAACTATGTTAGGAAAACTAGTTGTCCAGTGAATGGAGGTGAAAAACCAATCAAGTTGCTCTAACAGAGGATCTTGTTGCATGTTACTCCATGTATATTTTCTTCCTTTAATTGGCAATTCAGTGAGATGTTGTTCTCTAATGAAATCATTAAAGATGAGCATGTCATTAACATTCCTCCCAAGTTTATTCCTATTTGTAGGGGACCTAATAAAATTAAAGTCCCCCATTAGGATCCAATCTTCATCATCAGGAATATGCACCTCAAACATCCACTCAATAAATTTTTCCCTCAATTCACCATTACAAGGGCCATAAATGTTAATTAAGGTCCAAGACTGGCCAAAATGTGAGGAAGTGAAATGAACAGAGAGATCAAACTTTTCACAATGCATGACCATTCCAGAGAATATTGAACTATTCCATATAATAATGAGGCCACCAGAAGCCCCCATAGAAGGCACAAAGACAAACTCATCAAAATTTGTTGGGCAACAAGATTTAATAAACTGCAGATCAAAATCCTCCTTCTTTGTTTCTTGTAGGAAAATAACTGAACATCCACTAACTTTAATAGAATTCATTAAGGCTAATTGTTTTTCTCTAGCATTAAGCCCTCTGATATTCCAGCACAAAATAACCCATTGTTTAAGTGACATTATTACAACTCAAAAGTAAAGAGACCAAAGTAAAAAATAGACAGGCACTAGGCACTGTCAGCATTTTCCTTCTCCTGCCAGCCTTCCATAAGCTTCAGAGGAGTGAGATCTTCCTGAGGCACCCCACAAAGAGATATTCCAATAGACTGGAGGACAGAGATTGGTGTTGCAAGGAGAGTCCTATCAGAGATCATGCCACCCTGATCAGGATTTATCTGAGCAAGTTCATCAGTGACTTCAATAGCCTTAACCTCAGGAATCTTCCTTTGCTTCACTTTAGATTTAGTGGTCTTGGAGTCACAAATGATTTTAGGCTTAAATCCCCTGTATCTAGTAGACCTTGAACTTCTTCTGACTTGATTAGTAGAGATAGGTGTCCCAACGTAAACCACATCAGTATCATCCAACTCAGGAATCTTCCTTTTGACACCAGCTTGAGTAAAATCAGGATACCCCAAAGTTCTGTTATAGATCATTTCACCTTCTTCCTTGAATGAAGCAATAGCTCCCATTCATCTACCAACTCAAACTGTAGAAACTTTGGCATAGGAAGAGTGAAAGAAAGGATCTTGGCATTATCCAGAGCAAAGTTAGGGAAGCAAAACTCCTTAAAAGCAGAATTAGCAAAGTTCCTTGTCATCCAGATTTCAGAACTGACATCCAAGAGATGGTCATCAACTAGAGCAAAGTTGATAGATAAAGTGGTGTCAACCTGCATCAAATCTGAACCAGAGGAATTTCCATCAGAAGCATCAGAAATACTCTCATGCCAAGCTTGCATATGACCTCACGGAGATTGGTGGAAGGGGGTGGCACACCATCCTGAAAAGAAGCCCCCTGTGCAGCTAGGATCTGCTGAAAGTTGATCAATGGAGGGTTGGGAGCAACTACAGCATCCTCCACAACAGGTGCAACAATATTTTCAACTTGTGCAACATTATTATCAAAAAGTGCAGCAATGACCTGGGCAGGGACAAAATGTCCAGGTTGCTGAAACAGAGCAGCATGGTTAATTCCTCCAGCATTTCCTCCTTGAGCATGTCCCCCTCCAGGCATCTGATTCTGCAAATTCCAATTGTTAAGCTGCTGTTGGTATAGCTGTTCAGCAGAAAAACCTTCACCATGCATGGGATGAGGATTGCCATCATTAGGTTCAGGTCTTCAGGAGGTGGCAGAATTTCAGGCAGATGAGCATTCCAGTCAGCACACCTGAGTAAAATAACAGGGACAGTCCAGGAGTGCCTAGCCCCCCCAAGCTGATGAATAACCAAACTTTTTGGCACAAACTTAGGATGAACAATCCACACCTTGACCAAAACAGTTTTATCATCCCCTCTTGGGTTATGCCACATGGATAACAGCCCAAACTCTTGAACAGCACTATGAATATAATGGCTAGTCTGATAGTCAAGGGGAAAAGCTAAAAATTGTATCCAAGTTTCCCTGCCAAAAGTAGTAAGACGCATGTTTCTGGCTTCATTGTGTTTCACAAATGTAACAGTGGTAATCTCATCAATCTCAAAGGTAGTTCCAACTGTAGCATCCGCAATCAGGGTTTCTGTCATAGTAAAAATGCCAAGTCCTAATGGATGATCCTTTGGCTTGTTCTTAAATATCCACTTTGTTCCAATAACATTGCGGCAATCCTTTGGCTTTTCCACTAACTTCCATACTTTGTTTCTCTCAAAGTTGTTGTGTTCTTTGTGCATAGCTTCTAACCAATCTGAATCTTCAAGAGGTTCCCACACTTTCTTTGGTTCAATCATGGAGATGTGTGCTTGGTGTTCACTAAACCTCTTCAATTGTGCTCTTGTGGAAATACCTTTCCTTAGATCACCAACAACATTTTGTAGAGAGTGGTCTCTTAATTCCAACATTCTTTCCTTTCTAGCTTCGCGACGAGCGTGGATCTCCGTGTTGTTTCTTGGGGGACCCTCTTCATCATTTTGATCCTCGTCTTGACCATTAACTTTACCTTTATCATCATTGGAATCATCCTCTTCATCTGGAGGCAAAGATTGACCTTGGTCATGATCAAGTGTTCTTCTAGCATCAATTTGAGCTTGCTTCAAACCAGTTTGTACGGATCTTCCTTGAGGAATTGCCTTGGCACCACTTGACACCCGGGCGAAAGAATCAAGCTCCCCTTGACTAGATTTGTCACTATGATCATCGTGTTGAGGGTCTACATCTTGTCTTTGGCTTGAGTCATTGTCCTCCTTGGTGGATGGAGCTTGTTTATGTTGTGAAGATGAGGGCTCCACTTGAGTGGAGCATAGTTCTTCTCGATCCGCCATAAGGGGTTCCTCAATGGGGCGGATATATCCCACACCCATTCTTCCTATGGCATCCTGAGGCATTTCATCATCTGCATCATAAGCATCAACACGCCCCCCTTGGGGACCATCATATTCTTCGAAGGTCACACTACAAGATTCTATGACGGCTCCGGAGAGCTTATCATAGATTCTGTAAGTGTGAGATTCGAGACCATAGCCAACAAAAATACCCTCTAATGCTTTAGACTCGAATTTGGACAAACGAACACCTTTTGTGAGATAGAAACACTTACAACCGAACACCTAGAAGTAAGATATGGTGGGCTTGTTACCGGTAAGTATTTCATATGGAGTCTTGTTGATTTCTTTGCGGAGGTAGAGCCGGTTTGAAGCATGACATGCGATGGAGATGGCTTCGGCCCAAAAGTTATATGGAGATTTAAACTCCGCTAACATGGTCCTGGCCATCTCAATAAGAGTCCGGTTCTTCCTTTCGGCCACACCATTTTGTAGAGGGGTGTATGCAGCGGAATATTGATGTTTAATCCCCTCATCACTAAGAAATTCAAGGTGTAGTTCTTGAACTCGGTGCCGTTGTCACTTCTAATGATCAATACGGGAACATTTTATTGCCTTTGGACCAAATTGATGAAGTCGATGAAGGTCTTTTGAATCTCACTCTTCAACTTGAATAAATAAACCCAAGAGTATCTTGAAAAGTCATCAACAATCACCAAGCAATATTTCTTCCAACCAAGACTTGCATGAGATGGAGGACCAAAGAGGTCCACGTGGAGGAGCTCCAAGATCTTGGTGGACTTGATGCGGTTCTTAGGCTTGTGAGGAGCATCATGCATCTTCCCTAGAACACATGCCCTGCAAACACGATCTTTGGCAAAGGAAACATTTTATTTTAGTCCAACAATATAGCCCTCCTTATGGAGACTTTGCAAAGTTCTCATATTGACATGGGCTAGTCGGCGATGCCATAGCCAACCCACATCGGCCTTTCCGAATAAGCACATTGGACCTGTAGTGGTTTGCTCCGAAAAGTCCACCACATACAAGTCATGTTCGACGTACCCAACGATAGCGACCTTGAGAGACTTGCTCCACAAGAGGACCACAATATAAACATCAATAAAGACGGCAAATCCCATCTTTCCAAGAGCAAGGACCGAAAGTAAATTCTATCCAAGGGTCTCAACAAGCATGACGTTCACGAGTGTAATGTCGTGAGCAACCACAACCTTGCCGAAACCCATTACCTTAGACTTTGATTTGTCGGCATATGTCACGGTGATTTTATCATCATCTGGCTTTAAGTCCTTGACAATAGATGAGCTTCCGGTCATATGACTTGTGCGACCACTATCAAGCACCCACTTTGACCCTCCGGAAGCATAAGTCTACAAAAGATCAAGCTAATTTTTAGGTACCCATTTTTCAATGGGTCCTCTTTTGTTAGCAACAAGGGTCTTGGGAACCCAAATAGACCAAGCAATATACCCATCATAAGAGCCAACATATTGTGCATACACATCACCATAATAATCACGCATTATAACATAGTGAGGGTTAGCACTTCCCGCAATGTCATCATGAGACATAGTTTTACCACTTGTGGTCTTACTATCCACAATGGTCTTGTTGGTCTCTTCTGCGGGCTTGGCCTTCTTCTTGTTGTTGTTCTTCTTCTTCTTAGTATTGCAGACAAAACCAATGCCCCCTTTATCACCACTAGGCCTTTGCTTGCTCAAAAGATCATCAATGGACTTGTTGGCTTGTGGAAATGTGGCCTTACCAAGCTTCCCCTTCAACCTAGCATTCTCTTCAAGAATAGTTGTACTACTAGATGGAATGAAGTTACTAGGTGAAGGAATATTGGCCAATTGAGTTTGAAGCGTTTCATGGGACTTTGTGAGTGACAAGAGTTCACTCTCCAAATCCTTGTGGGCCTTGTTAAGCAACCTAAAGTCCTCGGCAAGTTTTTCATGAACCACACCAAACTCAATCTTGTCCTTTTTAGCCCTTTTGTATTTAGCAATAGCATGATCACGCTCTTTGATGAGTTTGTTAACAATAATGTCATTGGCCTCATCAAGCCCTTCATGTTTTAATTCAAGTGACAACCTAGTTTCTTGTTCTTTTTCTAGAGCATTGTTTAAAGCCTCTATCTCAATCTTGTGTTCATGCCCAAGTTTACATCTTACATATAGAAGCTCTTGAGTGTGTGAAAGTTGATCTAGGATGTTTCCAAAATGTAACTTAGCATCTCCTTCTAGGTTAGTCATAAACTCATCAAAGGCAATTAATTCCTTTTTAACATCAAGAGACATATCATCATCAATTTCATCATTATCTAAGGGAGTAGAGCGGGATGATGAGGATACCTCCGTTCCTCTTGCCATAAGGCAAGTGACGTTCTTGGTGGGAGAGTTCTCATTTGGAGAATCGAAGAGTGAGAATGTCGGAGTAGAAGTGGTAGCTAGAGCAGCCACACCATGAGAAGTTTCCTCTTCCTCATCTTCATTGTCGGAGGAGTATTCTTCATGAGTGATCAAGACAATTTCTCCCGACTTCTTGTTGATGGGATTCTTCTTGATGAAAGGTTTCTTGTAAGGTGCCTTGAGAGTCTTCTTCAACACAAGTTTACCACCATGATCTTCTCTCTTATCATAGGGGCAACTTGCCACAAAGTGATAGAAGTCACCACATTTGAAGCAAGTTCTCAACCTAGTGGTATTCTCTCTTTTCCCATTTGGGTTGCTTCTCCGTTGCATTTCCATCTTGGCCTTGGCGGGGTTCTTCCAAAAGTTCTTAGCATAGAAGGCCATATATTGACCATGAGCAATCTTGACTTCATCGGGGTGGTCCATGGAGAGCCCTTCATCACTATCATCTTCAGCCCCATGGTCCAAAACTTTGGCCTTCAAAGCAACATTGACAACATTGCTCATACCAAGGGCACGAGCACGGGCATCTTTGGCGTTCTTGGCGGCAACCTTGAAAGCGGCCATCTCTTGCATAACTTCATTTGAGGTCATGAGATGATAGTTGTGTCTTCCTTATAGGCTCTTCAAGTCAGTGGGCTCAAACGGCATGAGTGCACTCACATATTTCCTTTTTATCCATGCATCATCCACATGTGAGGCACCCACATTTCTAAAAGCGGTGGCGGTGGTCTTGAGCCTTCGGTACATGTCTTCGTGATCTTCACCTTCTTTCATGTAGAAGCCTTCGGCTTCATTTCTTAGAGCATCATACCGGTTCCTCCTCATACTCACATTTCCAACAAACAATACAGTGAGGGCATCCCAAGCTTCCTTGGCAATGCTAAAGTGCTCAATGTGTGGATAATCCTTTGTCCCCAATCCTTGTTGAATCATATGCAAAGCAGTGGCATTGAGTTGACTATTGACAACCTCTCTTCTTGTCAAGTTGTTTGGATCCCCAATAAAGAGTCCATGCTCGATGATGTTCCATAGTTCAATGCAAGAGCTGCGCACATGAGTTCTCATTAGTGATTGCCATTGAGCAAAAGTAGCAGATTCTTCAAGCTTAGGTGGATCACCTCTATTGTACACATGAGGGTGAGGGATTGGAGGGTCGGGAGAGTACCATGAATCATGGTGCTCACCCTTCCCACCACCATTGTGTGTGGAGGAATTAACGTTGTCTAGTTTACCCCCCACCATCATACCCTCGGGGGATACCAAAGTATTCCCTTTAGGTACAACGGATGGTAGATCCTCTTGCGGAGATGGGGGTGATGAGCCATCTTTGTCTTTAAGAAGTTGCTCTAGCATCTTCTTGACTTCAATGACCAAGGAAGAGCTCAATCTTGTTTCCAAGTTTCTGAGATCTTCCATGGTCACCGTGGTCGGCTCACTACCACCATCCCCTTCTTGGCTACCCATATTATCTTAGGCGGTAAAGCCCAAATAAAGAGCCGAGGCTCTGATACCAATTGAAAGGATCGTATGGGCACCTAGAGAGGGGGGGGGGGAAGGTGCTACTTCAAATTTTACTCTTTTTGAAATTAGGGTTTGACAAGAAAGGTAAATTCTCTAGAATATGCAACTATGGTGAATTTACCTATATGTCAACCAAGCACAAGCTTATACAACACTAAGCAAGAACAAGTAAGTAAAGTGCGGTAAAGGATAGAAGTAACCAAAGGAGTGGACGCGGAGACACAAGGATATGTTTCCCGTAGTTCCTTCCTTTTGAGGGGAAGTACGTCTATGTTTGGAGAGGGGGTGGTTTCAAACCACCAACGCCACGAGAGGCCTCCCTTGTTCTCCGATGAACCTCACCCCAAGGGCTCGATTCACCTTCCACTATATCGGCAACCTTCGAGGTGGAAGTTGGCACCTTTACAACAAGTTCGGGGGACACATCCACAACTAAATTGGAGGCTCCCAAATACAAGCAAGCTGTCAAGACAAATCATAGACAAGTTTGTAAGAACCAAATCAAAGTTAGGGTTTCCAATGAAACACTAGAGCTTGGGGGCCCTCAAGTGAATGAGGGGGAAATGAAGATCTCTCTTGGTGAAGATGTAAATCAAGGCTTCCTCCTTCGATTCTCCAAAGATCAATGACTTTGGATGGTTGGATGAAGAGATCTTGTAGATTTGGTGGCTCTAATGGGGTTGGTGTTCTTGAGCAGCTTGAGCAACTGGAGGAAGAAGATAAGGGTCCCTTTTTATAGGCAGCCCCCTCCACGAACCGTTTTCTGACCATTGTAGAAAAGTCAGACCGGAGACTCCGGCCTACACACCGGAGACTCCGGTCTACACCGGAGACTCCGGTCTACACCGGAGACTCCGGCCAATCTTCGGACCAGCCTCCGGACCGCCCATCTGAATGACCCAGACCACTCCTGACCCAGCAACACCGGAGACTCCGGACTGAACAAAGCCGGGAGACTCCGGAGTAACCTCCGGTGCAGGCTCCGGACCCCTAGTCAGAATGTCCCAGCCCAGATCCTGAAGACCCCACCGGAGACAAGTCCGGAAACTCCGGACCACACCGGAGACTCCGGTCTTGGTAGACCGGAGACTCTGGTCTGGAGTTTCCAGAAATGTGTCAAATGAATGAGGACTTTTCCTAAGTGTGAGGGTGATGTTCATTTATCAAAATACCAACCTGTGGACAATGACAAACTGTAAAATGATCTACTTGTTGTTAATAAACACCAAAAGTGATTATGAAAATAAATGCCCTTTCACCTTTTTTATGGCGCCGCCCCTTGTCTTGAAATACCCACTCAACTTCAATTTTAGCGCCTCAGCCTTCTGCTCTTCAAGCTCCCGCTCGAGTTCCCGCCACACGTCTTCGGGCAGATCGTCGAGGGTGACAGGGATGATGTTGTCCGGGTTGAGATCGCTCGTGTCCTTGGGATCAGTCATCGTGTACTTCTTGATCTTCGTCCCCTGCGGAGTCGCCATTGTGTTGCCACAAGAATCTGCCGCGCAACACCGAGATAACCGTCGTACTAACAGATAATTTTTGAACAAATCAACAAAGAATTGCTCGCTTTCGTGGAGGAGAACCGACCGTTTTTCATGACAAAACGGCAAAGATCCGATCAAATCCTAGACGGCTAGAGCTTCAACGGAGAAGAACGACAGAAAGAAAATAGTACGTAAAAGTAGATTGGTGTTTGGTGAATAGATCGACTATGTTCCTTCAATTGTTCGTAGCTAGTCTTAATATATATGCAGCTGGACTTTTGCGTAAATCTACAAGACTCTAGAACCAAAACCGAATAAAACTCCTCAAGTCAGATACCTGGTCCTACCTCATCTATTTTGTAACTAGCACGTAACAACTCCAGAGATGGTCACGTACAAATACTTCTGGGCCTATTAGAAAACAATAAATATTCTAGCCAGAACATATATACTAAATAAAAAAATGATTGACGACGACCCCTGTCTATATTTCCTTGTACGATTTGTATCTTCAGGCTGCCATCTTAGACCAACGACAATTCGCTCTTGCCAATAACAGAACATCTCCATGTATTGCAAAATCTCAATTTGACATAACTTGTCCTGACAGTCCATGCAAAACCTTGTATATTTGTCATGCAAATAATTTTGTACACTTGATCAGTTGACGCGGAATTTGTACTTGAATCTGACCAAACCTGCACTTTAAACTAGCGGCCAGATTATATCTTCAACAGTTCTCCTAACGTGGCTGGAGCTCGATCTGTGGATCCATGGCTTGCTGACTGTATCTGGTACCAACAAGATGTTCTACTTTTGCTGAACAAGGATAGGGGATGCCGAAGTTGAGTTGGTCAAGCTCTGGTTTATAGCGGAAAAAGAGCGTGCACGTGTGAGCTGACAGACTGAACAATTTGCTCCCGTTGAACTTGCCTGTTACTGGACTGTCGCGAGTTCGACAGATAAGATCAGCAAAAGGCCAGGAAAAAAAACGTCCTACATCAGGGCTTGATGTCTTGTTCTCCCAATCCGGTGCTTGCAGATGCTTCTCAGTACCACTGGGTCGGTACGCATTTGATGAACAGAGGGAGGGTCCATCAGATATGAGCTAGCGAGTCTCGGGAAGAGGTGCAGTAAAGGGGTGGCGCTGTTACTGCTGCAGGATACGATAGGATGCAATTTGAATAAAAGGAATAAGCACCTACGGAGATGTTGAAGAGAGTAATAGTAAAGCTGGTTGATCAAACTTACAGAGTGCAAAACCAGCCAGATAATTTGAATTCTGTCCGTACCGGTGGTAGATTTATTTGAACAAGTGACGACCCCGTGGCCTCTTTCTGAAACAAAACATGCAGCAAACGACCATGGCACCGGCGCACTGATCTGCAGTGGTGCGGCAGCTGAAGTTGCACGACCATGGCAATTGGCAATACAGACCGTTCAGATGCCGGAACTATCGCGGGACGTTGAGGGCTCCCACTCATATGCTGCATATCCTCTACGAATTACCATATAATATCCACGCTATGAGTGATAACAGCCACGACCCACACATCCGGCTTCATGCGAGAGGAAAAAGATACAACTGACTTCATCGTCCCATTCCAAATCTCATGGTCAATACGTAATATACGGCGCAAGAATCACTAGCGATATTGGTTGTTAAGTCCTAGATAATATGTTCATTTACCACCGAAACTCTTATATTAGGTTATTACCTCATGGTAAATAACCTATAATAAC
Organism: Avena insularis; assembly: GCA_023614405.1. NCBI lineage: Eukaryota > Viridiplantae > Streptophyta > Magnoliopsida > Poales > Poaceae > Avena > Avena insularis. The sequence continues at coordinate 156,437,932 of CM042691.1, read as the reverse complement.
ATTATTATGAAAATAGTGTTTTCTGTCCTTTTTCAAATGCAAGTGATGACAACACTGGATTTGTAAAATACTTTACAGAAAATAACCAAAGGACATGAGCAAGTGTGAACTTGCCTTTTGTGATTGCAAGATTATACACTCACGGTCTTCAAGACAATATAAGATCCAATATCTGAAATCAACATCATTCGTCCGATAAGCAAGATGCTTTTATGCATAAGTATGTAATGCAATTTATTAAACTCGAATCCCGGGGATAACATTGATCTAGGGTTTGGAAATTGGAAATGGTTACTTTAGAATGTGTTGTCCTTTTAGATAAGTTTCATACTTGTGCTTCTTATTAAAGCTTGTGAGTGTGTGTGAAACAACATGTAATTGGAATATCATAAAACAATGAGATACACACAAATGTGAAATGCTACTCAAGATTGTTTATACTATAATTGTTACCATCAAATTTTTACTTACAAATAATGTCACTTTTAAAGAACTTAAGTGTTATCAAACCTAAGTATACAAGTAAAGTATAAAGTAATGTGATTATTATTAATTGTCATTTGTTGTTTGAAGTGGAAAAAAGAATAACATTTGAAGAAAATCTTACTTAACTAAGCAGAAGCATTTAAACTTTTAAGTTAACCTTATGAGGTGTTCTTTATAGTTATAGTTTTTAAGTAAGAAAGAATTACTCCATTTGAATAATGACATCATTAGTATTTGAGACTTATCTATTTTGGTTTTTAACTTGGGTAGTTTGGTATTAAGATACTTTATAACTTAATTATAACAGACCAAAGTTAACTATAAAGTATATAATAAAGTTTTTAGCATTATACTTAAAACTTCGCAGACTAAAGTTAACTTTAAGGATGTAGATAGACTTAGGGTGTATTACTTATGATACTTGTATCTTGTTCAATTTATATTGTTTCCTTAGAGTTACTTAAGAATGGCCTTACTTCTATTTGAGTAGTGGTTTCCTAACATTATAATGGAATAAAATCATTTTCCTTTTTATAGATAAATGTTTATAGTTTGTAAACAAGGAAGTAATATTAAATAACTACTTATGGATTCAATATAGTGTTTTGGTTTGTTTATAACTTGTAGTGGAAATATTGGAGTAGGTTTTATTTCATTACACGATTATTCTTGGAGATCTTATAATAGATAAGGATCCTTTTATAAAATAATCTACACTTATGGTTGAATGATAATTCAAAAATTTCATTTTCAAAATGTGTTGAACCATTTTGACTTCATAATATTAGTATTTAAGACTAATACTATTTATTATATTTAATTGGTTGATTTAAGAAATATTAACAAATTTTATTTAACATTATATGAAATATTAACTAAAGAAATAGGTTTAAATTCAAGTTATTAAAGTGTTTAACTTTTTATTTGACTCAAAAGTGGGATATTATATTTTTAACATATAGGTATTATTTTTTTGTTCATTTTTGTGTATTACACTTATTTTTGTGATTTAAAAATAATAAGATATGATTTTTATAATACTTATTACTTTATAAAGACTTAATAAATAAAAAATATTTAATTAAGTGGAATAATAATGCATGATTATAGTTTTAAATTATAATTCTTGTTTTTCTAAGATTTTTGGTATTTTATTTATATTTTTAACATTGACCATTATTAAAATATGAATTATCAAAGTTTTATTACTTATAAAACCTTTATTAAATAATATTTATTTAAATAATCATCATAATAATATATGATAATAGTTTTAAGTTGTAGATTTTATTTTTCTGAAATTTTTCATATATTAAACATATTTTTTCTGAATTACAAAACAAAAGTTATTTATTTTATAAGATTGAATCATTTTATTTAATTTATAGAATTAATAAACTAAATAGTTTATGATGTAATGCTGATGTCAGCGTGGGGTGAAAGGTTTTTCTCACTAGGTCGATTCTCACCCCCAGTCACTGACTGGTGGGACCTTTGCCATGTCATTTCTATTGGTTTTTATTTATTACAAAATTATTACTAAAAAGAAATAAATGATAAAGAAAATTTAAATATGACATCACCATGACATCATGGTGACATCATCAATGGGGATCCTCATAGCATCCTTCGATTCTACGGATTTGCTGGTTGCGCGAGTTGGTGCTTGGGCTTATCGGGAAGAGGACGTCGCAGTGAACCTTATAGTGGCGGCGCCGCTCGATTTAGGTCGCCGGAATAGTGGTGGCGACGATGGATAACGGCGGCGGTGGCTGATGTTCGTCGAGGGAACAAACGAGGAAGCAAGGAGGAACTTGAGAGGGTGCCTGAGCACTGGTAGCTCACCATGAAGCTGTAGGGCGCGACAGCGTGACCGGAGGAAGTCTGTGGTGGCAGCGATTGACGATGAACAGCGGCGTCTGGCGGTGGAGATGATGTGTTGATTGGGTCGACAGAGGGATCCTTGTCTTGCGTGAGTAGGGGCAAACGACGGAGAATATCACGGCGTGTGTGATAGTCACATCAGCGAATCAAGGGGTGATCAGAGATGGTGGGGAAGATGATCTCCGACGAGCTAGGGTTCGGTGTTCAAGCGAGAGAGGAAGAGAGAGCAGTGGAGTGGCGTGCTAGGGTTTCTCGTCGGTGTCCAGGGCTAATTGTAGACGACCGGAAGCGGTGGCGTGGATCTTGGCGCTCGCCGGCGACGAGGGTGCGGCCACCGAGCTGCTTGCAGCATCGGAAGGTCGGCGTCGTCGCGAGGAAGACGACGAACAGACCCCGCGAAGAGGTACGGGCCGTTCGTGGGCTGCAACTGGGCCAGATGGGCTGTGTTCGGCTGCTCGCGGCGACGAGTAAGAGAGAGAGAGGGAATGGGCCATGGGCCATGGGCCAGGAGCTGATTTCCTCAATTTTTTCTCTCTGTTTGTATTTCTTTTTCGATTTCTATTATCTGTTTTCTTTTCTAGCCTTTTCATTTAAGCAATAATTTTGATTTATCTTTATGGAATTCCTTTGCTAATACTTGCAGCAATGATAAATGTATTAAAAATCATTTTGTGAGTTTTTATTATATAGTGCTATAGTTTCTTTATTTTCTTTATAAATTTACCTTTCCTATTATTATTTGTAAGGGCTTTTGATATGCATTTAATTGAGCTAATATCCATAAACTTATTATAGAATGCATTACTATTAACTCCATGAGTTTTGATTCTTATTGATTTATAATATCAAGGAATTTTTTATATGGTGATCATTTATTATTATTTGATGCATAATATCCTAAGGATTTAATATGGTTAATATTACTCCCATGAATATAGGGAATAACAAGGTATATATATTTTATTATAAATAACAAAAGAGTTAGGGTTTGAATTGTAAATTCTTACCCTAGGGTTTAGGGTTCTTAATATACTTATATTCTTTTGTTGATGTGAATAAAGATTAATGGCTAAATGAATTGTCTTCATGTGTTTGATCTTTAATGATATCCCCTTTTAAAAAATAAAGTTATTTTCTGGAAGGTCTTATGGAAAAGAATTGATGAAATAACTCCTAAGCACATATGGTTATGATAGTTGTAAAGAACAAAGATATGCTTATGTGATTTTCTATAGGAAAATGTTCCTATCAAGTATTGGAGATATAAGATGATAGATCAATAACATGAAATGGATATTATGTTTGGTTAAAGATTTAGGGTTTAGTGTTTAACAAGGATTTCTATATTCCATACATCATAATTCTGGACTTCTGATTAAGGAATTCCTTTCCTAGATATTCTACTTCTTCCTATCCATCATCATGTGTTAATCATGATGAACTTTACTTCACAAAAATATCCTTATCCACCTTTTATTCGTCTAAATCCATTTTTAAATCCAATGATCTTGACACTAAAGCTTTTCATAATTTTCACCTATCCAGACTTGGTTATATCAACTATTCTACTGCTGATAACTTCCAACCTAACAAATGTTTACAGTTACTTCCATTCATGCTCTTCCCTTATCATCCTTCACTAATATCACTTCAATAGATGTATACATCAAATCCTACTTCACCTCAAGTGCTTAGTATTTCCAAAGTGTAAAATACTACTTCTTTAATCCAATGTTACTCTAGCATCATCTTGATCATACTATATTGTCTCTACTTAACTCCAGTATCTCATACTCCAACCTCACATTTTATTAATGTGACTTGTCATGGCTAACCTAGGATAATATATCTAGACTAGGGTTTAATCATGTTCTATCCACCAATGTCACTTATACATGATATAAGTATGTTCTATCCACCAATGTCACTTATACAAGATATAGCATTCAATCTTGGTGAGTAAGGCATGATCATTATAAGCCTTTGATCCTTTATGGTTTAGATTTCCAGTTGGCTAATCAAGTCTTCATCAATACAACATTACATTTGTATTGAAATTATCTTCTTAGTATCTCTATTGGATTAAGGGATGCTATTCAGGGACTATGCTTACTTAATCCAATAGGATTACTCCTTGGTATCTATCTTCAGGATTCATCCTTGTAATCCTCTTGGTTACCACATATATATTTATTTCAAATAACTCTTCTATCCATTCAGGAGCGAGTTAACTCCATCAATAATCCTATTGATTTAATTCTCTTCCAACACATCCATCCTATAGATGATATTTAAAACTAGCATTACCATCTACCTCTTCTTACTTCATTCTCTAAGGACTTAGAGTGATTGATATGATAAAGTCAAGAGTTGATAGATCAAGAATTGATAGGTTGAGTATTGGTGAATCAATAATTGATTACTCAACATTGATGAACAACAGATATTGAGATAGGATTCCATAAGGATGATATGGAAAGAAAGATATATGGTGAATGATCTTGACTTGATTCCTTTCCTACTCAAACTCACTAAAGAGTTAAGATTGTATTACCATGATGTTCATGGTATAAATAGATGATATTAAGATTTAGTTGTTACATTCCTATTACTTAAGTTATGTTTATACCTTGGTATTCATGAGTTGTGTAATGAATACTAGGAGATGATTACTTAAGGATCAAATATAAATCATTAAGTAATGTATTAGGTTTTAACTTTTATTACATTTGATCTACCCTTAGATCAAGTCATGTTTACCCAAAAATTAGGTTTTTAGCAAAGGTCATATTGAAACTTATCGCAGTCAACTTGATGATCTACTTCAATTCCATCAAGTTGAGAGAAGCTTCAATCACTTTGACAAGTTTTTTCAAAAGCGCGAAAATTATTCAGATTTTCTATGCATGAATGCAATGCACACATCCGTGTTCAGCTTATTTCTAGGCTCTAATGATGGGATGTTATTATCCTTCCATCCTCGGGATCTTCGACTCCGACTCCGGATCGGAGAACTCCGGTGAGCTCCACGCCGGATCTAGTCGCTTCATCGCGACCTACATGGCGAGTGGCACGAGAGCCCCTCCAGACCCCTTCTCTATGCCGATCCCGCCGACCGCGACGGAGACGGAGGTCTAGGAACTCCGCCTGCGATTGGAGGAGGCGGTCCGCAAGAAACAAGCTGAGCGCGAAATTTTTTTCCTCGAGCAAGCGACCGCACAGGAGCTCTCGCTCTACCACCAGCGCCGCATCAGGTCGCGCCTGAACCCCACCATTTAGGGCCGCACCCTAAACTTCGACGACGAGAACGACCCGGCCCGCATGGCCAACCGTGTGGCCTACAAGAACGCGCCACCAGAAGGAAGCACCCGGCCACCACCAGGCGCAATGGCAAACGACGCTCCCCACCACCGCTCGGTCGCACGCCCCCTCCAGACCAGCCAAGTATCATGATCTCCTCGCAAGAGCGGGACGCGAATAGCCTCCCACTGTTCTCCACTCCGATGGACAACTTCATCGCGAGTTGAGCCGTGGTCGCCAACCTCAACGTGACGGGGGAAGGAGCACTGCAGATCCAGTACGCCAAGGCCCTACTTGCCAAAGCCGTCGAGCAGCAAACCGCGGGTGCCGACTCGCAAGGGCACATGTACTCCCGCTCTTCAGGAACCTGGGCGGCCTCGAGCGGCCGCCCAATGATGGCAAACACTCTCAATTGCCCACCACCTGAGCCCCTGCAGCTCCAACCACGACCCGTGCACGCGGCACTGTCCACCAACGACCCGCGACTGACGAACAACATGGTCGCTGCCAACGAGCAGCCAATCGATGCGCGGACCCACATCATCAACAACCAAAGCTCGCGCGCATGCTAGCCCGACGACTTGAGGCACACCCTCACTAACCGCCGTGACGGTGAGCTAAGGGGCTCGCTCAGCCGAGCCGGCCCCTAGTGCTTTGGACCAATGATCCGAGGCGACAAATATCCGGCGAACTTCAAAGCGCCAAAGGAGATCGAAAAGTACGACCCCTCGTATGACCCGTCCATGTGGCTGGACACGTACCTCATGGCGATGGGAATCACCGGCCACACCGACCTGCTCGCCGCTAGCTACCTCCCCCTGATGATGGAGGGAGCGACTCGGCAATGGATCAACACCCTCCCAGCGGATAGCATCGATTCCTGGGAGGACATGTGCGACGCCTTTGTCAGGCACTTAGAGAGTTCCTACACCCGCACCACTATCATCGAGGACCTGGAGGGATGTGTCTAGGGGCCCCGCGAGTCGACTCGCAACTGGCTCCAAAGATGGCAAGACATGTGGTTCAACACGGCCGGTATCCACCCAGAGACGGCGATCCACTGCTTCAAGACATCATGCCGCTATGAACCACTGGTCGCCAAACTCAAGCGAGTGTACGAAACACTCAACAACATCCCAGACCTCGTCGAGATCATCAAGCGGTATGCGGAGGAGGACCTGAACCAAGAAACCGATAATGAGTCAGGTAGAAATCGCCGCCCAACCGGCCATGACAACAGGAGGCAACCCGAGATACTCTACAGCAACACTCACCTCACCGGCAAGCTCCGTGGTGACGGGCGAGTCGACTTCGTCCCCAACGCTGGTTACACGCCATGCGACCCCAAGAGCTTCTGGCGCGACGGAGGCCAACACCACGATAGCGGAAACTACAAGGCGAGGGCAAAATTCAACCCCGCGGCTCTCCTTAACCAGCCCTCTGTGTTCCATAGCAGGGAGGGGAAGCCCGCCACGCACACGACCACCGACTGCCACTCTCTGAAGGAGATCGAGAAGGCACGTCGCACGCAGGAAGACCCCAACAACCACCCGCCAAATGGTGGGGCATTCGGCAACAAGGCCGGCTCACTCCACACCTTCACCGGGTTCAGCACCAAGCGTGAGAAGAAGGTCATCGCCTGCGCCATCGCCATCAATGCGGTGTCCCAAGTCGACGTTCCCCGTTTCCTTAACTGGTCTGAACAGCGGATCACTAGGAGCCGCGAGTACCACTTGCCATAGATCGAATATTCGGGGCGAGTCGCCTTGGTGGTCAAGCCGAAAGTGGGCGACTACAGGCTCCCTAAGACGTTGATGGACGGCGGGAGCTCTATCAACATCCTTTACCTGGACAGGTTCAGGCGGCTACGGCTCCCGCAGTCGATGATCGAGACGACCTACACCACCTTCCACAGCATCGTCCCCGGTCGGAAGGCGTACCCGATCGGCATGGTGACGCTGCCAGTCACCTTCGGCACACCAGAAAATTTCCGCACTGAGCGGATCGTCTTCGAGCTGGTGCCCTTCAACAACCCCTACCATTGCGTCTTGGGGCGGCAAGCATTCTCCAAGTTCATGGCGGCGCCACACTACGCGTACAACACAATGAATCTACCAGGGCCGTGCAGCATCATCATTGTCCATGGCGACCCCGACATGGCCGCAGAGTGTGAGGCAAAGGGCGCCGAGCTCGCCGACGCTGTCATCGCCGCGGAGGAGCTCGCCAGATACGCGGGCGGGGTCGACAATGACGACCCCACAATACTAAAGAAGCCCAACTCGGAGAACAGCGGATCGACCGTGTTCGAAGCCACCACGCACACGCGCTCCGTCGAGCTGGTCCCAGGTGACTCCAGCCAGACGGTGACGATCGGGACAGGGATGAGTCTCGCATAGGAAAGCGCGCTCATCGAGTTCCTACATGAGAATCGCGACATCTTCGCATGGAAGCCATCTGACATGCTAGGTGTCTTGAGGGAACTCGCTGAGCACAAACTAAACGCCGACCCCAAAGCGCGACCCGTCAAACAGTCGTTGCGGCCCTTCAATGAAGAGCGCCGCCGAGCAATCGCCGAGGAAGTGTAGCGTCTACTCGCTGCAGGCTTCATACGGCCCATAAAATACTCCAAGTGGCTGGCAAACCCAGTCTTGGTCGAAACGAAGAACAGGACCTGGAGAATGTGTATCGATTACACAAACCTCAACAGTGCTTGCCCAAATGAGCAGTTCGTCCTCCCGCGAATCAATCAAATCATCGACTCGACCGCAGTCTCGGAGTCGCTGTGTTTCCTTGACGCCTACTCTGGTTACAACCAGATAAAAATGGCATTCAAGGACGAGGAGAAGAAGGCGTTCATCATGCCGTTCGGGGCCTTCTTCTACACTGCCATGACGTTCGGCCTAAAAAACGCCGGAGAGACCTACCAGAGGTGCATGCAGGAGTGCCTGGCGAGCCAAATTGGCCGCAATATCCACGTCTACATCGACGATGTGGTGGTAAAGTCTGCTCGCTAGGGCGATCTACTCGCTGACCTGGCCGAAACCTTCGCAAACCTGTGGAGGTACAAGACCAAACTTAACCCAGGAAAGTGCACTTTTGGTGTACCTACTGGACAGTTATTGGGGTATGTAGTCTCCATGCGAGGCATCGAGGCGAACCCCACCAAGATCAACATGATCGCCCAACTTGGCAAACCCGAGTGCCTACGCGACGTCCAAAACTTGCCCGGGTGAGTTGCGGCTCTCAGTCGCTTCATCCCCCGGCTAGGCGAGAAGGCAATGCCTCTCTACCGCCTAATGCGCAAGAACCCCACGTTCCAGCGGGACAAGGAGGCGGACGACGCACTCCATGTGCTCAAAGAATTGCTACTCGTGGCCCCGCTGCTCGCCGCTCCCACCGACAAGGAGCCTATGCTCGTCTATGTCGCGGCATCCGAGCGAGTCGTCAACACCATCATGGTCGTTGAAAGGCCAGAAGAGGGCAAGGAGCGCCCCATGCAGCGACCTGTCTACTACATCAGCGAAGTCCTCACCGAGTCGCGACAACGGTACCCGCAGTACCAGAAGTTGGTATATGCGGTCTCCCGAGCCCAGCAGCGGCTGCCGCACTACTTCCAGTAGCACCCAATCACGGTCGTGTCCTCAGCGCCGTTGTAGGACATCATCCGCAACTGCGAAGCGACTGGGCGAGTCGCCATGTGGGCCGTCGAGATCGGTGTCCACAACATCAAGTATGATCCACGCAAGGAAATCAAGTCGCAGGCCCTGGCGGACTTCCTCGCCGACTGGGAGGCGGCGCATCAGCTGGAGAAGCTGCCGTACCTCCATTACTGGTCGCTCCACTTCGACGGGTCCAAGAACGCACACGGCGCTGGGGCAGGCATCGTGCTCACATCCCCCAAGGGCGACAAGCTGCGTTACGTCATGTACCTCGACTTCACCCCTGCACTAACAACATGACCGAGTACGAGGCCCTCCTTCACAGCATGCGAGCCGCCAAGGAGATGAACATCAACCGCCTACGGTGCTACGGCAACTCCGACCTCGTCGCGGCGCAAGTCGCCGGCTCATGTGATGCCGTCTCCCCCACCATGGCGGCACACCGCCAAGAAGTGGACCAGTTGGGGGGCCACTTCGCCGGCTACTTCGTCGAGTGGATCGACCGACCCAAGAACAAAGAGGCCGACACCCTCTATCACATCGTATCGGCTCGCCACGCGCCACCTGCCGGTGTCTTCCTCGACACCATCACCAAGCCATTTGTCTTCCCCCGAGGAAGATCGACATCGGAACACCGCTGCAACCAGAACCATCCCTGGTCACCATAATCACGGAGCCAAGCGACTGGACCGCGCCATACATCACCTACCTCGAGCGAGGGACCCTACCCGCAGACGAGACAGAGGCTCGCATGATCGTGCGCCGCTGCAAGTCCTTCGTCATCATCAACGGAGAGCTCCACAAGCGCAGTGTGACCGGCGTGTTCCAAGACTGCGTGCAGCCCGTGGAAAGGTCGCAAAATCCTCCAAGACATCCACGCCGGCGACTGCAGCCACCACGCTGGCGCCCGGTCCCTAGTCACCAAGGCCATGCGACATGGCTTCTACTGGCTCAACCACAGCCGACGCGGTCGACATTGTACAACGCTGCGTCGGGTGTCAGAAGTACGCCAATCAAACGCACGTACCGAGCTCGACGCTCAAGACCATCCCCATCACCTGGCCATTCGCCGTGTGGGGCATGGACATGGTGGGCCCCTTCAAGAAGGCCCACTCCGGGTACACCCTGAAGGGATACGGGTAGGCTACACTAGCGCAAAACAAAATTTTCTACCGTGTAAACCAGGATTACTGTTGTCATAGATCACGGGATTACCACTAGACGCGCAGTTGCGGAACTTGATGAAGCGCGTCGAAGAAGTGCAAACGATCTACGTCTCCTCCTAGTTCTCTTCCCACGAGCAGCTACCCTTGTGTGGCTCATCCAAGCGCTACAGATGCAGCGCCTCCGAGGTATCCACACGTACAGGGTGGAAGCGTCAGACGCCGGACTGCTAGGTCCGCGCGTGCAACACAGGTGTGAGGAGTGGCGGCTGGGTGGAATGGTCTAACCCTGGTCAGCACGCCCCACCCTCTCTTATATAGGCGTCCCTAGCAGGATTCTACATTAGCAACCCATTAGTAGCATAAGCCTGGTCTAATTCGGATCCAATCCTCATTAGGCTTCCAGCCCCTTAAGTGTGTGACCCTATAGGTTCATATATGTATAGACATGACACGAATACCCTTATTCTGTCAATAGTTGGTAGAGGCCTCTAGCAAGACATGCCAACTCCCAAACACATACAAAGATCATATCGGACAAACCATCACAAGGTTTAGTACTATGATTCGGAATCCCTTTACTAGGATAACTCTTAACCATATGTAGCATGGCCATGCATTTCTGGATTCGATCACTCGAGGAGCCCAGAGATATCTCTCTCAAGTAGAGAGGGTCAAATCCCATCTTGATTGACCATGCCTTGCAGCATGATTCAGGACAAACCCGAAAGCTACCTTTAAAACTACTCAGTTACGGAGTAGCATCTAAGATCCCCAAAGTAGGCCGATCCACACCTCAAGCACATGCGACAATCTCAGGTCTAAGGATAAAACGTACACGATGTGTAGAGAGAGAGCTGCAACTAATTGCCAGTCTCAAGTTGGGTCAGCCCAACCCCATGTTCATAACATGTGTCCACATCATTGGTTTGACATCTCCATGTCTATGACTTGCGAAACATAGTCATCGACCAATCGATGTGCTAGTCTAATATTCACATGTGTCCTCACATGAACTCCGACTAGGGACAACTATTAAATAACCATACAAGTAAAGAGTTTCACAAACAATACACATAACTGCCAATCAATACAAGTTGCCTGATATGGATATTCAAGGAACAATACAATAACTCATGGATACATAATAAATATAATCATCTCTATGATCCCATATTTTGAATTGGAGAATATTAAATCTTATTTAACTTTTCAATGAGAATTACTTTTCTAAAAAATAATAATAAGATATATAAAATCTTATAACCCTTTTCTTCTAATGATAGAGATGATGCTAGATCATCTAGTGTGACCCTTGTGTGATAAATAGAAGTAGTTAAGTATTGTTTGGTGATTGTGTACCTTGTATTTATTTATAGACGCTAGTATCAATCCGGGCTACGACAAGCAGGAATTCTACAAAGACGAGGACGAGAACTTCGGCCACCTTACAAATCAAGGCAAGCTACACTATGCATGCTACTCTATGCAAGTCTCACTTGCAATCCCTTGTGATATCCCTTTTTATTATACCAAATCCCAGATTTACTTGCAAGCCTTACTTTTCGCAAAATTGTTCCATAGTTAATTAATTGATGATTAGGGGAGAATTAGGAAAGTTCCCTCAAGAGCTTAGAGCTAGATGTAGGTAGAAATACTAGTTGATACCCCTCAAATAGTGACACTCACATTTGATAGATGCTAGTGCTAAGATAAACTTGATCACTAGATGGGAACAAATGATTATGAAAACCTTAGAATGATGAGTCATTCTATTGAAATGATTTGACATGTGTTATGGAAACAATAGCTTGAAGATTATGGTGAAGGAAGTATGTGACTTGACTTTGATAAAAAATGATGGTTGGGTTCGGATGCGATACCATTCCAACATTTACCGTACAACCATAATACCCGAATTTGGGTAGGTGATTGGAAGTTTATGTGTCTTAGTATGGGTTCCCTCGCGGAACGAGGTGAGCTGAGGCTACCTTGTGAATGTGACTGTCCACCTATGCAGTTCCCAAGATGACAGATAGTCATGGTTGGGAGGCCAAACTCATAGGGGAGGCGCCTATACTAGGGTGTGTAATTGAAAGGTTAGGATTGATTATCCTCATACCAAGTATGATGATTCATGATTGTTCCCGATGGATGTATTGAATGTTGTGGTGAAAGTGTACCACCTCTTCAGAGTGTCAAACTATTCAAATAGCCATGTCCGTGGTTATGGACAGTTGGATGGCCATACTGTTCCGTTGTCAGATGTTTTGCAAAATGACCCGTGACTTGAATGATGATTTTGACTTGACCCCACAAGTCATGGAGATGAAGCTATGTTCCCACCTAAGTAACTTAGACAACTAAAGTTAGGTTTTTACTACTAGATACTAGTTGGAATACAATTGGCTTGTGGCAACCAAACCTAGAGCTTAAAATTCCTATTAGAATGTCCTTACTGCTTTAGTGAAAGTTTGTGAGTACTTCAAAGTACTCCTGGCTATTACCATGGCTAGACTATGAAGGAGACTACAAGGAGGATGGACAACAGGACGCTTACGATAACTAGGATCATCTCCCATCGTCAGCATTGCCTGTGACCCTGAAGATGGATCCCCGACCATGCTACTACTATTATTATTCCGTTGCTTTGATTGTAATCAGACTTGATCATGAGATCAACTATTTGTAAGACTATTATAGTTTGGAATGGATGATGAACTATGGTACCAATCTGTTATGTCTCACAAAAATGGTAATCTTGGGATTGCGATGTATGGCATAACAGGCATCTGGGATTAAAATCCGGGTGTTGACAAGTTGCCTCCTTATTCAAAGTATATGAAGGATATTGTCTCTAATAAAAGGAAGATTCCTAATGAGGAAATTTCTACTTTGCTTGCTAATTATTCCTTCAGTGGTAAGGTTCCACAGAAACTTGGTGATCCAGATATTCCAACTATTCCTTGTCTATTAAAAATAATTATGTTAGAACTGCTTTGTGTGATTTGGGAGCTGGAGTTAGTGTTATGCCTTTTTCTCTCTACAAGAGACTTCAACTAGAAAAATCGATATCAACTGATATATCTTTGAAAATGGATGATAAGTCTACTACTATTCCTGTTGGTATATGTGAGGATGTTCTTGTTCAAGTGGCTCATAATTGCTTGGTATTAATTGATTTTGTTGTGCTTGAGATGCCTGAAGATGATAACATGTCTATTATTCTTGGGAGACCTTTTCTTAATACTGCAGGTGTTGTCATCAATTGTAATCAAGGAAAAGTAACTTTTAATATTAATCAAAAAGAACATACTGTCTATTTCCCAAAGAAGATTGATAAGAGCTATGGCCAGAGTTCAATTGAAAACATTGAGGGCATCAAAGTTGGAGAAATATATTGTCCAATTCCACAAGAAAGTTCTGGAACTATTATTATTGGGACTATTGATATCAAAATCGAGGAAACATAATCATTTTGTGAAATGCAAAGTTTTGTTTCATATAAAATTGTTTTGGTAACAAGACTTGATCAACCTTGTTAACAAAGGGCTATTAATGCATAAAACAATTCTTTCACAATGATTATCCTTGCTCACTTTTATTTTTCTCCATTCCAATCATTGTTTTTCCTCTTGTTAGTCTTAGTTTTGATAGTTGCTTGCTTTTTAGTGTATCTTAGAAATTATGTAGTTTTAGTTTTTGTTACCTTTTGTGTCTTTCAAAAATCTTTTTCTGCGAGAAAATCAATTTTCATAACCTGGAAATTGGCCAAAAATAAAGTTTTGTGAAAAAATCCAGAAAATTCATATTAAATGTTTTCTCGAAAAAGGGGCAGAGGGGCACCTGGAGTGACCGAGGGGGACCCACCAGGCAAGCACACCCCCTAGTGGCGCGGCCATCCCCTGGGCGCGCCTAGACTAGGTGTGGGCCACCCCTGGCCCTCCAACTTGCCTCCTTCCAGCCACTTCTTTCTCTCTCCCGAAAAACAATGGAAAGCTTTGTGTAGATCGAGTTCCTGCTGTTCTTGCTACTGATTTTCGATCTCTTTGCTCAGCCCATCTTTTCTGCTATTTTTTGGAGGGATTGCTCTCCGATATGTGCCTCCTCCGCTTGTCCAATTAGATTTTTGATTGGTGGATTGTATGTTGAGTATTTTTCTACTGTAGGTGACAGGTCTTGTGAGTTTGCATGTTTGTTCTATGCTTAGAGATTTCATTTTGATGCATTTTTAGCCCTCTAGCAAATTACTATAGTAGTTCTCCTTCATTTATTAACTTGGAAATCACTTGGTTTGGTGTTTGTCCTAAAATTTCAAAAAAGGGGTCATGGACAACCATACCTTTGGAGAAGTGTTTGAAAGAGATGCACCTACGAGGAAAAGGCCTTCGAGATCAGCCTCTCAAGCTAGGCCATCGTATAATGAAGATCTTATTACGCCGCGCTTTGGTAATGAGAGAGATGAGGGGGATGCACACCCTTCTACCTTCCCTTATTTTACCTTTTTGCAAGCTGCAGGGATCCTCGATGATTTTCTAACTATAACATCCCAAATTTACCGCACTCAAATCCTGTTGTTTGCTACTATTGTTACTACTGCCTTTGTTTTACTGATGCTGTTACTTTGCTATTGTTATTACAAAATTGTTGCTACTGGTAAACTCCTGTAAGAAAGACTATTTCTAGGTGCAGCTGAATTGACAACTCAGTTGTTAAGGCTTATAAGTATTCTTTGGCTCCCCTTGTGTCGAATCAATAAATTGGGTTATACTACCCTCGAAGACTATTGCAATCCCCTATAAATTGGGTCATCAGCAACCAATAGATCAGGGCAATTCATCAGACAGCAGATCAAGGCAATTCATCTAATCAAACTTATCCAACTAATACTAAGGTTGCCATCAAGCCTAGCTTGAGGTCAGGATGGTTATTTTGAATTGGTTGTGATTTGAAGTAAGATAATGACCTCTTGGTATTTCTACCAAGATTGGAGTGAAGAGGTTTTTAGCAAAGGTTTTTTGGAAAACTTAGAGATAAGAGTAGTTAAAAGTTCTGTCTTGAAAAAACATAAGGAGATAATATATAGGTCTCCATAGTTTTGTCAACTGAACTAGTAAAATATTTTGTTGTGGCATGGTCATCTTGGCTCAAGTTGAAATGTCAGAACATTTGAGAATATTAAGGATGAGCCAAGACATCTCTTCTGTAAAATAGCTTTTGTCAACTAGTGTTGATATAAGAAGTATATCACTTAGTACATAATTAGTTGCATGAACACCAACAAACAAGTAAGCAAACATTGCAGCACTTGATAAGAAAAGGTTTTTGTTCCCCCTGATTTTTTTCCTTTTCGACAAAAGATCAGGGTTGCTGAAATTGGGATGTTATAGACCTTTCTCCCTTAAAATAATCTCGTCCCGATATTATGGAGGAGTAGGGTTGGGTGATAACATCCGCTTAACAATTTTGGCGGTGGAATTATTTAGATGTTAACAGGTTTTACAACAAACAGGCGGGGCCAGCTATGAGTCAGAACTGAGTGGCTTCGGATCAAGCTGTTTAGATTAAACAAATGGAGAAGATGCAGTCTTTTCCCCTTAGGACGATTCTAGGTAGGTTTAGCATCGACAGGGTCCTTCCTTCTTGAGGCAAGATGGCTAGTTGAGCCTTCTTCAATCCTTTACCTCAATAGTCACCTTTTCTATCTTCCTTGTCTTGATACACCGGGGTGTCGGCTGGATGGTCGACATGGTGATGGGGGACTTCACCGCAGTGTCTTCTAATTCTAAAGAAGTGGCTTTTGTTATCCTTTAGGCGGGGTCCATGGTTCTGTTTTAGAGGGTATTTATCACCTAAAGATAACTAGGGTTCAACTCCATGGTTTTATTGGGTTTTGTGCAGGAAAGACGCAGTCTTTCCCCCTTAGAGCGACACTGGGGGTGCTTCGTGGAGTCGCAACTTTCGTTAATGGATTCATATGATGAAGCTAGGGGAGGGCGTTGCACCATTCGTCTGGAGGTGAGTATTTTTTCTGTCGACCTTGTATAAGCCTCTTTGTGAGAGATGCTGATGCCACTTCTTGAGGCAGTAGTCATAGCGGAAGGGCGTTTAACTAGCTTCCTAGTAGTTAGTTTTGTCTAGTTAGGGGTCCGATAGGTTAGAGGATGCCATTTGGGGTTAAAGGGCTAGAGAGGCGGTCTTCTAGGATGAGGTCATTCCATGTTGAGTATGATGCAACGTCATGGGTAAAACACGCAAAGCAGGGCATCATACTTGCATATCACCAAACAAGGTTGATCCTGAAAT
Organism: Avena insularis; assembly: GCA_023614405.1. Lineage (NCBI taxonomy): Eukaryota > Viridiplantae > Streptophyta > Magnoliopsida > Poales > Poaceae > Avena > Avena insularis. The sequence continues at coordinate 156,421,134 of CM042691.1, read as the reverse complement.
TAGCAGATTTGAGCCGGCCAATGGCGAGGGTACTTGATTCCTTACTAAACAGGTTTCGAGACGATCCATCTTTTACTATAGGTTGGAAGAGTGATCTGGTAGGGTACGAAGGACAATGTCAAGAGTGCTCCTTGAATCTGGTAGCCGCACTAGGTTTGGGTACTCACTTTGGTTACTTCAGTTCCTCGGAGTGTGAGGGATATTCAGTTCTTCGGTAGTGAAAATGAGAGTCGCGCCTTCTTTGGGGGCTTCTTTGACGGGTGGATCTTCTAGGGGTGGTGACTGAAATATAGGTTGATACTCGTAAAAGGACAGCTCCTCGTTTTCCCATCTCGGGGTTTGGAGATCCTTTATGTGGGTCTTTAGCAGAGATATCAGAGAAAGGGCTTCGCGACTTCATCACATAACATCAATTATTTGGGTTGCTTTATACTCCTTGGATATTAGTATTGGAAGCGTCGGGTAGTCTTGTCATCATAATCCTGAGCGTCGCGGTGTTGGGAGGATCGAGCAGACTTCCGAAGATTATTGATGAAGTTGTTTTTCTGTTCCTCTGTTGACTCTCAAAGTCGGGCGTAGGCCAGGTTCTTGGATTGGAGATCTTCATAAGGTATCTTCTAGTAGTAGGTCTTTTGTAAAAGAGTGGAAACACGCTGTATTTCCACCTTAGAGCATTACTTAGAGTCGTCGAGGCTGGGGTAGATCCTTCGTCTTGGAGCAATGTTGTGACGCTTGAGTTGAGTTCTCCGAGTGACGCCTTCTTATGACTACCTTACTATGGTGATTACCTAACGAAGCCGTAAGGGTTAGCTCGGGGTAGTCTTAGCGGTTAGCAATTTCTCTTCTTGGTCCTTAGTCGAGGTGGAGGCATTTTAGCTTCAGAGGGGTTGTCTTAACTTGAACTCATGGTGTTGTTTTGGTTCGCTAATGGAGTGGTCTCGTTGTCTTCGAGCCTCCTTGTCTTCAGGACTCTTGAGGCATTTGTGGTATGGCGAGGATTCCCCGTTGCTTCGGCGGAGGGTTGAATAAAGTCATCATTCCTTTTGGGGGTGGTTGGAACTAAAGCATGAATTGCGGTTGTCGGAGATTTCTTTATGTGGTCATCCTGCTGAGGAGAGGTTTCAGTTTATGGGATGATGGGTGTTGGTGTCGGGATACACCATTAAGGTGGTCTAAGCTTTAGGATTGGATGATCCAAGTCAGACTAGCAACACATTCCAAACATCATACAAGGACATGACAAACAAGCATAGCATACCATAGGTATCAAGGGGTGACTACGCGCCATAAGGAGAATCCTATTTTGAGGATACTTATCCTAGGTACGGACGTTATGGGGGTCTTGACTTCTTTCTTGCTATCTGGTGTTGTCGGTGCCATACTTGATCCGTTGAGGCGATGAAGGACTCCATTGATAGGGTGATCTTGTAGTGTCTTCCGTCGTTGGGAGCTCCTTTGGTTAGCTTGTCTCTTCGTCTATGTACCTCCGTCTTTGCGGTTTACAAGTTGGAATTTGTTTTTGGAAATGGAACATTTGAAGTAGACGAGATATTGAGTAATCCATTTTTAAATAGTTTAAATCAGAGAAGATAAGATAGGATATCTTTCGAAAAGCTTTTGAGAAAGTACTTTTTGAAATTTGGTGTTTTTGGAAATAGGGGTTGTCTTGTCTAACGTCCATGCCAACTAATGTCTCCTACAGTCAAGATGGCTCTGATACCAAGTCTGTGGGACCTCCGGATTTACCGTCCGAGAATCCTCGTCATGCATATAATTCACGTTCCCATGATCAGTGAGCCGTGAGCATAACCGACTAGTATCATTACAACATCCATAAAGTAACGTCTACAAAACTTACAATGTTGTCATTCTGGCAATTACAACATCAAATAGAGGAACACTTCAAGCGCAGAGCCCATGTCATGCCTTAACCTACAGGCAACTGACTAGGAGACGGCCTATCTCGCATAGACATCAGCTTCTGATCATTCCTCGATCTTCTGAAAATCTGGTAAAGTAAATAGCCAGGGACAATGCCGGTGAGTACTTTGAATGTACTCGCAAACCACCTTAAGAGATCAACAATAAAGGATATGCAATATGGCTATGGTATTAGGAGGCCTCCAATAGAGGTTCTTTTATAAACTAGTTTCTCTTGTAGATATAGTATGTCTATATCCTTATTGAAAAACTTCTTTAAAATATTTGGAAAGTCTTTTTGAAAAGTTTTCAAAAAACACTAGGATTGGGTCACCCATTTTCTTTTCCTTCCTGTCATCACATGACCAAACTCCTTTCCTCCATTTTCCGACCATATCATGGTCAAAATATTTCCAAGTCATTTCTTTTCCGAAGTCTTTTTGAAATCAAAACCAGCACCGCTCTACAGCAACCTTTCCAACCATCCATGACCAAGGACTCGGCTATTCGAATAGTTTTTCACTCTACATAGGTTGTACACTTTACCCACACCATCCGGGTACCCTGCCCTGATCTACACCGATCGTGGGTCGAGTAACCGGTCAAGACCTTCCAAATGCCCACTCCAATATAAGTGCCTACCCTATGAGTGTTGTTCCCCTCAACATCGGGATGCCCTATATAGTTCCCAAGCCAACCAGAGCGCGTTTTGCACCTCGACAGGTGTGCGCTTTCAATGAGGGGCTCATATTATCGCGTGGAGGTCCGTAGACCCTTAGCTCATTCTCCCGGTCGATGGTACGCATGGACCGTTTTTCTGGAGAAGGCCCACCCTCCGGTATTTTGGTATTCCCCGTAGTAGTTGCAAGAAACTTATACTGGAGTTGAAAAACTTTCAGTCCAGCCCTGTCCCATTCCAGAGTAATGTAGTTGCACAGGTTAATTGTTCTGGCAAAACTGCAAAGAACCGGGTGCGTTTTTATAAACATTTTTCCTCCATATTTCGTCCAACCTTTTTTGTAAAACCAAAACCTTTTTACTTTCTAAACTCACTTGGAAGGAGAAACCTCGCCAAGGTTTTCTCATAAAATATTTTTGTAAGATTTCCCGAGGTCTTCCCATCCCATTGATTTGCTTCGGCTAAAACGGGGTCTCTAAAGGGGTTATGGTGTTAAAATACCATCTACCATACTAGGGGGAAATAGGTGTCATCAAGGGATTGTACTTAGTAGTAAAAATGATATTAGATGGAGGATTGTACTTAGTAGTAAAAATGACATTAAAATAGAAAACCAATGCACTTTATCTAAAAGAGATAAAACAGTCATAAGTATAAAAATAGGACAAGGGAATATGAGCAAGAAGGTGTCTTGCCTGATGATTGGCAATATGGCCCTGGACTTCTTCTTCAGATAACCAAGAATACCAATAATATTAATATCTCTTCTTCTTCTCATCGTTAGACAATCGCAACTATCGTCGTCAGGGACCATACATGCACACAAGCAATGGCACAATCAATGCAAGGCATACAAGCATCATTTCATACAGCAAACAAATAGGAAATACATGTTACAAATCAGTAGGATGTTGAGAGAATGCATTATAAGGATTGGGGGATTGTCTTGGCGCATTTGAAGGAAATCCATATGGGTTTTAGAGTGTAGAAACTAGGCACGGAAGTGTTTTTATATCAAAGCCCCTTCCTGTATGATATCAATATACAAAAATGATATCATAGAAAAGGTATTGATAAAATGAAACCAACAAAAGTGGTTTTCACTATTTTATTTATTACGATTGATTTATAATGAAATTCCTAGTGATTAAAACTCTAGTTTTAGGAAATAATTCACCAGAATAGTTCTGGAGTTCCAAAAATTATTTCCTTGCATGATTAGGTAATATTTGATGGACTGATTCAATGGATGTTTGAATCATCTGAAAATAATTACTAGAATGCCCTCAAGAAATTCCCAAAGGCAGTTCAGGATGTTGTTTGTCTTTTTAACAAGATTAATTCTACAGAAACTTTTGAGGTGATTCCAAAGACACATGTTAGGTATTTGAAATACCTTTCTGTATAAATTGGAATCAACCTTTTTGGATTTATGAAACTAGCACCAAACTGATACTAACACCAAGCATACCCATCCTAGTATTTCCCCCTCGAGACCAAACGAGGAAGTCATGCCGAGGAAACTCACACAGTTGGCAGTTTTATTCATTCTTTTCATGGTGGTTACCCAATTTACTAGTCATATTAGATACGAGTCAAATTATAACTGTAAACTTTAGTCATTCTTTCCATGATTGTTTATCCAATTTACTAGTCATATCAGATATGAGGGAATTAGCATATGAGACAGAGGGGATGCCCACATACATAATATGTGTATGTGCCAATTTGGGAATTTTTTAAGATTAGGTTTTTAGTAAAATATCAAAAGACCCTTTTGTAAATATTGGACCCTAGCAATGGCCCTTGTTTGTAGAAAACAAAATATAGATACAAAGAAGGAGAGAGTATTGGTGATAGCAAGAAATCAAGAAAGATAAAAAAATTACAAGATTTAATATAATGCTCAAATGCAATGTGGCATGATGACATGAGGATGATATCTTGATGATGCACAAACACAAAAATAACAAGCGATTTTATAGTAGTGGTTTTCCCGGGGTGCTATACTACTCCAGTACGGGCGGGTGGTACGGGCTCATACGACCATACCACATCTCGTTACATCACCTGGAACCAGTTTTCATCCTTCTGTTAAAAAATTTAATCTTCCAGTTCTTTATTCACCTTCATATTAGTAAAATTTCTTCTGCAAAACACAAACTCAACAAAATTTTATTAGAGAACAATAAGTAAAAAATTGAAACCTTAATACTAAAGATGGGTTGACTCCCATCAAGTGTTTATGCAAAAGGGCTTATTCGAACTAATCGACCTCCAAGATCTTAGTGTTCATCTCTGACTGCCCATTATTAATGGTACTTACCGCTTGAACACGCTTTGGTGGTGGTATATATTTTTCGCCCTGTTCTTCTTTCTTTGGAAAATAATGAACAATCTGGTCATCATATATATTGAAAACAATCTTACTAGTGGAGCAATCTACATTGGTTCCAGCAGTGCTAAGAAAAGGTCTTCCAAGGATGAATAAAAGTTTTTCATCTTTTGGGACATCAAGTATGATAAAGTCACGGGGTATGACATGTTGATCAATCCTAAGAAAAACATCCTTAATCATACTAACAAGTTGTTTAGTGGTCTTATCAGCCATTATCAAAGTAATTGAAGTTGGAGAGTACTCTCCAAGATTTAATTTCTCAAATAGTGTGTATGGCATGACACTAACACCTGCTCCTAAATCACAAAGAGCATTAAAAATATTTGTTTTTTCGATTGACCAAGAGATAGTCGGTATACCTCGGTCCCCAAGCTTAGCAGATAGCTTATCACCAAAGCTTTCATCACTTATATAGTCTTAGTTACCTTATTTTTTCTACTAAGAATATCTGGCATGAAATTTTTGTAAGTAGGAACTTGAACTGCATCAGCTGACGGAAGTTCTGAATAGAGATTTCCAAGAGCTTCGGCAAAAGAATCATAAATAGCTTTATCTGATTCATACTGAACTCAATTTGGATAGGGAACTTTCTTTTTTGTTGGAGTTACCTTTTCTTTTACCTATGCTACTAGTTCAACATCCTTTTTATTTTTCTTCCTTGCTGGAGGTTTTTTGCTTGTCGGTATGCTTCTCGCTCGGAGCAATAACCTATTCTTCGTGTTCCTTTCTAAGCTCGGTGTCTCCCCTTGAATCAACCGTCTTAGCATATGAATCATACGGTTTATCCTTGTCCCCTGCTTCTTCGTATTTTTCATTAGGAGTTTGATGTCCTCCTTTCTGAGCTTCATAATTGATATCATCTTGCGGATCAATAAGGTTCTATTATTATTGACTCATTTCTTGAGTCTATCTTAACTTATGGGCCTCTCTTCTTGATACCATGGTGGCCCTTGTGGTTCCTATGTCTCTATTCCATGTATAGTAACAATGTTAGTAGAGACAGTATTGCAAAAACAACTAGTTTAGAATTAAATCTTGAGTTTCATCTATTTGATCACACTGAGTTTTGCCCATACTGAAATATTTGTCTAAATGCCTAGTGGCATGTCCTAGATCATCAAAAACTTTGGTCAACTCCTTTATATTCTTTTCTTAAGTCATTAGATGTTTATAATATTTATCTTAGAACTAATTTTGTTGATATATAAACTTCTGCATCATAAGATTTATTTCATCTTCTATAACATAAGTTTGAAGAACATCAACTTTATTTCCTTCAATAAGTTCCGCAACTATTCCTTTTTCTTCCATAGACTTTTTGACTTCTGGCATAAGTTCTTTGGGTATTTGAAACATATGTTTTTGCAGCTTAACATCCTCAACTTGGTTAAATTGCTCATTGATGAAGGATCTTACCTCAACAATCATATCTTTGGAAATGTCAAGTTGCTAGTAGCTCCCCTACAGAAAGGTCAAACATATCTTTTGAATCTTCATTAAGTCCATTACAGAAGTACTGAATAATTAAATGTTCTTGAAAGCCATGATTTGGAAGTTTCATGATCATCCTATAAAATCTATTCGATGCTTGGTAAAAGTTCTCCCCAATTCCTTGAAGAAAATTTGCAATGCTATGTTTAATTTGCAAGATTTTAGTAAATGAAAAATATTTATGCATGAACTTTAGGATGAAATATCCCAAGTATTTATGGTGTCATTGGGTAATGATTGTAACCAAGTAAAAGCATTCTCTTTTAAGGATCAGCAGAAAAGTTTGAGAAGTACAAACTATATTGCTAGATTATCTAGTTTAAGAGTAGCACAAAGGTCATGGACGTTTGTCAAATGATCACTAGGATCCTCATCTTATTTCCCTATGAAAGCAATTTCTTTCATCATATAAATTAGCTCAAGATATTATTCAAATTCTTATGCTTCTAAATCAGGGTAAAGAATAGGCATTTTTCGCACGTGCCTAATGGATTCCCATATTCTCCCAATGGTTGTTCAGGCTCTACGGTCCCCTGGGTAATGGTCAAGTTTGCCATTAAAGGAATCAAAATGTTCACATCTACACTACATGAGTTAATAAATCTTTCAATAAATTCTAGGAACCTTCAGTAGGAATACGATCAATATAAGGGGGTAAATAAGTTCTACCCGAACGAGTGGTACCTCTGTCTTCAACGGAGATCATGGATGGTACCAACACTTACAAATGTCAAGAAACAAACACTTAACACATAGTTCCCTGTCAACAGCGCTAGAAATTATCTTGATGATGGCATGCAAGTGCACAGGTTCGTCAAAACATGTTTTCGTGGAAGTATTAATTCCAGTTTTTATATCGATCCCAATGAGGAGCTTCGTTAAATGTTTTTATGCGATGTTTCTGTCACACCCAAGGTGTCAAAGGTCCTGAGTGAATTCGATTCAAATGTTGGAGATGGAAAGTGGTGAGTGAATAATAGAGGAAAATTTATTAAAGGTAGGTGCGGAAAGTAAATAACATAAAAGTAGAAAGACGATTAAAGTGTTTAGAGTTCCTGAAGATGAGAAGTTAGGCGCGGAGAGAAACAGTTCATAGTAATAGTTAATGTGCCGAATGGATGAAATGAGATAAGTGATTGTGATACTTCATATTCGTAAGTGAGTAGGCAAGCAACCCATATACCAACTAGGAGTCCTCATGGGAAATTCCTCCTTGTCCCAATGATCCATCTGCCTGTTACCATAGTAATAGTTAGCACATTAATTAAGGTCTTTCGACCGGATCAAGGCTTTAATATTGATTGTTCCTTGTTTTTCCTTGAGTAGTACTAGCATTACGCAAACATAGATATTCATTCTCACATTATAATAATCACAAATGGATGGAAATAAGAGAGGCACATCACATCTCACCAATCCCCTACATCTTCCACACCTATGGGTATTTACTCAGACATGAGAGGGAGATGGATCAAAGGCACAATAGTATTGCAAAGGGAAATCATCTAAACTTTAACGTAGCAAGCCACAATATTGTTTGGAGATCAAATAAAATACAAATCAAGACAAGGTCAAAGTATCAAACCCTAGTATTACAAGGGCTAATCTTTCTCTTTCTCTCTACAAGTGGGAATAATGGTGGAGTGGATGGATTAGAGGCTAGAGATCTTCGAAGAATTAGTTGATGTTTTTCTCATCCTTTAGATCTGATGTCCCCTCTTCTAGAATGGTTTGTGGTGGCTATGTTCTATTTTTCGTCTCATCCCCAATACAGAAGTTGCTTTTATTGATATAACGAAGGAGCTAGAGGGTCGTACGGCCGGGTGGTATGGGTGCGCTCTGACCATACCAGTGGTCGTTACACAACCTGGTTGCCTCTAATGAAGGGGGCTATAATTTAGGATTTTCTTCTTTGGTTGTAAATAGCTCATAAATGCTCCAAGATCTTCCTGAAATGTTTATTACCTGAAATTCATCACAAGAAACCAAGGTTTCGCTAATTCGCGATGTTAACATTACTTCAAAGACAAAATCCAACAAAACCGGCAAAAATCAGAGGAAAAATCATCAGTAAAAAGTGTCAAAATTTGGAGCTATCAGTGACCATTGTAAGAATATATGATTTCAATATAATTATTTTGCACAATGTTTTCTATCCTTGATCTTATTATTATGAGTGAGTAGTCCTTACGGTTTGCGGGTTGGGGAGAAATCTCACAATAATTATGTGTATCTAATCTATGGGAGTATTGTGTATTGTTTGAATAAGGTATTTGTATCTTTGGTTTCATTGTCTCTTGCCTCGATCTTTGGACTTGTAGGTACCCAAGACCCCCGAGATAGATCAAGGCTTGAGGTGAGATACTTGGCTAGCGGTGATCTCATAGGAAACCCAGTGTCAGAAAGGGTTGAATGGTCTTTGCTTAGCGACCCACTCGGGAAAAATAACAACATCTCTCCTTAAGGCTTTGATCTGTTTTTTTCACATAATAACTATTTGTAACCCGATGCTTCATGGTACAACTGATTGGATCAAAAGACTATTTCTATGCATTCTACTCGCAAGGGCTTTAGTATATTAGGATGTGTTGCCCACAAAGATTATATTTATTGGATCATTACACATGATTGTTCCTAATATTATATTTTATCCCATATGATGTGCAACTACGTGTGAATCTTCAACCCTAGCCTATTTCCATCTATTGAATCAAGCCACAATAAAATGTAAACTAGATTGGTCCGGTAAACGAAGGTAAAAAAAGTCTTGTAGATGTGTCCTTATTTTTAATTCCTTTTAGCATTATTTCCCACGGTTTATCTAAACCTAGGTCTACTAGGGAAAATACTATTATACTACATCCGTGAATATGGATCGAAGGTATCAACCCTTTTTCTAGCACCGTTATCGAGGAAGAAATTCTCTATCTTGGTGAAGCCACTAGATGTAACACCCCTAGTTTTATTAAATACTAATTAGGGTTTGTATGTGCATCCATGAGAATCATACAATCTTCTAAAATGAAATGCAAGAAAAAGGAAATGAGCAAAAACCTAAACCCTAACCTCTTCCTCTCTATTTGAAAACCTTCAAAGGGTTTTAAATATTTGTAAAACCAAAGATGTATGGATCCCAAATTGTTATAAGGGCCTCTTAGTATTTCCATATATTTTGCAGAGAGTCTTGTACTTTAGAAACTATAAAAATAGATTTTAAATATGTTCACAAAAGGGCATTTGAAAAATAGAAAAAAGGTTTTATAGAAAAATATTAGGAACCCAAGCTACCTGGGCCGTAGACCAATTCTCTCCCTTCTCTCTCTGCCCCTCGTGTAGCGCCCCGCGGCCCACTAGCCGGCCCATGTCGCCGGACCCGATACTGATTCGTCGCATGTTGTTTTTGTCACCGACGCCAAGCTCCTCCGTGTCACATCCACCGCTGCCCACCGTCACTAGTACGTCGGAAACGTATCTATAATTTTTTATGTTACATGCTTGTTTAGTATCTAATTTGCTTTGCTTTATCTATACTTTGAGGTGTTTTTATATATTTTCTGGAACTAACCTATTAACAAGTTACCACAGTGCCAGTTGCCTGTTTTCTTCTATTTTTGGTTCCAAAAAGGCAGAAAATCAATATTATCGGAATTGGATGGGACAAAAGCCAAGGTTATTATTTTTCCCGGAGCAACACGGAACCACGAAGCAGAGCCGGAGGCGGGCCACAGGGTGTCCAAACCCCCCTAGGCGCGGGCAAGCCCTGGGGGCGCCAGGAGGGGGTGTGGCCCCCCTGGACCCCCATCGATCTTGATTCTTGTGCCTATAAGAAGCCTCCGACACAAAAACCCTAAACAATCTAGAAGAAATCCACGAAAACATCCGTAGCGCCGCCGCCACCAAAGGAGAGATTCAGGGGATAGAAAGTCTCTGTTCCGGTACCCTGCTGGGACGGGGAAGTGCCCCCGGAGGCATCTCCATCGATCTCCACCACCATCTCCTTTACCATTTTTGATTCCCATGATGAAGAGGGAGTAGTTCTTCCTCGAGGCTAAGGGCTCTACCGGTAGCTATATGTTCATCTCTCTCTCACTCACTCTCTCTCCCTCTATGCATGATCTTGTGGTCATGAGCTTTGTAATCAAGAAGATCTACCTTGCTAATCAAGTGCTTCAATAGATCTCTGCTCTCCCCATGTTTGTGAAAGTGACATCGTGCACGCCATGGTGGCACATAGGTTTGAGTCTACATAAATACTCTTTGTGCTTTAATAGATCTATGCTTTTCCCCACGTGTGTGAAAGTGACAGCATGCATACCGTGTGTGGCACATTGGCTAGATTGATTATTTGTTATGAGTTATATTTGGAGTTGGATGTCTCTATGAAATTGTGGTGTTTGTTGGAACCATCTAGTGCTCAAGGTGACAGTGTGGGGTTATCTAGATTGGGGAAGGCGGACTTTGAGGAGTGCTGTTATAGCCCTACCGATGATTAGAGTGTCCAACCGGAGAGTAGTTAAGAGTAGTATCATGAAGAGAGGATATTTATATGAGAGAGTGTTCACTAGTGAAAGTATGATCCCTAGGCCTTGTTTCTAAACATTGAAACACCATTTGCATCTAGATCTGTTGCATGTTTGCTTGCTTTAGTCTTTACCTCACTGTCAAGTTCTTTTCTGGCACCGTTACCACTTGTATTTCACTATCTCTTCGCCGAACTAGTGCACCTATATTGGGTGTGTTGGGGACACAAGAGACTTCTTGTGTCATGATTGTAGGATTTCTTGAGAGGGAATACCTTTGACCACTTCCTCCCTGAGTTCGATAAACCTTGGGTAATCCACTTAAGGAAAACTTGTTGCTGTTCTACAAACCTCTACACTTGGAGGCCCAACAACTGTCTACAAGAATAGAAGTGCGTAGACATCAAGCACTTTTCTGGCGCCGTTGCCGAGGAGGTAAGGTAAAAGGTACTCACATTCTCCGGTGTGGGTGCTCGAAGTTATTTCCTTTAGATTCTGTAGTTTTGTCTTTTTGTTTCTTGTTTTCACTAGTTAGGCTTAATGGAAAACAACAAAAAACTTAGAGAGCTTTATAGTATTTATCTTGAGTTAGGACATGAAGTGTTTGAAGAGAAAATTAAAAACCTATGGAGCTTTGTTTGCATTCTAATAGCAATGTTATTAGTATGAACTCTTTGGACACCATTGTTGCTAATGCTATGGAAAATTCTAGGCTTGGGGAAGCTAGTTTTGATGAAAATGATCTTTTTAGTCCCCCAGCTTTGTAAGATAGCTATTCTATTGCTTATGATGATACCAAACCTCCAATATATGATGATTACAATGATGAATATGATATTTTTAGTCCACCTACTATTGAGTAGAAAGTTAATTGTGATTACAATATGCCTCCTATATTTGATGATTATGGTGATGAGAATAGTAATGATAGCTATTTTGTTGAATTTTCTCCCACTATGATTAATAAGAATGACTATGCTTATGTGGAGTAAAAATCATTTTATGCATGTGGCTCATGATAAGAATGTTTTATGTGATAGTTATATTGTTAAGTTTATTCATGATGCTACTGAAAGTTATTATGAGAGAGGGAAACATGGTCTTATGTATCTCAACAATATTAAGTTTTCCCTCATTATGTTGAAAGTCTTGAAGTTGCACTTGTTTTGCTTTCCTATGCTTGTTTCTTTGTGCTTTCATGACTTCTTTATTTACAAGATTCCTATGCATATGAAGTGGGTTAGACTTAAATGTGTTTTGAATTTGGTTCTTGATGCTCTCTTTTACTGCAATTCATATTTCTTATGTGAGCATCTTCTCAAACTATCAAGCCTAACTTAAAGGCGTTAAAGAAAAGTACTTCTTGGGAGATAACCCAAGAGTTTTCTTGAGTCTTGGAAGTTATTACTTCTGTAATGACCTCTCCTTATCCTTTTTTGTTTGCTTTTTGTGCCAAGAATAACCTCTAATGAGAGGGAAGTAAGATTTGGGGAGTTGCTGTCCTGAAACAGATTTCTGTCCTCCACCAAACAAATTCGTGAGGAGTCTCTGTAACTCTGATTGATCTCAAATTTACAAATAAATTCCCCAGTATGTTAGATAACTTTCATTAGTTCAACACTTTTTGATTTGAGCAACATAAGGTCTTCGAAAAAATCGGTTTCTACCTGCTGGTATGTTTTGACACATTTATGCCATTATTTGCATTTGCTTCTTATTGATTCATTTTTGGGTTATTTTTGGGAAATTGAGCTTTTTGAAGGAGTTTCTACAGTAGCTTGTGTCTTTAGTGAAAGTTTTGCTGTTTTGAAACTAAATCCAAAGGTTTAATATCTTTTGAATAAACTAATGTTGCTAATGAAGATTGTGTGAAGTTTTGTATGAAGGAAAAATTTGCAGGTGTAGAGAAAGAATGATGTAATGAGATGAAGAATGGACAAAACTCAAGCTTGGGGATGCCACCCCGTGTCACCCCAAGAAATATTCAAGAGGTAAAAGCGTTAAAGCTTGGGGATGCCAAAGGCATCCCCTTCTTCATCAATAAAAATCTCAGGTCTTTCTAGACACTTCGTTTTTATTGTTTCATGCATTGTTGTGTTGTTCTTGGAGCATCTTAGTTTTTGTTTTTGGTTTTTGTTTGCTTAGTTTGCTTGAATAAAGTTGGTTGTTCACAATACACCTTTTTGGATAGAGACACACTCTGTTTTCATTGCCTAGAACACTCTAGTTTGTTCATTCTTATTGTTTTGTGAGTGTTCACTTTTGCTAGCACTGTGTTTAGCCTTAGTTTTCTTGTGCTTTCAACTTAGAACTTTTTAGTTCTTCTTTGTGGATTTGTGAGACAAGATCACTGATATTTATTGATTATTATCTTTGTGAGTTGTTTCAAATAGGTTGATTGGTGTTGGAAAAGAGTAGTAAGTTCTTGCTTGTAAGTGCAAGAGGAGCTTGCATTGACTATGACTTAGACTTTAGGATGAGATGCTAGGTGTTGTTTTGACCTTATGCTTAGTGATTATTTCTGTAGAATGTATTGTTCCAAACAATTGGGATTGCTTAGTGTGCCTTGAAGAAATTATGCGTTGTTTTAGCATGAAAAAGCATAGTATTGTGGTATTCTGCTTTGATGCTTTGTTTGGGTTGACTTGGGACATGCTCACACCATGTTATGACTATAACAAGTCACCATAGCCTCTATTATCATTTAGTCCTTGACTTGTAGTACCACTCTATGCTTTGATTAGTAATTTTTTGTTGCTCTGCATGATTATGGCCATTATTGCTCTCTTAGTTGGTTGCTCCCAGTCTTTTGCTACCCTCCACTTGTATGGGTAAGCTCTACTCATTCTTCGAACTCCCAAGAAACCAAGTTATTCCAAAGTGTCCACTATAAATTCCTATGCATGGTGTGTTACACCATTCTAAGTATATTCTTGTTTTCATCTATCTTCCAATTAAAAAGTATTTTGTGATGTGAAAACTTAGTGATTAAAGCCCTCATGAACTTGATGGCACACTTTATTCTTTGCCCCTAATAAACTTGAACCATTGTGAAAACTTTCTTGTATATGCTTGCACTTATAAGTTGGAATTAGCAGAACCGTGCTGTCACGGGGAATATTTTCAACATTGCACTTGTACCTTGTTGTACTCAGTTGATGTCATGTTCTTTTGTCTATGGATGTCACCGGTGTGAAATAAATAGGGAACTTGTAAGTCCATGGAGTTTGTATCCTATGTTAGAGAAACGCCTGGGCTGCTAGCCTAAGCCATGCCTAATCATGGTGGAAACTTGTAGCATCACCATAGTGAGCTGTCTATGAAGCATCCTCAATAAAAAGTTATGCATATGGTAAATAAAAATATTGCTGAGATGCTCATTGTCTGCTTGCCTTGTCATTTTGGTTATGGGAAAGCTCCTGTACCATGTGCAAGGGGTACCCCGTTGGCGGTTCTCAATGATATGCAAATACTTACAGTGACAAGAACTTACCTGGACCCAAAGTTGAGTATGCATGAGGTGTGGCCCTCGTATTCAAGGGACTTGAGATTGCCAACTTATACTTCGTCAAGCATATACTCCATAGTTTGTTCACTCAACCTTAATCACTTCAAGATGCTTATGATAGGGGAAATGAGGGCTGAAAGCTAACAAGTACCATAATTTTTGGAAGCTCGTTTTGAAACTTGAAATCCCTTCTTCCTTTACAAAAGGCCTTTCTTCCACCATTATTGAGTCTCCACCTTCTACCTTTAGGCACCATTAAGAGAGCATAGTTGTCATTTTGTGTGCAGTGTTCCAAAGCTTATTGATTGATGCATATTGTGATATTACTTGTTCTTGTGCTATTTCTTTCTAGTCACCCTTGTGAACTTTGAAGATGTCCTATGCATCTATATTGCTACTCTATGAGGGACAAGCTGATTTCCACTATGCTATGTTTTCTGTATGTGAAATAAACAAACGTTTTTCAATGCATGTTATTCATGATATTTGTTTGTATCTTTTCATGTTGCATGCATAGTTACTATGTCCTATTGTTAGAACTCCATCTTTCATGCACATGTTTAGAGTTCTTTGATCCCAGCTTTCAATGCTTGCAATTGGTTTGATCTTGGTTTTGATGATGCATGTCACCTCAAAAATTATTTTTTTATCACTTACCTACTTGAGGACGAGCAGGAGTTAAGCTTGGGGATGTTGATACGTGGGAAACATATCTATATTTTTTGATGTTCCATGCTTGTTTGGTATCTACTTTGCTTTGCTTTGTCTACAGTTGGAGATATTTTTATATCTTTTAACAAGTTACCACAGTGCCAGTTGCCTGTTAACAAGTTACCATAGTGCCAGTTGCCTGTTTTCTTCTGTTTTTGGTTCCAGAAAGGCAGAAAATCAATATTCTCGGAATTGGACGGGACAAAAGCCAAAGTTATTATTTTCCCGGAGCAACATGGAACCATGAAGCAGAGTCGGAGGGGGGCCACGAAGCAGAGCCGGAGGGGGTGTGGCCCCCCTGGACCCCCACCGACCTTGATTCCTGCGCCTATAATAAGCCTCCGACCCAAAAACCCTAAACAATCTAGAAGAAATCCACGAAAACCTCCGTAGCATCACCACCACCGAAGGGGAGATTCGGGGGAAAGAAAGTGTCTGTTCCGGCACCCTGCTGGGACGGGGAAGTGCCCCCAGAGCCATCTCCATCGATCTCCACCACCATCTCCATCACCGTTGCTGATTCCCATGATGAGGAGGGAGTAGTTCTTCCTCGAGGCTAAGGGCTCTACCGGTAGCTATGTGTTCATCTCTCTCTCTATGCATGATCTTATGGTCATGAGATTTGTAATCAAGTAGATCTATCTTGCTACTCAAGTGCTTCAATAGATCTCTGCTCTCCCCATGTGTGTGACAGTGAAAGCGTGCACGCCATGGTGGCACTTAGGTTTGAGTCTACATAAATACTCTTTGTGCTTTAATAGATCTATGCTTTTCCCCAGTGTGTGAATGTCACAACGTGCATACCGTGTGTGGCACATTGGCTAGATTGAATATTTGTTATGAGTTATATTTGGAGTTGGATGTCTCTATGAAATTGTGGTGTTTGTTGGAACCATCTAGTTCTCAAGGTGACAGTGTGGGGTTATCTAGATTGGGGAATGCGGACTTTGAGGAGTGCTGTTATAGCCCTACCGATGATTAGAGTGTCCAACCGGAGAGTAGTTAAGAGTAGTATCATGAAGAGAGGATATTTATATGAGAGAGTGTTCACTAGTGAAAGTATGATCCCTATGTATTGTTTCTAAACATTGAAACACCGTTTGCATCTAGATCTGTTGCATGTTTGCTTGCTTTAGTCTTTACCTCACCATCAAGCTCTTTTCTGGCACCGTTACCACTTGTATGTCACTATCTCTTTGCCGAACTAGTGCACCTATATAGGGTGTGTTGGGGACACAAGAGACTTATTGTATCTTGATTGCAGGATTGCTTGAGAGGGAATACCTTTGACCACTTCCTCCCTGAGTTCGATAAACCTTGGGTAATCCACTTAACGGAAACTTACTGCTATTCTACAAACCTCTGCACTTGGAGGCCCAACAACTGTCTACAAGAATAGAACTGCGTAGACATTAGTCACCGTGATGCGTACTGGGCGCTGATATGCTCGCCTCCACCCTAGAGAAGGAGAAGACCACCACGTCTCCCTCTCGCCTATCCTATCCTCTCACTTCCCCCCAAGTGCTCTCTCCCCTCATCTCTGTGAGCAACCCTAACCCTAACTCACCGGTAACCGCTTGCACCCATCGTTCCGGACTGCCCCGGGCCTTGCCGTCCATCCCATGAGATTATCCTCACCACCCTCTTGCTCCTTGACAAAGCAAGCAAGCCGGGGCATCTTCTGCTCGCCGGAATCGACCTCGATATTGTTGTCTTCCCGAGCTGTGGCCACCGTTAATCCGTCGTTGTCGGCCTCCACTTGCCTCACCGACACTGGCATCGCGTTTGTTGTGAAATACCGGTGCTCCAACACCTCTCCACGCTCTCCCTCTCGCTTCCCATTGCTCTACCGCCATGCTCTTGCAAGACCCACCACCGGCCACCATTGTGCGTGCAGCTCCGGCGACCAAAGCCGAGCAGCGCCACCATTTTTCTGCTCCCCGCGCTCACGAGCATCAAACAAGCCCCTCATCGCTGCCCCGCGCGCGCCCAGTCACCGGTTCCATCATCGAGTTGGGAGCAATGACATTGATGATGTCAGCATGACATCATCATGATGTCATTAAACTTTTCCTTTTTAAAATTTTTTTAGTAAATAATTTTCTATAAATAATAAATGTATGACATGTGGGTTCCCTCTTTATATATTATAAACATTTTTAGAAATGTTTTTTAATAAAAATGTATAAGTATTTCCAAAATGTAAATATTTTATAATATTCCCAAAATTATTTAAAATGGATAAATTCATAACTAATTCAGTTTAAATCTGAAAATACAAATAATATATAAAAATATTCAAAAAATGAGATCTATCTGATAGTTTCATCATTATGCATTTTCAACAACTTTAATTACAAGTTTAATTAGAAGAACAAAAGGAACCCCACAGGTGACTCCAAGGTTCCTCCTTAATTAGGGTTTTGACCCCTCAGACCCTGTTTAAAATGACCGAGAATGTTTTAGGGTTTCATTACAATACACTTTAACTTGTCATATCATCATACTTGCTTGAGCATTGCATCGTTGACATGTGTTGATTGTTTCCCTCTTTTACTGGTGTTTCTTCTTGTTCTCGATAGTCTTCGGAGATGAATGTGAGCAATGATTCGAGACTGAGATCGAAGACCGAGATCAACACCATCGAAGAGAAGTAATGGATCATCGACGAACAAGTCCATCTGATGTACCTGAATATCTATAGTTGAGTTTCAACAGGAAAAGGCAAGCATAGCTCCACACATGATATAATCCTATGATTTCAATCATTTCAATTCTTGCCATGTGCATATGATTCCAAAGTCATGTATCGATAGATAGAGTAATCCTATTTGATGCATGTTCCCTTTGTAGCCTATATTTCCTGATCCACTACTCCTACCATAACTAAGGTTTGGCTTGTGAGCTTCGCTAGAGCTATTTATTTTGGTTGTGCTTAGCCATGCTTAGATGTTACCACTGGTCCATCCGGTTGATGAATTAGAGCAAAGAATGAACCTAGTTTGGCAGGCTGACGTGGTATGATCAGAGATGGAAGATAAACATGCTAAGGCTTGTATGGGAGGCCACGATGGGTTGTGGTTTTTGTAGTCCCATATTTGTCACTACTAGGACCTGAGTTATTGCCTCTTGAACCAAGATGAGAGTTCAACCACATGGCGGCCTGGAAACCCCTTGACCAACTAACTTTCCTAGTAGATTACATAAGTCACATAGTTCGGGCGTTCCATTCGACATATGCATCTTGGTTGTTCTCAAAGAAGGTGAAGGAGGTGCATTCATACAGGTAGGTAAGTGTGGTAGGGAATGGGAGAGGCCCGGCCTCCGTAATCTCAAACCCTGTTAACATCTCTAGATACCGGCTTCAGGACTTGACTAGTTATGGCAACATCTCCTTAGTTTGTGACTAATGGTCTCGTCAAAAGCAAGGTAAAGGTCATGTCCAAACACCCTCTACCGGCCTTCCATGGAAGAGGGCTAACGATATCTGGTATCACTACAACAAATGTGATTTTCTATGACGCACATTCTATGACAATTAAGTAAAAAAAATTCATATTTTATTAAAAAACGTCACAATTTAGATGAATCCCTGACGTTTTTTACTGAAACGTCACAGAATGTGCGTCATATATTATCACATTTGTTGTTAAGAGTCGGTTGGTACGTGTGGGTAAAGTTGTACACCCCTGCAGGGTATTAATATTTTTGAAAAGCCGCGTCGGCGTTTATGGACGACTTGGAAACAGATTCTAATATCATAGAGAATTTTAACCTAATCGTAAAACTAGGTAAGTAATGTGTTCTTAAGGATGCTTCCTCAAGGATCGAGGGGGTGATCCTAGTTGGTAGGTTCAGCTGATAAAGATTCGGTTGATATCAAAAGATGATCAAAACTAGAGATACCACTCTCTTATCCCCTTTTAAAGTATTCTAATTAGTCGAGAGTCTTCTCCCTCTTGTTTTACAAACAAAGATGTCATTACCCTTTTCCTTTTTATTTTTAAATGTTTCCAGTAAATAATTTCTATAAATAATAAATGTATGACATGTGGGTCCCCTCTTTATATATTATAAACATTTTTAGAAATGTTTTGTGTTTAATAAAAGTGTATAAGTATTTCCAAAATGTAAATATTTTATAATATTCCCAAAATGATTTAAAATGAATTAAAAATGGAGAAATTCATAACTAATTTATTTTAAATCTGAAATACAAATAATATATAAAAATATTCAAAAAATGAGATCTATCTGATAGTATCATAATCATGCATTTTTTCAACCACTTTAATTACAAGTTTAATTAGAAGAACAAAATGAACCCATAGGTGACTCTGAGGTTCCTCTTGAATTAGGGTTTTTGAACCCTCGGAACCTATTTAAAATGACCGAGCATGTTTTAGGGTTTCATTACAATACACTTTAACTTGAAATATCATCATCCTTGCTTGAGCATTGCATCGTTGACATGTGTTGATTGTTTACCTCTTTTACTGGTGTTTTGGCTTGTTCTCGGTAGTCTCTAGATATGAATGTGAGAAACGATTCGAGATCAAGATCAAAGACCAAGATCAACACCATCGAAGAGAAGTAATGGATCATCGATGAATAAGTCCATCTGATGTACCTGAAGATCTATAGTTGAGTATCAACATGCAAAGGCAAGCATAGCTCCACACATGATATAATCCTATGATTTCAATCATTTCAATTTTTGCCATGTCCATACGATTCCAAAGTATTTTATCGATAGATAGCGTAATCCTATATGATGCATGTTCCCTTTGTAGCCTATATTTCCTGATCCACTGTTCTAGCATAACTAAGGTTTGGCTTGTGAGCTTCGCTAGAGCTATTTATTTTGGTTGTGCTATACCATGCTTAGATGTTACCACTGGTCCATCCAGTTGATGAATCAGAGCTTTGAATGAACCTAGTTTGGCAGGATGACGTGGTATGGTTAGAGATGAAAGATAAACATGGTAAGGCTTGTATGGGAGGACACGATGGGTTGTGGTTTCTGTAGTCCCATATTTTCCACTACTAGGACCTGAGTTCTTGCCTCTTGAACCAAGACGAGAATACAACCACATGAGGGCCTGGAAACCCCCTTGACCAATTAACTTTCCTAGTATATTATATAAGTCACATAGTTCGGGCGTTCCATTGGACATATGCATCTTGGTTGTTCTCGAAGAAGGTGCATTCATATAGGTAGGTAAGCGTGGCAGGGAATGGGAGAGGCCCGGCCTCCGTAATCTCAAAACTATTCACATCTCTAGGTACCGGCTTCAGGACTTGACCAGTTACGGCGGCATCTCCTTAGTGTGTGACTCATGGTCTCGTTAAAAGCAAGGTAAAGGTTACGTCCAACCACCCTCTGCCAGCCTTCTAAGGAAGAGGGCTAATGATATCTGGCATTAAGAGTTGGTTGGTACATGTGGGTAAAGTTGTACAGCCCTGTAGGGTATTAATATTTTTGAAAAGACACGTCAACGGTTATGGACGACTTGGGAACGGATTCTAATATCATAGATAATTTTAACCTAATCGTAAAACTTGGTAAGTAATATTTTCTTACGGATGCTTCTTTGGGGATCGAGGGGGTGATCATAGTTGGTAGGTTCAGATGATAAAGATTTAGTTGATATCAAAAGATGATCAAAGCTAGAGATACCACTCACTTAACCCCTTTTAAAATATTCTGATTGGTCGAGATTCTTCTCCCTCTTGTTTTACAAACAAAGATGGCTCTATAAAAAACAACTCCACTAGCCATATGTCTTAATGAGTACACCCCGTACTCACCCTTGCTTTGTTGATACTTTTGCAGCAGAGTAAGTGTTACCATAGAAGATGGGTTCTTTACGGCATCGACATCGACATCGACGAGTAGCTTGGGGTTCCTAGTCGGCAGCCTGGGATCTATGAATTAGACGTCATCGTTATGCTTCAGGCCTCTTAGGACATTTTTTAAGTTTGCTATACTTAATATCATAATTTGCCTTCCGTTGTCTGATCTTTGTGGTCAATTGCCTCTACTTGTAATATTTTGGTTCTTCGCTCAGTTATGAGCTTGCTGTAATAATTTTGTATCATAGGGTCACTAATGTGTTACCTATTCTTTGTCTGTATGCTTCCAAGATTAGGTTAGGCTTATGATCAGACGAAGATCTGGGATTTTTCTAGCTTTAATCCCGGGGGTGTCACAGGTTTTGGTATCAGAGAAGTACCGTCTATAGGAAAACCTTTCTACTAGTCGATATTGAGTCTAGTTCTTGCAAAAACTATTTTCAAAGGTGAAAAGTATGTACTAAAACTGTAGGATGCTTCTTTTTACTCCTTATCCAGTTTCGCTCTAATTCTAGGTCATCTTTTCTTGTGTTGACTTGGAAAAGTTTTGCTATCTTGTCTCTTCCTTCAAATCTTAGGTGCCTTTTCAGGCATGTCGTTTCTCAACCAGTTGATCTAGTGTTGAGTTTTCTAGAGTCTGGTGTGTGTGTTCCTTGCTTCCCTTGTTCTGTTTGAGCTGAGAGATTCCTTTCCATCATGATCTCTCTATGTTGTGGAACCTACACTATAATGTTTCACCATGTTTTGTTCTAGGACTCGAGGTTTCCTTTCACCTCGTGTGCCTCCTTTTTTTTGGGTACTTCAGAAGTCATTTCTTCTCTTGGAAGCTACCTTGTGATTGCTAGCTTGTAGTGTATGCTTTGTCACTCAAGTAGTAGTTACTCCTTTCTCTGGGTTTTAACCCTCGGACTTGAACCTAAGATACCAGATTGCACTGGATTCTGGTGTTGTGAATCTTGTACATGAAGCTGACCTTTAACCCAAGATCCATTCTCTCCTGTTGTAAATGTTCACACATTACTTCAGGATGTCTAGTACCTTCTAGTATAGCCTTCAAGCTTGTGGATATCTTCGCTATTGAACCGTGACAACTAAGGACTTCCCCTACCACTAGCTATGGTAGATGTTCTTTAATGGAACCAAATAGATCACGACAAAAGTGATCTTCGTGATTATCACTTCTATATTCGCGATTTTGCCACATGTCCCTTATTTGCATTGGTTTTTGGAAGATTGATTACTGGTGCATCCACATCTTGGGACTCTATTCTGAGCATGTTCCTTTTCTCTTGTTTTTTTCCGACCTTTGTCTACCAGTTGGTAGCCAAGTATTAAATGTGCACTGGTATCTTCCGATGCATCATACTCTTGTGGTCTGTCTAGACAAACCATTTCAGGATATCGAGAGAAAAAAACTCCATTACCTCATCACATCTAGGACAAGGTCAAATTGTTGTAATCCGCAGATCAAGAGGCATTGATTATCTTATGTTTGTTCTACCTTAAAGTTTCATACCTTTTTATACTAAGAGGTTGTGCTGAGTTTCATGATCCTCCAAATGAAGTGATGTTATTACACATATTACCCACCCTTCTTTCGGAGCCGTTTGTGCTCAGGAATGTTGTGTGTGTATTGAAATGGCGATCCGAGATTCTTTGCAATTATTATTGATTTTGACCTGTAAGGACATTTGTGTTTTTCTTAGTGTGATGGTTAACCGTATCACTAAGCGAAGAATGATTGTGCTACCAAGTCCGCTAATCTAGTGCACTCCCTTTAGTCAAAGAGTCAGGCTCGTGTCGAAACTCTAAGATTGTGTCATCTTGCCTTACCAATCAAGTTCCCTCTCGAGCTAAGTGACATAACAATGATTTTTGATATTCTAGATGTCCTTCTAAAAGTATCTCCATGCTGCCACCTGATCGTTTTTTTAAGTTCTTGAGAAAGCTAGTTCTATGAACTACTCTCTTCTCCAAGGATCTGTACTGGATACCCTGAACAAGTTGGGCAAGCTAGTTCTATGAACTGATCTCTTCTCCAAGGATCTGCCGATGTCGTAGCATAAAAAGTACTCTTGAGGAATAAGATAAAGAAAATGACGAAACGCCCCTACATCGATTACAAGGCAATTGCTGATATCAAGGAAAGCTTTGAGATGGAGGAGGCGGAAACCCAGCTGTGCCACTACCTCAAGAACATGAACAATAAGAAGCACTGTTTCGTATACCAAATAAGCTTTGCATCCGACTCTGTCGACGCTGGAGCCGGGAGCGATTTAGTCCTCGACGCAATCGAAGAAAACACCGACTTACCTGGCTCCCCTCAGGAGTCAATAACGTCACAGGAAATTTGAGACATCGAGAAGGAGATGGAGGAGTATGAAGAATAACATGCATCCAAATCAACGCAAGGTGAGCCGGAAAATCCCCCCAGTCCATATGATATCATGGATGAAAGCCAATCACTACGGAAAGTACCGATGGACACCTGAGATTCATCCGAGGTCCACAAGCCAATCACTACGGAAAGTACCGATGGAAGTTTATCTCCTGGTACCGGACCAAAAGCCATCTTTGCCACCCGTACGCACGTGAAGGCTACTAGGCGGTCAAAGAAGAAGAACAACAACAAGAATCCGACACCGGCAGAGCCGGACATCGAGGAAACCAACGAAGAAAAAGTTGACGAAGAGATCGAGATGGAGAATCAGGAAGGAGATCCAATTAATACCATGCCGATAGACCCTCCCGTGGATGGACACGTCGTCACCAAGGGTGCACGCGAAATTTATGGAGATGCTCTCACATTTCCAATCCCAACGGCTTGGGTGTCACATCCCAAAATTTTCCAAATTTTGAAATGTGAAAAATAAGTAAACAAAATAAACAATTGTTGAAAATTTATGGCGAAAAGAAACTTTTTGCTTCTAATTGGAAACATTAAAACCTTTTAAACTATTACAAAAGTTTTCCCCCAAATAAAGGTACTCCTTAAAATAAAAATAGCATTTAACAAAAACCCTAAGATCAAGCATCAAGATTATCCATATATCTCCTCTACTTCAAAATTTTAATTTGCAAGGTTCCCCTTCAAAATCTTTTTCACAAACTTCTTGTATTTGAAAATCTATTTGTAATCTTGAAGAATGTTCTCAACCAAAAACCATCTATACATATCAACTACTTCATTTACATTTTTCAAACAACCGTTGTTTTGTTTTGAACCGAAAATAAAAGCAAAGAGTCTCGTTTTAAAATAAGCACCATAGCTTATGTGAGCTATTTTAAGATTTTATAAAATTATCCTCTCATATTTTTTAAACTTTAATTAATGGTTATCCATGTAAAGTGGAACAAAATCGAATCAAGTTCAAATAAGAAAAGAAACAAAGTCATTCCAAATATATTGCCCTGCAACTAGGCCAATATCGCACACACACGCAATCATATAATAATTGACTAATTAATAATTGAGAAAATTAAATATTTCCAAATATATAAAATTTATGTCCTAAAATATTGTCCATGAATTTACAAACCCACAGAAATTTGAATCAATAAATTCGGAGCTCTAAATCTAAAGTTATGAAAAAATTAAGAAATAAAAAAAATATAAAACAAAAAATGGCCGGCCAGGCCAGCCAAAATGGGCCTGCCCAACCAGGCCGATCGCCAAGAGGCCACCAAGAGGCCACCAGGTACGTACACGAGCACAGGAACGAGGGTACTTGGTCTTCATATTTGTATCTAATGCACTTAAATAACCTTCAATTGTCCTCCTAAATTGCACTAAATACCCCCTAATTCCTCCCCCTCTTTAATCTCCTTTAATCCAGCCCCCAAGCCCTCCTATATAAACCCCACTACAGAAAAGTTCAAAGTTTTCAACTCATCATACCTCAATTTTCGTCCAAAATTCTTCCTAATCTTCTCCACCAAAATAGACCTTCAAGATGACCTCGGATCGTGGCGGCTTGAAGACGGAAGTTGTTCCCCTCGTCAAGACGGTTCCATTCCTGCTGGTTTCACCTTGTTTCGTTCATCGAGCAGAGAGAAAAACGCGGTCAAAGATTCAGATCTTAGAAGGTATAATCCATTTTACGCCCACCTCGTTGTTCCAAACACAATTTCCTTTAAAAAATAGATAAATCTAATTGTTATCTACAACTTTTATGTAGAAAGTTTTTCCATCCGAGCAAATTTTTCTGTAGTCAAATCTGACATCATCATGACATCAGCGTAGTCAACAGTCAACTTAGTCAGATTAGTCAAAGTCAATTTCAGTCAATTCCCGAGTTTGACTTTTCCAGATTTTAATATGAACTTGTATAATTCATAGAAAAAGATTTAGAAGTCCAAAAATTATAAATTTGGTATCCCTGAAAAGCTGAGATTCTGTAGAATCCATTTCTGCAATAATATTACTTATTATCTGTAAAAAAATTTGATTTATAAATTAAATGGTTTAATTGGTCATTTTCACCATAAATATTATATCTTTAGTTCTGTATATCCAAATTTAGCAAATAATATGTCTATGGATTCACAAAAACGAGTAGAACACAATAGACCCATAATTAGGTATTTTTGAGTCTGTTAAAATCACGTTTTATACAGAACCATTTGTGGACTATTTTGAGTATAAAAATTGTTGTGTAAATTATTTTTAAGTGAATCCTTTTGCAAATGGTTGTATATTGAACCCTCTGTACAGTAAGAGAAAAATATAATTTTATTATATTATAATAATACGATGGAAATTATTTAGTGAGAACGTACTTTCCAAGTGTTAGAAAATATTGCTAATTGCTACAATTGCACAAATGGTTGCATTTGTAATCTTTAAAATATAAAATGTTCAGAAATTACTTAGTAATGTTCAGAACCTTGTTATAAAAATTTGTACAATAAAAATTTCCATCTTGCATGTTTGCATACTTTGCATGATTTTTGTGTTGCCATTAGTGTTGATCTTGTGTATGTTTTGTCTTGGTTGTTTTGCTTGATAGATTGTGTTGATTGTCAAGTGTGTTATTGCGAAGAGTGTACCAACACCACCAACTACTAAGGCAAGTGACACTATCATCCATGTCCTAATATTTTCATTAGACTTAGTGGATTTTTGTAACATGCATTATAGGACTACTATATTTCTATGCTATGCTATATCCTATTAGGATATCCTTATATCTTCCTTAGTAAAAACATTGTAGTTGTAGTATGCTTAGCCCTGCTATATATTTGGGATGGGATACATGATATGATTATATGAAGTGTTGGAAAAATATATGTTTTATATAATAAAACAAGTACTCAATGAACCACCTGGGTGGACAAGGATACTCAAGTTTTGGACAAGGTGGCAACAAAAGGAACCATGTTTATATGGCCATCTCTTTTTGTATGTGCACTAGAAGAAAACCACCCAGGGACTTAGAGATTGAACATGTTTCTCGTACAGTGGCTTCCGTGTACAGCCACATGCTAAATGGGCTCTGGCTTAGTCAACTACATAGTGGAAGACCCTTGCATTGGCATCTTCAGGTTAACTAGAATTATGTATTGGAAATATATCCTTACATTGGTGCTTGGTAAACAAGCTAGCATTGTGTATTGGGAGGACTTCTATGGAAAGACTTTGTCACATTCTCGATCTGCCGGTACTCCATTTGGTGTGTACTTATCCAGCGGCCACTGGTGGCATCAAGACGAGATTGTGTCATGTGGGTAAAGTGTACAACTTCTGCAGAAGATCAAATTCTAAGTACTTAGACGTGTCCCCGGTTACGGACAACTCTGAGCAACTAAGGCCTGAGCTATGGAAGATCTCGACATTCCAATTTCTCAAAGTAAAACTTGATGGTGTCAACAAGGGACTAGAAGCACTTGGAGTTTTCCAAGGAGCTCAGAAAGATTTGACAAAAGATCAAAACTATTTTTAAAAGATAGGATATTGCTTTCTGCAAATGAGCCTAAACCCTACCTAGCCAAATATGCATGTAATGATAGGATCCACTTATTTCTACATAGTAGTGAAACTTGCCAATACAATTCAAATGTATTGACCCTTGTGGCTGCAACTTATTATGTTGCTGGTTTGTTTGATGTTAGTGAAGTTTATTGATTACGATTACAAGTCTACAACCAACATGACTGCCTGTGGCACTTTGAATATGAAGGACCCCATGCTATTGTTATATTCTGCTGCATTGTAATGAGATAGCCAAATGAGCTATGTAAGATGTAATAATTTATTTTATTCCTGATTATAAAGTTGTATTATGACCTTTGTATCTTGATATTACATCTTAACTGTGGATGCTAGCTATTGATCCAGGGACTAGCATTGTAAACACAGGGATCTCTACCTTATTAAAGGTTGGGAACCTTACAGATGGTATCAGAGCACTGTGTTGCCTGTAGGATTGTAACCCTAGGATTGGACAAAACCCCTTAGAAAAATAGGAGTTGTATTTGTTCCAAAAACTTATTTACAAATAATCTTGTAAACTCTTTCCTTAACCTTTTTGGTTTTGATTCTACATCTCTTCCTTTTCAACTTGATGGACAAAGCCTCCACCATGAGCAAAGACTTCACCAACACCAATGACTTCAACTTCAGTTTCACCAAGGACATCAACTTGGACATCAGTAAGGACTACAAGTGAGAACCAAGAGACATTAGATTGCCTACCAACTACCTAAGACATTGATAACATGTTAGTGTGTGGATCATACTGACCTATGAGGTATGCCTATACTAGGTTGATTGTTTAAAAAAAACTTGTTGTTTCCTTCAACTCATGAGTTAAACTCATAAGTTGTTAAGTTATTAGTTGCTTGTTGGTTGTTTGATTGAACTTGTTTGTTTTGGGTTGTGTGTTAGAACTTATTTAGATCTATCTATCATGATGGACCCCATGCTATTGTTATATTCTGCTGCATTGTAATGAGATAGCCAAATGAGGTATGTAAGATGTAATGAATTATTTTATTCCTAGTTATAAAGTTGTATTATGACCTGTGTATCTTGATATTACATCTTAACTGTGGATGCTAGCTATTGATCCAGGGACTAGCATTGTAAACACAGGGATATCTACCTTATTAAAGGTTGGGAACCTTACACTATATTATTCCTAATCCAATCTTTGAGGCCCTGGTAATTCTTTTTCTTAATTCTATACATGACCCATCTTAATTCCTAGGCGACAATAGCCCTCCATTCCTCAAGTGAAGCATGCTTGTTGTTGAAGATTTCATTGTTTCTGCACATCCATATGCCCCAAGCTCCTAAGATAATAATTTCCATTGCAAAAGGGACTTTAAGATCTTGTTTAATACTGGCTAAAGCTTCAAAAAGATTATGATCAGCCACTTGGACATGGGAAATTTCAGCCCAGCAAGCTTTTGCAAAAGGATAGTCCCAAAATAAGTGTAGAATGGTTTCCTCACTGATGCAGCCATGAAACACACATTCACATGAAGCCAGAGTAAAACATTTCCTTTTCAGAAGGTTCCGTGTGTTCAGCCTATCAAGGAGCAAGAGCCAGAAGAAGAATTTATGCTTTTGTTGACAGGAGGATTTCCACAACCAGGAAAAATGTGGTTGTACAGGATGGTAACCAGATAAAGAATAGTAAGCCTTTTGGACTGAAAAAATATTACTGCCCCAAATGTAACTCCAATTGTCAGTTTCCCCCTGCATGCCAACACTGAGTATTTGCTCAAGGTTTTGATATTCCTGGTAAGCTTGCTGTGACAAAGGGAGAAAAAAATGATCTTGAATATTAGCTGACTGCAGAAACTCATTGACAGAGATGTGTGAGTTTTTTGCATAAGAAAGGAGATGAGGAAGCTTATGCTGCAGACATCCATCATTCCACATATTAGACCAGAGAAGGGTGGATTTTCCATCACCCACCGAGCACTTTGCAATTCCTTTAAATATGTCAACCAATTTTAGATGAGCTTTCCACCAAAAGGATCCTTCCAGACTTCTTCCAGGTAATTTACCATTACAATAATAAGTGTTCCAGATAAGGTGAACCCATGGGATATCCTTGTGATTGTAAAATTTATCCAAATTCTTCAAAAGAAGTGCAGAGTTTTGAACAATAAGGTCAAGCACCCCCAATCCCCCATGGTTCTTTGGTCTACAAACTTTATTCCATGCAACAAGAGCTTGACCCCTAGCTTGAACATCAGATGTTTTCTTTCTCCACAAGCATTGTCTCATAAACTTAATCAGCTGATCTTTAATAGTGACAGGAAGATCAAAACAACTCATATAATATATGGGAAGGGAAGATAAAACAGATTTAACTAACTGTAATTTCCCCCCGTAATTAAGAAAATCAGCAATCCCACACAATCTTCTCTCAACTCTCTGAACAATAGGCAGTAAATGTTCCACTGCAGGCTTATTAATGCTTAAAGGCAATCCAAGGTAGGTGAATGGCAATGAGCCAAGGAGGCATGATAGTGTCTTGGCAAAGTGCTCAAGCCTCACAGTGTCCATGTTAATTAGCATCATACTAGATTTAGAATAATTCACTTTGAGTCCAGTGGAGAGAGAAAAAGTATGAAGAAGAGCCTTGAGGCACAATAATTGCTCTGAGTCAGCCTTAAGGATTAATAAAGTGTCATATGCATACTGCACAACAGGGAAATCAGGAAAGAACACACCTTCAATGGGAAGGGAGAGAAGACCAATATTCATTGCTTTATTGAGGATGCTTTGAAGAAGATCAGCAGCCAAGACAAACAGGAGAGGAGATAAAGGATCTCCTTGTCTTACACCTCTTCTGCAATAAAATTTCTTTCCAGGCACTCCATTTAACAGAACGGAGGAGGAAGCCGAACCAAAGATTAACTGAATCCAAGAAATCCATTTATCACCAAAACCTTTGGCTTTGAGGATATTGATAATTGCTGAATGCACAATTCTATCAAAAGCCTTTTCAAAGTCAAGCTTAAGAATTAAAATTTCTTCTTTGGATTTGTGGCATTGGTCAAGGAATTCAAATTCCCAACCTAAACAGTCTTGAATAGACCTTTGCTTGAGGAGACCATACTGATTCTTGTGGACAAGTTTAAGGATGAACTTCTGCAATCTATTAGCCAGAATTTTGGTTATAATCTTGAGGACACTGTTTAGCAGAGAAATAGGCCTAAAATCAGCAGGTGTCAGAGGAGCTTCAATTTTGGAATGAGGGTGATAAAAGAGGCATTAATGCATTCCAAGGAAGTCTGCCCCTCATAAAAATCCACAAGGAGTTGCTTCACATCATCCTTAAAAGTGTATGGTTGAATAGCATATCAACTCAGCGATCAAAAAAATCTCTAGACGTGGTTCTTGGAACTTTACTTGTGAACTCTATTCTGGCAAAGGTTCTCTTTGATACAGGAGCATCTCATTCTTTTCTCTTATAAAGTTTTTATCAAATGCATGACTTAACTTTTGACCCTTTACCCAATAAGCTGATGGTCAAATATCATGGAGTTTAAATGACTTCTTCAAAACTAAGTCATGGTAATCACATTTTGATTGGAGGCCATGTGCCCCTTTCTTCGCTGGTAATCCTTGGAAAATCTAAAATAGATGTGATCCTTGGAATGGATTGGCTCAAAGCTAATGGTGCTCTGATTGATTTTGTGAATAAGTCAGTAACTCTTGCTCACTCCAAAGTCCAAATAGTCTATTCTGTAAAAGCTATTCCTTCAACCCAAGTCTTTGAAGGGAATATGCTATAATTGTATTAATACGGAATCGTTAATACATGTGTGTTTAATAAACAAAAAGGAAGTTCCTAGTTATGCCTCTCTTATAAACTAGCTCGTTGATTAACAAGATGATCAAAGGTTTCCAGATCATGGACATTGGATGTTGTTAATAACGAGATCACAACATTATTGGAATGATGTGATGAACATTCATCCGAAGTATAGCACTACAATCAAGGTCATAGTGTTTATATTACTATAAGATCATACGAAGTAATCTTAGTCCTTAGACCATGAGATCAGGTCAATCACTAACACCGAAAGAGTATTTGATAACATCAAACGTCACACCATAACAAGGTGATTATAAAGATGGGTTCGGTGCTACGAAGGTGTTATATTGAGGCTTATGGATGAAGAGTGGAATTTGTCCATCCCGATGATGGAGAGATATACCCTGGGCCCTCTCGGTGATATCACATTAGTTAGCTTGCAAGCAAGTGATTTGAGCACTAGAATGTTATATCACGGGAACGAGAAAAGAGTACATGTCGGTAACGAGATCAAACTAGGTATGGAGATACCGATGATCGAATCTCGGACATGTAATATATTGCGAGACAAAGGGATTGAGTTACATGCGTATAAAGTTCACACGATCACAGAAGTCATCATTGAATATGTGGGAGTCAATACGGACCTCGAGGTCCCGCTGCTGATTATTGATCGGAGAGGGGTCTCGATCATGTCTAAATTATTCGCGATCCGTAGGGTGACACACTTAAGGGATACCGACACCATTTGTAGCAAATAATATGCCAGAGAAAGAAAAAGGAAAGCGCAGGAATTTATTTCACTAGACACAGGAACTGTTTCGGTTGAAATTGTTGAAACTGGTTCTGCATGTGAAATTGAATACTAGCGAGGGGTTTTATGTGAATGTTTGTTAATTAAAGTAATTTACAAAATTCTAAATAAATAAATGGAAGAAGTTTATTTAAATGAGAGCTTGCATTAAATTTGGTGGAAATTTAATGCATGTGAGTGGATTTTTGTGTGGAGGCTCTTTTATGGGAGTGGAGGCTTTTCATTTTGAGTGGGAGCTCCACCCACGTGAATGTGGAAGAGGTGGGGGCAGCCACCATGGGTGGGCGCCATTCCCCTTGGGGTGCCCCCCTCTCCCTATAAAAGGCCCCCCTCTCCTCCTCTCCAAACACACCTCCTCGCGAAGGATCTCTCTCCCCCTTTTAGAATTTCCCCATGGTCTCGGATCAGCGAGATACATGTTTCCGGTGGCTTTTTCTGGAAGGATTTGTTGCTTCCGCTGCTTCGCTGGAGCAAGGGCGCGGAGGTTGTCGGGGTACTTGGACGTGTGTGCGATCATGGATGAACCACTGCTTTGTGGTTCTAGACTGGATGGTGCTGGACCTGCTGGACCGGACGGACTTCTTCTCGATCTTGA
The DNA here is from genome assembly GCA_023614405.1 of Avena insularis. Classification (NCBI taxonomy): domain Eukaryota; kingdom Viridiplantae; phylum Streptophyta; class Magnoliopsida; order Poales; family Poaceae; genus Avena; species Avena insularis. Next base: position 156,388,863 of record CM042691.1, on the reverse strand, counting down.
GATCGGCAAGCGTTGATGGCGCCCACCACTTGTCGTGGGACGCTTCGTTGTAAACCCCAAGAGCAAGGTATGAAGCAGCAAAGCAGCAAGTTTCCCTTAGTAAGAAACCGAGGTTATCGAACCAGTAGGAGGAAGGAAACGTCACATAGGTGTTGCAAGCAACGCGGAGACCTGCACACAACACAAACTCAAGACTTTTCCCCAACGAATCAGTGAGGTTGTCAAGCTCACTGGTTTGCTGTAACAAAGGCTTAAACGTATGGTGTGGAAGGTAATGGTTTGCAGAAAGTAAACATGTAATAGTGGAAGATGTATCAATGGTAAAGATTGGACTAGGGTCCATAGTTCACAGCGGGGCAATTGACAGGAACTAAACAAGGCATAACAATGCAACTACTAGCCAGAAAGATCCTATGAAGTTTATTGGGAAATACAACAATATACATAGACCGTCATCCAACTGCATACATGACCAGAAGTCCACCTTCAGGTTATCATCTGAAAACCCTCTAGTATTAAGTTGCAAGCAATAGACAACTGCTTTAAGCAAAGTGTGTAAGGTAAACAGTCCACATGTTCCATGAACAAGAGACCGTTGTTTTCTCCCTAGTAGCAACATCATATCTACAACCGAAGAGATTTATTTCACTTCCCTTGGAAACTAGAGGCATGAACCCACTATCGAGCATAAATACCCCCTCTTGGAGTCACTAGCAACTACTTGGCCAAGATAACCACTAGCAACAAAGAGCATGAAAGATCACAAACAAAACAGACATGATAGAATCATAAATATAAAACCATTAATCAAACCAACATAATAATCTCAATATCCATCGGATCCCCGCAAACACAACATGCATGATTACAAATAGATTAGATCTTGATCATGAACGGAGCTCACAAGATCTATACATGAAAGCACAAAGGAGGAGATACAACCATCTAGCTACTAGCTGGACCCATAGTCCAAGGTGGAACTACTCACGAATCATACCGGAGAGAAGGCCTCCGGGATGATCTCCCCTCCGGCAGGGTGGCAGGAAGAACCTCAGATCCCCCTGATCTAGGGACGATAGTGGCGGCGGCTACAGACAGTTTCGTGGATTTCTGATCGGGTCCTCAGGGTTTCTGCATCGGGGGATTCTTATAGGCGAAGGGGCGAGACCAGGAGGCGGCCAGGGCCACCAAAACCTAGCCAGGGGCAGGCCCACCTAACCCCGCGCCTAGGGTCGGTTTGGCCCCCTGGCTGGCCCCTCCGGCTCTCCTCTAGACTTCTTGTTCCCCATGTAAAGTAATTGACTCTGACGTTTGTCCCATCCAATTCTGAGAATATTACTTTACTAACTTTTTTGAAACCAAAAACAGCAGAAAACAGGCATCTGGCACTGTTGCAACTTGTTAATAGGTTAGTACCAGAAAACATGTAAAAAGCACCTCAAAGTGTGGACAAGTAAAACAAAGTAGATACTAAACAAGCATGGTGTAACATCCCAAAAATACTAAACTTGGATCATGAAACTCTAATCATAAATATTAGGGTTAACAAAAACTTTTCTAAAATAAAAATATGAAAGCATGCATGGTGTATGCATTTCATTTGGAATTCTTTTGAACCAACTTGTTTGTGTGTTCCTTTGCTTGTAAATGGATGCTTAGGTGAAATAAACATCATCTAAACAATTCCCAAACTTTTCTCAAAGACAAGTAAATCAAAACAAATAAAATAAGGGAATGGTCATTTTGACCAATTTAACTCCCATGCCTACTTTGGCTGTCTCAAACTTTTAGAACTTAACAGAAACTTTTCTGGATCTTTGCACCCCTTGATAGTACTCATAACAAGGTATCAAGGCCCACTTTGTGATCATCCAGAAACATTCAAATGCATAGTTTAAAGGACAGTTCAAAATTGAATCTTTATCATATGGGAAGATCCCACTTTTTCAAAAACCACTCAAACAAGCTCAACTTTCAAAACCCAAGCATCTGCAGACTCACCAGCACCAACCTAGCACACCCACCAAAAATCTTTACAAAATTGAAAACTTGAATTCTTGCGGCCATTTCATCAAACACCTTGCAGATACAAATCTAACAAAATCAAAACACTATTTTGAGCAGTGAATTGAGCCTAACTTGTTCCCTCTCTGGACACCATCATCTATCAATCTTAACTAATCACTAGCACCACTGTGAGCTTGGCAATGCCATCAATGGTGAACAGCCGAAGCCACCCATGCCACCCCAGTGTAGACAGTAAGCTAGGAGAGAAACTAGCCATGCCAGCCTTGTCTGGGAGCAAGCCCATGCCTCACCGCCCACTCTCGACCAGCCCTGCCTCGAAGACATCGACTAGAGCACCCAGGAATGCCGCGCCCGTGCCTCTGTCAATCATGCCGAGCATGCGCCAGAGCGCCACCCTCGACCGAAGCCCATAGACTGCGCGCCGCCCTCGCCGCATGCATACACGATCACCACCGACCCAGGAGACCGCTAGACATCCCTGTTCGCCGCCTCATGCCTCACAGACACCACTCGTCGTCGAAGATGCCGCCTCTGCCGCGCAGAGCATCGCATGTTCCAGACCGTTTGCCACCGCCCCTACATGCGCATTAAAGCCGTAGAGCATCGCCAGGAGACCACCAAGTGATCGCCACTGCTGGCCATGCCTCTAGCAGCCCGTAGCCATGTCGCCCATCCGCCCATATTCGGTCTTGTCGTCGCGACTATAAATAGAGGCCACCCCCATCCGAATTGAGCACACCATCTCACTCCCCTCTCCTCATTGATCGTTCCACCCTGTTCTCGAAGCAAGGCAAGCAGCGCTTCGCCGGAATTTCATCGGAGCCCGCCACTGCTGGAGAAGAAGGGAGCCAATGATTGGAGCCGCCCCAGGAGAAGCTGCCGGTACCAGGAGGTTCGCCGTCGTCGACTTCATCGTTTGCCCGCCTCGCAGACCCTCGCCTGAACCCCGGTGAGGCCCCGACGACCCCCACCTGCCGTACTAGGTCTCTGTCTCACTAGCGTTGCCCAACGTCGACGATGACCTTCAGCCGTTGGATTAGAATCAGATCGGACGCACCACATCGCCCCATACCGCTTCGCACCCCCCGGTCTCACTGACACGAAGGGACAGCCACTTAACCAGCCCGCATAAGCGCTGTGCTTAGCAGGCCGGCCTAGTATCGCTTCCCGCGCAGCCCAGTTATTTGAATTTAACTGTTTCCATTTTATTTCAAGCACACTTCTATACCCAGTTTCAAAAATAAACCCAGGTCGATTCAGTGAACCAAATTGAATGAAACCAATTTTTATAGAAAGGTCTGGGAATGCTGAATCCAAGCCCGTTGGATTCAACTCATTTGGATCTGTAGATCATCCATGGTAAAAATAAAAAGGCTGAAGCTTTTCTGCATTCAAACATTTTTCAAATTTAAACCATAATATATTTTGAGTTGATTCCAACTCTCAAAAATCACATTTAACCATACCTTTCAGAATATATAAAAATATATAGTGTTACTTACAGAAATAATGTTCAGGTAATAAAAGAATGCTACATAGGCATTTCTAGTCACTTTATTTAATTAAAATAAAAGTGTAAAACCTTATTAAATTGTGACACCACTTTAAATCACATTCCCATGGACTAAAATATGTGGTGATGACATGTGTCAACATGATCCCATGTTTGGTTTGAAGAATATTAATCTTAAGTAGTTTTTCAATGGGTAGAAATTACTTTTCTAAAAATAAAAGGAATTAAACCAAGCTTTAATCTTGTAATGTTAGTGATGATGCTAGATCATCTATAGGACCCTTGTGTGTGATGAATGCAAGTAGTTAAGTATTGTTTGGTGATTGTGTACCTCGTATTTATTCATAGATGCTAGTACCGACCAAGGATACGAGGAGGAAGGAGGATACTACGAAGAAGAAGCCGAGGAGAGCTTCAACCACTGCTTTGCACAAGGCAAGCTTTACTAACTAAGTGGACCAATTTAAGCTAATACTTGCAATTATGAGAGTTAAATAACCTATGCAATGCACTAAGCATGCTTGGTTAGATACATCTGATGATACCCAATCCTAGTTTTATTTGCAAGCTTCTACTTTATTTCTTTATCAAAGCTTTATATCTAGAGTTTACTAGAATAAATGGTAGATACTAGAAGGATAATTGAAGGTTGCATAAAGAGCATAAAATTTGGCCTAATCTAGATAATCTTGATGTCATCCCAAGGCATGAGATTGAACTTAGTTGAAACTCTACTAGTTTACCACCCCTCATTAGTACTTACCCCCAATTGTAGATGCTAGTGCTAAGCATAAAACTTGATCAAATTTAGATGGGAATACTTGGTGAAAATGGTTATGAAAACCTTGGAATGATGGATCATTCTATTGAAATGTTTTTGACATGTGTTTCCGAGCACCAGATGATTTTGGTGATGAAAATGTTGAGGCATGAGCCTTAGCCCTTTTTAAAACTGATGGTTGTCTGGATGCGATACCATTCCAATTTTATCGTACAACCACAATACCCGAAGATTAGGTAGGGCTTGACTGGAAACTTATATACCTTAGTATTAGTTCCCTCACGGCCAAGGTCTGAGCTGATGCTACCTTGTGAAGATTGTCCACCTGTGCAGTACCCAAGATGACAGTTGGTCATGGTTGGGAGGCCAAACTCACAGGAGAGGTGCTTATACTAGGGCATGTAATTGAAAGGTTAGGATTGATTATCCGCATACTGAGTATGGTGAATTCAGGATTTGTTCCTGACGGATGTATCGAATGTTGTGGTGAAAGTGTACAATCTCTGCAGAGTGTCAAACTATTCGAATAGCCCCGTCCACGGTTATGGACGGTTGGAGTGGCCATACTATTTCCCCGTCAGATGTTTTCAAAATGACTTGTGAAATGATCTGAGACTTTGACTTGACCACAACGGAGTTGTGGCATGAGATACAAGTTCCCACTTAGGTGTTATAAAACCATAACTAGCATTCGTTGTTTCCAAACTTAGTAGAGGTAAATCTGGCTTTTGCAAAACAACCCTAGAGCTTAGTGTCCTATTACAAAAACCCCTTCACTTGTTAGTATTAGTTTGCGAGTACTTAAAGAGTAGTCATGGCTTTGTCCCTGGCTATTCCCATGGCCATACTATGAAGAGGAGTACCTGGAAGATGGACCCCAGGAAGGTTGCGACAACTAGGATCATCTCCCATCGTCAGCATTGCCTGTGACCCTGAAGATGGAGCTTCGCCTACGCTATCGTTATTATTATGTATTCCGCTGCTTGAGTTGTATTAAGAACTGGATCATGAGATCCTTATTTGTGTAAGACCCTATGTATGGTTTGTAATGGATGATGTACTGTGGTATCCAATTCTGTTATGTCTCGCAAAAATTGTAATCCTGGGATTGCGATGTATGGCATAACAGGCATCTGGGATTAGAAATCCGTGTGTTGACAAGTTGGTATCAGAGCCATCCTGACCATAGGAGACCCTAGTTAGACTGGACGTTTGAATCAAAAACTTAGTTTCAAAACCAAAGAAAACAAATATTACAAAAACTTATTATCTTTCTTATCCCTTTGATTCTTTCATGAAAAATCATGTTCCTCAAAAACTCTTGCAAAATACATAAAATTTGACACACTTGATCACTCTACTAACTTACTCATCCTATATTCTTATAGATGGACGTGAAGTACAATAAGTTTTATCAGTTGGGGAATGGAGGAGACCTTATCTTTGAGAGGGATTTGGACCAGCTTTCGGAACTTCTGGGCGTCACTTTTGTTCTTCGGAGCTCAACTCAATGATCAAGGAGGAGAAGATCTGCAGTGGCTAATTGTTGCAAGTCTCCGAGGAAAGATTGAACCTCCCACTGCTGAGGGAATTCAGTTTACCTTAAGAGAGAACAACTGGCTCGATGGACTTGCCAGGGCCATGCAGGAAGCTCTTTCCCGTATGTGTGGGCAGATTATCAATCAGATCAAGGGAACCCGCTTTGAGTTTTGCCCAAGGCGTGATGCTAATGGACAACCACTGGAAGCCCCATACCATCACGAGCTTAAGACCCAATTGGACCACCTTAGCTTCATGATGTACGATCGTCAGCAGGAGTTGGATAACTGCCGTGACTACTCCAACCACAAGTCGGCCATCATCAAGACGAAGGATCAAACTATCGCCATGATAGCAAAGGATCGCAAGTCTCGCCGCCGTCTGCTCGACAAGAAGGAGCGCATTATTGCCCGTCTTCGCCACCATATCTCATCTTTGGAGGAGACCATCCACGAGAGAGACATGCAGTTGGAGGAAAGGGAGAATGCCGGAGAGGACCTTCGTGGAGACCCCTACTCCTATCTCAGCGATGGTGATGATTTTCTAGAGGATCAGGCTATGGACTTCTTCACCGATGAGGATGATTTCGCCTTCATCGATGATGATGAGGATGATGAAGCCACAAATTCTGAGGAGTAGTAGCACTTGAGCACTAGCGTAGTGAGTTGTATTCGGTCCCACTGTATCGTAGTTTCTAGAATGGTTCTTAAAACCATCTGTTTTCTTGTTGTGGTGTGTGTTGTATCGTGTGCTATGAATGAATGAATGAAAAGCAAGTTACGAGAAAATCTGAGTCAAACTTTAAAAACTTTTCAAAGACCCAAAACCTTAGAAAATTCCCTCTTTTCTCATGATCTATCTCAATCTTCGGATGCCACACGGAGGAAGTGGTTCATCCCCGGACCCGATGTTGCAGATTCTACAAATGTTGACCTCTGACCGCGAAGCTGAAAGAGCGGAACGTCAAGCCAACCTAGCCACCCTGCAGCAGATATCCCAGCTAGCCCACAACAACGTCTGAAACGTTGCCTCGCTAATTCAAGTGCAACAAGAGTATAGCCCAAACTACCATTGACCAAGTCCGGATAGTCTGTGAATACCCCGATGTATTTCCAGATATTTTGCCCGGTATGCCCCCATATCGGGATATCGAGTTTATCATTGAACTAATCCCCGGAACTGGACCCATAGCCCAGAGACCATATAGTATGAACCCGTCGGTGTTAGCAGAACTGAAGAAGCAACTGGATTCCATGTTGGAGATTGGATTGATTCAACCAAGTGCGTCACCATAGAGTTCACCTGTATTGTTTGTGGACAAGAAGGATGGAGGTAACCGTTTGTGTACGGATTATCGGAAGTTGAATGATGTCACTATCAAGAACAAATACCCATTGCCCAAGATAGAAGACTTGTTTGAACAGTTGACCGGTGCCAAAGTGTTTTCTAAGATTGATCTTAGAACCGGCTATCATCAACTCAAGATTCGTTCAGAGGATATTCCCAAGACTGCCTTTACCACCACATATAGATTATACGAGTATACCGTCATGTCTTTTGGATTAACCAATGCCCCCGCTTATTTCATGAATCTCATGAATAAGATTTTTATGGACTTCCTGGATAAGTTTGTCGTTGTTTTCATCGATGACATTCTGATTTATTCCAAATCAGAAGAAGAACATGAGCTACACCTAAGGACCATTCTTGGAACCCTTAGAGAGCATCAGTTGTATGCCAAGTTTAGCAAATGTGAATTCTGGTTACCAGAAGTAGGATTCCTCTGCCACATTGTATCAACCGGAGGAATTGTCGTTGACCCTGCAAAGGTGAAGGATGTCGAAGATTGGCAAGCCCCAACCACTCAAACCCAAGTTCGCGCATTTCTCGGATTGGCGGTATATTACCGCAAGTTCGTAGAAGGATTCTCAAGTATCGCCAGACCCATGACCCAATTGCTGAAGAAGGACAAGAATTTTGAATGGACCGACAAATGTGAATCGAGTTTTCAAGAACTCAAGAGGAGATTGATTTCAGCCCCAATCTTGATCATGCCGGATATCACGAAGCCCTTCGATGTGTATTGTGATGCATCCAAGATCGGTCTCGGATGTGTGCTAATGCAAGAAGGCAAAGTTATATCTTATCTATCTCGACAACTGAAACAACATGAGCAAAATTACCCAACCCATGACCTCGAACTCGTAGCCGTAGTTCTAGCCTTAAAGACATGGAGGCATTATCTGATGGGAAATCGTTGTGAGATTTATTCGGATTACAAGAGCCTGAAGTATATATTCACTCAGAAGGAGCTGAATATGAGACAGAGAAGATGGATTGAGGTAATCAAGGATTACGACCTGGACATTCACTATCACCCTGGTAAAGCCAATGTGGTAGCCGATGCCCTTAGTAGATTGCCGTGCCGCTTGAACTCCATGATTTTGAAGGAGCAACCAAGTTTGCACAAAGAGATGGAAGATTTTCGAATGAAGTTAGTGAGTGAAGGATTTTTGGCTAGCATAGAACTTCAGCCCACTTTGATCAGTCAGATTAAAGAGGCGCAGAAGGGAAATGTTAGTATAGACGGAATCAAGCGTCGTATCGGTACAGGCAAAGTACCTGGATTCACCGAAGACGAAGAAGGAGTTCTGTCGTACAAAGGACGCCTTTGTGTACGAGCAGATTCTGAGTTAAAAGAAGTGATTCTGAAGGAGGCTCATGATACTCTTTATTCTATCCATTCGGAGGAACTAAGATGTATCAAGATTTAAAAGAGCAATTTTGGTGGCATAAGATGACGAGAGAAATCGGAAGCTATATCGCCAAGTGTGATATATGTCAGCGAGTCAAGGCAGGACATCAAAGACCCACTGGATTGTTGCAACCCTTGCAGATTCCGGAATGGAAATGGGATTCCGTTGGAATGGACTTTATCACTGGACTGCCTACTTCTAGTAGGGGAAATGACTCTATCTGGGTCATAGTGGACCGATTGTCCATAGTCGCCCATTTCTTGCCCGTCAAGACCACATATCAGAGTTCGAAGATAGCGGAGTTATACATCGCTAGAATAGTTAGTTTGCATGGAGTACCCAAGAACATCGTATCAGATCGAGGAACTCAGTTTACCTCGAGATTCTGGAAGAAAGTTCAAGAAGTTTTAGGAACCCGCCTAGATTTCAGCACCGCGTATCACCCTCAGACCGATGGACAAACGGAGCGAGTAAACCGAATACTCGAAGATATGCTGAGAGCCCCTCCAAGTGGGAAGACTGCTTGCCGTTTGCAGAATTCTCATACAATAACAGTTATCAAGCTAGTTTACAAATGGCCCCATTTGAATTCATGTACGGAAGGAAGTGTCGCACCCCTTTGAACTGGTCGGAAGTAGGAGAAAGTCAGATTTTCGAACCCGACATCCTATGAGAAGAAGAAGAGAAGGTTCACAAGATTCGTGAGCACCTCAAGACAGCCCAGTCCAGACAGAAGAGTTACGCCGACAAGAGACATAGAGACCTCGCCTTCAACATAGGAGATTTTGTTTATCTGAAGGTGTCACCATTGAAGGGAATGCAGCGTTTCCAACTCAAGGGAAAGTTAGCCCCCAGATATATTGGACCTTTCAAGATTCTGAACAGTCGAGGAGAAGTGTCATATCAATTAGAACTAACCGAAGAGATGTCAGCTGTGCACAATGTGTTCCATATCTCGTTACTTCGCAAGTGTCTCGAAGTCCCAGAGAAGACGGAAGTGTACAAGAAGATCGATCACCGGACCATAGAGATCAACGATAAACTAACCTATCCCGAAGTACCCATCCGTATTTTGGAAGAAGCTTTCCGAACTACCAGAACCCGAAGCATCAAGTTTCTCAAAATTCAGTGGAGCAACCACACTGAAGAGGAAGCTACTAGGGAGCGCGAAGATCACATCAGGACAGAGTTTCCCGATCTCTTCAAATCCTAGGTAATCTTTTTCGTCCTTTTTCAAATCTCGGGACGAGATTTTGTTTAAGGAGGGAAGGTTTGTAACATCCCAAAAATACTAAACTTGGATCATCAAACTCTAATCATCAAAATTAGGGTTAACAAAAACTTTTCTAAAATAAAAATATGAAAACATGCATGCTGTATGCATTTCATTTGGAATTCTTTTGAACCAACTTGTTTGTGTGTTCCTTTGCTTGTAAATGGATGCTTAGGTGAAATAAAAATCATCTAAACAATTCCCAAACTTTTCTCAAAGACAATTAAATCAAAACAAATAAAATAAGGGAATGGTCATTTTGACCAATTTAACCCCCATGCCTACTTTGGCTGTCTCAAACTTTTAGAACTTAACAGAAACTTTTCTGGATCTTTGCACCCCTTGATAGTACTCATAACAAGGTATCAAGGCCCATTTTGTGATCATCCAGAAACATTCCAATGCATAGTTTAAAGGACAGTTCAAAATTGAATCTTTATCATATGAGAACATCCCACTTTTTCAAAAACCACTCAAACAAGCTCAACTTTCAAAACCCAAGCATCTACAGACTCACCAGCACCAACCTAGCACACCCACCAAAAATCTTTTCAAAATTCAAAACTTGAATTCTTGCGGCCATTTCATCAAACACCTTGGAGATACAAATCTAACAAAATGAAAACACTATTTTGAGCAGTGAATTGAGCCTAAATTGTTCCCTCTCTGGACAGCGCTAGCCTTAGTAGATCTTCTAACAATCTTAACTAATCACTAGCACCACTGTGAGCTTGGCAATGCCATCAATGGTGAACAGCCGAAGCCACCCATGCCACCCTAGTGTAGACAGCAAGCTAGGAGAGAAACTAGCCATGCCAACCTTGTCTGGGAGCAAGCCCATGCCTCACCGCCCCCTCTCGACCAGCCCTGCCTAGAAGACATCAACCAGAGCACCCAGGAACGCCGCGCCCGTGCCTCTGCCAACCATGCCGAGCATGCGCCAGAGCGCCACCCTCGACCGAAGCCCACAGACCGCGCGCCGCCCTCGCCGCGTGCATACACGATCACCACCGACCCAGGAGACCGCCAGACATCCCCGTTCACCGCCCCATGCCTCACAACCACCACTCGCCGTCGAAGACGCCGCCTCTGCCGCGCAGAGCATCGCATGTTCCAGACCGTTTGCCACCGCCCCTACATGCGCATTAAAGCCGTAGAGCATCGCCAGGAGACCACCAAGAGATCGCCACCGCTGGCCTCTAGCATCCCGTAGCCATGTCGCCACCATCGCCTGCACATCCCGTTCGGTCTTGTTGTCGCGACTATAAATAGAGGCCACCCCCAGCCGAATTGAGCACACCATCTCACTCCCCTCTCCTCACTGATCGTTCCACCCTGTTCCCGAAACAAGGCGAGCAGCGCTTCGCCGGAATTTCATCGGAGCCCGCCACTGCTGGAGAAGAAGGGAGCCAGCGATTGGAGCCGCCCCAGGAGAAGCTGCAGGTACCAGGAGGTTCGCCGTTGTCGACTTTGTCGTTCGCCCGCCTCGTCGACCCTCGCCTGAGCCCCGGTGAGCCCCCGACGACCCCCACCTGATGCGCTAGGTTTCTGTGTCGCCGGCGTTGCCCAACGTCGACGATGACCCTTAGCCGTTGGATTAGAATCAGATCGGACGCACCACATCGCCCCATACCGCTTCACACCCCCCGGTCTCACTGACGCGTGGGGACAGCCACTTAACCATCCCGCATAAATGCTGTGCTTAGCAGGCCGGCCCAGTATCGCTTCCCGCGCAGCCCAGTTATTTGAATTTAACCTTTTCCATTTTATTTCAAACACACTTCTGTACCCAGTTTCAAAAATCAACCCAGGTCAATTCAGTGAACCAAATTGAATGAAACCAATTTTGTTATAAAGGTCTGGGAATGCTGAATCCAAGCCCGTTGGATTCAAGTCATTTGGTCTGTAGATCATCCATGGTAAAAAATAACAAGGCAGAAGCTTTTCTGCATTCAAACATTTTTCAAATTTAAACCATAATAGCTTTTGAGTTGATTCCAACTCTCAAAAATCACGTTTAACCATACCTTTCAGAATATATAAAAATATATACGGTTACTTACAGAAATAATGTTCAAGTAATAAAAGAATGCTACATAGGCATTTCTAGTCACTTTATTTAGTTAAAATAAAAGGGTAAAACCTTATTAAATTGTGACACCACTTTAAATCACATTCCCATGGACTAAAATATGTGGTGATGACGTGTGTCAACATGATCCCATGTTTGGTTTGAAGAATATTAATCTTAAGTAGTTTTTGAATGGGTAGAAATTACTTTTCTAAAAATAAAAGGAATTAAACCAAGCTTTAATCTTGTAATGTTAGTGATGATGCTAGATCATCTATAGGACCCCTGTGTGTGATGAATGCAAGTAGTTAAGTATTGTTTGGTGATTGTGTACCTCGTATTTATTCATATACGCTAGTACCGACCAAGGATACGAGGAGGAAGGAGGATACTACGAAGAAGAAGCCGAGGAGAACTTCAACCACTGCTCTGCACAAGGCAAGCTTTACTAACTAAGTGGACCAATGAAAGCTAACACTTGCAATTATGAGAGTTAAATAACCTATGCAATGCACTAAGCATGCTTGGTTAGATACATCTGATGATACCCAATCCTAGTTTTATTTGCAAGCTTCTACTTTATTTTTTATCAAAGCATATACCTAGAGTTTACTGGAATAAATGGTAGATACTAGAAGGATAATTGAAGGTTGCATAAAGAGCATAAAATTTGGCCTAAGCTAGATAATCTTGATGTCATCCCAAGGCATGAGATTGAACTTAGTTGAAACTCCACTAGTTTACCACCCCTCATTAGTACTTACCCCCAATTGTAGATGCTAGTGCTAAGCATAATACTTGATCAACTTTAGATGGGAATACTTGGTTAAAATGGTTATGAAAACCTTGGAATGATGGATCATTCTATTGAAATGTTTTTGACATGTGCTTCCGAGCACCAGATGATTTTGGTGATGAAAATGTTGAGGCATGAGCCTTAGCCCTTTTTAAAACTGATGGTTGTCTGGATGCGATACCATTCCAATTTTATCGTACAACCACAATACCTGAAGATTGGGTAGGGCTTGACTGGAAACTTATATACCTTAGTATTAGTTCCCTCACGACCAAGGTCTGAGCTGAGGCTACCTTGTGAAGATTGTCCACCTGTGCAGTACCCAAGATGACAGTTGGTCATGGTTGGGAGGCCAAACTCACAGGAGAGGTGCTTATACTAGGGCGTGTAATTGAAAGGTTAGGATTGATTATCCGCATACTGAGTATGGTGAATTCAGGATTTGTTCCTGACGGATGTATCGAATGTTGTGGTGAAAGTGTACAATCTCTACAGAGTGTCAAACTATTCGAATAGCCTCGTTCGCGGTTATGGATAGTTGGAGTGGCCATACTGTTTCCCCGTCAGATGTTTTCAAAATGACTTGTGAAATGATCTGAGACTTTGACTTGACCACAACAGAGTTGTGGCATGAGATAAAAGTTCCCACTTAGGTGTTATAAAACCTTAACTAGCATTCGTTGTTTCCAAACTTAGTAGAGGTAAATCTGGCTTTTGCAAAACAACCCTAGATCTTAGTGTCCTATTACAAAAACCCCTTAACTTGTTAGTATTAGTTTGCGAGTACTTAAAGAGTACTCATGGCTTTTTCCCTGGCTATTCCCATGGCCAGAATATGAAGAGGAGTACCTGGAAGATGGACCCCAGGAAGGTTATGACAACTAGGATCATCACCCATCGTCAGCATTGCCTATGACCCCGAAGATGGAGCTTCGCCTACGCTACCGTTATTATTACGTATTTCGCTGCTTGAGTTGTATTAAGAACTGGATCATGAGATCCTTATTGTGTAAGACCCTATGTATGGTTTGTAATGGATGATGTACTGTGGTATCCAATTCTGTTATGTCTCGCAAAAATGGTAATCCTGGGATTGCGATGTATGGCATAACATGCATCTGGTATTAGAAATCCGGGTGTTGACACATGGAGCATCAAAAATTATAGATACGTTTCCAACGTATCAGCATCCCTAAGCTTAACTCCTGCTCGTCCTCGAGTAGATAAGTAATAAACAGAATAATTTTTGAGGTGACATGCACCCTCACAATAAAGATCCAACCATTTGCAAACATTGAAAGCTGGGATCAAAGAACTCTAAACATGTGCATGAAAGATGGAGTTCTAACAATAGGACATAGTAAATATGCATGCAACATGGCAAGCTACAAACAAAGATCATGAATAATATGCATTGAAAAATGTTTGTTTGTTTCACATGTAGAAAACATAGCATAGTGGCAATCAGCTTGTCCCTCATAGAGTAGCAAATAGATGCATAGGACACCTACAAAGTTCACAAGGGTGACTAGAAACAAGTAGCACAAGAGCAAGTAATAACACAATATGCATCAATTAATAAGCTTTGGAACAATGCACACAAAATGCCAACTATGCTCTCTTAATGGTGCCTAAAGGTAGAAGGTGGAGACTCAATAATGGTGGAAGAAAGGCCTTTTTTGTAAAGTAAGCAAGGATTACAAGTTTTAAAAAGAGCTTCCAAAAATTTTGGTACTTGTTAGCTTTCAGCCCTCATTTCCCCTATCATAAGCATCTTGAAGTGGTTAAGGTTAAAGTGGTAAAGCTGGAGTATATGCTTGACGAAGTATAAGTTGGCAATCTCATGCCCCTTGAATACGAGGGCCACACCTCATGCATACTCAACTTTGGGTCCAAGTAAGTTCTTGTCACTGTAAGTATTTGCATATCATGGAGAACCGCCAACGGGGTACCCCTTGCACATTGTACATGAGCTTTCCCATAACGAAAATGACAAGGCAAGCAGACAATGAGCATCTCAGCAATTCTTCTTATGTACCATGGGAATATGGTGCTTTTTTCTCTCTTTCCTCTTTTCTCAATGTGTCTCTTTTTTATAAGAAGAATGCTTCATATATGTCACTATGGTGATGCTGCAAGTTTCCACCATGGTTAGGCATGGCTTAGGCTAGCGGCCCAGGCGTTTCTCTAACACAGGATACAAACTCCATGGACTTACAAGTTCCCTCTTTATTTCACACCGGTGACATCCATAGACAAAAGAACATGATATCAACTGAGTAAAACAAGGTACAAGTGCAATGTTGAAAATGTTCCACGTGACAGCACGGTTCTGCTAATTCCAACTTATAAGTGCAAGCATATACAACAAAGTTGTCACAATGGTTCAAGTTTATTAGGGGCAAAGAATAAAGTGTGCCATCAAGTTCGTGAGGGCTTTAATCACTAAGTTTTCACATAACAAAATAGTTTTTAATTGGAAAATAGTTGAAAACAAGAATATACTTGAAATGGTGTAACACACCATGCATAGGAATTTATAGTGGACACTTTGGAATAACTTGGTTTCTTGGGAGTTGAAAGCATGAGTAGAACTTACTCATACAAGTGGAGGCTAGCAAAAGACTGGGAGCAACCAACTAAGAGAGCAATAATGGCCATAATCATGCAATGCAACAAAGCAAACTAATCAAAGCAAAGAGTGGTACTACAATTCAAGGACTAAATGATCGTAGAGGCTAATGGTGACTTGTCATAGTCATAACATGCTGTGAGCATGTGCCAAGTCAACTCAAGCAAAACATCAAAGGAGAATACCACAATACTATGCTTTTGCATGCTAAAACAACGCATAATTTCTTCAATGCACACTAAGAAATCCCAATTGTTTGGAACAAGACATGATACAACAATAATAACTAAGCATAATGCTAAAACAACACCTAGCATGTCATGCTAAAGTCTATGGCACAGTCAATGCAAGCTCCTCTTGTATTTCAAGCAAGAACTTACTACTCCTTTCCAAACACCAAATAAACTTATTTGCAAAACAACACAGAGAGAACGGGGGTCCAAACTAAGCAAAGCAAACTAAAAAAACTAAGCAAAGAAAACTAAAATGAAGACGCTCCAAGAACAACACAACTGTGCATGAAATAATAAAAATGAAGTGTGTAGACAGACCTGAGCTTTTTATTGATGAAGAAGGGGATGCCTTGGGCATCCCCAATATTTGACGCTTGTACCTCTTGGATATTTCTTGGGGTGACACTACGGTGGAATCCCCAAGCTTGAGCTTTTGTACATTCTTCATCTCATTGCATCATTCTCTCTCTACACCTGAAAATTTTCCTTCATACAAAACTTCACACAATCTTCATTAGCAACATGAGCTTATTCAAAATATATCAGACCACTAGCAAAGCTTTGGAACAGCAAGGCTTTTCACTAAAAACATAATCTAATATAGTAAACCCTTCAAATAAACTCAATTTACCTGAATAGAGCTCAAAAAGGAATCAATAAGATGCAAATGCAAATAATGGCAGAAATCTGTCAAAACAGACCAGCAGGTAGAAACGATTTTTTTGAATGTCTTCTGTTGCTCAAATCAAAAAGTGTTGAACTAATGAAAGTTAGATAACATACTGGGCGATTTATTCGTAAATGTTGAGCTCAATCCGAGTTACAGAGCCTCCTCACGAATTTGTTTGGTGGAGGACAGAAATCTGTTTCGGGACAGCAACTCCCCAAATCTTACTTCCCTCTCATTAGAGGTCATTCTTGGCACAAAAAGAAAACAAAAAGGATAAGGAGAGGTCATTACAGAAGTAGTAACTTCCAAGACTCAAGGAAACTCTTGTGTTATCTCCCAACAAGTAATTTTCTTTTATGCCTTTAAGTTAGGCACAAGAAGCAAGAAGAATCAAGTATTTTCAAATGAAGAAGCATTAACATCAAACCTTGCTTTAAAAGGAGGAGAAAAAACAACTTATCTCTCCTCATTGGGAAGTGTTCAATACCTTTCTTGAATGAAAAATGATATTTGATGGTGCCTTCTTTCATATCAATGATGGCACCAACTGTTTTAAGAAAAGGCCTTCCCAAAGTAATAGGACAAGAAGCATTGTATTCAACATCCAAAATAGAGAAATCAACAAGGACATAAGCATTGTTAACCATAATGAGAACATAATTAATACTCCCCATGAGTTTCTTCTTAGCATTATCATTGAGTGGGACATTCAAATAACAATCTTCTAATGTTGGCAAATCAATCATTTCATAAATCTTCCTAGGCATAATAGATACACTAGAACCAAGATCACATGAAGCTTTGAGATCAAATTCATTCACTTTCATATTAATAATGGGTTCCCAACTATCTTCTACTTTCCTAGAAATAGAAGCTTTGTGTTTTATCTTCTCTTCCTTAATCTTAACAAGTGCATCTGTAATGTGTTTGGTAAAGGCAACATTCATATCACTAGCATCAGGACTTCTGGCATGCTTTTGTAGGAAGATAATCACTTCAGAAATATTGCAACCATCAATGTCAAATTCAAACTTAGCATCACTAGTGGTAGGCATAGTAGGAGGAGGAATAGGGGCTACTTGTGGTTTTGTGGTGATAGTGCACACACTAATGTTTCTATGAATTTCAGCTTCCCTTTCCCACTTAGAATGAAGTTGAGCTAACAGCCTGACATTTTCATCAATAGTAACTTGTATGGCATGAGAAGTAGCAAAGGTGTTTTCCATAGATTCAGGTTTAGCAGCCATTTTATTAACCAAGGAAGCTTGAGCTTCAGACAAAGAGGATATATTTTTCTCAATAGTTAAAAACTTTTCCTCTATAGTCTTATTGAAAGTGGTTTGTTTACTAATAAATTCCTTGAGCATTACTTCAAGTTTAGAGGGGGCACTTCTAGCATTATTGTAAGAGCTTCCATAAGAGTTTCCATTATTAGGAGGATAAGGCCTATAATTGTTGTTGCTACCAAAATTATTCCTATAGGCATTGTTGTTGAAATTGTTGTTTCTAATGAAGTTCACATCAACTTGCTCTTCTTGAGCAACCAAAGAGACTAAGGGAACACTATTAGGATCTAGAGGAGCTTTCCCATTAACAAGCATAGCCATAATAACATCAATCTTTTCACTCAAAGAGGAAGTTTCCTCAACAAAATTTACCTGCTTACCATGTGGGGCTCTCTCAACGTGCCATTCAGAGTAGTTAACCATCATATTATCAAGGAGCCTTGTTGCATCACCCAAAGTGAGGCCCATGAAGGTACCTCCAGCAGCAGAATCCAACAGGTTTCTTGAGGAGATGTTCAAACCTGCATAAAAACTCTGGTGACATGGTTATACCCTACGGGTACACTACCTTAGCATACCTGGTCCAGCCCAAGGAAGGCCCACAAGAATATGCGCCATCCAATGAAGACTTTCGGGTGGCCAGGGCCCATGACGCCTTCGGATCCTTGGAGAACAAGACTAGAGTAGATAGAATATTCAAAGGGGCAAACCCTAAAACCTGTAACCGAATCGATCTGTGCCTGAGACCTGCCTACCTCTATATAATGGTCAGGAGGGCTCGACGAGGAGGATCTCTCTCGCATACCACCGCATACATACCTCCATGCCAGATTGCATCTGCGCACCCCGGTAACTTTCGGTTCCGCCGTAATCAAGAGCAGACAAGCAGGAGTAGGGTTTTCCCTCTGGGGGCCTGAACCTGGGTAAACCTCGTGTCCCCGTGTTGCTTGTTTTCTAACCGTTCCACGATATCCAGCATCCCCATCTTCTCCAAAACCCAAGTCCATAACAATGGGCATTGACGGGATTAAACCTCGTCAATTGGCGCCGTCTGTGGGAAGTGGGGGCGCTGATTGTGCGATCGTGACGGTCTCAACCAAAGCGATCTACAACTCCGCAGCGACGGAGAGTCAACTCCTCTTTGTCGCCTTCGACTTCATCGCCCAGTCGCCAGCCACCCTGAAGGACTTCGAGCCCGTTGGCGACGGACTCAAGATCATGTTCGGGAGCTTCTGCTTCCAGGTGGGGCAGACCGGCACTCTCCGCCTCCTAGAGAGGGTGCCCCTGCCGTCGATCAGGCCTGCTTCGTGGGCTCCACACCCCATGCTACGAACATCACCATTGATAGATGAGTTCTATGACAGCAGCAGTTGCAACTCAGATCTATGCGATCCACAATCCGATGAAGGGACCTACGGTTCCGGATCCAAAAGCTGCGGTAGCAGCAATCCAATCTACGAGCGCTACCAGTGCGCTGCAGTTATCCAGAGTGACGTGGATCATGAGCACAACCCGCCACCCAACCCGCAGGGTAGAAACGGCGGGAACAGAAGAAGTCAGTCCCCCCACCCAACGGGAATGACACTGATCGGGTCATCCACCTTAGCGAGGAAGGATGGGCTCAAGCACGCGAAGCCGTAGCAGGCAACAAGATCCTGCCCGCAGATGCCTCACGGGACCTGCTGATGGCATACCACATGCTCCTAATCGAGGAGCACAAGAAGCAGGTGAAGATGCAAGAGGTGCTTGACAAACGCAAGCAAGCAGCCTCGGAGTCCAATGCGCGGCGAGCTGCGCTCTCCGCCATAGGCATCGGCTCCAGCTCGCACGACAACCATGGAAACAAGCACCGTTCTCGCACAGAGAACATGGATCCCAAGGCACGTCGTGAGGTGACTCGGGCCCTCAACGCGTCCTTCATGGAGATGGATGCCGATGGCAACGTCATCCCGAAGACAGCGCAAGCTGCAATCATGGCGTCCACCGCGTACCTCGCGTCCCATCCACCTCCGGAGGGGGACCCGAAAAGGGCCATGCATAAGTCCGCGCTAACCGGACTCAGACTCGTTGGAGCTGCGCTCCACGGAGAAGCTCCTGCGGAGCCAAAAAAGAAGGCTGCGGTCAGGTTCAACCGCAGCCCCACGCCCTCATCCGAAGATGAAGAGAACGACCTTCCTCGAAGGAACAAGAGCTCGCGCCGCCGCAGCCACGATTACGACGCTCGAAGCGAGCTAACCCAGCGCAAGATCGACAAGGCACGCGCCAAGCGCGTATGCTCGTCTGAATCCGAGGAGGATGACGACGAAGGAGAACTCTGCGGAGCCCTATGCTTCAGCAGATCTGTTCGGCGGACACGGATGCCGTGGAACTTCAAGCTTCCTTCGGACACTCCGAAGTTCGATGGCACACAGGACCCCAAGGCGTGGCTGAGCGACCACCTGTCGTCCGTCAAGCTACACAACGGAAACAAGGAAACCGCCATGCAATGCCTTCAGCTGCAGCTGACATGCGCAACTTGGATCTAGCTTAGCAGCCTATCCTTGGGAGCTGGCGTATAGTTTCGTTCAAAACTTCAAGGGCACCAGCAAGAGGCCTGCCTCGATCGAGGAGCTGCGGGCCTGCACCCAACAAACAGGCGAATCCATTTGCTCGTACATACTGCGCTGGTCCAACACCAAGAACTCCGCTGCACACATATCTGAGGAGAGAGCTATCGACGCCTTCAAGGACGGCGTCAAACGCCAGGTCTTCAAAGAAGAACTTGGGCCCGTCAAGCCCAAGACACTCGACCACCTCATGGACATCGCCAACAGGTGGGACGATGGCGAGGACTCCATCCACCGAGCGCACTCGGAGTAGGAAGATGACTACGGCCGGCGATGTGAGCGCCGTAGCAAGAGAAGATCACGCGTCTACGGCGATCGCGATGGACCCGACATGGTCGCGGCTGGCTACGCCGACCGCCGCAGCGACGGCAACCGCAGAAACGATGGATACCGTGGAAGCAACTTCCGCGACGGAGGACGCCCAACGCAGTCATGGCAATGTCGTGGTCGTGACGACGGACCCTCAGCATACGACAAACTGTTGGGTCCATGCACCATCCACTTCTACATCAACAAGCATGATGGTAAGAAGAAGGCAAGCCACATGCTCAAGGACTTCCGCGAGTTCCAGAAGCTCAGTGAGAGCATGGCCCAGATGAGGCAGCAAGCCCCGAACCCTGGATACGGGAATGCACCTGCACGAGGTGAGATCGCACATGGAGCTCCTCCACCACCACCTGTGGGACCTTCGAACCACCCAATCGCACCCGCGCAGAATAACGGTGGGCACGGGTACCCCGCGCCAAAAGGATCGCTGATGATCCAAAAAGGGCACCCAAGAAACAGGGTGCAGAAGAAAATCACCCGCCAAATTACCCTGGCCGTGACCGCTCCGCCCGCCATCCCTGATTACCTCAGCGGATCGGAGTATTGCATCACGTTCAGCCGTTCAGATCATCCTTGCCAGGTGCCTCGCCCATGTCATGCTGCCCTGGTGCTCGAGGCGCAGATCGGAGGGTTCGACATGAGCCGCGTCTTCATGGACGGTGGCAGCAGCATCAATCTGATTTTCGCCAGTACCTTGGCAGCAATGCGGATCCCGCTGTGCAGCCTGGAACAATCTGATAGAACGTTCCACGACATCGTCCCATGGAAGGGTGTATTCCCCCTAGGAAAGATATGGCTCGACTTCATCTTGACCAAGCGGATAACTTCGATCTGGCGACTCGAGTTCGAAGTGGTGGACTGGCCATCACAATACCATGCCATCCTCGGGCGCGTGGCATTCACACGATTCCTGGCAGTACCGCACTATGCGTACCTGCTACTCAAGATGCCAGGACCCAGGGGCGTCATCACGGTCCACGGGAGCTTCACCCGATCGGACCACTGCGATAGGGACTTCAACTCCCAGTCATTCGGCACGCAGGAGGAGCTCGTAAGGCTCCGCGAGGTGATGCACACGGGCACCCCGATCGCAAGGCAGACGCACCGAGATGTCGCCGACTCCACCGTCAACACAAAGAAGGTGCAGGACCATCCGATGGATGCCTCCAAGACGGTGCTGATCGCCAACGACCTCAGCTCCACATAGGAAAGCGCGCTTGTCGAATTCCTCCGTGAGCGCTGGGAAATCTTCGCCTGGTGTCCTACGGACATGCCAGGAGTTCCCAGGGAATTCGCCGAGCACGCACTCAATATCTTTCTAGACGCCAAGCCCGTCAAACAGTCCATCCGATGACTATCCGAACCATGGGCCAAAGCAATCGGAGTTGAAGTCAATAGACTACTCGACGCAAACTTCATCAGGGAGATCAAGGAGAGCGAATGGCTCGCCAACACCGTGATGTTCCCCAAAAAGGACACGGACATCCTGCGGATGTGCGTGGACTTCACATTGCTGAACAAGCACTGCCCGAAGGATCACTTCCCTCTCCCTCGGATCGATCAGATCATTGATTCAACTGCAGGATGCGAAAAACTCTCCTTCCTCGATGCCTACTCAGGCTACAACCAGATCCGACTAAAGGTCGAAGATCAGGAGAAAACAACGTTCATCACGCTGTTCGGAGTGTTTTGCTACAACACAATGCCCATCAGGCTGAAGAACGTAGGCGCCATGTACCAACGGTGCATGCAGGCATGCCTGAAGGACCAGATCGGCCGCAACATCCAAGTCTATGTCGACGACATAGTCATCAAAACAAGGTAGGCCAAGACGCTCATCGACGATCTCCACGAGACGTTCGATAACCTCGATCGATACAAGATCAAGCTAAACCTAGAAAAATGCGCCTTTCGCGTCCCATCTGGTCAGCTGCTAGGCTACTTCATCTCCCAGCGAGGGATCGAGGCGAACCCGAAGAAAATCCGGGCCATAATGGCCATAGAGAAGCCGAAGAACCTTAAGGGCGTCCAACAGCTTGCCGGGCGAATCGTGGCATTGAGAAGGTTCATCAGCCGCATGGTCAAAAAAGCTCTGTCGTTCTACCAGCTGCTACGCAAGGTAGACAAATTCGAGTGGACGCCCGAGGCGGACGATGCACTCGAAGATCTAAAGTGGCTGCTATCTACCTTGCCCGTCTTGGTCACGACAAAGGAACGCGGGCCTTTACTGCTGTACGTAGCCGCCACACACCAGGTGGTAAGCACCGTACTGGTGGTCGAGCGACCCAAAGAAGGCAAGACCCATGGGGTCCAACGCCCAATCTACTACCTCGGAGAATGCGGCCAAACAAAACAGAGGTACCCTCACTACCCGAAACTCGCCTACGGCGTGTTCATGATGGCTCGTCGGCTGAGCCACTACTTCCAGGAACATCAGGTGATGGTCATCAACGAGGCACCCCTGAACAGCATCCTGAACAACCCGGAGGCCACATAACGTGTGGCTCTGTGGGGCATCGAGCTGTCACCTCTAGACATCATCTACGAGAAGCGCCACGCGATCAAGTCTCAGGTCCTTCCATACTTCCTCGTCCACTGGATGGAACTGCAGCTGCCAGACACGCCGGACATGACATAGTCTTGGACGATGCATTTCGACGGCTCCAAGCGCGAAGCCAGAGTAGGAGACGGGGTCATACTGACCTCCCCGCAGGGTGACAAGATGAAGTACGTCCTCCGGATGAAATTTCGAGCTTCCAACAATGAGGCCGAATACGAAGCCCTCATCCACGGCATGAGGATGGCCAAGATTTGCGGCGCGACGCGCCTGGTCATGTACGGAGACTCGAACCTCATCGTCCAGCAGACGATGAACGAGTGCGATGCACACGCCGCCAACATGATTGCGTACCGCGCACTCTACAATGCACTCGAAGGAGACTTTGACAGCTTCAAGCTTCGACACATTGGGAGAGAAAGTAACGAAGAGGCCGACAGACTCGCCAACATCAGCTCCACCTGCGCATGGGTGCCACCAGGTATGTTCCTCAAACAGATCTGCGTGCATCCATCAAACGGAAATTCCCAAAGGTATCACCCAAAGAAGCAGAGCACTCGGGGGCTGCGCTACCTGACGGTCAGGAAGGACCCAAAAAACTCGACACAGAGGTCGCAGTGGTCAACCTGATGCAGGTCATGGCAATCGATGAGACTTGGACACAGCCATACCTCAGGTACCTGATAGACGGAGAACCACCTGATAGCCCGATAGATGCCCGACACATATCTCGCCGGTCCAAGGCCTTCACCATCATCAATGGCGAGTTGTACAAGCGCAGCATTTCGGGTGTAATCCAAAGGTGCGTCACCATCGGTGACGGCAAAACATCCTCCAAGACATCCATGAGGGCATCTGCGGCCATCATGCGGGTAGCCGCGCCCTTGTCGCCAAAGCTCTACAAGCCGGATTTTACTAGCCAACGGCCATGAACGATGCCAAGGACATCGTCCGAAGATGCAATGGGTGCCAGAGGTTCGTCGACAAACCGCACGCACCCGGATCAGAGCTTAGGCCCATACCTCTGGCCTGGCCTTTCGCCCAATGGGGGCTCGATATGATTATGAAACTGCCAAGGTCCTCGAAAGGAGGTCACGTCTACCTCCTGGTCGCAGTCGACAAATTCACCAAGTGGATTGAGGCCATGCCCGTCACTAACCAAAAGGGCAAAATTGCCATAAAGTTCTTTGAATCCATTGTCTACAGGTTCGGCGTGCCGCATAGCATCATCACCGACAACGGGTCGAACTTCATCTCCAAAGAATTACAGGACTTCTGCGAAGAACTCGGAATCAACATCACATATGCCTCTGTGGCGCACCAGCAAATGAACGGGCAGGTCGAAACGGCCAACGGCCTCGTCGGTGCTGGCATCAAGAAGCGCCTAATGAGCCCACTTGAGCGACTCGCAGGAGCCTAAACACATGAGCTACCCTTGGTACTCCGGAGCTTGCGCACGACACCGAACAGCTCAACTGGATACACGCCCTTCTTCATGGTGCACGGAGCCGAAGCCGTGCTACCAGCAGAGGTACGCCATAAGGCCCCATGGGTCGTCGCCTACAGCAAAGCCGAATCAACGGCCGCACTCGAAGACGCCGTCGACACACTCGACGAAGCGTGTGACATAGCAGCAACTCGATCAACGGTGTATCAACAGAGCCTCCGCAACTACCACAGTCGACGGCTGCGTCCAAGGTCCTTCGTCGAAGGAGACCTAGTCTTGCGACTCAAGCAAGAGTGAACGAAGAAATTCGATTCACCATGGGAAGGACCCTACATTGTCACTGAAGTCATCCCAGGTGGCGCCTATCGCCTCAAGCACGTGGAGTCCGGAGTAGCATACTCCAACCCATGGAACATCGCACAATTGCAACGCTTGTACCCCTAGCTACATCCCTCTTTTACTTTCAATAAGGCTATTCAGCCAAGGCTACTCGGCCGAACAATGTACCTCCTCGTTACGATATGAATAAAGCTAAGTGTCTCGCACCAAAAAATTTCGTCTATTATTCGCATTTTTATTCATGTTACAACACACTCGGGGGATCCCCTCACCTCACGACTTCGTCGACTGAGAAAAACGCGTGTACACCTGAGTAGCTGACCACGTCAGGCTAACGAAAAGGAGATGCACACAAACAAAGCACAACATGCTAACAACAACAAACCTTTACAACAAAGGGCATGACACGCCCAGTCGAATAAATATAAATTTTACATCTATCTTTTTACAGGACCTACCTATTCTGAAGAATCACCTGCGCACGCTGCTCAAATAGGTCTACAATTTGTTCGGCATACTTCCTTACAGCCGCATAATGTGGACGCATATCCTACACACCGCCATCCGGCCGAAGAGGCGGCCTAGCTGCCACAACATTAAGGTCCACATCAGGACAATGTAGCCGCATGAGGGAAAGTGCAGCCTTTACCCCTGTAACTAGCTGATTCCGCACTAGCTCCCTGACATGATGCACACCCCAAAACTTTGCCAGCAGGCCCCATAGAGTCGACGGTGCCTCATCTAGGGGAAACATCACGTGAAGAATCGACGCAAACGAAGCCTTCACTTGATGCAGCACCCGCGACACCTGGTGAACACGATCCTGCAGAGTCGCAAGGACCATGGCACGATCGCGGTCCATCCAGAAAAAACCACCGGCCTCCATGTCCTGCTGGGTCAGGCAGTTGATCCAAGCAGCAACGCGCTCCTTTTCCTCCTTAGGAACAAGGTTAGCACCTGCAACAATGGCAAAGTAAGATGACTGGCCAGCAGCCGCATTCGAAACAAGGAGCAGCAACTCGAAAAACTTACATTGAAGCTGTTCGGCCAGACGATGCAACTCCCCCATCAAATACTCCTCTCTGGCAGCACCCTGCTCCGCCTTCGACTTCCAAACGTCGGCGTGGCCGCGCACTCCAAGAAATTCTTTCTCAAGACTATGGATGCGGTCACGAAGAAACAAAAGCTGCGACGCACCATCCAAAGATGGACGCAGCTGTGGCGCGGTCGAAGTACTAACGGGATCATCACCCGAAGGTCCCTAGGTGAAAAGAAGGCAACGATATGAACAAACACTCAAATGGACAAGGAACTCGAAGATTCATTATATTCAGCAAAAAGCCACTGCGTGGCACAAGGATTGTTCATAGACATAATTACAACAAAAGAAACAAAAGCTATCCTACAACTACAATACCTAAGAGGCCGCATCCTGGGTAGTCTCGGAACCAGACTGCCTAATCTTGGCCTCCCCCTGCTGCCTCAGCGCGTACTCAGCCAGCATGTCAATCAACTTCGGCCCATAATGTTTACAACGGGCAGCATAGAGGGCAAAGGCTACCTCAGATCTGTCAACAGCCGTCGGCATCTGGGAGGTGACCCGATGAAGATCCAGCTCCGCTCCAGACACCAGGGCCATCGCCAGCCCGACGGATGCATCGATGCCTTTCTGCTTGCGCTTGTACGCTACAGGCGCGTCGGCTGACAGCGCATCCGCCAGTGAGTCGACATCATCGAGGGCGACGCCCTTGGGGACGAGCTCCTTGTAGAAGCGCCCAAGAACCTCCTTGGCCTTGGCGAGTGAGCCGACCATAGTACTGCAGCGGTCTTCGACCGCCGCAGTGGCATCATCCAGAGCACTTCCATGCTCCAGAGCACCATGGTCAAATTCGATGCCTGCGGCATCTATACAAATGGAAGAGGAAATGTGAAGAAAAGGAAATAGAAGAAAAGACAAGGAAGCCAACAAGGAAAAGACAAAACCACTCACCCGAAATAGCCTTGGCAGCCGCCATCAGCTTGTCGTCTACCTCCTTCTCGCGCGAGGCCGCAGCGGTGGCGAGTTGCTCCTCGCGGTCCATAACCTCCTGCTATAGGCGCTCCTTGGCCACAGTTGTGTTGGCTAGCTCCTTCTCGAGGCAGTCCTTCACACCAACAGCGTCCTCGGCCTTCTTCTCCGCTCGCCCAAGGCTCTTTTTGAGAGCATCAAGCTCGCGGAGGGTGGTAATGTTGTCCTCTGCAAACAGCAGAACACTTATTAGATCGAAGAAAAGGAAAATAGAAGAAGACACAAAAATACCAAGCCATGAACGTACCCTGAAGCTGCTTAAAGCTGGCCTCCAAAGCCAGGTGCTGCTGCACCAGTTGGTTGGCGCCTTGCACAAAAGGCTACAAAAAGACACTACTCGTCAAAAGAAAGGCTCGGGGGCTACGCCCAAAGAACGAGCAAGATAGAATACACACACAAAAAGAACGCTTGGGGGCTCCCCTAGAGGCAAGTACAAAAAAAAAGAAAAAAAAGGCATGATCAGCAGATCACCCGAAAGAGGCTCGGGGGCTCCCCCCGAGGCACGAAGAAAAATGATTAGCAGAACATCCGAAAAGGCTCGGGGGCTCCCCCTGTGGTAGAAAAAAAAAGATCTTACGTGGTTAGACGGCGACTCTGAAGGTTCGCCTGCAATCTTCTGAGGGACAACCACCCGAACCTCCTGCGAAGAAGGGTTTGTAGCAGCACCCTCAGAGGTGGCCACCGTCTGAGGAGGAGGAGGAGCAACCTTCGACTCCGCCACCATCTCCCGAGCACCATCGCTGAAGGAGCCGTCGGAAGAATGGCTCCAAAAGAAAACATCAAACAAGAGCAATCAAGCAAAATCAAACGAAAGCAAAAGGCAACTGGAAAAACTTACGACTCGAAATCGTTCAAGTCGAAGATAGGCGGGGTCCTCCTACCCTTCTTCTCTTCCTTCTTCCGCTTCGCTGGCGGGTGCGGCGCTACAGCCCGCACGGGAACGACAGGAAATAGGAGAGGAAGAGCCCCCATGATCCCCACTGTGACGCTCAAGGCACAGCGGGTCCCTAGGCGTCGGCGGAGTCAAAGCATCTGACGTTTCACTCGAGCTCCGCGTCCGCTTCCAAGTCTGCTCCTCGCTAGACTCAAAAGCCTCCTCAGCCGGCGACCGCGCCGAAGGAAGCTCAGACATGGAGTCCACTACCTCATTGTCCGGTGCATCCGGAAACAGTTCGGGTAGTGGCGGCGACATGCCCGACACTTTGAACTCCTGTGCAATAGGAAAAGAAAATTTGTAAGCACACAAGCAAATACAAGGAAAACGCAGTCGAAAAAAGCGCTACACGCACGTCCCAGATCTACACCTGCGAAACCGGACGAGAAGCAGCGAATGGAGGAGTCAACGACTTCCCCAGAATATCCTCTCCAGCCTTGTAGTTTAGCAGCGGACGAAGAATCCTGTCGAGATACCCCTTGGAAAACTCCTCAGCCGAAACCCTAGTCGGATCACGATGACCAGAATAAAGGAACATCGGGTGTGCCCTAGCCTGGAGCGGCTGCACCCGACGTTTAAGGAAGGTGCGGATGATATCCACACCATTCACCTCTTTATCCGGAATCAACTGGAGATCCTCCAACCGACGATAGAGCCCCTCTATCTCCGCCACCTCGCCATCCAATATCTGGTTCTTCCAGGACCTCTTCGGCTCGATTTTCTGGGAGGGGTCAAAAGGAGCAAGGCCAAATTTCTGTCCGGCTACTGTGGAGTCACGGATGTAAAACCACCGCCTCCGCTAGTACTCGACAGACTCGGACATAGAAAAAATAGAATAAAAGCAAGTTGGATTTAAGGGAAATGATACAACCCCCAATGGGATAAACACCATCAGAGCCAAATTGCCTCTTCACGGAATAGAGCTTCCGGAAGAGGACAAAGTGTGGCTCGATACCGAGCCAGCACTCGCAGAATGTGATGAAGCAGGCGACATGAAGAAGAGAGTTTGGGGAAAGATGATGAAGCTGGATGCCATAAAGAAAAAGCAATCCACGGAGAAAATCGTGGATTGGGAAAGAAAGGCCCCGAAGGACAAACGCGATCAACATGAACCGAAACCCAGCGGGAGGACGAGGAATTACCTCGTCGCCGGGGCTCTGACGGCCTCCCTATCCTGCGGGATAAGACCTCGCTCACGGAGCTTGCGGAGGTCACCCTCGCGCGTCTCCGATCGCCGCCAGCCACCATCGGTGACGCGAGTGGCGGTGGAACCCTTTTTTCCGCCGGCGGTCGCACTAGTGCCAACTGCAGTGGAGGACTTCTTGGGCTTCCCCATCGTAGTGCGGCAGCGACGATGATGAGCACGTAGAATCAAAGATGGAAAAGTGCGAGGAAATTCCAGAGCACAACGAGGAAAACTCAAGAAGATGAAAGTAGTGAAACAAGAATGGCTGTGGTGAAAACAAATTCACCTTTCCCCAATGATTATAAGGACGAAGACGATGCATGACGACCGTCCATAGGGAAGACCTAGAGCCAACATTCAGATCTGACTGTCCACGTGTCAGCCTAACAACGAACCGTCGCTCACACGCTGTCCAATAAGCACGGAAATCGAGGCGACGCCGTAATTATCTCCACGCCGCGCGTGACCAGCCAACTCAAATTCAGAAGGTGGGACCCATGTTCGTTCAGTCACGTCATCTGTGGCGCACCACACGCTTGAGGTCACCGATCGTCAGTACTAACATTATGAAAAGCTATACTAGCAACGGTTACAATTCTTTGGCTGCACAGCTAAGAGTACTCACTCGAATCTAAGATTCGATTAACTACTCGGGGGCTATTCCTATCAGGAGCGCTGGCCGCGCACCCGAAAAATAATCAAAAAAATATACCATGGAACTATTCTTTGAGTCCCACGTCGAGTTTACGACTCAACTACGGACTTGGGGGCTACTCCCATAGGGAGGGCGGATTAAAGCATCCGAAAAATTTGTGTCCTACGGACCTATAAGTCAAAATTAAAGTCCCTGCTCGAGTCTACTACTCGAACAGACACTCGGGGGCTACTCCCATAGGGAGCGCTGGTCGCGCACCCTATGAATTCTTCGACTGCGATCATTCGGATCACCACGCAAAAACCTTTCTGCAACTCTGCCCCAATTAAACGCTAAGCAAGTAACATCCTCCTTGGCCACCCGAAACACCTCCGCGGTGATAAATATTCGGATGCTGTGTCTGCAACACAAAGATAAGACCTACAAATATCATTTTATGGACTGGCAACGCACACGACTGCGCTCTGCTAGCCAGCAGGCGTGATGATGAAAAATCCCGACGGACGCGTTGGGTACATCATTTAAAATTCACTGGAATTCCACTCCTGTAAGTCCTCCGTGGCCTGAGTCGAATTACGCCAGCATATGTTCCGGGTTCGAGTCGAGGGACTCGAATCTGAAGAAGATCGTGTTGTTTTGTCCTAAGACAGTTAACTGACCCTGATCCGTCGAGAGAGTCAGGCACACGCATCAACAATCCCTACACGCTCAAATCATTCTCTAGCAAACAGAGATAGCTCCACCCGAAAGATTGAAGAGTCCTCAGCCGAATCTATGATTCGACTGAACACTCGGGGGCTACTGGCATGGTTATACCCTACGGGTACACTAACTTAGCATACCTGGTCCAGCCCAAGGAAGGCCCACGAGAATATGCGCCAGCCCATGAAGACTTTCGGGTGGCCAGGGCCCATGACGCCTTCGGATCCTTGGAGAACAAGACTAGAGTAGATAGAATATTCAAAGGGGCAAACCCTAAAACCTATAACCGACTCGATATGTGCCTGGGACCTGCCTACCTCTATATAAAGGTCAGGAGGGCATGACGAGGAGGATCTCTCTCGCATACCACCTCATAGACACCTCCACGCTAGATTGCATCTACGCACCCCTGTAACTTTCGGTTCTGCCATAATCAAGAGCAGGACAAGCAGGAGTAGGGTTTCCCTCCGGGGGCCTGATCCTGTGTAAACCTCGTGTCCCCGTGTTTCTTGTTTGCTAACCGTTCTGCGATCTCCAGCATCCCCATATTCTCCAAAACCCAAGTCCATAACAATGGGCATTGACGAGATTAAACCTCGTCATCTGATAATCATCCAAGTAGTGAGTCCACGAGTAGGGCAATTTTTAACCAAAGATTCCATTCTTTCCCAAGTAGGAGCAACATGTTCACTATCAAGTTGTTTAAATTTCATAATGTCACTTCTCATAGCAATAATATTAGCAGGAGGATAGTACTTTCCAATAAAAGCCTCTTTGCACTTAGTCCAAGAATCAATACTGTTTTTAGGCAAAGATAGCAACCATTATTTAGCTTTTCCCCTTAAGGATAAAGGAAAAAGCCTGAGCTTAATAATATCTCCATCTACATCCTTATACTTTTGTATCTCACAAATTTCAACAAAGCTATTAAGATGGGCAGCAGGATCATCAGAACCAGCACCATAAAATTTCTCTCTCATCACAAGATTCAACAAAGCAGGCTTAATTTCATAAAAGGTAGCATGAGGAGTAGGTGGAGCAATAGGTGTGCTTAGGAAATCATTTTTGTTGGTGCTAGTGAAGTCACATAACTTGGTGTTCTCACTAGAGTTCATTTTGGCAAAGGTGGGCAAGCCAAAAAAAGCAGTAGCTAGAGAAGGAACTAATTTTTTTGTGTTTTTGAATAAGGCAAGCAAACCAAACTAGACTAATATTTTTGGGGTTTTTGAGAAGA
The DNA here is from genome assembly GCA_023614405.1 of Avena insularis. Taxonomy (NCBI): domain Eukaryota; kingdom Viridiplantae; phylum Streptophyta; class Magnoliopsida; order Poales; family Poaceae; genus Avena; species Avena insularis. The sequence goes on along the minus strand of CM042691.1, from coordinate 156,357,230 downwards.
GGCAAACAAAAGAAACAAAGAAAACTAAAAACAAAGTAAAGACAAAGGAAGTGAAGGACTCCCCTAGTGAAGATGTCCTTAGCCTCCCCGGCAATGGCACCAGAAAATAGCTTGATGGCGCCCACCACTTGTCGTGGTACGCTTCGTTGGAAACCCCAAGAGCAAGGTATGAAGACACAGCAGCAAGTTTCCCTCAGTAAGAAACCGAGGTTATCGAACCAGTAGGAGGAAGGAAACGTCACACGGGTGTTGCAAGCAACGCGGAGACCTACACACAACACAAACTCAAGACTTTTCCCCAACGAATCAGTGAGGTTGTTAAGCTCATCGGTTTGCTATAACAAAGGATTAAACGTATGGTGTGGAAGGTAATGGTTTGCAACAAGTAAACAGGTGATAGTGGAAGATGTATCAATGGTAAAGATTGGACCGAGGTCCATAGTGTTGGAGATATGCCCTAGAGGCAATAATAAAAGTGGTTATTATTATATCTTTGTGTTTATGATAAATGTTTACATTCATGCTATAATAGTATTATCTAGAAACATTAATACTTGTGTGATTTGTAAACTAGATTAGAGTCCCTGGTAAATCCAATTTACAATACTAGCTTGTTGATTAATAGATGATCGTGGTTTCTCGATCATGAACATTGAGATGTTGTTAATAACAAGATCATATCATTAGGAGAATGGTATGATGGACATACTCCTATAGATAAGCGTAGCATAAAGATCAAGTCATTTCAATAGTTTGTTTGCTATAAGCTTTTTGATACCTAGTAACCTAATTCCTTCGACCATGAGATCATGCTAATCACCATCACCGGAAGGATGCTTTGATGACATCAAACACCACACCGTAACTGGGTGGATATAAAGGTGGCATTGAGTGTTCGAAAAGTATGGGTTGAGGCACATGGATCAAGAATGGGATTTGTCCATCCATATGACGGATAGATATACTCTGGGCCCTCTCGGTGGAATGTCATCCAATTAGCTTGCAAGCATGTGACTGGCTCACGAGGTATCACATATCACGGGAACGAGAAAAGAGTACTTATTGGTAACGAGGTTGAACTAGGTATGCAGAGATACCGACGATCAAAACCTCGGATAAGTAAACTATCGTGAGACAAAGGGAAATTGGTATCGTATGTAAGTGGTTCATTCAATCGCAAAGTAATCGTAGAAATATGTGGGAGCCATATGAATATCCAGATTCCTCTATTGGTTATTGATCGGAGAAGTGTCTCGATCATGTCCGCATAATTCACGAACCGTAGGGAGACACACTTAAGGATTCGATGTTCTTTAGTAGATATGGAATGTTCGTAGGGATACCGAATGTTGTTCAGAGTCTCAGATGGGATCCAGGATATCACGAGGAGATCCGGAATGGTCCGGAGAATAAGATTCATATAAGGAAAGTCCGATTTCAGAGTTCGGGAAAGATTCCAATGGTTTCATCGGAGAGGTTCTAGAAGGGTCTAGAAGGTTCACCGGACCGGAAGGGGAATGGTCACTTGGTGTTGGCATTTGCAAGAGAGAAATAAAGCTCAAAATTGAATGTCCAACGGGAAGTTTGAAAAGTCAAACTGGAACAATGGTTTCCTATTGGGAGAAGAAACAAGTCCTTCTCTCAATCCAACTTGGGTTTGGGTTTGGATTCAAACCCACCCCTCCCAAGGCTGCCCCTCCTTCTCATAAATAGAGGGGGAGGGTTGCCCCAGCACTCCAAGCCCTTTCCCCTCTCCACCCGAGCAGCCGCCGCTGACCCGCCGCTAGCGCCGCCGCCGCCTTGCGCCACCGCGTTGCCGCCGCCTCGCGCCGCCGCCGACACCTCCTCCTCCTCCCGGACCTCTAAACCCTAGATCTCCGGGAAACCCTAATCCACCATAACTCGCACCGGCTTAGGCGAAGCCCTGCAGGATCTTCCCTCTAATTCCGACACCACCGTCGTGCTGCCGGAATCGCGAGGGGAGAACAACAACCTCCGTTGCCTGCTGGAACAAGGGAGAGGAAGGTATTCATCGAGTACCGAATGTGTGACCAACTGCAGAAGCGCTGCCGGAACGCAGCGCCGGAAGGATCGTCTATGCGATCTTGAGATTAGCAAGTGTACGACTATATCACCCACGAGAAACTGCTCTCGTTAACCGCTTTGGAATCTTCGAGGGTGAGTGCTTCTATCGACTCGTTGGTACAATCTAGTAGATAGATCTTGGCTTGTTTGTGTGCAGGCGGTAGAATTTTTTTGTTTTCCATGCTACGAACCCCTACAGTGGTATCAGAGCCAGGTCTATATGTAGATCTGTTGCACGAGTAGAACACAATGGTCATTGTGGGTGGTGGTGCTTTTATTATCAATTGCTTTTATGTACTTTGCATCTTGCGGTATGATGGGATGAAGCGGCCCGGGCTAACCTTACATTACATCGTTTATCAGACTTGCTCCACGCTTAACATGCAACTTGTATTGCATAAGTGGCTTTGCAGGTGTCTGTCTCTTCCATCATAGTATAGATTCAATGTACAACGGGCCCTTGATAGTTCAAACATCAACATTGTGGTTCTTGTTTGTAAGTTAGAACGACACTTATTAAAAGCCCCAAACCATGTAAAATATGCAAAGAAAATTAGAGGCGTCTAACTTTGTTTTGCAGGGGTGTGCTGTGATGTGATAGGGCCATGATTGTGATTATATATGATGTATGCAATGTTCCTTATTGTAAGTCGGCAACCGGCAGGAGCCATATGGTTGTATTTTAATTCCGTTAAGACCTGAGTGTCTATTCAAAGTAGTTGTAATAGTTGATGCTGGTGGACGACAACCATGAAGCAGCACCATTGACCTCGACGCCATACCGGTGATGATGGAGATCATGTTCGTGCTTGAAGATGGAGATCGGAAGCACAAGAAGAAAGGCCATATCATATCACATATTATGAATTGCATGTGATGATAATCCTTTATGCATCTTTTATTGCTTTGTTTGCGACGGTAGCATTATAAGATGATCCCTCAAGCACAAAATTTCAAGTTTTAAAGTGTTCATCCTTAGTAAGAACCATTGCTAAAGCTCATTGTTTTGAAGCACCACGTGATGATCAGGTGTGTTAGATTCTGCGAGTGTATACAACATGAGCAAGCTAGATTTGCTCATGCGGAAGCTAAGGTTTGATCTTGACGAGCCTAGCATGTACAAACATGGTCTCGAAACACGGATCACCGAAAGGTAAAGCATGCGTCATATAGTAGATATGATGAACATGTGGATTGTTCGCCATTGAAGCTACATCAACTCTCATGATGATCAGTTTTGAGGTGGTGGATTTGGTTCGTGTGATCACTAAAACAATTTGAGGGATATTGTTTTGAGTGGGAGTTCACCTAGATTAATTTAACTATTAATTAAACTCAATTTGTCATAAACTTAGTCTAAATTATTGCAAATATGTTGTAGATCAATGGAAGCCCCTACCATCAATTTTAATGCGTTCCTAGAGAAAGAAAAGTTGAAAAACAATAGAAGCAACTTCGCGGATTGGTTCCGCAATTTGAGGATTGTCCTCAATGCTGGTAATTTGACCTATGTGCTGGATGCACCACTAGGTGACCCACCTGCAGCTAATGCTACCGATGAGGTAAAGAATGTTTTCCTCGCTCAGAAGATTCAGTACTCCATAGTTTAGTGTGCTATCTTGTATGGTTTGGAATCGGAGCTTCAGAAAAGGTTTGAGAACCATGACCCACATGATATTGTCCGTGAACTCAAAATGATATTTGAGGCTCATGCGGTAGTTGAAAGTTATGAGGCTTCTGAAAAGTTCTTTAACTCCAAGATGGAAGAGGGCAGCTCCATCAGTGAGCACGTGCTTAAGATGTCTGGGCACGCAAGAAAGCTTCGAAGCTTAGGTATAGTGATTCCTAATGCTTTGGGGATTCACCGTGTCCTCCAATCACTACCACCAAGTTACAAGAACTTTGTGATGAACTACAATATTCAAAACATGGACAAGTCGTTGTCCGAACTCTTCTCCATGTTAAAGTCTGCATAAGTGGAGATCAAGAAAGAGCATCAAGTGTTGTTGGTCAATAAGACCACCAAATTCAAGAAGCAAGGCTAGTCTAAGAAAAAGGGAAACTTCAAGAAGGGCGGTAAGAAAGTTACCGCGCCGGCGAAGAAGACCAAGGCTGGGCCTAAGCCTGATACTGAGTGCTTTTACTGCAAGGGAGAAGGTCACTGGAAGCGGAATTTCCCTAAGTAATTGGCGAATTTGAAGAACGGCAACATCAAGAATAAAGGTATATCCGATATACATGTTATTGATGTGTATCTCACTAGTACTCGTAGTAGTGCCTGGGTATTTGATACTGGTTCAGTTGCTCATATTTGTAACTCGAAACAGGTGCTGCAGAATAAACGTAAGCTAGCGAAGAACAAGGTGACAATGCGCGTTGGAAATGGATCAAAGGTTGATGTGATCACGGTCGGCACGCTACCTCTTCATCTACCATCAGGATTAGTTTTATACTTAAATAATTGTTATTTGGTGCCTGCGTTGAGCATGAACATTATATCCGGATCATGTTTATTGCGAGACGGTTACTTGTTTAAGTCCGAGAATAATGGTTGTTCGATTTATATGAGTAATATGTTTTATGCTCATGCACCTTTGATAGATGGTCTATTCTTATTGAATCTCGATTGTGGTAATACACACATTAATAACACTGAAGCTAAACGTTTGAAATTGAGTGATAACTCAACCTAATGTGGCACTGTCATCTTGGTCATATTGGAGTGAAGCGTATGAAGAAACTCCATTCCGATGGACTTCTTGAATCACTTGATTTTGAATCACTTGAAAGATGCGAAGCATTTCTGATGGGTAAAATGACTAAGACTCCATTTTCTGGTATGATGGAGCGAGCTACGGACTTATTAGAAATCATACATACCGATGTGTGTGGTCCAATGAGTGTACCATCGCGCGGTGGTTATTGTTATGTTCTTACCTTTACGGATGACTTGAGTAGATATGGGTATATCTATTTCATGAATCATAAGTCCGAAACTTTCGAGAAGTTTAAGGAATTTCAAAGTGAGGTAGAGAATCAACATAACAAGAAGATTAAATTTCTACGATCTGATCGTGGAGGTGAATATCTAATTTACGAGTTTGGCGAGCATTTAAAGAAATGCGGAATACTTTCACAATTGACACCGCCGGGAACACCACAACGTAATGGTGTGTCCGAACATCATACTCGAACTCTCTTAGATATGGTTCGTTCTATGATGTCACTTACAGATTTACCGCTATCGTTTTGGGGTTATGCATTAGAAATAGCCGCATTCACTTTAAATAGGGCACCATCTAAATCCGTTGAAACAACACCGTATGAATTGTGGTTTGGGAAGAAACCTAATTTGTCGTTCCTTAAAGTTTGGGGTTGCGAAGCTTATGTAAAGAAGTTACAGCCAGACAAGCTTGAACCCAAAGCGGAAAAATGCGTCTTCATAGGATACCCGAAGGAAACTATTGGGTATACCTTATATCATATATCCGAGGGCAAGATCTTCATTGCCAAGAATGGATCCTTTCTAGAGAAGGAGTTTCTCTCGAAAGAAGTGACTAGAAGGAAAATAGAAATCGACGAGGTTGTTGAACCTTCTCTCGAACTTGCGAGTAGCGCATCACCGGAAGTAGTTCATGTGGTGCCTGCACCAATAAGAGAGGAAGCTAATGATGTTGATCATGAAACTTCGGCTGAAGTTACTACGGAACCGCGCAGGTCAACGAGAACTCATACCACTCCTGATTGGTATGATCCCGTTATGAGTGTCATGTTGGTGGACAACACCGATGACTCTGCGACATATGAGGAAGCGATGATGAGCCTAGATTCCAATAAATGGCAAGAAGCCATGAAATCCGAGATTGGATCCATGTACGAAAACCAAGTATGGACATCGGTGGACTTACCAGATGGCCGGAAGGCTGTCGAGGACAAATGGATTTTCAAGAAGAAAACAGATCCTGATGGTAATGTTACTGTCTATAAAGCTCGACTTGTCGCAAAAGGGTTTCGACAAATTCAAGGAGTTGACTACGATGAGACTTTCTCACCAGTAGTGAAGCTAAAGTCTGTGAGGATTATGTTAGCAATCGCTGCATATTATGATTATGAGATATGGCATATGGATGTCAAAACGGCGTTCCTCAATGGAGACATTGATGAAGAGTTGTATATGATGTAACCCAAAGGTTTTGTCGATCCTAAAGATGCTAACAAGGTTTGCAAACTTCAACGGTCCATATATGGATTGAAGCAAGCATCCCGAAGTTGGAATCAACGTTTTGATAAGGTAATCAAAAGTTTTGGTTTTATACAAACGTATGGAGAAGCTTGTATTTACAAGAAAGTGAGTGGGAGCTCTGTAGAATTCTTAATACTATATGTAGATGACATATTGTTAATTGGGAATGATGTAGACCTTCTTAATAGTGTCAAGGATTATTTGAATAATAGTTTTTCAATGAAAGATCTTGGCGAAACAGCTTACATATTAGGCATAAATATTTATAGAAATAGATCGAGAGGCCTAATATCATTGTCACAAAGTACATATTTGGACAAAGTTCTAAAGAGGTTTGGAATGGAAGATAGCAAGAAAGGGTTATTGCCCATGTTGCCCAATACGACCTTGAGTAAAACTCAAAGTCCTACAACGGCAGAAGATAGAGAAAGGATGAGTAAGACTCCCTATGCCTCAGCCATAGGATCTCTTATGTATGCCATGCTATGTACTAGACCCGACATTGCATATGCTATTAGTTTGACTAGCAGGTATCAAAGTGATCCAGGAATAGATCATTGGACAGCGGTCAAAAACATTCTTAAGTACTTGAGAAGAACTAAGGATATGGTTCTTTCTTATGGAGGTTATGAACAGCTCGTTGTTAATGGTTACACCGATGCTAGTTGGAACACCGATCCGGATGATACTAAATCTCAATCTGGATACATATTTACTTTGAATGGTGCAGAAGTTAGCTGGAGGAGTGCAAAGCAAAGTGTTGTGGCGAGATCTTCAACTGAATCGGAATACATAGCTGCTTCGGAGGCTTCACAAGAGGCGATATGTATGAAGGAGTTCATTACAGAGCTCGGTGTGGTTCCAAGTGCGCTGGACCCAATGTCTATCTATTGTGATAACATGGGCGCCATAGCCAATGCGCAAGAACCAAGGTCACACAAGAAGCTGAAGCACATCAAGCTACGTTTTCACGCTATTCGAGAGCATGTCCAAGATGGTGACATAAATATTTGCAAAGTACACACAGATCTGAATGTGACGGATCCGTTGACTAAACCTCTCCTGAGGGAAAAACATGACCAGCACCAAACCGCCATGGGTGTTCGGTATATTACCATGTAATCTAGATTAGTTGAGTCTAGTGCAAGTGGGAGACTATTGGAGATATGCCCTAGAGGCAATAATAAAAGTGGTTATTATTATATCTTTGTGTTTATGATAAATGTTTACATTCATGCTATAATAGTATTATCCAGAAACATTAATACTTGTGTGATTTGTAAACTAAATTAGAGTCCCTGGTAAAGCCTCTTTATAATACTAGCTTCTTGATTAATAGATGATCATGGTTTCTCGATCATGAACATTGAGATGTTGTTAATAACAAGATCATATCATTAGGAGAATGGTATGATGGACATACTCCTATAGATAAGCTTAGCATAAAGATCAAGTCATTTCAATAGTTCGTTTTCTATAAGCTTGCTGATACATAGTAACCTAATTTCTTCGACCATGAGATCATGCTAATCACCATCATCGGAAGGATGCTTTGATGACATCAAACACCACACCGTAACTGGGTGGCTATAAAGGTGGCATTGAGTGTTCAGAAAGTATGGGTTGAGGCACATGGATCAAGAATGGGATTTTTCCATCCATATGACGGATAGATATACTCTGGGCCCTCTCGGTGGAATGTCATCCAATTAGCTTGCAAGCATGTGACTGGCTCACAACGGATCACATATCATGGGAATGAGAAAAGAGTACTTATCGGTAACGAGGTTGAACTAGGTATGCAGAGATACCGACGATCAAAACCTCGGATAAGTAAACTATCGTGAGACATAGGGGAATTGGTATCGTATGTAAGTGGTTCATTCGATCGCAAAGTAATCGTGGAAATATGTGGGAGCCATATGAATTTCCAGATTCCTCTATTGGTTATTGATCGGAGAAGTGTCTCGATCATGTCCGCATAATTCACGAACCGTAGGGAGACACACTTAAGGATTCGATGTTGTTTAGTAGATATGGAATGTTAGTAGGGATACCAAATGTTGTTCGGAGTCTCGGATGGGATCTAGGAAATCACGAGGAGATCCGAAATGGTCCGGAGAATAAGATTCATATAAGGAAAGTTCGATTTCAGAGTTCGGGAAATTTTCCAATGGTTTCATCGGAGAGGTTCTAGAAGGTTCACCGTACCGGAAGGGGAATGGTCCATGAATGTGTCATGGATATGTGGAATGATTGGATCATATCCTAGGTCACTTGGTGTTGGCATTTGCAAGAGGGAAATTAAGCTCAAAATTGAAAGTCAAACGGGAAGTTTGAAAAGTCAAACTAGAACAATGGTTTCCTAGTGGGAGAAGAAACAAGTCCTTATCTCAATCCAACTTGGGTTTGGGTTTGGATTCAAACCCACCCCTCCCAAGGCTGCCTGTCCCTCTCATAAATAGAGGGGGAGAGCTGCCCCAGCACTACAAGCCCTTGCCCCTCTCCACCCGAGCCGCCGCCGCCGACCCGCCGCCGTCGCCAGCCGCCGCCGACACCTCCTCCTCCTCCCGGACCTCTAAACCCTAGATCTCTGGGAAACCCTAATCCACCATAACTCGCACCAGCTTAGGCGAAGCCCTGCTGGATCTTCCCTCTACTTCCTACACCACACCGTCGTGCTGCCGGAATCGCGAGTGGAGAACTACAACCTTCGCTGCCTGCTGGAACAAGGGAGAGGAAGGTCTTCATCGAGTACCGAACATGTGACCGACTATGAAAGTGCTGCTGGAACGCATCGCCGGAAGGATCATCTACGCGATCTTGAGATCGGCAAGTGTACGACTACATCACCCACGAGAATCTGCTCTCGTTAACCGCTTTGGAATCTTCGAGGGTGAGTGCTTCTATCGACTCGTTGCTACAATCTAGTAGATAGATCTTGGCTTGTTTGTGTGCATGCGGTAGAAATTTTTTGTTTTCCATGCTACGAACCCCTACACATAGTTCACTAGAGGTGCTCTCCTTAGATAAACAACATGGTATGAAGGGTAAACAAATTACAGCGGGGCAATTAACAGGAACTGGGCAAGGCATAACAATGCAATTACTAGCCTGAAAGATCCGATGAAGTTGATTGGGCAATACAACAATATACATAGACCGTCATCTAACTGCATCTATGACTAGAAGTCCACCTTCAAGTTATCATCTGAACCCCCTCCAGTATTAAGTTGCAAGCAACAGACAACTGCTTTAAGCAAAGTGTGGAAGGTAATCAGTCCACATGTTCCATGAACAAGAGACCGTTGTTTTCTCCCTAGTAGCAATAGCACATCTACAACCGAAGAGATTTCTGTCACTTCCCTTGGAAACTAGAGCCATGAACCCACTATCGAGCATAAATACCCTCTCTTGGAGTCACTAGCAACTACTTGGCCAAGATAACCACTAGCAACGGAGAGCATGCAAGATCACAAAAAACACAGACATGATAGAATCATAAAGATAAAACCATTAATCAAACCAACATAATAATCTCAATATCCATCGGATCCCCACAAACACAACATGCATGATTACAGATAGATTAGATCTTGATCATGAACGGAGCTCACAAGATCTATACATGAAAGCACAAAGGAGGAGATACAACCATCTAGATACTACATGGACCCATAGTACAAGGTGTAACTACTCATGAATCATACCGAAGAGAAGGCCTCCGGGATGATCTCCCCTCCGGCAGGGTGCTGGGAAGAACTTCAGATCCCCCCGATCTAGGGATGATTGTGGCGGCGGCTACAGACGGTTTCGTGGATTTCTGATCGGGTCCTCGGGGTTTCTGCATCGGGGGCTTCTTATAGGCGAAGGGGCCAGACCGGGAGGCGGCAGGCCACTAACCCTAGCCTGCAGGCCCACCCGCCTGCGTGCTGGGTGGGTCTGGCCCCCCTGGCCGGCCCCTCTGGCTCTCCTCTGGACTTATTGTTCCCCACAGAAACTAAATGACCCTGACATTGTCCCGTCCAATTCCGAGAATATTTTCTTACTAACTTTTCTAAAACCAAAAACAGCATAAAACAGGCATCCGACACTGTTGCAACTTGTTAATAGGTTAGTACCAGAAAACATGTAAAAAGCACCTCAAAGTGTGGACTAGTAAAGCAAAGTAGATACTAAACAAGCATGGAGCATCAAAAATTATAGATACGTTTCCAACGTATCAAGCGTTCGACTACATCATCCACGATTACAACCTTGTTAACACTATTCGGGGTCTTCGAGGGTATGTATTCTATGTATGTGTATCCACCCATTGCTTATATCTAGTAGATAGATCTTGGTACATAGTTGTTCCCATCGTAGGAATTTTTTTGTTTTCTATGCTGCGAACCCTTCAGTGGTATCAGAGCCGGATCTATGCGTAGATGCTTTGCACGGGTAGTGCACATATGAGTATGTGGGTGATGATGATCATTTTATTTCGTCTTAGTTGTACTTTGGATATTGGTGGCATAGTGGGATGAAGCGGCCCGGACAAACTTTACATGTCCTCGCACACGAGACCTGTTCCACGCTTGACATGCAACTAGTTTTGCATAAGTGGTAGTGGGTGTCTGTCTCTCTTACTATAGTCAATATCTAATTTGCAACGAGTTGTCAACAATTTGGTATCCTCGCTGTGGTTGATGCTCGTAGGTAAGAACGGTTCTATGTTCGAAAGCCCTAAGCCACGTAAAACTTGCAATGGATAAATTAGAGGCGTCTAGTTTAGATTGTTGCTGGGCTAGTGTCATGACATGGTGATGTTGTAAGTAGAAGTATAAGTCGATACTCTTACAACAAACATAACGTGTAAGTTCCATAGACCTTGTCCTTACACATAGAGGTATGATAGTGATTATACCATGATGCACATGATGGAGATCAAGTGCAAGAACCATATCATTTCACTTATTCACATGTGATGTTTGATTGCATCTTATATTGCTAGTTTAGCGTTTTATTAGCATAATAAGATGATCCCTCATTTAGATATCAAGATAAAAAATGTGTTCTCCCTTAAGTATGCACCGATTATGTTTCGTCGCTCCAAGACATCATGTGATGATCGGGTGTTCTTGGATCCACGATCATATTTGGGCAGTTACACACGCGAATACTAAGGTTCTTACTTGGCGATCCTAGCATGTACAAACATGGCCTCGGAACACGGATCGAAAGGTTAAGCATGAGTCATATGGAAGATATGATGCCCATTTGATGCTCGCCTTTGAAGCTACACCGACTCACGTGATGATCGGACTTGGTGTACTGGATTTGGTTCATGTAATCACCAAAAAGACAAGAGGGATGTCGTTTTTGAGTGGGAGTTCATTTCTAATTTGGATTAGTAGAAATCAATTCATCATAAATTAAATTAAAGTGAATTTGCATAATTTTCTGTAGTCATTGGCATTCGTCCACCACTTTATGCTTAGCTATAATTGAGATAATAGAACTATAGAATTCTAGATATTTACTTTACGAACTGGTATCGTACTGTGTTGAGTGTCAATCTAAATTTCAAAGTCCTATTGCAAACTTTCAGCAAAGTCTGTTTACTTCGTGAAATTTAATAATTGGTATTAAATCGAGAGTAACAATTCCAGTGTTAGTACCTTAAGTATCATGTTTGCCTCCATGATTCTTGATTGTTTTTTAATATCAAGTTTATCTAGGAGCTGAAAGAATTGTTTCAGAAACCATCATGTGTGACAGATATAACGATGATAGAGTATAATGTATGTTCTCATATTGGATGAGAATTTGCAAAGGTTGGAGATGCTAGACATCCTAATCATCCAAAAGGGTTTTGGAAAGTAATGTTATACTCACGATTCGTCTTTATAAGCTACATTAGCTTGATCATGAAAGTCGTCATGATAAAGATGAATAGAAGATGTATGTAAAGTGTTTACTACACTATAAGATTACTAATGAATGGATTTTGAAAGAACGCCGATCATTTGATGATGGTGATCTACTTCAAAGTGCAAGTCCAAAGGTATTCGTATTTGAATATACATGCTTTGGACTATGTGTCATGTATATGGCGCCACTCTTGATGTTGATAGATTCTTTTAAAAAGGAAAAGGAAATGCTGAAAGAGAATCTATAAAATATATTTGGCAGAAAAGAAAAGACTGGAAATATCCAGTTTAGGTATATAGATGATATACATGTTATGGTTATATTCTTTGCTTGTTAAACGATGTGGTTCTTGGGTATTGGATACCGAATTGGTTGGTATGAAATTTCATACAGAACGACACGATTCATGAACCACAATGGCCTATGTAACTAGCAAGAGAATATGTGATGATGATCATTGAAAACAAACAAGCCATTGTTTGTATTTCTCGTTGACATCAAAGCTTGCCTTCGAGACTTGTTTCAATAATCGTTATTTAAATCAGGTGTTATGAGAACAAATATTGTTCAAATAATTACCATATTCCATATAAGATGGATGATTTAGAAATCTAGTTGGAGAAATCACATCCATAAAAACTAATGCTAAAATGTCGCAAGACAAATGATTGAAAGATCACTTAGGAAGTGACATCACCGTTTAAATTATATTGGAAAGAAAACATGAAGAATATCCATATTCAAGGATTTTCGGAGTCTTTGATTTGATCAAGTGACGCTTGTGAGACTTTCCTCGGGATACTTAAAACTTCGTTCAAAAAGCCAAAGAAGAACGATCGACTAAATTATTGGAATTCATCCATATCGATGTATGTATTCCATTATGTGTAGTCGTAAGCGATGGATTTCAACTTTATATGCTTTCTCCAGAAATTTGAGTGAATGTTCACTTAATGAGAAAGAAGTATGAAATATTTTAAAACGTTCAAAGACTTTCAAGATGAAGTGGAAAATCATTATAACAAGAAAACAAAAGATTTATGATTTTATCATAAAGGGATTTATTTGAGTTGCAAGTGTAACAAGAAAATAAATGATTTATGATTTCATCATGAAGGGATTTATTTGAGTTGCAAGTTTAGCAAATCACCTACATTTACATCTCCCGAAAGACCATAGGAATATGGAGTGTTTGAGATTTGTAATGAAACCTTTTTTGACATGGTTGGATCAAAGGTGTTATTTATAAAACTGCCATTATGTTTTAAAAGATTAAAAGCTTTAGAGACTACCGCTTTTACACTGAAAAGAGATCCATATTGATCCGTTGAAATCACACCATGTAAGTTATGGTTTGGGGTAAAACTCAAGTTTTCATTTCTTAAATTTTGGTATGCTAAGCATAAGTAAGATGTTTACAACCAAAGTCGGATGAGCATGTCTTTGTAGGTTATTTCAAATAACCATTGGGTATTCCTCCATAACACCGAGGACAAAAGGGTTTGTCACTTGAAATGTGAAGTTCCTTGAAAAAGGAGTTTTTCGCAAAAGTTAAGTGGGAGGACAATAGAACTTTGATAAGGTTAACGAACCTTAGCTATATGTGCTGAGTTGCACTGCGCCAGAAAACGTTATGGAGGCAACCACAATGCTCATGGCTCACATGCCTCAAAGGTTGCGGTCACGGAGGTCTAAGTTCCTATTGAACCAAGTAGGTCGGATAAACAAGCAAATGCTAAAATTTGAGAGTAAATCATTGTTGTTTGACAATGATGAACCAACTACATGCAAACAAGCGATGATGGGCCCTGACTCCATCAAATGGCTTGAAGCCATAAAATCCGTGATAGTTCCATACACGAAAAATCAAGTTTTTTGAACTTGGAAGACCCTCCGGAAAGGTGTAAAAACCTATCGGTCATATTTTGATCTATAAAGAAACAGACATGGATGTTTCACATCTATGAAACAGTCGACATGTCGGTAAAGTTTTTACGACAATGTTCAAGGAGTTGACTATGACAAGATTTGATCTTTCATAGTGATATTTGGTCTGGACGGATTAAAGTAGCAACCACTACATATAATTTGGTATATGGTAGATGAATAAAACAAAACAAAGTTCTTCTAATAGAATGGTTACCTAGGACATGTACAAGACACGGTCCAAAGGGTTTTGTTAATTCAAAGGATGCTAAAAGGGCATGCAAACTTCAATGGTTGAAGTAAGCATCGCGGAGTTGGAATCTTCACCGTGATGAAAAGGAGTTTTCATCAGGAGACGATGAAGATGCTTGCATTTTTAAGAAATTACGTGGGAGCGTTTAAACATATTTATAATACAATATGTGGAGGACATCTTGTTGATTGGAAATGATGTATCTTTTATTGACAAAGGTTAAGAATTTCATTTCGATGAAAGACTTTGGCAAAACCCGAATATTTAGCATGAATGTCTACATGGATAGACTGTGACGCTAATATGGTTATGCAAAACGTACATATATGAGATATTGAAGGAGTTCAATATAGAAACTAAAAGAAAAGGTTCTTGTCGCATGGAAAAGAATTGAATCAAGATTCAAGTGTATTGACACTTGATAAGTGAAACAAGATTCAAGTGCTTTGACACTTGATGAGTGAAATCACAAGGATGTTTTGATCAATCATACCATGATATGTACACATCTAGATATGTCATATGCTCTAAGTGTTATCAGCATATACCAGAATAAATCATAAAATGATCATTGGACGATAGTGAGGATATTCTTATGATCTTTCGGAAGAACTAAGAATATATTTGTGTAGAGGTGACAAACAATTACAAATAGTTCATTGTAAAGTGTTACATTGATACTAGTTTTTTCACAAGACACAAATTAAGTTTATCTCAATTTAAACTATGGGTGGCACAATGAAATATAAAGGAGTTTCTATGACGGATTTGGATGAATTCCAAAGTTAAGACATTGTGACGGATACTACAACAAAAAGCTAAGTATATGACTACTATAGTAGCAGCAAAGGAGGGAATTTGTGTCAAGTAGTTTTTTATCAAACTAAGGTGTGGTTCGCAATGGGCTAACACTAAAGATATATTGTACGACAATAGTATCGACATGATTTAACCCCAAGGAACTAAAGGTCTCACCAAAAGACCAAATTTATAAAATTCCATCTCATTGGAGAATGAGTGATGCGTGAAGACGCAAAGACATGCAAATACACACGGACCTGAAAGCGTCAGATCTGTAGATTATGTTAACCACTTGCAATCACGTATATGGAAAACCAGAAAGCCATAGGTGTTCCATACGCAGAGTTTTCAAACTAGATTATTGTCTCTAGTGCAAGTGGGAGACTGAAGGGAATATGCCCGAGAGGCAATAATAAAGTGGTTATTATCGTATTACTTATTTATGATAAAAGTTTATTTTTCATGCTATAATTGTATTAATACGGAAATGTTAATACATGTGTGTTTAATAAAAAAAGGAAGTTCGTAGTTATGCCTCTCTTATAAACTAGCTCGTTGATTAACAAGATGATCAAAGGTTTCCTGATCATGGACATTGGATGTTGTTAATAACGAGACCACAACATTATTGGAATGATGTGATGAACATTCATCCGAAGTATAGCATTATGATAAAGGTTATTGTGTTTATATTGCTATAACATCATACGAAGTAATCTTAGTCCTTAGACCATGAGATCATGTCAATCACTAAGACCGGAAGAGTATCTTGATAACATCAAACGTCACACCGTAACAGGGTGATTATAAAGATGGGTTCAATGCTACGAAGGTGTTATGTTGAGGATCATGGATCAAGAGTGGAATTTTTCCATCCCGATGACGGAGTGATATAGTATGGGCCCTCTCGGTGATATCACATTAGTTAGCTTGCAAGCAAGTGATTTGATCACTAGATTGTTATATCACGGGAACGAGAAAAGAGTACATGTCGGTAACGAGATCAAACTAGGTATAGAGATACCAATGACGAATCTTGGACATGTAATATATCACGAGACAAAGGGATTGAGTTACATGCGTATAAGGTTCACACGGTCATAGAAGTCATCGTTGAATATGTGGGAGTCAGTACGGATCTCCAGGTCCTGCTGCTGATTATTGATCGGAGAGGGGTCTCGATCATGTCTAAATTATTCGCGAACCGTAGGGTGACACACTTAAGGGATACCGACACCATTTGGAGCAAACAATATGCCAGAGAAGGAAAAAGGAAAGCGCGGGAATTTATTTCACTAGACACCGAAATTGTTTTTGTTGAAATTACTGAAACTGGTTCTGCATGTGAAATTGAATACTAGCAAGGGGTTTTATGTGAATGTTTATTAATTAAAGTAATTAACAAAATTCTGAATAAATAAATAAAAGAGTGTTATTTAAATGATATCTTGCATTAAATTTGGTGGAAATTTAATGCATGTGAGTGGATTTTTGAGTGGAGACTCTTTTATGGGAGTGGAGGCTTTTCATTTTGAGTGGGAGCTCCACCCACATTAATGTGGAAGAGGTGGGGGAATCCACCATGGCTGGGCGCCATGCCCCTTGGGGTGCCCCCCTCTCCTCCTCTCAAAACACACCTCGTCGCGAATGATCTCTCTCCCCCTTTTAGAATTTCCCCATGTTCTCGGATCAGCGAGATACATGTTCCCGGTGGCTTTTTCTGGAAGGATTTGTTGCTTCGCTGCTTCGCTGGAGCGAGGGTGCGGAGGTTGTCGGGGTACCCGGACGTGTGTGCCATCATGGATGCACCACTACTTTGCGGTGCTGGATTGGATGGTGCTGGACCTGCTGGACCGGATGGACTTCTTCTCGATCTTGAGATCGGCAAGCGTTCGACTACATTATCCACGTGTGCAACCTAGTTAATGCTATTCGGTCTTTGATGATATGTATTCTATGGATGTATATCCACCTATTGCTTGTATCTAGTAGATATATCTTGGTACATAGTTGTTCCCATCGTAGGAATTTTTTTGTTTTCTATGCTGTGAACCCTTTATTCTTTGCTCTTAATGTTGATCCTCTTCCACCTCTGGAGAATGTGCCAATTGTGTGTGACTTTCTATATGTGTTTCCTGAGTAGCTTCCAGGAATGCCACCTGATGGGGTTGCTGAATTCGTGATTGAATTGGAACCCGAAACTGCTCCAATTTCCAAGCGTCCATATAAAGTGGGTCCTAATGAAATGGCCGAGCTCAAGATGAAACTTGATGAACTTGAAGGTAAAGGCAATATTCAGCATAGCACTTCTTCATGGGAAGCCCCACCATTTTTGTCAATAAGAGAGATTAGACTTGTCGTGGGAATGACCACGGCAGATGCTGCAATCAGCAGCGAGTAGTAGAACATGGGGCAAGGGCGGCCAGCCATCTGCGGTGTGAGATGAGGGCTGAGACACAAGGGCTTACCCAGGTTCGGCCCCCCAGAGGGTAAAGACCTACTCCTGCTAGATTGTATTATGGTGAGAGTACAATGGGGCGAGCTCGACGACTAGGCGGCGAGTCGCTTGGGTGTATGATGGAACATATCCCTTATGCGTACCCTAGGGAGGTTTATATAGGCTCACCTCACTAGGGTTTACAGATCACAACCGAATTAGTTAAGGATTCAGAGATTCCATGACCTAGTCCGACTGGGCCTAGCTATGCTTCTAGGCCTCCAGCTTCCAGTCGCCTGAGTCCACGCCAAGTCTTGATCCTGTCGCCATCCTACAGGCCCACTCGCTGACGGCTTAGGCCAGTAGGAAACGTCCTGCTGGGTATACCCCGATAGGCATATCCCCATTAGTAGTCTCCGAGGCCGTCGTTGATTTGTCACAGGTGTTTGCTGGCAGTAGGAGTGTGCGGGTCCAATGCGGACACCTAGTCGAATTGGCGGCGGACTCCTGAACAAAGGAAAGAACTAGTCATTTTTAGTCGCACAAACGGCAACCAATCGCGTCGCAGCTCGGCGAACGGGTCGGCGAGTGCTCAGTCACTGTTATAGTGATCGGGTCGGCGAATCGTCGAGTCGCTGGAAGCAACGAGTAGAGTAGATGAAGTTGGACTGTCAATTGTGGTCAAACTAGCCATTGGGTAACACCAGAGAGCCCCGACCTCCACGAACTTCCAACCGATGGCCCCCTCCATCGAGCCATGGGGCAGATCCAAATGCACTAAGGCGCTGCTAGCATATTTCAAGGAGGCAGGGATCCTCCGCGCCGGTAGATGGCGCATCCCCGCATTCGGAGAAGTGATTCCGGATTCACGCGAGGGGGAATTCGTCTGCTTCACCAGCCACCTAGAGCGGGGGCTGGGCTTCCCAACTTCCCTCTTCTTCCGACGTTTCTGTGCCTACTACGGAATCCAACCATCGGATCTGGGTCCGCATAGTATCGAGAAGCTCACCATTTTCGTGGCGTTCTGCGAGTGCTATCTGGGCTGCAGGCCCTACTTTCCCCTGTGGCAAGACCTTTTCCACGGGAGAATCAGCCGTGAAGAGACAGGCAGCCCGATGCTAGTCGCGGGCGGCCTGACATTCCCGCTGAAGTCAAAGGCATCGTTCTTCGATCTAATGCTGCCCGCCAAGGCGGCGAACGAGTGGAAGAAGTACTGGTTCTACATCACCGAGTCGACTCCAGGCGATGAAGTGGCGCTTCCAAGGTACTCCGCCGACCGGCCCGAGCCGCGTCGGCTCCAGGTCATCAAACTCCCGCTGGATCAGCGGATGGTTGTTGACGAAATGTTACAAACCATCCGCAGCCTGAAGAAGAAAGGCCTCCAGACCATCAACCTCTACAACTGCTGGCTCGGGCGGCGGCTCGTGCCCCTGGCCAGCCGCGACCACTACATGTATGAGTATACGGGTAAAGACGACCCGACGAAGTCCTGCCTTGTTGAGTGGAGACTCAACGATTATACGCAGGCCTTGAAGAAGATTACCCAGGCCCTGTACCTCGACGCAAAGGCCGGGGTCGCCCCTTATACTGCGAGGCGCCCAGCTCCAACTGTAAGCTATCACTCCATTAACACTCGCAGTCGCAACTTGTGCATTCGCGGTCGTGCTAACATTGTTTGTTCTTGTTGCAGTTGTTTCAAGTGGTGGAAGGGTGGCTTCCACCTGCAGATGGCGAGAACTCGAGATCGTCCGTCCAGGACGGAAGCGAGTCTTCGCCCGCCAAAAGCAACGCCGAGAGCGATGGAGGCGACGATGACGACGACGAAGATGACGAGCCCGTGGAGGTTGTTGCCCCCACGGTTCGCAAAACTCGCGGGCAACACCAGCGCGATCTCGAAGCCAGTAAGAGCCTCAAGCCCCACGAAGATGACAACGACGAGCTTCCCGAGCACACCTCACATCATGAGGCCACGCCGTCGAAGAAGAAGAAAGCTCCGCCGAAGAAGAAGACGAAGACAGCAAAGCCGATATCTCCGCCCCGATCTGCGAACAGCTCCGATGCCACCAGCTCGGCTAAGGACGCAACGACACACACGACCGCGACAACAGGTGCTGCCGCCCCCAGGGACGAGGCGTTGTTGGCGTCGTTGCCACCACCATTCGCCCTAGTCGTTAGCTTGGGGGCCGCTCCAGCCGCAGGGGCCTCGCCACCAAGGGGGGCTCCCGTAGCAATTGCCATGGAGGCTCCTGCCGCGGCTTCATCTTCAAAGAAGCCGTCAGTGTATTGGGCACACGATGTGTTCGAGACGGGCCACACTCGGAAGTTGGGGCCCGAACTGGAGAATTCGGCCAGCATCCGCACCGATCTACGAATCCTACCAGTCGCCAAGTGAGTGCTTCTCTGTCCTTTACTCTTCTGCTTACTTTGCATTTTAATCGGACAGTCTTATTCATAAAACTGTTTCACAGGACTGGTGTTAAAAAGATCGGGCATCCTTCTGTGGCCAAGGTTCCACTAGTCGCCACCGAGGTGTCAGCAGATTCCTCGCGGAAGAGGAAAGTCGACGAGGTCGCTGCTCCCACCGAAGGCGTCAAGAGGACGAAAGGCGACGAAGTCGTCACGGTCTCTGATGATCCGGCGGTTGCTCCGAGCGATCCGACGACTGCAGCGGAAGTGGCTTCGAAAGCCAAGGAGGGTGTTGAGTCGCAACATGTGGTGCCTGCGGGATCACCCGATGTGGCCGAGCCGACCCCAGGTGGCGCAGCGGCCGCTGCAGCTACCTTCCCCCGCTTCATGGCGAAGGCGGCCACAACGAGTGCCTCGGTGCCAGCAAGCTAGCTTCCTAGGGCCACCGAGACGAAAGTCGAGCAGCGTCGCGGCCACACTCTGGTCGTGCTCGCGTCGGTAGATGCGCTAGAGCTTCATGGCATGCTAGGAGCTGCTATCCAGGTATGTCCAGTCCCCGAGATCGCCCGAATTTCATGGTGATTCTTAATGTTTTTGTGTTATCTGGTCCCCGAGTGCCTAGTCGCTGAATTTCAAAGGGTGGGCACTGAGGAATTTCATTGTCCAGTCCCCGAGTGCCTGGTCACTGAGTTTCAGCGGGTGGGCACTTAGGAATTCTATTGTCCAGTACCCGAGTGCCTAGTAGCTGAGTTTCAGCGGGTGGGCACTTAGGAATTTCATTATCCATTCCCCGAGTGCCTAGTTGCTGATTTTCAGCGGGTGGGCACTTAGGAGTTGTTTGTTGTTGACGCTGTAGTTTGCGTGCAGGGCCTGCAACGCGAGTCAGCCGATCGGCTTGCTGCCAAGTGTCACTTGGAGAAGGAGCTCGTTACCGTCCAAGAGGCAAACAAGGAGCTTCAAGCAGCTGCGGCTAAGGTGAAGGAAGCCTGCCAAGGCCTTGTCCCGGTGGGTGACTTGACGGCGGCTCAATCCGCTCTAAGCACGGCCGAGCAGCGAGTCGTCGACCTAGAGCGTGAACTCAAAGATGCGAAGGCGGAAGCGAGCTCAAAGGATGGGCCAAGGCTGCCGTTACTTCTGCCGCTGAAGAACGAAAAGTATCTGATGTGCTCATTGCTGGGTTGCAGAATGACTTTTCTTCTCTTCAAAGCTTCATCACAGACCTCTGTCGACCGCTAATTGGTAAACCTTCCTTCAGCCACCTTCCGACTGCGATAACTGTATTGTGATGTTGATGGTTTGCTCACTGCTTGCTTCTGTGCCGCAGGTCGGATCATTGATGACGCAGAAGAGGCGCAGTCGTACGACGCGCGACAACGTGTGACCACCCTGGTTGACTCAGCCGCATTGTCGGCGACTTGCCTTCGTGCATATCTTCAGGAGATATCGCCCTCGGAGGTGATCCCCAGCGACCTTGTCAAGGTGTGGCGCTACCTGGAGAAGGCTCTGTCGGTCGTCGAGTTCATGACGCTGAAGCCTGCCCGGGCGCTGGGCGACGCTTGGGCTTGCCCACTTCCTAGAAGATTTCGACCTCGACGATGTCACGAGCGGCTACCCCTTGTCGACGGGCTCGGTGGAGATTGCCGAGGTGTTGAAGCTGACGGACCGGGCCGCGGTGTACTCCGATCGCGTTTGGGCGATGGGCGACCTCATCCCCTATCAGGAGACGATTATCGCTCCGAATGATCCCGAACCGAAGCATCGGGACTTCAAGGTTGAGCAGCCGTTCCGTGCGGCGATGGAGGGCAAGATGACGACGTACCCGTCGAACCCGTACGTGCCCTTCATCCGCAACCGTAGGGACGGTGGCGCGTCTTCATCAAGACCTGCGGAGTAAAAGTGTTTTTCCCTTGGGCATTAGTATGGAATAATGATGTAACTCTCCTTGTATGAGGAACAAATTATGCTGCTATAATGGAAACTCGTGTTATTTTGTCATTCGTTTTGTGATTTTGGATGTTGATTGTGCGAGTCCCCGAGCGCGTCCGCCCTTTTATGGAGTTTACCTCGTTGTTATATCTTTGTTAACTTTTAGTGAGTTAAGGTCAACTCGCCATGGCTCGGAGAGCCAGTCGCATGGCGACTCCCAGGGGTGCTCTTTACTTGACCGTTTTCCCGGGCACGAACGAGGTCGGGTTGCCGAGTCCCCGAGCATGGTACTTGGTCGTTCTAGTAGCAAGCCCAGGGTAGGTGAGGACTAAGCGCGTCATTGTAAGCGAGTCGCTCCTGCCTGATCCGGAGGATCAGTCGCATGGAGAGTCCTGGGCACGCTCTCATACTTGGCGTTTTTTCCTAGTCGCTCGTATTTGACCGAGTGTCATTCCCCAAGCGTGGTACTTGGCTGTTTGAGTCGCTGCGCCAAGGATGCGGAGGACTTGGTCGTTGTGGGGAGCGAGTGCAGTTGTCTTGGCTCGGGGAGCCAGTCAAGCTAGGCGACTCCAATGGGGCTCCGGGTTAGCATTTTTCGTGGACGTTACGAGGCCTGAGGTTTCCCAGTGCCCTCATACCACACTACTTGGCCGTGCCGACCGCTTTGCCAAAGGTTGACTTCTGCGAATAGCGTAACGCTGTTATTATGAGTGCGAGTGACACAAGACACGGAGAGTAGACACAATCTTGCGGTAACCGATCTGTTTTATTTCATAGCGGGTGGGGGTACATGTCTGGAGTTCTAAGAGTAGAACTTCCGTAAGAGGTTTACATTCCATGGCCGCTTGACGTCGAGTTTTCTGTCCCCTCGGACGTCGGTGAGGTAGTAGGCGTCGTTGCCCAATACTCGCCCGATGGCGAATGGTCCCTCCCAAGGGGGTGAGAGGTTGTGCATGCCTTTCTTGTCTTGGATTAGACACAACACCAGGCCGCCTTCCTAGAAAGTGCGAGTCCTTACTCTCCGGCTATGGTAGCGGCGGAGCCCTTGCTGGTAGATGGCGGTGCGGGAGCGAGCTAGGTCGCGTGCCTCGTCGAGCTGGTCGACTCCGTCTTGGCGTGCAAGCTCGTTTGCAGCCTCCGTATAGTTGACCACCCTTGGCGAGTCGTGCTCGAGGTCAGTTGGCATGACGGCCTCGGCGCCGTAAACCATGAAGAACGGGGTGAATCCTGTCGACCTGTTGACGGAGGTGCGGATGCCCTAGATGACGGAGGGTAGCTCCTCGACCCAGCACCCGGCGGTGCGCTCGAGTGGGACTTGTAGCCGTGGCTTCAGGCCATGGAGTATGCTCTGATTGGCGCATTCCGCCTGGCCATTGGACTCTGGGTGAGCGACTGAGGCGAGGTCGAGTCGAATGTGGTGTTCCTCGCAGAACTCGGCCATGGCCATGGCCATTGGACTCTGGGTGAACGAGGTCGGGTTGCCGAGTCCCCGAGCATGGTACTTGGTCGTTCTAGTAGCAAGCCCAGGGTAGGTGAGGACTAAGCGCGTCATTGTAAGCGAGTCGCTCCTGCCTGATCCGGAGGATCAGTCGCATGGAGAGTCCTGGGCACGCTCTCATACTTGGCGTTTTTTCCTAGTCGCTCGTATTTGACCGAGTGTCATTCCCCAAGCGTGGTACTTGGCTATTTGAGTCGCTGCGCCAAGGATGCGGAGGACTTGGTCGTTGTGGGGAGCGAGTGCAGTTGTCTTGGCTCGGGGAGCCAGTCAAGCTAGGCGACTCCAATGGGGCTCCGGGTTAGCATTTTTCGTGGACGTTACGAGGCCTGAGGTTTCCCAGTGCCCTCATACCACACTACTTGGCCGTGCCGACCGCTTTGCCAAAGGTTGACTTCTGCGAATAGCGTAGCGCTGTTATTATGAGTGCGAGTGACACAAGACACGGAGAGTAGACACAATCTTGCGGTAACCGATCTGTTTTATTTCATAGCGGGTGGGGGTACATGTCTGGAGTTCTAAGAGTAGAACTTCCGTAAGAGGTTTACATTCCATGGCCGCTTGACGTCGAGTTTTCTGTCCCCTCGGACGTCGGTGAGGTAGTAGGCGTCGTTGCCCAATACTCGCCCGATGGCGAATGGTCCCTCCCAAGGGGGTGAGAGGTTGTGCATGCCTTTCTTGTCTTGGATTAGACACAACACCAGGCCGCCTTCCTAGAAAGTGCGAGTCCTTACTCTCCGGCTATGGTAGCGGCGGAGCCCTTGCTGGTAGATGGCGGTGCGGGAGCGAGCTAGGTCGCGTGCCTCGTCGAGCTGGTCGACTCCG
Organism: Avena insularis; assembly: GCA_023614405.1. Taxonomy (NCBI): domain Eukaryota; kingdom Viridiplantae; phylum Streptophyta; class Magnoliopsida; order Poales; family Poaceae; genus Avena; species Avena insularis. The sequence continues at coordinate 156,332,920 of CM042691.1, read as the reverse complement.
TCTTGGCGTGCAAGCTCGTTTGCAGCCTCCGTATAGTTGACCACCCTTGGCGAGTCGTGCTCGAGGTCAGTTGGCATGACGGCCTCGGCGCCGTAAACCATGAAGAACGGGGTGAATCCTGTCGACCTGTTGACGGAGGTGCGGATGCCCTAGATGACGGAGGGTAGCTCCTCGACCCAGCACCGGTGCGCCGAGTGGGACTTGTAGCCGTGGCTTCAGGCCATGGAGTATGCTCTGATTGGCGCATTCCGCCTGGCCATTGGACTCTGGGTGAGCGACTGAGGCGAGGTCGAGTCGAATGTGGTGTTCCTCGCAGAACTCGGCCATGGCTCCTTTGGCGAAGTTGGTGCCGTTGTCCGTGATGATGCTGATTGGGAACCCGTAGCGATAGATGAGCTCACGTAGGAACTTGGTGGCGGTATTCCCATCGCAATTGCGGACTGGCTTGGCTTCCACCCATTTTTTGAATTTGTCGACTGCGACTAGGAGGTGGGTGAAGCTGGAGGGGGCCTTCTTGAAGGGGCCTACCATGTCCATGCCGAACAGCGAACGGCCAGGTGATGGGGATTGTCTTGAGCTCCGAGCTCGGCACGTGGGTCTGGTTGGCGTATTTCTGGCATCCGACGCACCGCTGGACAATGTCGATAGCGTCTGCGTGTGCGGTGAGCCAGTAGAGAGTCGTGTCGCATAGCCTTTGCGACCAGAGAGCGGTTGCTGGCGTGGTGGCCGCAGTCGCTGGAGTGGATGTCTTGGAGGATTTTGCGTCCTTCTGCGGGTTGAACGCAGCTTTGGAACACGCCTGTCACGCTCCGCTTGTGGAGCTCGCCATTGATGATGACGAAGGATTTGCAGCGGCATGCTATCATCCGGGCCTCCGTTTCATCCACGGTCAGGGTGCCCCCCTCTAGGTAGGCAACGTATGGCGCGGTCCAGTCGCTTGGCTCGGCGATTAGTGCGACCAGGGCTGCTTCTGGTTGCAGCTTGATTCCGATGTCGATCTCCCTTGGGGGAGAGACGGAAGGTTTCGTGACAGTGTAAAGGAAGACGCCGGCGGGTGGTGCGAGTCGAGCTGAGGCGATGCGAGAGAGTGCGTCGGCCTCCTCGTTCTTCCGCCTGTCGATCCACTCGACGGAGTAGCCTGCGAAGTGTCCACCCAGCTGGTCCACTGCTTGGCGGTATGCCGCCATGGTGGGGGAGACGGCGTCGCAGGTGTCGGCGACTTGCCCGGCGACAAGGTCAGAGTTTCCGTAGCAGCGCAGACGATTGACGTTCATCTCCTTAGCAGCTCGCATGCCGTGGAGTAGCGCCTCGTACTCGGCCATGTTGTTGGTGCGGGGATGAAGTCGAGGTAGAGGACATAGCGGAGCTTGTCGCCCTTCGGAGATGTTAGCACGATCCCCGCCCCTGCGCCGTCTGTGTTCTTGGAGCCATCGAAATGTAGGCTCCAGTAGTGGAGGTATGGCAACTTCTCTGGCTGCTGGGCCTCCTCCCAATCGGCGAGGAAGTCTGCGAAAGCCTGCGATTTGATCGCCTTGCGCGGCTCGTACTTGATGTTGTGGACGCAGATCTCGACGGCCCACTTGGCGACTCGCCCGGTCGCTTCGTGGTTGTGAATGATGTCCTGTAACGATGCTGAGGAGACGATCGTTATTGGGTGCTCCTGGAAGTAGTGTGTCAACACTCGGATTTTAATCCCAGATGCCTGTTATGCCATACATCGCAATCCCAGTATTACCATTTTTGCGAGACATAACAGAATTGGATACCATAGTACATCATCCATTACAAACCGTAGATAAGTTCTTACACAAATAGGGATCTCATGATCCAGTTCTTAATACAACTTTAAGCAGCGGAATACGTAATAATAACGGTAGCGTAGGTGAAGCTCCATCTTCAGGGTCACATGCAATGCTGAGGATGGGAGATGATCCTAGTTGTCGTAACCTTCCTAGGGTCCATCCTCCAGGTACTCCTCTTCATTGTCTGGCCACGGGAATAGCCAGGGACAAAGCCATGAGTACTCTTTAAGTACTCGCAAACTAATAATAACAGGTGAAGGGTTTTTTTGATAATAGGACACTAGTCTCTAGGGTTGTTTTGGAAAAGCCAGATTTGTTTCTACTAAGCTGAGAAGCAAGAGAAGCTAGTCACAATTTATAACTCCTAAGTAGGAACTTGTAATTAATATCACAACCCTGTTGTGGTCAAGTCAAAGTCTCAATTCATTTCACAAGTCTTTTGAAAACATATGACGGGGGAATAGTATGGCCACTCCAACTGTCCATAACTGTGGACATGGCTATTCGAATAGTTTGACACTCTGCAGAGATTGTACACTTTCACCACAACATTCGATACATCCGTCAGGAACAAATTCTGAATTCACCATACTCAGTATGCGGATAATCAATCCTAACCTTTCAATTACACGCCCTAGTATAAGCACCTCTCCTGTGAGTTTGGCCTCCCAACCATGACCAACTGTCATCTTGGAGTACTTGCAGTGGACAATCTTCACAAGGTAGCCTCAGCTCAGACCTTGGCCGTGAGGGAACTAATACTAGGGTATATAAGTTTCCAGTCAAGCCCTACCCAATCTTCGGGTATTGTGTTTGTACGATAAAATTGGAATGGTATCGCATCCAGATAATCATCAGTTTTATAAAGGTCTAAGGCTCATGCTTCAACATTTTCATCACCAAAATCATCTGGTGCTCGGAAACACATGTCAAAAACAATTCAATAGAATGATCCATCATTCCAAGGTTTTCATAACCACTTTCACCAAGTATTCCCATCTAAAGTTGATCAAGTTTTATGCTTAGCAATAGCATCTACAATTGGGGGTAAGTACTAATGAGGGGTGGTAAACTAGTGGAGTTTCAACTAAGTTCAATCTCATGCCTTGGGATGACATCAAGATTATCTAGCTTAGGCCAAATTTTATGCTCTTTATGCAACCTTCAATTATCCTTCTAGTATCTACCATTTATTCCAGTAAACTCTAAGTAAGAGCTTTGATAAAGAAATAAAGTCATAAGCTTGCAAGTAAAACTAGGATTGGGTGTCATCAAATGTATCTAACCAAGCATGCTTAGTGCATTGCATAGGTTATTTAACTCTCATAATTGCAAGTGTTAGCTTGCATAGGTATAGTATCAGATTGCATTGGTCCACTTGGTTAGTAAAGCTTGCCTTGTGCAGAGCAGTGGTTGAAGTTCACCTCGGCTTCTTCTTCGTATTATCCTCCTTCCTCCTCGTATCCTTGGTCGGTACTAGCATCTATGAATAAATACGAGCTACACAATCACCAAACAATAATTAACTACTTGCATTCATCACACACAAGGGTCCTATAGATGATCTAGCCTCATCACTAACATAACAAGATTAAAGCTTGGTTTAATTCCTTTTATTTTTAGAAAAGTAATTTCTACTCATTGAAAAACTACTTAAGATTTAATATTCTCCAAACCAAACATGGGATCATGTTGACACATGTCATCACCACATATTTTAGTCCATGGGAATGTGATTTAAAGTGGTCTCACAATTTAATAAGGTTTTACCCTTTTATTTTTATTAAATAAAGTGACTAGAAATGCCTATGTAGCATTCTTTTATTACTTGAACATTATTTCTGTAAGTAAACCTATATATATTTTTATATATTCTCAAAGGTATGGTTAAATGTGATTTTTTGAGAGTTGGAATCAACTCAAAAGCTATTATGGTTTAAATTTGAAAAATGTTTGAATGCAGAAAAGCTTCTGCCTTGTTATTTTTACCATGGATGATCTACAGATCCAAATGACTTGAATCCAACAGGCTTGGATTCAGCATTCCCAGACCTTTCTAACAAAATTGGTTTCATTCAATTTGGTTCACAGAATCGACCTGGGTTGATTTTTGAAACTGGGTACATAAGTGTGTTTGAAATAAAATGGAAAAGGTTAAATTCAAATAACTGGGCTGCGTGGGAAGCAATACTGGGCCGGCCTGCTAAGCACAGCGCTTACGCGGGCTAGTTAAGTGGCTGTCCCCACACGTCAGTGAGACGAGGGAGTGCGAAGCGGTATGGGGCGATGTGGGGCGTTCGATCTGGTTCTAATCCAACGGCTGAGGGTCATCGTCGATGTTGGGCAACGCCGGCGAGACATAAACCTAGCACGGCCAGTGGGGGTCGTTGGGGGCTCACCGGGGTTCAGGCGAAGGTCAGCGAGGCGAGCGAACGACGAAGTTGACGACATCGAACCTCCTGGTACCGACAGCTTCTCCTTGGGCGGCTCCAATCGCTGCCCCCCTTCTTCTCCAGCGGCAGACCATGAAATTCCGTGGCTTTGCTCGCCTTGCTCCGGCAACGGGGTGGCACGATCAGTGAAAAGAGGGGAGTGAGATGGTGTGCTCAATTCGGCTGCGGGTGTCCTCTATTTATAGTGGAGAGAGGGGACCGACGGGGCGCAAGGTGAGCTCGTCGTGGTCGATGGTATAGACGGCTATCGTCGTGGGCGACGGTAGGGGGCAGTGCGGTGCTCCCTGGCGATGCTCAACGACACAGTGGTGAGACGTGGGGCGGTGTGGTTTGGTCGGAACGCGACGGTGATCTGCACGTGCCCGACAGAAGATTTAATGGCGCACAGCGCGCGTGGTCTGCGCGGCGGCAAACGAGCGTGTCTGCGGGGTTGCTGGGACGGTGGTGATCACGTATGCACACGGCGAGGGCAGCGCGCGGTCTGTGGGCATCGGTTGAGCGTTGCGCCATGGCGAGCTTGGCATGGTTCGTGCGTGTGGTCCAGTGGCTGGCAGGGTTCGAGCGCTAGACAGGGAGTGGCGGTGGGGTGTTGGCTGCCTCCTAGACATGTTGTTTAGGCTTGGTTCTTGTTCTGGCTAGCTAGCCATTGTCGGCTGGCAAGGTGATGCTCGGGTTGGCATGGCATGGGGCAAAGGGTAGGGGCTAGGGTTTGTCCAAGCACTGGTTGGCACTGGGGAGACAAGGGTGATCAATGGTGAACATTGCTTAGCCAAATTACTGCTCCAAATAGTGAAGTTAGGCCAGTTTGATTTATTTCTACCAAGTGTTTGATGAAATGGCCGCAAGAATTCAAGTTTTGAATTTTGGAAATATTTTTGGTGGGTGTGCTAGGTTGGTGCTGGTGAATCTGCAGATGCTTGGGTTTTGAAAGTTGAGCTTGTTTGAGTGGTTTTTGAAAAAGTGGGATCTTCTCATATGATAAAGATTCAATTTTGAACTGTCCTTTAAACTATGCATTTGAATGTTTCTGGATGATCACAAAGCGGGCCTTGATACTTTGTTATGAGTACAATCATGGGGTGCAAAGATCCAGAAAAGTTTCTGTTAAGTTCTGAAAGTTTGATACAACCAAAGTAGGCATGGGAGTTAAATTGGTCAAAATGACCATTCACTCATTTATCTTTGTTTTGATTTATTTGTCTTTGAGAAAAGTTTGGGAATTGTTTAGATGATGTTTATTACACCTAAGCATCCATTTACAAGCAAAGGAACACACAAACAAGTTGGTTCAAAAGAATTCCAAATGAAATGCATACACCATGCATGCTTTCATATTTTTATTTAGAAAAATTTTCGTTAACCCTAATTTTGATGATTAGTGTTTGATGATCCAAGTTTAGTATTTTTCGGATGTTACAAACCTTCCCCCTTAAACAAAATCTCGTCCCGACATTTGAAAAAGGACGAAAAAGATTACCTAGGATTTGAAGAGATCGGGAAACTCTGTCCTGATGTGATCTTCGCGCTCCGAGGTAGCTTCGTCTTCTGTGTGGTTGCTCCACTAAATCTTGAGAAACTTGATGCTTCGGGTTCGGGTAGTTCTGAAAGCTTCTTCCAAAATACGGATGGGTACTTCAGGATAGGTCAGGTCATCATTGATCTCTATGGTTTGGTGATCGATGTTCTTGAACACTTCGGTCTTTTCTGGGACTTTGAGACACTTGCGAAGTAACGAGATATGGAACACATTGTGCACAGCTGACATCTCTTCGGGTAGTTCTAATTGATACAACACTTCTCCTTGACGGTTCAGAACCTTGAAGGGTCTGATATATCTGGGGGCTAACTTTCCCTTGAGTTGGAAACGCTGCATTCCCTTCAATGGCGACACTTTCAGATATACAAAATCTCCTATGTTGAAGGCAAGGTCTCTACGTCTCTTGTTGGCGTAACTCTTCTGTCTTGACTGGGCTGTCTTGATGTGCTCACGAATCTTGTGAACCTTCTCTTCTGCTTCTCGTAGGATGTCGGGTCCGAAAATCTGACTTTCTCCTACTTCCGACCAGTTCAAAGGGGTGCGACACTTCCTTCTGTACATGAATTCAAATGGGACCATTTGTAAACTAGCTTGATAACTGTTATTGTATGAGAATTCTGCAAACGGCAGACAGTCTTCCCACTTAGATCCATATTCTAACACACATGCTCTCAGCATATCTTCGAGTATTTGGTTTACTCGCTCCGTTTGTCCATCGGTCTGAGGGTGATACGCGGTGCTGAAATCTAGGCGGGTTCCTAAACCTTCTTGAACTTTCTTCCAGAATCTCGAGGTAAACTGAGTTCCTCGATCCGATACGATGTTCTTGGGTACTCCATGCAAACTAACTATTCTAGCGATGTACAACTCCGCTAGCTTCGAACTCCGATATGAGGTCTTGACGGGCAAGAAATGGGCGACTTTGGACAATCGGTCCACTATGACCTATATAGAGTAATTTCCCCTACTAGAAGTAGGCAATCCAGTGATAAAGTCCATTCCAACGGAATCCCATTTCCATTCCAGAATCTGCAAAGGTTGCAACAATCCAGCGGGTCTTTGATGTCCTGCCTTGACTCGCTAACATATATCACACTTGGCGATATAGCTTGCGATTTCTCTCTTCATCTTATGCCACCAAAATTGCTCTTTTAAATCTTGATACATCTTAGTTCCTCTGGGATGGATAGAATAAAGAGTATCATGAGCCTCCTTCATAATCACTTCTTTTAACTCAGAATCTACTGGTACACAAAGGCGTCCTTTGTACCACATAACTCCTTCTTCGTCTTCGGTGAATCCAGGTACTTTGCCTGTACTAATACGACGCTTGATTCCGTCTATACTAGCATTTCCCTTCTGCGCCTCTTTAATATGACTGATCAAAGTGGGCTGAAGTTCTATGCTAGCCAAAAATCCTTCACTCACTAATTCCATTCGAAAATCTTCCATCTCTTTGTGCAAGCTTGGTTGCTCCTTTAAAATCATGGAGTTCAAGCGGCACGGCAATCTTCTAAGGGCATCGGCTACCACATTGGCTTTACCAGGGTGATAGTGAATGTCCAGGTCGTAATCCTTGATTAGCTCTCCATCTTCTCTATCTCATATTCAGCTCCTTTTGAGTGAATATATACTTCAGGCTCTTGTGATCCGAATAAATCTCACAACGGTTTCCCATCAAATAATGCCTCCATGTCTTTAAGGCTAGAACTACGGCTGCGAGTTCTAGGTCATGGGTTGGGTAATTTTGCTCATGTTGCTTCAGTTGTCGAGATAGATAAGATATAACTTTGCCTTCTTGCATTAGGACACATCCGAGACCGATCTTGGATGCATCACAATACACATCGAAGGGCTTCGTGATATCTGGCATGATTAAGATTGGGGCTGAAATCAATCTCCTCTTGAGTTCTTGAAAACTCGCTTCACATTTGTCTGTCCATTCAAACTTCTCGTCCTTCTTCAGCAATTGGGTCATGGGTGCAGCGATACTAGAATCCTTCTCTGAACTTTGCGGTAATATCCAGCCAATCTGAGAAATGCACGAACTTGGGTTTGAGTGGTTGGGGCTTGCCAATCCTCGACATCTTTTACTTTTGCAGGGTCAACGGCAATTCCTTCGGCTGATACAATGTGACCGAGGAATCCTACCTCCTGTAACCAGAATTCACATTTGCTAAACTTGGCATACAACTGATGCTCTCTAAGGGTTCCAAGAATGGTCCTTATGTGTAGCTCATGTTCTTCTTCTGATTTGGAATAAATCAGAATGTCATCGATGAAAACAACGACAAACTTATCCAGGAAGTCCATAAAAATCTTATTCATTAGATTCAAGAAATAAGAGGGGGCATTGGTTAATCCAAAAGACATGACTGTATACTCGTACAATCCATATCTGGTGGTGAAGGCAGGCTTTGGAATATCCTCTGCACAAATTTTGATTTGATGATAGCCTGTTCTGAGATCAATCTTAGAAAACACTTTGGCACCGGTCAACTGATCAAACAGATCTTCTATCTTGGGCAAGGGGTATTTGTTCTTGATGGTGACATCATTCATCTTCCGATAATCCGTACACAAATGGTTACCTCCATCCTTCTTGTCCACAAACAAGACAGGTGACCTCCAAGGTGACGCACTTGGTTGAATCAATCCAATTTCCAACATGGAATCCAGTTGCTTCTTCAGTTCTGCAAGCTCAGACGGGTTCATACTATATCGTCTCTGGGCTATGGGTCCAGTTCTGGGGATTAGTTCAATGATAAACTCGATATCCCGATCTGGGGGCATACCGGGCAAAACATCTGAAAATACATTGGGGCATTCATAGACTATCCGGACTTGGTCAATGGTAGGTTGGGCTATACTCTTGTTGCACTTGAATTGGTGAGATAAGGTTTCAGATATATGCTCGACCGATATCCCGGTTGTACTGGTCATGGTTATGGCTTTCTTGTCACAGTCAATCAATCCTTTATGTTTGAACATCCAATCCATTCCTAGTACTACTTCCAAACCTTTAGTTCCGAGTACTATCAGATTTTCATAAAAATCTATGCCATGGATTCGAATAGGGACGGCTTTGCAAATTTGCCTAGCCTTGGTGGTTGATCCGGGAATTTGAACAATCATAACATGATTCAGTTTGGTTGGTTGAGTTTTACTAGTGCATGCAAATTCTTCGGTGACAAATGAGTGCGATGCACCAGAATCAAACAACACTCATGCAAGTACTGAATTAACAGAAATAATACCCAGCACGACGTCTGGCGCTTCCTGAGCTTCTTCAGCATGCATGAGAAAAAGACGGCCATTGCGGTTGAGTGAATTCCCTGGGGAAAACCTTCTTCCTGGCTGAACACGACGATGTTGCTGAGCTGGGATATTGGCATTGGGGGCTGCGGCATTCTTCTTGTTGGGGCACTCGTTGGAGTAGTGACCCTTATTTCCACAGTCATAACATGTCACTTGCGACTTTTCCTTTGCTGCTACAGGCACAACATTGCTTCCAGTCCTCGGGGCAGTGTTGGTGTTGGTGGTAGCATTGTTGTTGTTGAACTTGGGTTGGGCACGATTGAAATTGCTAGCGTTGCCGGGGTTGTTGTGATTTCCTCCGGGCCTAGGGTTTCCACGGTTGGGATAGGTCAGACGGTTCATCGGGGGTCTGTTGGTTCTCGTGGCAAATCCTAGAGATGGGTTAGGGCGATACTTTGGGGTCTGATGGGTTCCTGGCTGATGCATCATGCGACGCTTTCGGTTCTCATTGGCTTGGTTGATCTTTCCTTCCTTCTAGATAGCAGAGTCGACAAGGGCTTCAATATCAGCAAAGTGGATATTGACTAACACTGTCTGCATCTCATCATGCAGACCATTCAGGAATCTTTCTTTCTTCTTGGCTTCGGTGTCGATCTCATCCGGGGCATACTTAGCTAATGACAAGAATTTGTCACGGTATTCCACTACGGTCATCCTTCCTTGCTTCAGCTCTCTGAATTCGTCTCTCATTCTCTTGATCAAACCTGGTGCCACATGGGTTCTGCTAAACATGACCTTGAATTCCTCCCAGGTCATCATCTGGACTCCGGTCATTGCGCGAACACTGTTCCACCATGCCCTGGCATCTCCGGCTAGATAGTGGGTGGAGAACAGAACCTTCTCGTTGGCTTCCACTCCTGCTACTTCTAGGTTATTTTCCATGGTTTGCAGCCAATCATAGGCGTCTAAGGGCTCTTCCGACTTAGTGAAAACAGGTGGGTTGGTGTTCTGGAAATTTTTGAGCTTAGATCCATGGTTGTCCCGATTTCCGTGGCCTTGGTTGTTGTGGGCTATCTGCTGCAGGGTGGCTAGGTTGGCTTGACGTTCCGCTCTTTCAGCTTTGCGGTCACAAGTCAACATTTGCAGAATCCGCAACATCGGGTCCGGGGATGAACCACTTCCTCCGCGTGGCATCTGAAGATTGAGATAGATCATGAGAAAAGAGGGAAATTTCTAAGGTTCTGGGATTTTGAAAAGTTTTTAAAGTTTGACTCATATTTTTCTAGCAACTCTCTTTTCATTCATTCATTCATTCATTCATAGCACACGATACAACACACACCATAACAAAGAAAAAGAGATGGTTTTAAGAACCATTCTGGAAACTACGATACAGTGGGACCGAATACTACTCACTATGCTAGTGCTCAAGTGCTACTACTCCTCGGAGTCGGTGGCTTCGTCATCCTCATCATCATCGATGAAGGCGAAATCATCCTCATCGGTGAAAAAGTCCATAGCCTGATCCTCCAGAAAATCATCATCATCGCTGAGATAGGAGTAAGGGTCTCCACGAAGATCGTCTCCTGCATTCTCCCTTTCTTCCAACTGCATGTCTCTCTCATGGATGGTCTCCTCCAAAGATGAGATACGGTGGCAGAGACGAGCAATGATGCGCTCCTTCTTGTCGAGCTGACGGCGGCGAGACTTGCGATCCTTGGCTAGCATGGCGATGGTTTGGTCCTTTGTCTTGATGATGGCAGACTTGTGGTTGGAGTAGTCACGGCAGTTATCCAACTCCTACTGACGATCGTACATCATGGAGCTAAGGTGGTCCAATTGGGTCTTCAGCTCAGGGTGGTATGGGGCTGCCAGTGGTTGTCCATTAGCATCACGCCTTGGGCAAAACTCAAAGCGGGTTCCCTTGATCTGATTGATACTCTGCCCACACAGACGGGAAAGAGCTTCCTGCATGGCCCTGGCAAGTCCATCGAGCCAGTGGTTCTCTCTTAAGGTAAACTGAATTCCTTCCGCAGTGGGAGGTTCAATTTTTCCTCAGAGACTTGCAATAATTAGCCACTTCAGATCTTCTCCTCCTTGATCATTGAGCTGAGCTCCAAAGAACTCGGGGTGCGGACGCTCCAAAAGTTCCGAAAGCTAGTCCAAATCCCTCTCAAAGATAAGGTCTCCTCCATTCCCCAACTGATAAAGCTTGCTGTACTTCACGTCCATCTAGAAGAATATAAGATGAGTATGTTAGTAGAGTGATCAAGTGTGTCAAATTTTTATGTATTTTGCAAGAGTTTTTGAGGAACATGAATTTTCATGAAAGAAGTAAGAGATAAGAATGGGAATAAGTTTTTGTAAATATTTGTTTTCTTTGATTTTGAAACTAAGTTTTTGATTCAAACGTCCAGTCTAACTAGGGTCTCCTATGGTCAGGATGGCTCTGATACCAACTTGTCAACACCCGGATTTTTAATCCCAGATGCCTGTTATACCATACATTGCAATCCCAGGATTACCATTTTTGCGATACATAACAGAATTGAGTACATCATCCATTACAAACCGTACATAAGTTCTTACACAAATAGGGATCTCATGATCCAGTTCTTAATACAACTTCAAGCAGCGGAATACGTAATAATAACGGTAGCGTAGGAGAAGCTCCATCTTCGGGGTCACAGGCAATGCTGACGATGGGAGATGATCCTAGTTGTCGTAACCTTCCTGCGGTCCACCCTCCAGGTACTCCTCTTCATAGTCTGGCCACGGGAATAGCCAGGAACAAAGCCATGAGTACTATTTAAGTACTCGCAAACTAATACTAACAGGTGAAGGGGTTTTTTGATAATAGGACACTAGTCTCTAGGGTTGTTTTGCAAAAGCCAGTTTTATTTCTACTAAGCTGAGAACCAAGAGAAGCTATTCACAATTTTATAACTCCTAAGTAGGAACTTGTATTTCATATCACAACCCTGTTGTGGTCAAGTCAAAGTCTCAATTCATTTCACAAGTCTTTCGAAAACATCTGCTGGGGGAACAGTATGGCCACTCCAACTGTCCATAACCGCGGACACGGCTATTCGAATAGTTTGACACTCTGCAGAGATGTACACTTTCACCACACTTTCACCACAACATTCGATACATCCGTCAGGAACAAATCCTGAATTCACCATACTCAGTATGCGGATAATCAATCCTAACTTTTCAATTACACACCCTAGTATAAGCACCTCTCCCGTGAGTTTGGCCTCCCAACCATGACCAACTGTCATCTTGGGTACTGCACAGGTGGACAATCTTCATAAGGTAGCCTCAGCTTAGACCTTGGCCGTGAGGGAACTAATACTAAGGTATATAAGTTTCAAGTCAAGCCCTACCCAATCTTCGGGTATTGTGGTTGTACGATACAATTGGAATGGTATCGCATCCAGACAACCATCAGTTTTATAAAGGGCTAAGGCTCATGCCTCAACATTTTCATCACCAAAATCATCTGGTGCTCGGGAACACATGTCAAAAACATTTCAATAGAATGATCCATCATTCCAAGGTTTTCATAACCATTTTCACCAAGTGTTCCCATCTAAAGTTGATCAAGTTTTATGCTTAGCACTAGCATCTACAATTGGGGGTAAGTATTAATGAGGGGTGGTAAACTAGTGGAGTTTCAACTAAGTTCAATCTCATGCCTTGGGATGACATCAAGATTATCTAGCTTAGGCCAAATTTTATGCTCTTTATGCAACCTTCAATTATCCTTCTAGTATCTACCATTTATTCCAGTAAACTCTAAGTAAGAGCTTTGGTAAAGAAATAAAGTAATAAGATTGCAAGTAAAACTAGGATTGGGTGTCATCAAATGTGTCTAACCAAGCATGCTTAGTGCATTGCATAGGTTATTTAACTCTCATAATTTCAAGTGTTAGCTTGCATAGGTATAGTATCAGCTTGCATTGGTCCACTTGGTTAGTAAAGGTTGCCTTGTGCAGAGCAGTGGTTGAAGTTCTCCTCGGCTTCTTCTTCGTAGTATCTTCCTTCCTCCTCGTATCCTTGGTCGGTACTAGCGTCTATGAATAAATACGAGGTACACAATCACCAAACAATACTTAAATACTTGCATTCATCACACACAAGGGTCGTATAGATGATCTAGCCTCATCACTAACATTACAAGATTAAAGCTTGGTTTAATTCCTTTTATTTTTAGAAAAGTAATTTCTACTCATTGAAAAACTAGTTAAGATTTAATATTCTCCAAACCAAACATGGGATCATGTTGACACATGTCACCACCACATATTTTAGTCCATGGGAATGTGATTTAAAGTGGTGTCACAATTTAATAAGGTTTTACCCTTTTATTTTAATTAAATAAAGTGACTAGAAATGCCTATGTAGCATTCTTTTATTACTTGAACATTATTTCTGTAAGTAAACCTATATATATTTTTATATATTCTCAAAGGTATGGTTAAATTTGATTTTTTGAGAGTTGGAATCAACTCAAAAGCTATTATGGTTTAAATTTGAAAAATGTTTGAATGCAGAAAAGCTTCTGCCTTGTTATTTTTACCATGGATGATCTACAGATCCAAATGACTTGAATCCAACAGGCTTGGATTCAGCATTCCCAGACCTTTCTAACAAAATTGGTTTCATTCAATTTGGTTCACAGAATCGACCTGGGTTGATTTTTGAAACTGGGTACATAAGTGTGTTTGAATAAAATGGAAAAGGTTAAATTCAAATAACTGGGTTGCGCGGGAAGCAATACTGGGCCGGCCTGCTAAGCACAGCGCTTACGCGGGCTGGTTAAGTGGCTGTCCCCACACGTCAGTGACACGAGGGGGTGCGAAGCGGTATGGGGCGATGTGGGGCGTTCGATCTGGTTCTAATCCAACGGCTGAGGGTCATCATCGATGTTGGGCAACGCCGGCGAGACATAAACCTAGCGCGGCCAGTGGGGGTCGTTGGGGGCTCACCGGGGTTCAGGCGAAGGTCGGCGAGGCGGGCGAACGACGAAGTCGACGACGTCGAACCTCCTGGTACCGGCAGCTTCTCCTGGGGCGGCTCCAATCGCTGGCCCCCTTCTTCTTCAGCAGCGGCAGACTCCGATGAAATTTCGGCGAAGTGCTGCTCGCCTTGCTCCGACAACGGGGTGGCACGATCAGTGAAAAGAGGGGGCGGTGTGGTGCTCCCTGGAGATGTTCAATGACACGGTAGCGAGACGTGGGGCGGTGTGGTGCTCCCTAGAGATGTTCAATGACACGGTGGCGAGACGTGGAACGCGACGATGCTCTGCGCGTGCCCGACGGAAGATTTAATGGCGCACAACGCGCGTGGTTTGCACGACGGCGAACGAGCGTGTCTGCGGGGTTGTTGGGACGGTGGTGATCACGTATGCCCGCGGCGAGGGAGGAGCGCGGTCTATGGGCATCGGTCGAGCGTTGCGCACGGGGCGTGCTCTCGGCATGGTTGCTGGCGAGCTTGGCATGGTTCATGCGTGTGGTCGATGGCTGGCGAGGTTCGCTGGACGGGGGAGTGGCGGTGGGGTGTTGGCTGCCTCCTAGACATGTTGTTTACGCTTGGTGCTTGCTCTGGCTAGCTAGCCATTGTCGGCTAGCAAGGTGATGCTCGGGTTGGCATGGCATGGGGCAAAGGGTAGGGGCTAGGGTTTGTCCAAGCACTAGTTGGCACTGGGGGAGACAAGGGTGATCAATGGTGAACATTGCTTAGCCAAATTACTGCTGCAAACAGTGAAGTTAGGCCAGTTTGATTTGTTTCTGCCAAGTGTTTGATGAAATGGCCGCAAGAATTCAAGTTTTGAATTTTGAAAAGATTTTTGGTGGGTGTGCTAGGTTGGTGCTGGTGAGTCTGCAGATGCTTGGGTTTTGAAAGTTGAGCTTGTTTGAGTGGTTTTTGAAAAAGTGGGATCTTCTCATATGATAAAGACTCAATTTTGAACTGTCCTTTAAACTATGCATTTGAATGTTTCTAGATGGTCACAAAGTGGGCCTTGATACTTTGTTATGAGTACAATCAAGGGGTGCAATGATCCAGAAAAGTTTCTGTTAAGTTCTGAAAGTTTGAGACAGCCAAAGTAGGCATGGGAGTTAAATTGGTCCAAATTACCATTCACTCATTTATCTTTGTTTTGATTTATTTGTCTTTGAGAAAAGTTTGGGAATTGTTTAGATTTATTTCACCTAAGCATCCATTTACAAGCAAAGGAACACACAAACAAGTTGGTTCAAAAGAATTCCAAATGAAATGCATACACCATGCATGCTTTCATATTTTTATTTAGAAAAGTTTTTGTTAACCCTAATTTTGATGATTAGAGTTTGATGATCCAAGTTTAGTATTTTTGGGATGTTACATAGTGCGCCAGTCGCCGCTGTGCTCTGAAGACCGCGTATACCAACTTCTGGTATTGCGGGTAGCGCTGGCACGACTCGGTGAGGACTTCACTGATGTAGTACACTGGTCGCTGCACCAGGCGCTCCTTTTCTTCCTCTGGCCGTTCGATGACCATGACGGCGCTGACGACGCGTTCGGAAGCCGCGACATAGACCAGCATGGGTTCCTTGTCGATAGGGGCGGCGAGTAGCAGTTCTGCGAGTAGCACCTCCTTGAGGGCGTGGAGCGTGTCGTTTGCCTCCTTGTCCCACTGGAAGGTGGGGTTCTTGCCCATTAGGCAGTAGAGGGGCATCGCCTTTTCGCCTAACCAGGGGATGAAGCGACTGAGAGCCGCGACTCGCTCGGCCAGCTTCTGGATGTCGCGCAGGCACTCGGGTCTGCCGAGTCGAGCGATCGTGTTGAACTTGGTGTGGTTCGCCTCGATCCCGCGCTTGGAGACGACGTATCCCAGTAGCTGTTTGGTTGGCACACCGAAGGTGCACTTTCCTGGGTTTAGCTTTATCTTGTACTTCCGCAGGTTGGCGAATGTTTCCGCTAGGTCGGCGAGTAGATCGCCCTGGCGAGCGGATTTCACCACCACGTCGTCGATGTAGACGTGGATATTGCGGCCAATCTGGCTCGCAAGGCACTCCTGCATGCACCTCTGGTAGGTCGCCCCGGTGTTTTTGAGGACGAAGGTCATGGCAGTGTAGCAGAAGGCTCCGAATGGCGTGATGAACACCGTCTTCTCTTTGCCCTCAACAGCCATTTTGATCTAGTTGTACCCAGATTAGGCGTCGAGGAAGCATAGCGCCTCTGAGCCCGCGGTGGAATCGATGATTTGGTCGATCCGCGGGAGGACGAATTGCTCCTTCGGGAAAGCGCAGTTTAAGTTTCTGTAGTCGATACACATTCTCCAGGTCCCATTTTTCTTCTCGACCAGGACTGGGTTTGCCAGCCACTTGGAGCACTTGATTGGCCGGATGAAGCCTGCAGCGAGTAGACGCTGCACCTCCTCGGCGATGGCTCGGCGGCGCTCTTCATTGAAGGGCCGCAGCGACTGCTTGACAGGTCGCACTTTGGGGTCGGCGTTGAGTTTGTGGTTAGCGAGTTCCCTTGGGACACCAGGCATGTCGGACGGCTTCCATGCGAAGATGTCCCTGTTCTCATGGAGGAACTCGATGAGCGCGCCTTCCTATGCTAGTCTCATACCCGTCCCGATCGTCACCGTCTGGCTGGAGTCGCTTGGGACCAGCTCGACGGTGCGGGTGTGCGTCGTTGCCTCGAAGGCGGTGGAGTTTCCGCCCTCCAAATTGGGCTTCTTGAGTATGGTGGGGTCGTCGCTATTGACCCCGCTCGCGTACTTGGCGAGCTCCTCGGCGTGGTTGGCCTCTGCCGCGATGATGGCATCAGCGAGTTCGACCCCTTTGGCCTCGCATTCTGCGGCCATGTCGGGGTCGCCATGGATAGTGATGATGTCGCACGGCCCATGTAGCTTCATCGCGTTGTACGTGTAGTGGGGTTCTTCCATAAACTTGGCGAACGCCTAGTGCCCTAGGACGCAGTGGTAGGGGTTGTCGAACGGCACCAGCTCGAAGATGATCCGCTCGGTGCGGAAGTTTGCTGGTGTGCCGAAGGTGTCTGGCAGCGTCACCATGCCGATCGGGTACGCCTTTCGACCGGGGACGATGCCGTGGAAGGTGGTGTAAGTCGTCTCGATCATCGACTGCGGGAGCCGCAGTCGCCTGAAGGTGTCCAGGTATAGGATGTTGATAGAGCTGCCGTCGTCCATCAGTGTTTTGGGGAGCCAGTAGTCTCGCACCATGGGCTGGACCACTAGGGCGACTCGGACCGGATACTCGATCCGTGGCGAGTGGTCCTCGCGGCTCCAGGTGATTGGTTGCTCGGACCAGTTGAGGAACTGGGGGATGTCTATCTGGGCCACCGTGTTGACGGCAACAGCGCGGGCGATGACCTTCTTCTCGCGCTTCGTGTTGAAGCCTGTGAAGGTGTGGAGCAATCCGGCGACGCTGCCGAATTTTCCGCCGTTTGGCCGGTTGTTGTCGGGGTCTTCCCGCGCACGCCGTGCCTTCTTGATCTCCTTGAGAAAGTGGCAGTCGGCGGTCGTGTGCATGGCGGGATTTCCTTCCCTGCTGTGAAACACACAGGGTTGGTTAAGATGGGCCGCGAGATCGAACCTCGGCTTTGCCTTGTAGTTGCCGCCGTTGCGGTGCTGTCCTTCGTCGTGGCGGAAGCTCTTGGGCTCGCGTTGCGCGTATTCGGCGTTGGCGACGAAGTCGACTCGCCCATCACTGCGGCGTTTTCCAGTGAGGCGAGTGTTGTTGTAGAATAACTCGGGTCGCCTCCTGTTGTCGTGGCCGCTCGTGCGGCGATGCCCTCCCAACTCGTGGTCGGTTCTTGGTTTGGATCCTCCTCCATGTACTTCTTTGCGATCTCTAGGAGGTCCGGTATGTTGTCGAGTGTTCTGTACACTCGCTTGAGCTTGCGACCAGGGGCTCATAGCGGCACGAGGTCTTGAAACAGTGGATCGTGGTGTCCGGGTGGATTCCAGCCGCGTTATACCACAGATCTTGCCACTGTTGGACCCAGCTGCGGGTCGACTCGCGGTATCCCTGGACACATCGCTCCAGGTCCTCGATGGTGGTGGCGCAGGTATATGAGCCCTCAAAGTGCCTAACGAAGGCGTCACGCATTTCCTCCCACGAGTCGATGTTATCCGCCGGGAGGGTGTTAATCCACTGCCTGCATGCTCCCTCCATCATTAGGGGAGGTAGCGGGCGACGAGTAGATCGGTGTGGCCGGCGATCCCCATCGCCATGAGGTAGGTGTCCAGCCACACGGACGGGTCGTATGATGGGTCGTACTTCTCGATCTCCTTCGGCACTTTGAAGTTCGTCGGGTATCTTTCGCCTCGGATCATCGGTCCAAAGCACGGGGGCCCCACTCGGCTCAGCGATCCCCTTGGTTCGCCGTCGCAGAGGTTGGTGAGGGTGTGCCGCAGGTCTTCAGGCTGACGTGTGCGCCAGCTCTGGTTGATGATGTGGGTGCGGGCATCGACGGGTTGTCCGTTGGCAGCGACGAAGTTTTTCACTGGCCGAGGGTCGTTGGTGGAGAGTGCCGCATTCGTGGGTCGGTGTTGGAGCTGCAGGGGTTCGGGTGGCGGGCAGTTGAGAGTATTCGCCGCCACGGGGAGGCCGCTCGAGGCTGCTCTGCTGCCTGATGAACGCGAGTACATCCGACCCTGTGAGTCGATGCCTGCGTTTTGTTTCTCAACCACTTTGGCGAGCAGAGCCCTGGCATACTGGATCTGTAGGGCGCCTTCCCCGGTGGTTTTGATGTTGTCGACGAGGTTGTCCATTGGGGTGGAGAATAGCGGGAGGTCGTTCGCGTCTCGCTCTCGTGAGGACACCATGATCCTTGGCTGGTCCCTGGGGGGTGCGCGGTGGGGTGGTGCGCGGCGCCGTTGGCCGTTGCCCCTGGTGGGGGACGGGCGCTTCCTCCTGGCGGCGCGTTCTCGCAGATCGCGCGTTCGGCCACGCGGGCCGGGTCATTTTCGTCGTCGAAGTTCAGGGCGCGCCCCTGAACGGTAGGATACAGGCGCGACCTGATTCGGAGTTGGTGGTAGCGCAACAGCTCTTGCGCTGTCACCTGCTCGAGGCGAAATTTTTCGCGCCGCTTGTTCTTGCGGGACTTCAGGCGGAGTTCCTCGACCTCCGTTGCCGTCGCGTTTGGTGGGATCAACGTGGAGAAGGGGTCTTCCGGCGGGTTGGCGCCAGTCGCCATGTAGGTCTCGTGGCGTGGCGACCAGTTCCGTCGTGGAGGTCGGCGGAGTTCTCCGACCCGGAGTCGAAGTCGAAGATCCCGAGGATGGAGGGGTCCTCGAAGTCTCCGACGTTGGAGACCTAGGTGATGGCCCGCGGGAGATGCGGCGATGATGGATCCGGCGAGTGACGCCGGGGTTGTCGAATCAGCGTCGTCGTTGAGGGCCGTGTCGTCCGCGGCCGCGGTGGTTTCGGCCACGTTGCTGTGGGCCGAGTCATACTCGGAGGCGAGGCTTTGAATCGTGCGGACCTGGCTCTCAAAGAGCCGGTCGCGTGGTGGTGACTCGCGGATGCGAGCCGAGTCCTGTAAGACAATGACGTCGGTGAGGCCGACGAAGAGGCTGATCGTGCCGACCGGTAGGATCACGCTACGTGTGACGGGTCGCGCCGCCAGGACGTAGCTGCTCGGCAAGATCTGGAGCATCTCGCCGATCGCGATCATGCGGCCGGTGGCGATCGACTCGTTGATGGGAAGATTGGATCTCACCGCAGAACACCGGCCTGACTGGCCAGGCCCCACGATGGGCGCCACTGTCGTGGGAATGACCACGGCAGATGCTGCAATCGGCAGCGAGTAGTAGAACATGGGGCAAGGGCGGCTAGTCATCTGCGGTGCGAGATGAGGGCTGAGACACAAGGGTTTACCCAGGTTCGGCCCCCCATAGGTTAAAGATCTACTCCTGCTAGATTGTATTATGGTGAGAGTACAATGGGGTGAGCTCGACGACTAGGAGGCGAGTCGCTTGGGTGTATGATAGAACGTATCCCTTATGCGTACCCTAGGGAGGTTTATATAGGCTCACCTCGCTAGGGTTTACAGATCACAATCGAATTAGTTAAGGATTCGGAGATTCTATGACCTAGTCCGACTGGGCCAAGCTACGCTTCTGGGCCTCCAGCTTCCAGTCACCTGAGTCCACGCCAAGTCTTGATCCAGTCGCCGTCCTGCAGGCCCACTCGCTGACGGCTTAGGCCAGTAGGAAACATCCTGCTGGGTATACCCCGGTAGGCATATACCCATCAAGACTGATCACCTAGTTATTGACTATCATGGTCTTCACGCAAAGACTATCAAGAATAAGTATCCTCTACCTTGCATCACAGACCTCTTTTATCATCTCGTTAGAGCAATTGTCTTCTCTAAGGTAGATATGATAAGTGGATACCACCAAATAAAAATCCACAAGGAGGGTATTCCTAAAACAGCTTTCACCACCAGATACGGCTTGTATGAGTACACTTTAATGTTTATTGGCCACACCAATGCTCCTGCAACATTCTCTTACCTCATGAACTCGGTTGTCATGGAATACCTTGATAAGTTCATGGTGGTATATCTCGATGATATTCTTGTCTACTCCAAGTCGATGGAAGAACATGAGGAACATCTTTGCCTTATTCTCTCCAAGATCCGAGAGCATCGCTTGAATGCTAAATTCTCTAAGTGTCAGTTTTGGATATATGAAGTGCTACATCTAGGCCATGTCATTTCTGATAAAGGCATTGTAACCAATCAGGAAAGAAACATGTCAATTGTGGATTTGTTTCCTCCTAAAAATCTCAAGGAATTCCGAAGCTTCCCTAGTTTGGGAAATTATTATCGGGGGATCACCCCCGGGTAGGCTAATCGGGTAAGATACAAGGGCAATGTAACTGCTAGCCGGATGATAGTAGCCGGATGTAAAAACTCAAGACAGGTCAGTAGAGAAGGCCAGACGCAGCACGAGCGGAAAACCAGTCAGCCGGATGAAAAGGCACCGCAAAGATGTCTGTCCGGATGCCGGACGGGTCAAGTCGGCAGACAAAGGTACTAGGGTGACATGTGCACAGTGACCCTCTGCCCCTAGCCATACGACGACAAAACATAAAGTAAGCAACCAGCGACACATACACCGGAGATACCGGGCCGTACTCATGTCAGGCGAGAGCAGGAGCCACCGCCCATGTCGCCGGGGCGGCCTCCACTGTTTCCGTGTCGCCAAGGGACGTGACACTATACAATATATCCGGGAGGCAGAATATTGTACTGGAATAGACGGCTGGGCCCACCTGTGAAACCTGCTAGCCATCCATACATTTGCCCAAGCTGCCTCATCCCTATATAAGGGGCAGCGGGGCATCCATAGAAAGGGTTGATCTCTTCTAGGTAGAACACATCGATACATCTCGAGGAAACTTGTAGTTCATCTAGTTCATCCTCATAGTCATATCGACAGGAATAGGGTCTTTACCTCACCTCGAGGGCCCTAAACGTGGGAACTTCCTGCGTATCGCTGTATCGGCTCATACCAAATCCTGTATGCGGGAACAGTCGCTCGCTCACTGCTTGCTCCCACCGTCTATCTAGCCTTCTCAAGCAATGCCATTTCTAGAGCAACGATAGTTGGCACCCACCATGGGGTAAGAGATGGCAGCGACCAAAGTCACGTTCCGCATGGGACCGCGTACCTCTGCCGGCGAGTGCGTGGCTTCCGGCCTTGTGCTCACCTTGGGACAGTTTGACTACGTCATCGACAACTCCTCATGCTTCAACGGATCCACTTTCTCGGTGGATGGCACCTTCCTGCTATTTGGCGACCTGCCCATTTACGTCGCCACCGTGCCAGAGTGTTTCCCCCAGGAAATCATCTCCTTCACTGAGCCGCTTCCCCCAACCGGCAGTGTTCTTATCGTGCCTCGCGCCGTCGAAGTGATGATGGCCGGGTCGACCCACACCCATTGGCCCATGCTCGAGCACACCAGGGACGGAGCCGGGACTTCCACTCCACTGCCCAAGAAAGGCGTCGTAGAGCACATGATCAACGAGATCCTCACCCTAGTTGATCCTAGGGACAATCTGGATTTGGTGGCCGCAAAGGTGGAAGCGGATCAGGAGCATCTCCTCCAGCAGGCCCAGAGATTGGCCTCGACCAAGTTCCAGATGGAGAGCACCATGTGAGAGTACCACCGCGCCCACGACTTCACCCCGGTTAGCCTCGAGCCTAGCCGTCATGGAATTATGTAGTGTTGTGGTGGAGAACTGGGGGATCGTCTCGAGAGGGACGGTGAGTCGAAAGCGACCCTGTTTGACCCACCGCTAGTGTACGACACTCCGATCAAGAATTTGCAGGCGGCAAGAGCCGTCGTAGAAGAATTATGTCACTTGGAGGGTGATGAGAGGGTCCGGCAAGATCGATGGGTGCAACACTTCCTGCGCGTCGTGGACGAGCAAGTTGACGCCGTCCGAATGGCTCACAAGGCGGCTGCTAGTTCTAGAGGGAATGAGCTGGATGGAGGAAGCCGGAGAGGGCCTCACCTCACTGAGATCTCTCCTCTCAGAGGGCAACCCTGCTCCAAGCGTCATCATTCTGGCCACCACAGCCAGCCATGCAACGAGCAGGGCGCGGTAACCAGCATGGCACCAGCACCGAAGGAGCTAGCAGGAGCGGGCCACCCACCTCCTCCTCCTCCATCTCGCCTCTCAAGCCGGGTGGGAGCGCCCAACCCAGTTGAACCAGATGAACGCGACTGGATAGACCTCCTGGCACAAGCCCGCATCACGGAGGATGAAGATGCAACTGGACCGTCAGCTTTGGACCGTGCATCTGGAGGGATCCATTTCCTGACAAGTTCACCCTACCATGGGATACCCCAAAGTATGACAGCAACATGAAACTAGAGAACTGGGTGACCGACTACGCCATGGCAGTCGGAATCGCCCATGGAAATAAGTGCGTGGCGGTACGCTATGTGCCCCTCATCTTGACCGGTTTGGCCAGAACCTGGCTCAACAGCCTCGCGCCCAACAGCATCAACGCTTGTCCCGACTTCGAGAAGGTCTTCATTCGGAACTTCAACGGCACCTACAAGCGGTCGGGTCAACCTCGTGATCTATCTCTGTGCATCAAGGGAGACCGCGAGTCGGATGGCGAGTATCTCACCTACTGGACTGATCTACACAACTCATGCAAAGGGGTGGTGGAGAAACAAGCAATCGGTTTCTTCATCGAAGGGTGTCGGGAGGGCACGATGCTCCGCCACCGCCTGTTGTGCAACGAGCCCAAGACCATAGCAGAGCTGATGACCGTCGCTGACCAGTATGACACCACTGATGCGGCATTGAAGGAACCCCTCCGGGTGAATGCTAAAGACCGGCCGCTTCTCATCGAGCCGGCCCGCGAAAGATAGTGTGGTCAAGGTGGGGACGCCGAATCATCTCTGTGGCACAACAACAACAACCGCTACCAGGGAAAGTACCTGGCTAAGTAGCAAGGTCCTCGATATCACCAGAGGTAGGTCAACACGATGCAAGGCGCACCGGCTGGAGATGAAAAGAGGCAGAAGGCCAAGTTCACCTTCGAGCAAATGTTTGACGGGCCATATTATTATTTGTCTCTAGGGCATATTCTCTTCAATACCACCCTTGAGAATCGCCGTACCTCCTGGTTTGGTCAACACAATAGGTGATACCTCTAGATACACGCATATTTATGGGATAGTTCTTGTTGTGAGATTCGAAAGGCACGTGTAATTTATTGCATGAAGGGTTGAACAGGC
The DNA here is from genome assembly GCA_023614405.1 of Avena insularis. NCBI lineage: Eukaryota > Viridiplantae > Streptophyta > Magnoliopsida > Poales > Poaceae > Avena > Avena insularis. The sequence continues at coordinate 156,309,081 of CM042691.1, read as the reverse complement.
ATTTAGGTACAGTAGTGCACCCTTGTAGGGTAAATAGTTTCGAGAAGTCGTGTGTCCATGATTATGGACCCTTATGTGACAAATAATTTTTTGCCTCTAATAATATGACTAGTAATTAGTCTTACCAACTAAACAATTGGATAATTAAAATTGCTACGTGTGTGTTCTGCAAGAGGACTTCCTCGACTGGCCTTCGAGGGGGGAATCTTTGGTTGGATTATGATTGGTGTTATATTCTTGTTACCTTAAAAGTGGTACCTTATCTCACTCTAATAGACGAAGTTGTAGCGTGTGTCTATAAGTTAGATAGTGCATGCTTTCCTATCGGCTGAGCCCACCATACCAATGTAGGCGAAAGCCTCCGAATTCTAAGACTCGCCATGTACTGGCCTCGGTACTATCCACTCTCTTTCCTTTTCTTTTCTCCTTTGCTGGTACCCTTTGGTTTTTACAAGTATGTGTTCGACGATGTTAGCAAGGTTACCCTTCTAGCTTGTCCTAGGAAGGGTTATGGACGCCGCTTAGTTATTCTTCATGACTCTTAGTTACTTTTTGTTCTTGTCTGTACTCGTATACTATTTCGCTTTATTCTTGAATTGTACCATTTAAATTTTTTACTCATCGAGTTGATGTTGTATATATATATATATATGTTTTCATCAAACTCGTTTGTTTTAATCAAAAGTTTTAAACCTTTCGACTTGTCGGTATGGTCTTGCTGACTTGTTCTTTTGATACCGACAAGAATACCCGAAGTTTTACTTCATTCTTTAATTCTTCTCCAACACATGCATAACTTGAGTTGTTTTGGTCTCTCGCAGTTGTAATGTTTGAGTATAGCTATATTACACTAACCATGAGTGAAATATGTTGAACGCTATCAATGTAATCAGCTAAATACATAACTTATGTCGTTCGGATGCTTGCAATTGAAATTTGGTTTTCTTTAGTAAATATGACACTTGTAATGGGTGAAATATTCTACATTTTAGTGGCTAGTTCTTGTGTACTTAATGTGTAACTTTAGTGGCTAGTTTTCTTTAGCAAATATTCCACATTTTAGTGGCTAGTTCTTGTGTACTTAATGTGTAACTTGATGATAACTATCGCATGTTTATGTATCTTTTGTATCTGAGTTATCTTAATGCACTGATGTTGGATTTTACTCCAATTGTTGTGCTACCCAAATTATTTTTCCTTCCTCGGGATGGAGAGTGGTGATAAAAATCCTCCACCTGATTGGGGGAAGCTTTGGCTAAAGTATCTCAAGTTCTAACTGAGCTTAGAGTGAGAAAGAGTCAGGCTATGCTTGCAAGAAACCGAGCAACAATTGATGTCTACACACATCTATTCTTGTAGACAGTTGTTGGGCCTCCAAGTGCGGAGGTTTGTAGAACAACAGCAAGTTTCCCTTAAGTGGATTACCCGTTTATCGAACTCAGGGAGGAAGTGGTCAAAGGTATCCCTATCAAGAAACCCCGCAATCAAGATACAAGAAGTCTCTTGTGTCCCCAACACACCCAATACACTCGTCAGGTGTATAGGTGCACTAGTTTGGCGAAGATATAGTAAAATACAAGTGGTACGGATGATTATAAGTGGTAATAGTGCCACAAAAGAGCATCTGATGGGGACGAAAAAACAAAAGGCAAAAAGATGGAAGCAAGCAAACATGTAACAGATCTTGATGCAAACAGTGTTTCAATGTTTCGAAACAAGGCCTAGGGATCATACTTTCACTAGTGAACACTCTCTCATATAAATATATTCTTGTCATGATACTACCCTTAACTACTCTCCGGTTGGACAATCTAATCCATGGTAGGGCTATAACAGCACTCCTCAAAGTCCGCCATTCCCATCTAGATAACCCCACACTATCACCTTGAGCGCTAGATGGTTCCAACAAACACCACAATTTCTTAAAGACATCCAACTCCAAATATACTCATCATAAATATATAAGTAACCTGGCTTAAGTGCCACACATGGTGTGCACGCTGTCACTTTCACACACGTGGGGAAAAGCATAGATCTATTAAAGCACGATGAGTATTTATGTAGACTCTACCCTAAGTGCCACCATGGCGTGCACGCTGTCACTTTCACACACATGGGGATAGCAGAGATCTATTAAAGCACTTGAGTAGCAAGGCAGATCTACTTGATTACAAAGCTCATGACCACAACAAGATCATGCATAGAGAGAGAGAGATGAACACAAAGCTACCGGTACAGCCCTTAGCCTTGAGGAAGAACTACTCCCTCCTCATCATGGGAATCAGCAACAGAGATGAAGATGGCGTTGGAGATCGATGGAGATGGATCCGGGGGCACTTCCCCATCTCGGCAGGGTGCCGGAACATTGACTTTCTGTCCCCCGAATCTCCTTTTCGGTGGCGGCGGCGCTGTGGAACTTTTCGTGGCTTTCTGGTCGATTCCTTAGGTTTTCTGAGTCGGGGGCTTCTTAAAGGCAAAGGGGGCAAGGTCGGTGGAGGGCCAATGGGCCCACACCCCCTATGGGCGCGGACAGGGTGGGCCCTGCGCCCACCTAGTGTGTGGCCACCCTGGTGTCCTCCTCCGTCTCGTATTCAATTTTCCGTATCGTTCAGGGAAAAATATGAACTTTGGCTTTTGTCTCGTCCAATTCCAAGAATATTCATTTTTTAGCTTTCTGAAATCAAAAACAGCAGAAAACAGGCAACTGGCACTATGGCATCTTGTCAATAGGTTAGTTCCAAAAAGTGTATAAAATTACCTCAAAGTGTAGACAAAACATAGCAAAGTGGATACTAAACAAGATTGAACATAAAAAATTATAGATACGTTTCCGACGTATTAAGCATCCCCAAGCTTAAGTCATGCTCGTCCTCGAGTAGGTAAGTGATAAAAAGAATAATTTTTGAGGTGACATGCACCGTAACAATCAAGATCAAACCATTTGCAAGCATTGAAAGCTAGGATCAAAGTACTCTAAACATGAGCATGAAAGATGAAGTTCTAACAGTAAGACAAAGTAACTATGCATGCAACATGAAAGGTTACAAAAAAACATCATGAATAACATGCATTGAAAAATGTTTGTTTGTTTCACATATACAAAACATAGCATAGTGCCATTCAGCTTGTCCCTCATGGAGTAGAAAATAGATTCATAGGACAACTTCAAATTTCATAAGAGTGACTAGATAAAAATATCACAAGAACAAGTAATAACAACAATATGCATCAATCAACAAGTTTTGGGACAATGCACATAGAACTAAGAATGGCCACTATGCTCTCTTAATGGGTGCCTAAGGATAGAAGGTGGAGACTCAATATAATGGTGGAAGAAAGGCCCTTCATAAAGGGAAGCAGGGATTTCAAGTTTCAAAAAGAGCTTCCAAAAATTATGGTACTTGTTAGCTTTCAGCTGTCATTGCCCCTATCATAAGCATCTTGAAGTGATTAAGGTTAAAGTGAACAAACTATGGAGTATATACTTCACAAAATATAAGTTGGCAATCTCGTATCCCTTGAATACGAGGGCCGCCCCTCATGCTACTCAACTTTAGTCACCTGTAAGTTCTTGTCATAGTAAGTACATGTGTATCATAGAGAACCGCCAACGGGGTACCCCTTGCACATGATATAGGAGCTATCCCATAATCAAAATGACAAGGCAAGCAGACAATGAGCATCTCAACAATCTTCTTATTTACCATGGGAAAATGGTGTTTTTTCTCTCTTTCCTCTTTTCAATATGTCTCTTTTTTATAAGAAGAAAGCTTCATAGATTGCTCACTATGGTGATGCTGCAAGTTTCCATCATGATTAGGCATATGGCTTAGGCTAGCGGCCCAGGCGTTTCTCTAACACACATACATAACTCTATGGACTTACAATCTCACCTTTTATTTCGCATTGACGACATCCATAAACAAAAGAGAATGATATCAACTGTGTACAAAGTACAAGTGCAATGTTCAAGGCGTTCCCCGTAACAGCACGATTCTGCTAATTCCAATGTGTAAGTGCAAGCATATACAACATACATGACACAATAGTTCTAGATTATTAGGGGCAAGAAAAATAAAGTGTGCCATCAAGTTTGTGAGAGCTTTAATCACTAAGTTTCACATAAAAAAATAACTTTTTAATTGGAAGATAGATGAAAACAAGAATATACTTGGAATGGTGTAACACACCATTCATAGTAATTTATAGTTGGAACTTTGGAATAACTTGGTTTCTTGGGAGTTGGATGCATGATTAGAGCTGACTCATACAAGTGGAGGAAAGCAAAAGACTGGGAGCGACCAACTAAGAGAGCAATAATGGCCATAATCATGCAGAGCGACAAAACATTACTAATCAAAGCATAAAGTGGTACTACAAGTCAAAAACTAAATGATCATAGAGGATAAGGTGACTTTTCATAGTCATCACATGGTGTGAGAATGTGCCAAGTTAACCCAAAGAAAGCATAAAAAGAGAATATCACAATACTATGCTTTTGTATGCTAAAACAACGCATGATTCCTTCAAGGCACATTAAGCAATCCTAATTGTTTGGAACAAGTCATGCTACAGCAATAATCACTAAGCATAAGGTCAAAATAACATCGAGCATGACATGATAAAGTCTAAGTCACATTCAAAGCAAGCTCCCTTTTGTACCACTAAAGCACTTTCTACTCTTTTTCCAATACCAATAAACTTATTTGAAATAACTCACAAAGATAATAATAAAAAAAGATCAGTGAGCATGTCTCACAAATCCACAAAGAAGAACTAAAAAGTTCTAAGAACAAATCAGAAGAAAACTAAGGCTAAACACAGTGCTAGCAAAAGAGAACACCCACAAATCAATAAGAATGAAAACTAGAGTCTTCTAGGCAATGAAAACAGAGTGTGTCTCTCTCCAAAAGAAGTGTGATGTAATCCAAGCAACTTACTCAAGCAAACTAAGCAAACGAAAATGAAAAATGAAAACTAAGACGCTCCAAGAACAACATAACTGTGCATGAAACAATAAAAACGAAGTGTCTAGAAAGACCTGAGCTTTTTATTGATGAAGAAGGGGATGCCTTGGGCATCCCCAAGCTTCGACGCTTGTAACTCTTGAATATTTCTTGGGGTGACATGGAGTGGCATCCCCAAGATTGAGCTTTTGTCCATTCTTCATCTCATTACATCATTCTTTCTCTACACTTGAAATTTTTCCTTCATACAAAACTTCACACAATCTTCATTACCAACATTAGTGTATTCAAAATATAATAGACCTTTGGATTTAGCTTTAGAACAGCAAAACTTTCACTAAAAACACAAGCTATTATAGAAATTCCCTCAAAATCTCAATTTCCCAAAAAGAACCCAAAAAGGAATCAATAAGAAGCAAATGCAAATAATGAGAGATATCTATCAAAACTGACTAGCAGTTAGAAACCGATTTTTTCGAAGACCTTATGTTGCTCAAATCAACAAGTGTTGAACTAACGAAAGTTATCTAACATATTGGGGGATTTATTTACAAAATATCAACTCAATCCGACTTACATAGATTCTTCATGAATTTTTTACGGTGGAGTACAAAAATATGTTTTGGGACAGCAACTCCCCAAATCTTACTTCCCTCTCATTAGAGGTCATTCTTGGCACAAAAAGAAAACAAAAAGGATAAGGAGAGGTCATTACTGAAGTAATAACTTCCAAGACTCAAGAAACTCCTGGGTTATCTCCCAACAAGTACTTTTCTTTAACGCCTTTAAGTTAGGCTTGATAGTTTGAGAAGATGCTCACATAAGAAATATGAATTGAAGTAAAATAGAGCATCAAGAAGAAATTCAAAACACATTTAAATCTAACCCAATTCCTATGCATAGGAATCTTGTAAGAAAATAAATCAAAGAAGCACATAGTAACAAGCGTAGGAAAGCAAAACAAATGCAACTTCAAAATTTTCAACATAAAGAGGGGAAACTTAATATTGTTGAGATACATAAAACCATGTTTCCCTCTCTCATAATAACTTTCAGTAGCAACATGAATAAAATTAACAATATAACTAACACATAAAACATTCTTATCATGAGCCACATGCATAAAATAATTATTACTATCCACATAAGCATAGTCACTCTTATTAATTGTAATGGGAGCAGATTCAACAATATAGCTATCATTATTATTCTCATCACCATAATCATCAAATATAGGAGGCATATTGTAATCACAGTCAATTTTCTCATCAATAGTAGGTGGACTGAAAATATCATATTCATCATTGTAATCATCATATATTGGAGGTTTGGTGTCATCATACGCAATAGAATAACTATCTTCCTAAGCCAGGGAACTAAAAAGATCATTTTCATAAAAACTAGCTTCCCCAAGCTTAGACGTTGCCATACCATTAGCAATAATGGTTTCCAAAGAATTCATACTAATAACATTGCTATTAGCATGCAAATAGAGCTCCATAGGTTTTTTAATTTTCTCTTCAAACACTTCATGTCCTAACTCAAGATAAATGCTATAAAGCTCTCTAATTTTGTTGTTGTTTTTCATTAAGCCTAACTAGTGAAAACAAGAAACAAAAAGACAAAATTACAGAATCTAAAGGAAATAACTTCGAGCACTCACACCGGAGGATGTGAGTACCTTTTACCTTAACTCCCGGCAACGACGCCAGAAAATAGCTTGATGTCTATGCACTTCTATTCTTATAGACAGTTGTTGGGCCTCCAAGTGCAGAGGTTTGTAGAATAGCAGAAAGTTTTCCTTAAGTGGATTACCCAAGTTTTATCAAACTCAGGGAGAAGTGGAAGTGGTCAAAGGTATCCCTCTCAAGCAACCCTGCAATCAAGATACAAGAAGTATCTTGTGTCCCCAACACACCCAATACACTTGTCAGGTGTATAGGTGCACTAGTTTGGCGAAGAGATAGTGAAATACAACTGGTATGGATGATTATAAGTGGTAAGAGTGCCAGAAAAGAGCTTCTGACAGGGAGGAAAAGACTAAAGCCAAAAATATGGAAGCAAGAAAACATGTAACAGATCTAGATGCAAATGGTGTTTCAATGTTTAGAAACAAGGCCTAGTTACTTTCACTAGTGAACACTCTCTCATATAAATATATTCCCTTCATGATACCACCCTGAACTACTCTCCGGTTGGACACTCTAATCCATGGTAGGGCTATAATAGCTCTCCTCAAAGTCTGCCTTTCCCATCTAGATAACCCCACACTTTCACCTTGAGCGCTAGACGGTACCAACAAACACCACAATTTCATAAAGACATCCAACTCCAAATATACTCATGATAAATATATATATGTAACCTAGCTTAAGTGCCACACACCGTGTGCATGCTATCACTTTCACACACGTGGGGAAAAGCATAAATCAATTAAAGCACGATGAGTATTTATGTATACTATAGCCTAAGTGTCACCATGGCGTGCACGCTGTCACTTTCACACACATGGGGAGAGCAGAGATCTTTTAAAGCACTTGAGTAGCAAGGTAGATCTACTTGATTACAAAGCTCATGACCACAATAAGATCATGTATAGAGAGAGATGAACACATAGTTATCGGTAGAGCCCTTAGCCTCGTGGAAGAAGTACTTCCTCCTCATCATGGGAATCAGCAACGACGATGAAGATGGCGGTGAACGATGGAGATGGCTCCGGGGGGCACTTCCCTATCCCGGCAGGGTGCCGGCACAGAGACTTTCTGTCCCCTGAATCTCCTTTTTGGTGGCGGCGGCGCTGCGAAACTTTTCGTGGCTTTTTGGTCAATTCTTTAGGGTTAGGCGGGGGATTCTGATAGGCGAAGGAGACAAGGTTGGTGAAGGGCCAGAGGGCCCACACCCCCTGTGGGGGCGGCCAGGGTGGGCCCTGCGCCCACCTAGGGTCTGGCCACCCTGTTGTCCTCCTCCGTCTCATCTTTGATTTTCCGTATCTTTCAGGTAAAATATGAACTTTGGCTTTTGTCCCGTCCAATTCCGAGAATATTCATTTTTTAGCTTTCTGAAACCAAAAACAGTAGAAAACAGGCAACTGGCACTGTGGCATCTTGTCAAAAGGTTAGTTCTAGTGTCACATCCCAAAATTTTCCAATTTTTGAAATGTGAAAAATAAATAAAATAAAGAAATAATTGTTGAAATTTAGGGTGAAAAGGAACTTTATGTTTCAAAATGGAAACATCAAAACCCGTCTTGAATAAAATTTGAATGAAAAGAGAATCCAACAAAATTTCAATTAAGTGAAATGCATTCATCTATGAATGTATCTTGAAATTTAAAGACATGGTAAAATAAACCAAAACCCTAAAATCTTAATGAAAGAAATCATTTCCAAGATCTCTCTAAGACTATGGATTTGATCCATATAAAAATTCAGCAACAAACATTTATAAATGATCGAGAATGATAAATAAAAATATTATAAAGCCATGGAAATTGGTTTCATTTAATTTGCAGCCATGAATGAAAACTTATGAATTTAATAAGATAAAAGGAATTAGTTTCGAAAGCTAATAAAGCTCTTATCTAAAAATCCATACTAAATTATGATCCAAATAATCCTAAAAGGGTTTAAAAAGCTAAAAAATATTAAATAAAATCATACAAATTGGAATGACCAATTTTGGATCTATAAATAAAAAGATATGGATTTTATAAGATAAAGAAATAAATAAGGAATATTTAAAAGCCAAATTAAATCTTGGACAAATCCATAAACAAATGAAAGTTATTGAATAATAAAAAGGAGAAAAAGAATATTTAAATAAAATCATAAGGATTGAACCATATCCAATTTTATTTAAATAAAGACAAATTGCCTAAATAAATAATAAAACCCAAGAAAATTATTTGGAAGACAAATTGGAACTTGAATTAAATCCACCAGAAAATAAAATAAAGGGATAAAGAATATTCAAATAAAAGTATATGGGATTAAGCCATTTCAAATTATTTAAATGAAGAAAAAATCCCTAATATAAATGATTATTTAAATCATGGGAAAATAAATAATTGAAATGGCCAAAGTGGTTTAGAAGTTATGCAATCAACTTAAAAAGAATAAAATAATTATTTGAATAAAAATTTATATGGTTTAAAACCATATTTGATTTTTATTTGAATAAAGACAAATGCCCAATTTAAATGAATATTAAATCATATTAAAATATTTTAAATAATTCAAAGTGAATTATTTGCACTAATGAATAAATAAAACCTACTGAAAAAGGTTTGACAAAAATTGGAATTAAAATAGAAGTTTGAAAACATATTTAAAATCTTATTTAAAAAAAGACAAGTGCCTATTTTAAATAAATAATAAACCATAAAAGAATTATTCAAAAATGGACTTTCAAAACACACTAATGAATAAGTGCAAAACCTACTAAAAAGGTTCTGGAAGTTTGAATACAAACAAATGGTTAAAAATATTTGAATAAATTCAAAACAGAAAAATAGAAACAGAAAAATAAAAAGTTCTAGGAAGAAAAAAAATTGAGAAAGCAAACCAGCCCAGCAACTTGGCCCAGCAAGCCCACCTCTTCTCCCCCGAACCGTTTTCTTTAACTTGCAAATGAACCCGCACCCTCACTGACATGATGACCCCACCGAACCCCTTCCCATTCGCTAATAAAGGACCCCAATGCCGCGCTGGCATCTTCTTCCTCGCGCTGACCCCGCCCCCTCTTTCCTCTGGCCATTACTGCCGTTGATTGCGAGTCTTAATTGTCATTGAATCCGCGAGTTAACCACGCCATGCCTCTGCCTACTTGAGCGTCGTCCTCTCCTCTCTCTTTCCCCTCAATCTCCTCTTTCCCTCCGCCACCAGGCTGTTCGAATTGCCCTTCGCACCACCACTGCTCCGACGACCACTCCTAGACGATTCCGGCGACACCCGACCCCCCCACTGCCCCTAGCCTCCATGAGCATGATCCCCATCGTCTTGCACATCTGCCAGTAGCTCCCACTTGGCCGTGCATGCCCCAGAGACTCGGCAACATCTTGGACAGAGCGCCACCGCCCACTGCCCCGACTTTGACGACCTTCCCCGGTAACCCTAGTCCGTCCCCTCCTCTCTAGTTCATACTCACATGCTCGCCTCTGTCACCTGCATCTAATCGCACCTCTGGTTTGTCTTAGCGTGGTCCGTAACATCGCCAATGATGACATCCCGAGCACACCGTCGTCAGCAACATCTCCGACGAGCAATTCCTGTCAGCTTCGTGCGCCCCTTTGTCCACTGCGACCACCTCGAGCTTCCCCATGTCACAATGAACCCGGTGAGCTTCTTGTCCCTCTCTCTTGCTTCCTGTATCGCTGGAACTAACGTGAGCAGAGCGCGCTGCCACTGTCCATCATCGCCGCGCCGCCCACCTATGGTCGTTGCGTTCTGGACCGTTGGATGTTGATCAGTTGGCTAGGATAGAACAGCTAGCGAAGCGGTATCTATTGATCTAGTCCATGTGATGCTAGTTAGATTTAATGGCCCACATTACACAATCCACACGAAACGGTATGGACCAATAGGAAACAGACACGTGGCATAGACTTTGTTTTAAAAACAGAAAAGGTTCTATGAGATGTGTAGATTTGAAAAATTCATAACTTTTCATAAATTTTATATCATTGGAATCAGGAAAAAGAGATCTTTCCAACCATGCCCTTATTTTAGTATTTAGCTTCTGGAAAATTAGTTGTTTTTCTAGAAACATGTTTAGTCCTATTTTGAGTATCAAAATTATTCTAGAAATGATTTTTAGGGTAAAATGTTTTGCCAATGGTTTGTTTTGAACCTACTGACCATAAAAACCAACTTTTGGATTTAAAAATATATTTTGTGACACTAAGGAATTATTCCTTCAATAAAAAGCATTTCTAGTAAAACAAATTATTGCTATTAATTTAAAAAGGATTTTAAGTGAAACCTTTTATAAATGGATTTGTTTTAAACACTTTGGCCATAAACACTAACATTTGTGTTTAAAAACATATTTGTCAAACACTAGAAATTATTCCTTTTATTAAAATCATTTTCTAGCAAAACAAAAATTATTTAAATGGCCATTTTCACTAACTTGATTTTAATTGGTTTTGTAACTTTTATAAATGACCAATAGGTGTTTTAAAATGTTGATGGCCTATTAGAAACCACTTTTCCAAATAAAACAATCTTTTGCATGCTTGCATGCATTGTTTTGTTTTATTTATTTTGTGTGGTGAATTGTTTGAATGCTAGATTGAATTTGTGCCTTGATTTAATTGTAGTGAACTTTGAAGCATGTAACCATTGCAAGATCAAGGAGTGAACCTATATTCTCTACCAAAAATGCAAGTGGTGCTTCATACATTTTGTCCTAATATTTTGACTATGCATTAGTGATATTTCTAAGTAGGACTTGCATGGAATTTTTTAAGTATAAGTTATGCCATGGGAAATCCTAGTAGATGATGCCTTCGTAGAATTTTCCCTAAGGGTAGATTATTGCTAGTATTATGCTTAGCCTAGCTAGTAGAAAACAAGGGTGGATTATATTCATGCTATGAAATATTTCTAAGTCTATGACTTGTGTTTTGTTTAATAAAACAACTATGTGAATGAATCACCTGGGTGGAATGGAATGAAAGGTTTGTGTTGAGTGGTTACACAAGTCCACTATGCTGGGGAAAACTTGGGTATCACCAAGTCCAGTATACTGGGGAAAACATGGTATCACACTTGTGGAAAGCCAACCAGGAACGAAGAGATTTGAGATGTCAAATGTTGAGAAGCTTCAAGTGCAGCCACATGGCATGATGGGCTCTGCCTGGATCATATAGGTTGCAATAACTTAGCCAGATGGAAAGAAGGTGGTAGGGGGTGATAGGTTTGGAACGCGTCCATTTTGGTCTAAGGGGAGGCTTCTGAAAGATCTTGTCTCGATGCATGTCGAGTCTTGTGTGGAAAGTGCACCACCTCTCGAGAGAGTAAAATCTAAGTACTTAGCCGTGTCCCTGGCAATGGACAATTTGAGCATCAAGACATGTAAGCTATAAAGGAAATCCTCATCCCAATTTCTAAGTTAAGAGATTGTGGTTGAACAAGTGTAAAGGATCACCAATTTTATTGGTAGATGCCTTGGGTGTTTTGACAAACAAAAACTTAGTCTTTTCAAATGATAAGGAAAATCTATTTTGAGCAAATCAAGCCTAAGATCCACTTGGCCAAATGCATATAGATGATAGATACCACTATTCTACCATAGTATCACTTGCCAATACAATTCAAATGTATTGACCCTTTTGGTGTAACTTATTATGTTGTAGGTTTGTTTGATGTTAGTGAAGTGTGTTTATTAGGATTACAAGTGTACAACCAACATCATTGCTTGTGGAACTTTGAAGATGAAGGACTCCATGCTATATAGTTATTTCTGGTGCATTGTAATGAGATAGCCAAATGATCTATGTAAGATGTAATTAATTATTTTATTCCTGGTTATAAAGTTGTATTATGACCTTTGCTTCTTGATATTACATCTTAAATTGTGGATGCTAGATATTGATCCAGGGACTAGCATTGTAAATACATGGATCTCTACCTTATCAGGTTGGCACCTCTACATCCAGAAAGTGTATAAAAATACCTCAAAGTGTAGACAAAACATAGCAAAGTGGATACTAAACAAGCATGGAACATCAAAAATTATAGATACTTTTCCGATGTATCAACAATCCCGCAATTTCTCGAGCTAAAACCAAGCACATTTGATGTTCCCTGAAAGCCAATTGAGGCACTTGTTTGGCTGCCTGCAATGAACAAGATATTTGTAGTTGCCCGTATTGCGGATGTTGATCGTGTTCCCTATGCAAAATTATTGCTTCAAGGATAGTCATCTGCTTGGTAGGAGACTTGTCAGAACTCTAGAGGAACTGATGCAGTATTCTCTTGGGATGAATTCTAAACTGCTTCTAAGCGTCATTACTTTCCTGATACTCTCTTGGAGATGAAACAAGAGGAATTCCTTTCTCTCACTCAAGGAAGCAATGATGTTATTTCTTATCATAGGACTTTATTTGATATTTCTCGATATGCTAGTGATGATATCTCAACTAATGAGAAGAATAAATACATGTTCCGCAAAGGTCTGAAGCCATCTCTCAAGTATTCTATCAATTTGCACAAGTGTGATACCTTTGATGAGCTGGTAGACTTGGCTTTGAAATCTGATTATGGTAAACAAGAGTTGGTGAAGCACAAAAGCGCTCTATTCAAGAGGCTAATCTTTCAGCAGTAGCTTTGCCTTCTGAGAAACGTAGGATTTAGGTTCCACATGCTCCTCGGGTGATGTATGCTCCTATACAAACCACCTACTTGTCAGCACAACCGGGGTCTTCTTCCCACCCACCCACACCTTTATCAATTCCTATGCAAGTGCGAAGTTAGCAAAGGCCAAATATTCAAATGCAGCAGAAGAGAGTTGAGCTACAGAATAAGCTAAGATCTAAAGTTGTGCCAAAGCAAAAGAATCAAATTCCTTCCTATAAGCCTTTTCCCGTGTGGTCAATTAGGACACACTTCTCACAATTGTTATCTCAAGAAACTTCCTTGAGTGTCTCAACAAATGAACAATAAGCCGAATACTAAAAGTGTATGGTTGAATAGCATATAAAGTTTCCAAAATTTGGATGTGTGGATTTAAAGTTCTGAATTTTGCAAGTTTGTATATCTAATATATCAAAATTTCTATTTTAAAACAAACTCTAGCCACGTCTCTTGATTTTATTGGTCCATAACGCTTCAGGTGGATCGTGCTTTGTGGGTTTTTGGATTTAAAACGCATCGCATAGCTCAGGATCAAACGTACCCCTTCGACTAAGATTCTATCGTAGCCATGCGATCATGATCTAGCGGTGTATAGGAGCCTGACCAAAACTGGGCGACGCTAGCGGCGGCGCGGCTCTGTCAGAGAAGTTGCCGGCGATGCAGGATGCGAGAAAGAGAGAGGGGGCTCACTGAGTTTGCAACATGTTGCTGATGATCAACATGGTCTTTGTCGGCCAAGGGGTGCACGGGTTCCAGAGGGGTTGCTCACCGGAGCTAGCGGCGACATCGGGTTTATGATTTTATTTAAATAATCCTTTACTCTTTTAATTAAACAAAAATATTTCATTTTATTTGCATGGCCAAGTTTCAATTTGGCCTTTTTAAAATAGCCCTTATTTATTTATTTCTTCCATTGTTTATAAAATCCATATCTTTTTATTTAAAGATCCAAAAATGGTGATTCCAACTTTTAAAATTTTATTTAATATTTGTTTATCTTTTAAATCCCTTTTCATTCAAAGTTTGTTCAAGATGGGTCTTTGATGTTTCCATTTGAAACCAAAAGTTTCTTTTCACCCTAAATTTCAACAATTATTTATTTTACACATTTCAAAATTTGGAAAAATTTGGGATGTGACACAACTGAATCAGGGGTTCCCATAATGACAACAAGCTGTCACAAGAACAAGGATTATCAATATAATTAAAAGCAAGGATCTAGATATTTGCAAGAAATACTAGATCAACGATTCTCCAAATGAATGGAGAGGATATGAAGCGCTTGATTGCAGTTGTTGAAGATCGAGTCCTACTCCTTTGATTCCCCAAGGAACAGGGCCTTTAGGTGGATGAAGGTCGAGCTCTCTTGGATGAAGCTTGAAGAACAGATCTTGACTTTTTCAAATGAACCAAGAGTTCTGGCAGGTGGGGGAAGGCCGACTTAAATACCCCCTGCACAGATCTGGCTATTGGTGAAGTTTGGGGGCGGATTATCGGCCCCCACTAGGGGCGGACTATCCGCCATGGGAGAAAAATCTGCCCCCCTGGCGGAGAGTCCGGGGGAAAGTCCGCCCCAACATAGAAGGTCACGCCGGTCTTGACTTGGTGAAAATCCTCGAGGGGGCGGATTATCCACCCCCTCAAGGGGCGGACTGTCACCTGGGGAAAAACCGCCCTATAGACGAAAAGTCCGAGGGAAACTCCGCCCCGTCTCTGAGCGATGCGCCTTGGCAACTTTCGAGACAGATCCTGGGGGTAGACTATCCACCCCCCTGGAGGGGTGAATTATCCGGCCTGGGCAAAAACTATGGCCCTGGCCGGATAATCCGGGGGATATTCCGCCCCCAATACAGACGGTCGCGCCCTTGTGCCCTTTTGAGTTTGGGGAGGGGCGGATTATCCGCCCTTGAAAAAACATTTCAGGCTCCGATCCTTTTCAAGGTGAGATCTGCAGCACTTCTGTAAGACCCCACCTTTATAAGGTAAAGGCTCCTATGATTGCAATGCTAGTCCCTAGATCAAATGCTAGCATCCACAGTTTAATATGAAGTACACAGATACAAAGGTCGTTATTACATCGTCATTCCAGAGATAACATAGTCTTTACAACTCAATAGCCAAAGGCTAGTACAAGAGTTGATAACATAAAGTAAATAACTATAAGTCTTCATCTTCATGTGCCACAGGCAAGCATGTTGAGTGTAGACTCACAATCCTAATCTCCATCAGAGTAACCTACAACATCATAAGTTACAGCCACAGTGGGTCAATACATTTGGAATTGTATTGGCAAGTGATACAATAGTAGAATAGTAGTATCTAACATCTATATGAATTTGGCTAAGTGTATCGTAGGCTTGCTTTGCTCAAAATAAGATTTCCTTATTAGTTGAAAACACTAAGTTTTTGTTTGTTAAAAACTCCCAAGGAACCACCAATAGACATTGGTGAACCTTTTCCTTTGTTCAACCACAAGTTTTTGACTTATAAATTGGGATGAGCAGACCCTTGATAGCTTCAATGTCTTTTGCTCAAATTTTCCATTGCCGGGGACACAGCTAAGTACTTAGGTTTTACCCTCTCGAGAGGTGGTGCACTTTCCCCACAAGACTCGACATGCATCGAGACGAGACCTTTCAGAAGCATTCCCTTATACCACCATGTACGCGTTCCTTCCTATCACCCTACCACCTACTGTCCATCTGGCTAAGTTCTTGCAACCTATATGGTCAAGGCAGAGCCCATATGCCATGTGGTTGCACTAGAAGCTTCTCAACACTAAACATCTCAAATCCATTTGTTCCTGGGTAGCTTTCCACAAGTGTGATACACAAGGTAACCATAGACATGGGCCTTGTGTAACCACTCAACATAAACCAACAAACCATTCCACCCAGGTGATGTCAACACCCGGATTTTTAATCCCAGATGCCTGTTATGCCATACCTCGCAATCCTAGGATTACCATTTTTGCGAGACATAACAGAATTGGATACCACAGTACATCATCCATTAAAAACCATACATAAGGTCTTACACAAATAAGGATCTCATGATCCAGTTCTTAATACAATTCAAGCTGCGGAAATACGTAATAATAAAGGTAGCGTAGGCGAAGCTCCATCTTCGGGGTCACAGGCAATGCTGACGATGGGAGATGATCCTAGTTGTCGTAACCTTCCTGGGGTCCATCATCCTGGTACTCCTCTTCATAGTCTGGCCACGGGAATAGCCAGGGACAAAGCCATGCGTACTCTTTAAGTACGCGCAAACTAATACTAACATGTGAAGGGTTTTTTTGTAGTAGGACACTAAGCTCTAGGTTTGTTTTGCAAAAGCCAGATTTACATCTACTAAGTTCAGAAGCAAGAGAAAGCTAGTCAAATTTTATAACACCTAAGTGGGAGTTTGTATCTCACGCCACAACTCTGTTGTGGTCACGTCAAATTCTCCATTCATTTCACAAGTAATTTTGAAAACATCTGACGGGGGAATAGTATGGCCACTCCAACTGTCCATAACCGCGGACGCGGCTATTCGAATAGTTTGACACTCTGCAGAGATTGTACACTTTCACCACAACATTCGATACATCCGTCAGGAACAAATCCTGAAGTCACCATACTCAGTATGCGGATAATCAATCCTAACCTTTCAATTACACACCCTAGTATAAGCACCTCTCCTGTGAGTTTGGCCTCCCAACCATGACCAACTGTCATCTTGGGTACTGCACAGGTGGACAATCTTCACAAGGTAGCCTCAGCTCAGACCTTGGCCGTGAGGGAACCAATACTAAGGTATATAAGTTTCCAGTCAAGCCCTACCCAACTTTCGGGTATTGTGGTTGTATAGTAAAATTGGAATGGTATCGCATCCAGACAACCATCAGTTTTATAAAGGGCTAAGGCTCATGCCTCAACATTTTCATCGTCAAAATCATCTAGTGTTCGGAAAGACATGTCAAAACATCTCAATAGAATGATCCATCATTCCAAGGTTTTCATAACCATTTTCATCAAGTATTCCCATCTAATGTTGATCAAGTTTTATGCTTAGCACTAGCATCTACAAATGGGAGTGAGTACTAATGAGGGGTGGTAAACAAGTGGAGTTTCAACTAAGTTCAATCTCATGCCTTAGGATGACATCAAGATTATCTAGCTTAGGCCAAATTTTATGCTCTTTATGCAACCTTCAGTTATCTTCCTAGAATCTACAAGTCACTCAAGTAAACTCTAAAAGAAAGCTTTGATAAAGAAATAAAGTATGAAGCTTGTAACTAAAACTAGGATTGGTTTATCAAGTGAGTATAACCACATATGCTTAAGGGATATGGTTGGCATGGTAAGGCTTGCTAAAGTATAATATCTTGCAAGTGTTAGCTTGCACATTCAACTAGTAGTATTAGGCTTGCATCAGTATCAGTATAAGCTTTCTAAGTTAATAGCTTGCAAGTATTGGATTGCCTTGTGCAGAGCAGTGGTTGAAGTTCTCCTTGGCTTCTTCTTCGTAGTATCCTCCTTCCTCCTCGTATCCTTGGTCGGTACTAGCATCTATGAATAAATAGGAGGTACACAATCACCAAACAATAATTAAATACTTTCAATCATCACACAAAGGGGTTCTATAGATGATCTAGCATCATCACTAACATTACAAGCACTTGACTTAATGATTTTATTTTTAGAAAAGTAATTTGTACTCATTGAAAAACTACTTAAGATTTAATATTCTCCAAACCAAGCATGGCATCATGTTGACACATGTCATCATCACACATATCAGTTCATGGGAATGTGATTTAAAGTGGTGTCACAATTTAATAAGGTTTAACCTTTTTAATTTAAATAAAATAAGTGACTAGAAATGCCTATGCGGCATTCTTTTATTACTTGAACATTATTTCTGTAAGTAAACCCATATATTTTTATATATTCCGAAAGGTATGATCAATTGTGATTTTTGAGAGTTGGACTCAACTCAAAAGCTATTATGGTTTAAATTTGAAAAAAAATTGAATGCAGAAAAGCTTCTGCCTTGTTATTTTTACCAAGGGTGATCTACAGATCCAAATGATTTGAATCCAATGGTTTTGGATTCAGCATTTCTAGACCTTTCCAACAAAATTGGTTTCATTCAATTTGGTTCACTGAATCGAGCTGGGTTCATTTTTCAAACTAAGTACAAAACTGTGTTTGAATGAAAATGGAAAAATCCAAATTCAAACGAGTGGGTTGCGCGGGAAGAGAAAATGGGTCGGCCTGCTACTCACATTACTTACGCGGGCTGGTTAAGTTGCTGTCGCCACGCGACAGTGAGACGGGGGGGGGGGGTGCGAAGCGGTACGGGGCAACGTGGTGCGTTGGATCTAGTTCTAATCCAACGGCTCTGGTTCATCGTCCACGTCGGGCACCGCCAGCGAGACAAAACCCTAACGCGGCAGTTGGGGGTCGTGGGAGGCTCACCGGGGCTCAGGCTAGGGTCGGAGAGGCGGGCGAACGACGAAGTCGACGATGGCGAACCTCCTGGTACCGGCAGCTTCTCCTGGGGCGGCTCCAATCGCTGGCTTCCTTCTTCTCCAGCAGCGGCGGGCTCCGGCCAAATTCCGGCGATGCGCTGCTCGCCTTGCTCTGGGAACGGGGTGGAACGATCAGTGAGGAGAGGGGAGTGAGATGGTGTGAAGAGTTTGAGCGGGGGAGGCCTCTATTTATAGTCTCGACTACGAGACCGAACGGGATGGGCAGGCGACGATGGCGAAATGGCTACGGGCTGCTAGAGGCATGGCCGAGGGTGGCGATCGATCGGTGGTCTCCTGGTGATGCTCTATGGCTTTAATGCGTGTGTAGGGGTGGTGGCAAACGGTCTGGAACGCTCGACGTTCTGCGCGGCACATGCGGCGTCTTCGACGTCGAGCGGTGGCTATGGGGTACGGCCAGTGAAATGGGCATGTCGGGCGGTCTCCTAGGACGGTTGGGAGCATGTTGGCGGGCGGCGAGGGCTCGAGGTGGTCGGGTTGCGTGGGAACGGTGTGTGCTCTGCGGTGCACGTCGGCATGGTCGGCAATGCACAGCGCCGGGCGTTCTGGCGGTTCAGCTCTGTCTGCGAGGCAGGGCTGGTCGAGAGGGGGCGGTGAGGCATGGGCTATCTCCCAGACAAGGTTTGCACGGCTAGTTCTTCCTCTAGCCTGCTGTCCACACTGGGGTGACATTGGTGTTCTCGGCTGTTCACCATTGATGACATTGTCAAGCTTACAGTGGGGCTAGTGATTAGTTAAGGTTGTTAGATGATCTACTAAGGCTAGTGGTGTCCTGAGAGGGAACAAGTTAGGCCCAAAACACTGCACACTATAATGTTTTGATTTTGTTTGATTTGAACCAGCAAGGTGTTTGATGAAATGGCCGCACGAATTCAAGTTCTGAATTTTGAAAAGATTTTTGGTGGGTGTGCTAGGCATGTGCCGGTGAGTCTGTGGATGCTTGGGTTTTGAAAGTTGAGCTTGTTTGAGTGTTTTTGCAAAAGTGGGATCTTCCCCTATGATATAGATTCAATTTTGAACTGTGATTTAACCTATGCATTCAAATGTTTTTGGATAATCACAAGGTGGGCCTTGGTACTTTGTTATGAGTACTATCAAGGGGTGTAAAGATCCAAACAAGTTTCTGTTATGTTTTGAAAGTTAGAGACAGCCAAAGTAGGCATGGGAGTTAATTTGGCCAAAGTGACCATTCACTTAATTTGTTTGTTTTGATTTATTTGTCTTTGGGAAAAGTTTGGGAATCGTTTAGATGATGTTTATTTCACCTAAGAATCCTTTTACAAGCAAAGAAACACACAAGCAAGGTAATTCAAAAGAATCCAAATTGGAATGCATACACACATGCATGCTTTCATATTTTTATTTAGAAAAGTTTTTGTTAATCCGAAATTTTGATGATTAGAGTTTGATGATCCAAGTTCAATATTTTTGGGTTGTTATAGGTGATTCATTCATATAGTTGTTTTATTAATCAAAACACATGTCATAGACTTAGCAAAATTCCATAGCATGAATATTCCACCCTTGATTGCTACTAGCTAGGCTAAGCATGATACCATAACAAGTTTCTTAACTTGGAGAAAATTGTACTAAGGCTACAACTACTAGGATTTCCCAAGGCATAGCATAGTATATATACTTACAAAAAATCCATGCAAGCCCTACTCAAAATATCACTAGTGCATAGATAAAATAATAGGACAAAATATATGAAGCACCACTTGCCTTGATAGATGGGGGGGTAGCAACAGTCCTCACAATCACAATCACCACTATCACCAAAATCTACACATACAATAATAACACCACATTCACATTAAAATATTCAAACAAAAATATATATGAATGCATGCAAATGCAATGAAATGATTTTTCTATACTAAAAAAATCAAACCAAATATTACTGAACACAAAGTGATCTATCTAGAGTCTAAACAAACTCAAATTTGCCTCAAAACAATTTTATAAACATTTTTATAAAGCCAAAATAAGACTATAATGTGTTCTGCAAATAAAACTATTTTTTCTAGAAGCAAAATAATAAAATACGGCCACAGTAGTGTAGGGCTTAATTTCCTGAATCCAATGATATATTATTTGCATTTTTTGGACAAACAGAACTAAATATATGAATTTTACAAGTTTAAATCTCAAATAGATACAAAAACAGATTTTAAAACAAAAACACAGACACGTGGCCGTATCTGATTGGCCCGTACCACTTCACGCAGATCAAGAGCGTGGACCGTTAGATCTAAGTCAGATCCTGTGGCCCAGATCTGGCAATACCAGTTCGTTAGGTGATTCTATCTACGGTGTCAGATCTAGATCCTACGGCCCTAGAGCATGCGACCAAACTCGGGCGGCGCTGATGGCTACTGGCGGCGGCGGCGCTTATGTCGACGACGCTCCGGCGAATCCAGAGGGGGCTAGGGGTAGTGCGGTGGCTTACCAGTGTCGCGCGGTTGCGAGGATGCTCAACTTGGGCTTTGTTTGGACAGGGGCATGTTGCTGTGGCCGTGAAATCTCGTCGGAAATCTCTCTGGCGACGGGCACGGGTTGGCGAAGACGACGGTGACGTTCTAGGCCACCATAGGACAAACAAATGGCATCAGTCGCTGCCCATGGACAAGGCGCACAACATGGTTTGAACTAGGAGGCGAGGGGAGCTCGTTTCTTACCAGGATTGCTCGTCGGCAATGGTTGGTGCCTCAGTTGTTCGCGGTGGTTGATGGAGCCGACGACCTGGGCAGTACAAGGCGAACCATTGGTGTCAGAAGGTGCGCAAGGAGCAGGGGAACAACATCGTATGAATGAGGGACAGAGGCGAGCATGGTACTCACCGGAATAGTTCACCGGAGTTCGTCGGGCAGCGGCTGTTCGAGCTCGAATAGAGGCAGCTTGGGGGCGTTCCGGTGTTGTGAACTTTGGGGAAATGATCGTGGAGAGGTGGTGGTCAAATAGTAGGTGAGGGCCGGGCGAATTACTGCCTGAATCAATAGAATTGGTTCGGCTTGATTTGGGGAAGAAACGGCGGCGACGACGGGGTCTGCGCGTGGTGTTTGGGGAAGACGATGACGACGTGGCGCAGGTGCGACTGGTTAGTGGGTGCGGGGTAGGGTTTGCGCGGGTGAGAGAGGGAGCAGAGGGGGAATGGCCAGGGTGGTCTTTTTGGCTGGTTCTGGCGCTGGGCCGAATAGGTGGCGCCCTGTTTTAATTTTTCTTTGTCCTTTTCTTTTTCCAATTTGATTTTCAGGAATGTTTTTAAACTCTAATTCAACCTTTTCTGGATTTTTGTATTATGAACCTTGCACTCAAAAGTGTGACAAACACAACTATGCACTCAAAAACACCTTGGCCTTTTGAAAATAAAAATAAAACCATGCCTCATATGAATAATAAAATGGGCATAAATATGGTTTTATTTAGTTTCAAACTTTTAAATTTTCTGTGCAAGCTCTAGATGCTATGATGAATGCAATGCATGATTTTTTGCATTTGATGAGATTTGGGATGTTACAAATCTAACCCCCTTAAGATGAATCTCGCCCTCGAGATTCAGATTGGCTAGCAAATAGGTGAGGGTGGTCTTTCTGAAGATCATCTTCTCTTTCCCAAGTTGCTTCTTCTTCGGTATGATGATTCTACTGTACTTTGCAGAATTTGATAGTCTTAGTATGAGTAACTCTTTCTACAGTGTCGAGAATCTTGATAGGCTTCTCTTCATAAGTGAGATCACTCTCCAACTAAATCTCTTCCAAAGGTATAGTGTCCTTTAATGAAGGTTCTTCCATTTCCGGATAACACTTCTTCAACTGACTTACATGAAACACATTGTGAACTGCTGACAGTGATTCAGGCAATTCAATCTCATAAGCCACTTCTCCTTTGCAGCTCAAAATCTTGAATGGTCCAACATATCTTGGTGCCAATTTTCCTTTGACTCCAAATCTCTTGACACCACGAAGTGGTGAGACTCTAAGATAAGCTCTATCACCTACCTCATAGGTGACTTCTCTATGCTTTGGATCTGCGTAGCTCTTATGTCGGGACTGGGCTATCTTCAATCCATCCTTTACCAATTTAACTTTCTCTTTAGCTTCCTTGATCAGTTCTGGTCTGAACAGATTTCTTTCTCCTACACCACGCCATAGCAATGGCGTAGTACACTTCCTTCCATAAAGAAATTCAACCGGTGCCATCTCAATGCTTGCTTGATAGCTGTTATTGTAAGAGAATTCTGCGTAAGGCAGACTTTCATCCCAACTAGCACCATAGTCTAGGGCACATGGCCTCAACATATCCTCCAGAATCTGACTGGTCCTTTCGGTCTGTCCATCAGTCTAGGGGTGAAAAGTTGTGCTAAACTCTAATCTTGTTCCCAATGATTCATGCAGTTGTCATCAAAAATGCGAAGTGAACTGAGTTCCTCTATCAGATACGATACTCTTAGGTACTCCATGCAGACATACAATCCTGGTCATATAGATCTTTGCTAACTTAGCACTGGTATAGGTAGTCTTCACGGGTATGAAATGAGCTACTTTAGTTAGTCGATCCACAACCCAAATGGAATCATATCCAGATCTGGTCCTTGGCAATCCAGTGATAAAGTCCATTACAATCTTATCCCACTTCCAATCAGGAATAGGTAGTGGTTGCAATAACCCTGCCAGTTTCTGATGTTCCGCTTTCACTTGACTACACACATCACACAAGGCAATATGTTCTGCAATATCCTTCTTGAGATTGTTCCACCAAAATCTTTCCTTCACATCCATGTACATTTTGGTGTTACCCAGATGAAAATAATATGGTGAATGTGTGCTTCCTATAGAATCAATTTCCGAAGTTCCAGATCTTGTGGAATGCAGATACGCTTTCCATACCACAAAGTACCTTGTTCATCTTCATGGAATCCTTTAGCCTTTCCCTTACTAATTTTACCTATAATCTCTTCAATCTCCTTGTCCAACTTTTGGGCTTCTTTGATCTTGTCCAACAATGTGGGTTGAACATCCAATGACATGAGATATCCTTGAGGCACTATCTCCAATCTAACATCTTTGAATTGGGCACATAGATCATCTGGTAATTCTCCTTTAGTAAGGCCATTCACATAAACCTTACGGCTTAAATCATCCACTACAACATTTTCTTTATCGGAATGGTATTGCAAACTCAAGTCATAGTCCTTGATGAGCTCTAGCCACCTTCTTTGTCTCATATTGAGTTCCTTTAGAGTGAAGATATATTGCAAACTCTTGTGATCCGTGAACACTTCACAATGCTTTCCCAAAAGATAGTGTCTCCATGTTTTGAGTGCATGGACAACAGAGGCTAACTCCAAATCATGAGTATGATAATTCACTTCATGAGTTTTGAGTTATCTCGAGGCATAAGCCACAACTTTCCCTTCTTGCATCAAAACTCCACCTAATCCTTGGTGAGATGCATCACAATAGACTTGGAAATCCTTCTCCAAATCTGGCATACATAAGACTAGTGCTGATACAAGTCTCTTCTTCAATTCTTGGAAACTGACTTCACAACCTTCAGTCTAGTCAAACTTATTTTCTTTCTTAAGTAACTCCTTCATTGGCTTAGATACCTTTGAGAAATTCTCAATGAATCTTCTATACTATCCTGCCAAGCCTAGGAAACTACAAACTTCCTTAACTGATAAGGGAGATTCCCACTCAGTTACAGCTGACACCTTTATGGGATCGACAACTATTCCATCTCCTGACACAATGTGTCCAAGAAATCCAACTTCATTCAACCAGAATTCACACTTACTGAACTTGGCATACAACTTGTGCTCCATGAGCTTCTCAATTATCAAACGCAAATGTTCTTCATGCTCTTCTTTGCTCTTGGAATAGATTAAAATGTCGTCGATGAATACGACAACAAAGTTGTCAAGAAACTCCATGAATACCATGTACATCATATTCATGAAATAAGCCGTTGCATTTGTCAATCCAAATGGCATCACTGTATATTCATACAAACCATACCTAGTGGTAAAAGTAGTCTTAGGTATGTCTTGCTCTCTAATATTTAACTGAAAGTAGCCTAATCGGAGATCAATCTTTGAGAACACACGGGCTCCTTCTAGATGATCAAATAGATCATTGATTCTAGGAAAAGGGTACTTGTTCTTTATAGTCACCTCATTGATTGAACGGTAAACTATGCATAACCTTTGACTTCTATCCTTCTTCTCAACAAACAGAACTGGTGCACCCCAAGACGAAGAACTTGGTTGGATAAATCCTTTCTGCAACTGTTCTCCAAGTTATTTCTTGAGTTCTTTCAACTCATCAACTGACATGTTGTAGGGTCTCTTTGCTATTTGTCCAGATCCTAGCACTAAGTCAATCAGAAACTCCACATCTCTATCTGGTGGCATTCCTGGTAATTCCTCCGGAAACACATCCGGATATTCTTTCACAACTGGTACACCGTCTATGCTAACCCCCTTAAGAGAATTTAGCTTATTCCCTTTAGATTCAAAGGTAGACTTGAACCTAATCCATTTCTTATCTGGGTTGTGAGTCTAACAGTACGATTGGCACAATCTATTACTCCTTCATACTTGGTCATCCAATCCATGCCCAAAATTACATCCAATCCTTGGGAATCTAGGATTATCAGACTAACTGGAAACTTATACTTTCCAAATGTTATCACTAGATCATGACATCCAAAATTCACTATCTTCTCTCCGTCGGGAGAGCTTACTTTAATAGGACAACCAATAGTTTTAGTTGGAAGTCCATTTTTATCAACAAATTCTCTTGATATGAATGAATGCGATGTACTAGTATCAAAAAGAACAAGTGCTGGAAAAGAATTAAGCTTGAACTTACCAGCCACAGCATCAGACTCTTCATAGATTTCTTCCACATTGATGTGGTTCACCTGTCCCTTCTGAAAAGGGTTGGGCTTGTTGGCTCCTTCATCCTTATTTTCTGGGCATTCATCTGCATAGTGCACAGTTTTCTTCCACTTGAAGCACTCAACTTGACTGATGTCCCTTTTTGCAGGCTGACTTCCATTGCCATTCCCACTGTGGTGGCTCTTGTGTCCACTCTTGTGGTTCTTATATCTATCATTGTCATGGCTGCGGTGGTGCTTGTTGTCATGGTGACGGTTACTGTTGTGGTGGATGTTATACTTCCCATGCTTGTGGGACCTAGAACCTCCACTATCATCACCATGGGAACG
This sequence comes from Avena insularis, assembly GCA_023614405.1. Lineage (NCBI taxonomy): Eukaryota > Viridiplantae > Streptophyta > Magnoliopsida > Poales > Poaceae > Avena > Avena insularis. The sequence goes on along the minus strand of CM042691.1, from coordinate 156,282,985 downwards.
TTTGTGAGAAGATTCCGAGTTGTGCTTGTCAAAGTGATGCTTCCTCTTCCTATTCTCCACCTGTTTCATCTTGCTTTCCAAGATGGTGGCCTTGTCACACAGTAATTGATATGTTGGGACATATGCAACAGATAGCTGTAGATTCATCTCATCATTCAGTCCCTCGAGGAATTTCTCCTTCCTCTTTCCATCAGTATCAACCTCATCTGGTGCATAGCGTGCCAGATTGTTGAACTCCTCAATGTATTCTGCTACACTACAGTGACGCTGCTTTAGATTGTGGAACTCTTTCTTATTCAAGTTCATCACTCCTAATGATATATGGGCAGTACGGAAACCATCCTCAAATATAGCCCAAGTTACATCCTCGATAGGAGTGGTGATCTGGAAGTTATCCCACCATGTTGCTGCTAGTCCTTCAAACAGATGTGCTGAGAATCTGACCTTTTCCTCATCGGTGCAGCCAACAGTGACTAAGTTCTTGTTCACAGAACATAACCAGTCATTGGCTACCATTGGATCAGTGGTTCCCGAGAACTTGGCTGGCCTCAACCTCAAAACCTTGTAAGCATGTCAAAGGCTGGTGGGTTGTTTTGGTTGTTGTTGTTGTTGTTCTTTTGATTCTAGTTTTCCATGAACTAGGTCATCATCTGCATCAACTGAGTTTGAGCTGTCATCAGCTGCTGCATCTCGGGATTGATGTTATTGTTGTTGTTGTTGTTGTTGTTTTGGTTGGGATTGGCACGACGGGGAGGCATCTGTGGTTTCAATAAGGATAAGTAATGAGATATAACCCATAGATGCTAACATGCACAATACATCACATAGCAACACTCATAAAATAATCAAGCACTTAGAGTTTGAACAACGTAAACAATAAGTTTTGGAAAATTAAACACGATAGCAAGCCATCCACATGTTGGATGGTCATTGTGACTCGATAAATCCAAAGGATGATAGATAAATAGATAGTTGAGTAGTCTACACTACTCCTCCATGTCGAACTCCACGTCCACAATAGTAAGTCCGATTGTCTCCATGGCTATCTTGTACTCCTCCACGCTGGTGGTAAAAGCCTCGACCTTCGCACGAAGGGCTCTCTTCTGCGAGCGCACCCTCTCTATCACTCCCTGCTGGGTCTCTATCTCAAAGTCCTTGGCCTCTATCTGGGATCTCATGTCCTTGATCTTCTTGTTTTTGTCCTGAACTCTCTTCTCCTGATTCTTGAACTTCTTGTCCTGGCTCTCGAATATGGCCTCCATCTCCTTGACGATCTCGTCCTGCTCCGCGAAGAGCTTGTCCTTCTCCCTCAACTGAACCTGAAGCTCATAATTTCTAAGCATGACGTTGGTCCTATCCGTGTCGAGGTGTCTAACTTGACTCTCGAGGTCCTATAGATACATACATACATGCTCAATCGTTTGTCTAGTAGCATCATCATACACTACAACCTCACCCTGCTCGTCACGTCTCCCGAACGGGTGGAAGTAGAGGACCCTGAGCTCGGTGGAGTGTCATCCGCAGAGGCGTCCAAGTAGCTCCTGCATGACTACGTCTAGTCCCTTCTCCTTGTCATCATGCATATGCTTTAAGGTAATCTCCATCGTGGGTGGCTTCGTCTAGCGTCCAGGCTGCGAGACTCTAAAGCCCCAAAGATCCTTCCTCTCGAACTTGGTGAGCTGAAGTGCCTTAATACTAGGAAGTGGGAGGTTGAACACACTAGTGAGCTCCACAAGACGAGAACCGAAACGAGTTTCCTTAAACTCCTCGGCAGTGTTGACAACAAAGCTAGGCATCTATTGCATAAGATAGGGAAAAATCAGAAACAATACAAGTAGAGAGAAATTCATAAGATAGTGAAACAAAAGCCAAAGCATACATTCAACAATAAAAACATACAAGTCATGGCATACAAAATTCTATCACAAGAATTAAGGTTCAAACATAACTTAGAATTTTTTTTGCGAGAAAACGACAAGTGTGGTGATCCAAATATTGGAATACGTCCCAATTCTCACTCGTATGCTAAGTCTATGATATCTTCCCTTAGACGTTTTATGGCAGTCTCTAAGTCTTGGGTATACTTCTTCTCCTCACTAAGGTCATTTTGGGTGTTGAGCATTCTACACTTGAGTCTTTCACCAAGCTCCTTGATAGCATTCCAAGATGCATTTCTTATAGAGTCAAAGAATGTTGTATACATTTCTGAGTTGGTGACCATGCAGAATCCCCACTCTTTGTGGTTGTCTCCCTTGTTTTTGTACAAGTGGAGTTGCACCCACCAATATTCTTCTCCTTCATCCATCATTGGAAATCCCTTGTACACGGCCTCACCATGTATCCCCAAGCTAACAATGAGGTTTTTGAGTGCTTTGGGAAACTCCATCTCACAGTCTAAAGTCATGGTCATGAGTGGTCATTTCTTGATGGCTTCGTTGATGGCGGCCATCTACAAATAGAGGAGAGAAAGATGATTAGGAGAAGTTTACGAGAAGAAAAAGACAAGTGTGGAATTTGCAAAGAGTTGCATTTTTTTCCTAGTGGTTTCTTAGTCTAATCCAACTTAGGGTCATAATACTACAGGCAACAATGTGCTCTGATACCATCTGTAAGACCCCACCTTTATAAGGTAGATGCCCCTGAACAATGTGCTCTGATATATTATTTGCATTTTTTGGACAAATTGAACTCAAGATACGAATTTTACAAATTTAAATCTCTAATAGATACAAAAACAGATTTTAAAACAAAAACACAGACATGTGGCCGTGTCTAATTGGCCCGTACTGCTTCGCGTGGATCAAGCGCATGGACCATTAGATCTAAGTCAGATCCTGTGGCCCAAATCTGGCGATACCGGTTCGTTAAGTGAATCTATCTACGGAGTCGGATCTAGATCCTATGGCCCTGGAGCATTCGACCAAACTCGGGTGGCGCTGATGGATACTGGCGGCAGCGCTTCTGCCGGCGATACTCCGGCGAATCCAGAGGGGGCTATGGGTAGTGAGGTGGCTTACTAGCGTCGCACGATTGCGAGGATGCTCAACGTGGGCTTGGTTTGGACAGGGGCGGGCTTCTATGGCCATGAAAGCTCATCGAAGACCTCTCTGGCGACGGGCACGGGTTGGCGAAGATGACGGCGACGTTCTAGGCCACCATAGCACAAACAAACAGCATCAGTGGATGCGCAAGGACAAGGCGCACAACATGGTTTGAACTAGGAGGCAGAGGCGAACAAGTGGTGTCAGAAGGAGCACAAGGAGCAGGGGAACAACATCGTATGAACGAGGGACAGAGGCGAGCACGGTAATCACCGAAATTCACTGGAATTCGTTGGGCAGCGGCTCTTCGAGCTCGAATAGAGGCAGCCTGGGGGCGTTCCGGTGTTGTCGGTTTGGGGGAAATGACCGTGGCGAGGTGGTGGTTAAATAGCAGGTGAGGGCCGGGCGAGTTACTGCCTGAATCAATGGAATTGATTCGGCTTGATGTGGGAAAGAAACAGCAGCGACGACGGGGTCTGCGCGCGGGGTTTGGGGAAGACGATGACGACATGGCGTAGGGTCCACTAGTTAGTGGGTGCAGGGTAGGGTTTGCGCGGGTGAGAGAGAGAGCAGAGGGGGAATGGCCCGGGTGGGCTTTTGGGCTGGTTCTGGCGCTGGGCCGAATAGGTGGCGCCCTGTTTTATTTTTTTCTTTGTCCTTTTCTTTTTCCAATTGGATTTTCAGGAATGGTATTAAACTCTAATTCAAAGTTGTTTGAATTCAAACCTTTTCTAGATTTTTGTACTGTTAACCTTGCACTCTAAAGTGTGACAAGCACAATTGTGCACTCAAAAACACCTTGGCCTTTTGAAAATAAAAATAAAACTGTGTCACATAGGAATAATAAAATGGGCATAAATATGGTTTTATTTAGTTTCAAACTTTGAATTTTTTTTGTGCAAGATCTAGATGCCATGATGATATGAATGCAATGCATGGTTTTTTAATTTGATGAGATTTGGGATATTACAACTTCAGCACACATTAAATAATCCTTGGTATTGTTATCTAACACACAAAACACTAGGGGTCATGAAATGTTCTTTCAATCTCCCCCTTTTTGGTGTTAGATGACAATACTAGGATTTGCAATGAAACCTACTAACAACACCTTAAGGAAATGAAAGAGGCTCCCCCTGAATGTGTGCATATTTATAATTTGCATTTGAATACAAATGCACACACTAAAGAGCAAGCCAATTTCATCACAATGACACTAAAACAAGGTGAGTTAGGAAACACAGTCATACCATCGGGAGGTGAAAATAGCCAATGTGAATAATGAGAGTATTAGGCCTCAAAAAAATCCCATCATATTGATGCAAACAATAGATAACTCCATAATTCCATATGCCTTCAACAGAATACCATACTCCATAGATAAATCCATAATTCCATACAAATAGTTCCACAAGATAAATCCATACGAATAGTTCCACAAGATAAATCCATACGAATAGTTCCACAAGATAAATCCAGAATTCCAGAAATCCACACTCATGCAAATCAACCAAATGCTTGTGCCCGACCCATGCAAATCCGACACCTAATAGAACTACTTCTCCCCCTTTGGCAGCGAAACACCAAAAAGGAACAAGAGCGATGCTAGCGCCCAGAAAATCACTCCTTGCAACAAACTGAGATGGTACTACAGACCCAAAATTGCAAGAACAAATCAACCAAGAGCGAAAATTGGGTGTGTTTTCCATAAGAACAAGAGATATGCGAGAAAAAACAAAGAGAGCCAATGGAAACCAACTCTTCTCAAGGAAGAGGGCGGTGGCCGAATCCACCATGTTGGAGCGCAAGGCAAGGCACCGCGAAGATGTATCTTGAAATCAAAACCAATGCTCATCGATGACCCACATATCACAAAATTATATTAAGGGAAATGATTTTTCTTGCTTTCGGCATTTTGGGGGGAGGGTTAGCCCAACCAATTAGGACCACACTCCCCCTATGTCTATGCCTGCATCTAAACCAAATACATGAAGAAGAGTAAGTGAGTATGAAAGGGTAGTCAAGCTAACCTCCTTGAATCTATGATATTTAGCTCATTCCTCAAATAACAAAATCTTGCTTCATCAAGAGGCTTCGTGAATATATTAGCAAGTTGGTTCTTCGTGCTCACAAAAGATAGTGCAATATCGCCACAAGCAACATGATCTCGAATGAAATGATTGCGAATCTCGATATGTTTTGTTCTTGAATGCTGCACCGGATTGTAAGCAATTTTGATAGCACTTTCATTGTCACATAAAAGAGGCACTTTGTCACAATTGACGCCATATTACTTTAAAGTTTGCCTCATCCATAATAATTGTGTACAAGCACTTGCAGCAACAACATATTCAGCTTCGGCGGTTGAGATTGATATGCAATTTTGTTTCTTCGAAGACCAACACACTAGAGACCTGCCCAAGAATTGACATGCACCAGAAGTTCATTTTCGATCATCTTTGTCACCAGCCCAATCTAAATCAGTGTACCCACATAGAGAGAAACTGAGCCTTTGCGATACCATAAACCAAATTTTGGGGAATGAACCAAATATCTGAAGATTCTCTTGACCGCCACTAAGTGGCTTTCTTTAGGAGCGGCTTGGTACCTTGCACACACTCCTACACTCAACATGATATCGGGCCTAGATGCGCAAAGGTAAAGGATAGAGCTGAGCATGGATCGTTATACGTCCATATCTTTACCATTTGGATTAAACTCAAGATGACACTTAGTTTGCATTGGAGTAGCAACGCCCTTGAGATCCATCATCTTGAACCTCTTCAGCATGTCTTGAATGTACTTAGCTTGATTAATGAAAGTTTCCTCTCTATGTTTTTTGATCTCGAATCCAAGAAAGAACCTCAATTCTCCCATCATAGACATCTCAAACTTGTAACTCATAAGCTTTGAAAATTCATCATTAAAAGCTTGGTCATCTACATATAGTTGGGATACAAAAAGCTCCCCATTAACCTTATTAGTAAAAAGAGTGGGATCGATTTTCCCAACTTCGAATCCACGGTCTAACAAAAGCTCTTTAAGGTGCTCATACCACGCACATGGGGCTTTTTTAAGGCCATAGAGCACCTTATCGAGTTTGTAGACATGGTTCGGTAATTTGGGATCCTCAAATCTCAGGGGTTGCTTAACGTATACCAACTCATGTAGTGGACATTACGAAAAGCACTCTTAACACCCATTTTTTGTAATTTAAAATTATGATGAGCGGCATAGGCAAGAAGGATACAGATGGACTCAAGACGAGCCATAGGAGCATAAGTTTCGCCGAAATCAATGCCTTCCACTTGATAGAATCCTTGAGCCACTAGCCTTTCTTTATTCCTTACAACAATGCCATTTTCATCTTGTTTGTTCTTGAAAATCCACTTGTTCCCGATAACATTGCTGCATTCTTTGGGTTTCTCTATGAGCTTCCAAAACTTGTTGCGCTCTAAGTTATTTAGTTCTTCGTGCATTGCAATCAGCCAATCGGGATCTTCAAGAGAATCAAAGACCTTCTTTGGTTCAACCATTGAAATGTGTGCTTCATGATCACAGAAGCTAGCAAGTACTCTTCTAGTAGACACTCTTCTTCTTAGATCACCAACAACTTTGTCAAGAGTGTGACCCCTTAACTCAAGGTTACGATCAGAGCGAGCTTTACGACGAGCCTCAATTTCATTGTTGTTTCTAGAAGGAGTTTCAGCATTTGGATCCTTGTCTTGGCCACTACCTTGCCCTTCATTATGTTCTGAGCTTGAAACAGGCAACTATTGTTGTTCTGTTTCTTCACAGCCAGACAATCTTCCCCTTGGTGGGGCCGGACTATCCGGCCTGGGAGAAGTGGCCATAGTTTCTTCTTCCTAAACAACCCTGGTGGAACTTGGAGAGCCATTGACGAATAATCCTCCCCTGGGGCCGGAGAATCCGGCCTTGGATTTTCTTGACTGGTTTGCTCTTCATGATGTCCCCTGGAGCAAGTTGGAGTGCCAGGGGCGGACTTTTCGCCCCATGGAGGGGGCAGATAGTCCGACTTGGGACTACCATTTTGCCCAGAAGACAGCTGATCTTCAGCAGGTTGTGGTGTTGGTTCAAAGGTTTCTCCAGTAGTAGGGGCTTGTTGATCTTGTGTAGATGAGGGCTCCACTTGAGTGGAGCATTGTCCTTCCCGATCTGCCACAAGGGGTTCCTCAATGGGGCAGAAAAATCCCATGCCCATTCTTCTTATGGCATCTTGGGGTATTTCAACATATGCATCACAAACATCAACTTGCCCCACATGGGAGAGATTGTTGTAGACTCTACAACAATTCCGGAAAGCTTGTTGTAGACTCTATAAGTGTGGGATTCGACACCGTAACCAACAAAAATACCTTCTAAAGCCTTAGACTCAAATTTAGACAAGCGGACTCCTTTGATGAGAAAGAAACACTTACAACCGAATACCCGGAAGTACAAAATGTTGGGCTTGTTACCAGTAAGTATTTCATATGAAGTTTTGTCCAAGATCTTGCGGAGAAAGAGCTGATTTGATGAGTGACAAGCGGTGGATATGGCTTCAGCCCAAAAGTTGTAAGGAGACTTGAATTCAGCCAACATTGATCTAGCCATATCCATCAAAGTGTGGTTCTTCCTCTCATCTACACCATTTTGTTGAGTGGTGTACGCAGCGGAATATTGATGTCTTATCCCCTCTTCACTTAGAAATTCATTTAACATGTAGTTATTGAACTCCGAGCAGTTGTCACTTCTTATTGCCAAAGTGGGGACGTTGTGTTGACGCTGAACTTCATTGGCGAAATCAATGATAGTTTGTTGAGCCTCTCTTTATCTTGAAGAAATAGACCCAAGTGTATCTTGAGTAATCATCAACTATCACCAAGCAATATTTCTTCCCACTGAGGCTAGCATGAGATGGAGGACCAAATAATTCCACATGAAGTAACTCCAAGATCTTCTTTGAGGAGACAATAGTTTTACTCTTGTGGGGAGAGTCATGCATTTTGCCTTCAACACAAGCCCTGCAAACACGATCTTTGGCAAAGGAAACATTGTATTTTAGTACAAGGATGTGGCCACCCTTGTGAAGACTTTGCAAAGTTCTCATGTTGACATGGGATAAATGGCGATGCCATAGCCAGCCCATGTCGGCCTTTCCGAATAAGCACATCGGACCCGAAGTGGTTTTCCCCAAAAAGTCCACCACATATAGGTCATTTTCGACGTACCCAACGAAAGCGACCTTTAGAGACTTGCTCCACAAGAGTATCACTAAATCACCATCAATGAAAACAGCAAAGCCCATCTTACCAAGGGCACAAAAAGAAAGTAAATTGTAACCGAGGGTCTCAACAAGCATGACGTCCACGAGAGAGATATCGTGGTCGACCACAACCTTGCCAAGACCCAATACCAAAGATTTAGACTTATCACCATAGGAGACTGTAATATGATCATGATTTGGTCGCATCTCCATGATGATATCCTTGCTTCTAGTCACATGACTGGTGCACCCACTATCCAACACCCATTTAGACCCACCGGAAGCATAGCCCTGTAAGAGAATTACTTATTGGTTTTAGGTACCCATTTTTCAATGGGTCCTCTCATGTTAGTAACAAGGGTCTTTGGAATCCAAATAGACCAAACAACATATTCATCAAAAGGACCAACATAATACGCATACACATCGCCATAATAATCACAAAAGAGTTCATAATTTGGATTGTGAGACTCTGCAAAACCAATATGGTCAGTTTTGTCTATTGTGACATTCTTCTCAACGGTGTTTGTCTTTGCTTGTTCAATCTTGGTCTTCTTCTTGTTGTTCTTCTTATTCTTGGACTTGGTGACATATCCAAGTCCCTCTTTTCCAAGATTTGATCTTTGCTTGCCAAGAATATCATCAAGTACACCCTTACCTTTGGGATTGATGTCATTGACAAGCTCATCTACCACCCTAGCATTTTCCTTGTGAATATATGTTGATTTAGATGTGCTAGGAACATCATATTTGGACAATCGAATTTGGAGCTTATCATGTGACTCATTGAGAATAGAGAATTCACTTTTCAAAGCCTTGTGAGCAATGTCAAGTTTCTCCAATTCCATGGAGAGTCTAGCATGAGCAGCCCCAAAGTCAACCTTTTCTTTCTTTAGCTTCTTTGATTTTGCTACTGCATTGTCACGTTCCTTAATAAGCTTTGTCATCATTTCTTCATGTGACTCCTCAATAGACTCATTCCTCTCTTCAAGAGAAACCCGAGCCTCTTCTTCTTCTAGAGCATTTTTTAAGGATGCAATTTCCATTGCATCCTCCCTTTCATGCCCTTTTATTCAAGAAGAACTTCATTTTAGGCCAGCTGGTCCATAAGAGCCTCAAAATGTATTTTGTGCTCACCTTGCAAGTTAGTGAAAAAATAGTCCAAAGCAATAATCTCTTCTTTAACCTTAAGACTAGTAGGATCATCCATGTCAATCGTAGCCTTAGGAAAAGAAGTGTTAGAAGTTGATACCTCGGAACCTCTTGCCATGAGGCAAGTATCGTTCTTCTTGATGACGTTTTTGTTCGCAGAGTCGAAGAGAGATGGTGGTGTAGATGTGGTGACTATAGCAGCCACCTCTCTAGAGCTATCTTCCCCGTCTTCATCTTCACTTCCCGAAGAATATTCTTCTTGATCCACTAGAACAATCTTTGGTTGCTTCTTGAAAGGAGCATTCTTATTTACAAATTTTATCTTGCGTGGAGCCTTTGACTTTTCCTTGATAATGAGTCTTCCTCCATTATCTTCCCTACTTTGGTACGAACATCGGCTACAAAGTGCAGCCGGTCTCCACAGTTGAAACAAGTTCTCATCTTGGGACCGTTTTCCTTTCTTCCATATATTCCACTCTTGCGTTATAGTTCAGATTTGGCTTTGGCCGGATCCTTCCAAAAGTTTCTAGCATAGAAGGCCATGTATTTTCCATGAATTCTTTTACATCCTTGAGACAGTCCATATATTCTATGTCGTTTTCATCATGATCAGCCACACTTGTCTTCAAGGCCATGTTGACTCCCTTTTGCATCCCCATGGCTCGTGCACGAGCATCTTCGGCATTCTTGGCAGCCACTTTGAAAGCTGACATCTCCTGCATTACCTCATTGGATGTCATTAGGTGGTAGTTATCCCTTCCTTGGAGACTCTTCAAATCTGTGGGCTCAAAAGGCATAAGAGCACTGACATACTTGCGCTTGATCCAAACATCATCAACATGAGAGGCACCATGATTTCTGAAAGTGGTGGCTATTGACTTGAGCCTCCTATACATGTCCTCGTGGTCTTCTCCATCCAACATATACAATCCTTTAGCTTCATTACTCAAAGCATCATATCTATTTCTTCTCATGCTTTCATTTCCAATGAAGTGCTCGGTTAGGGCATCCCAAGCTTCCTTAGCTGTGTTAAGATGCTGAATGTGTGGCATGTCTTTGTCACCCACACCAAGCTGAATCATGAGTAGGGTCGTAGCGTTGAGTTGACTGTCAACAACCTCTCTTCTTGTTAGGTTGTTGGGATCTCCAACATGAAGACCATTCTCTATGATTTTCCACAACTCAATGGAGGAGCTGCACACATGAGACTTCATCAAAAATTGCCATTGATTAAAAGTAGATGCTGAAAGTTTGGGTGGATCACCCATATTATGTATATGTGGTTGTGGGATAGGTGGATCAGGAGAATAGACATGGGAAACCTCATTGTATCCTTCCTTACCACTATCCTTTTTCAAGGAGGAGCTCTTGCTAGTGCCATCACCAACCACTTCGTTATCTTTGGAATCAGTTTTACCCATTTCCTTGGATTGCAGAGTGGTACCTCTAAGGCACATGGAGGTGATGGTGTGGATGGGGAGAGACACATTATCATTTGATGCATCTCTTCCATCTTATTCTCCATAGAACTAATCAAGGTTGTTTCCAACATCTTGAGATCGTTCATGGTGACTACCTCCGGAGCATCGTCCCATCTCCCTTGGAACCGATACTTCTCTTAGGCGGTTAAGCCCGAATTAAGAGCCGGGGCTATGATACCAATTGAAATGGATTGTATGGGAACCTAGAGGGATGGTGAATAGGTGCTACCCAATTTTTTAGTTCTTTTTCAACTTTAGGCTTGACACAAAGTAAATTCTCTAGATATGCAACTACGAGAATTTCCCTATATGTAAACCTAGCTACTAATCACATAAAGAGAGGAGCGAGGAAACCGTAGTGGAGCACGCGGAGACACAAGGATTTGTTTTACCGCAGTTCCTTCCTTGTTAAGGGAAGTACATCTGCGTTGGAGGGGTGGGCGGTTCTAAGACCACCACGCCACAATAGGCCCCACCCTATTCTCGGATGGATCTCGCCACGAAAGGCCTGATCCACCTTCTCCACTATTGGTACCCTTCGAGGCGGGAACCGGTGCCTTTACAACTCTACCGGGGAACACACCCACAACTGAATTGGGGGCTCCCATAATGACAAAAAGCTATCACAAGAACAAGTATTATTAATATAGTCAAAAGCAAGGATCTAGATATTTGCAAGAAATACTAGATCGGCGATTCTCCAAATGAATGGAGAGGAGATGAAGCGCTTGATTGTAGTTGTTGAAGATGGAGTCCTTCTCCTTAGATTCCCCAAGGAACGGGGCATTTGGGTGGATGAAGGTGGAGCTCTCTTGGATGAAGCTTGAAGAATAGATCTTGACTTTTTCGAATGAACCAAGAGTTCTGGCTGGAGGGGGAAGGCCGCACTAAATACCCCTGCACATATCTGGCCATTGGTGAAGTTTGGGGGTAGATTATCCGCCCCACTAGGGGTGGACTATCCGCCCTGGGGGGAAAATCCGCCCCCTGGACGGAGAGTCCAGGAGAAAGTCCGCCCCCCACACAGAAGGTCATGCCGGTCTTGACTTGGTGAAAAACGTCGAGGGGCGGATTATCTGCCCCCCTCAAGGGGCGGACTATCCGTCCTAGAGACGGAAAGTCCGAGGGAAACTCCGCCCCCTCTCTGAGCGATGTGCTTTGGCAAGTTTCGAGACAGATCCCGGGGGCGGACTATCCGACCCCCTGGAGGGGCCGATTATCTAGCCTGGGCAAAAATTCCAGCCCTGGCCGGACAATCCAGGGGATATTCCGCCCCCCATACAGATGGTCGCGCCCTTGCGCTCTTTTGAGTTTTGGGAGGGGCGGACAATCCGCCTCCCAAAAACAGTTTCAGGCTCCTTTTCAAGGTGAGATCTGCAAACACTTCAACACACATTAAATAATCCTTGGTATTGTTATCTAACACACAAAACACTAGGGATCATGAAATGTTCTTTCAATAGGAAATATGGCTGAAAAGAAGCTTGGGGAGTTTGCAACTCCCAACAATGATTATTTGCGTACTCCTATTACTCAACCAACAATTACTACTAATAATAATCCAAATTTTCAGAAACACTATTCTAGTCCTCCTTGTAATTCTAATAATAATATGGCATCAAGTAATGGTATTCTCCAAGAAACTCTTAAATCTTTTATAGATTCACAAAATGAGAAAAATAACATCCTACTTAAAATTACGGAGAACCATGATGCTATGCTTGGTAAATTATCTAAAAGCTTTAAGTTTGAGGAATGATTTGCAGGCCCTCCAAGAAATAACAAGGATTGTTGAGGCATAACTAGGTAAGATAACCGAGAGTCAAACTCTCATTCTAGCTAAATTTGCAGGTAAAGCTGAGCCTAATCCAGTAGAAGACCTCAAGATGATAAGAATCCAAAGGTAGGATCCTGAAGAACTTAACTATACCAATGCTCCTTCACCAAATTACATAGTTGAAGATCTTGTAAAAAGGATCAATATCAAGATTCCTATAAGTGAAGTAAATGAATAATCCATGTATCAATACTTCGTTAGTCAGGTATCAATAAAGGTACATGAGCTTAAGGAAGAATATAAGAAAATTGATGAAAAATTACCTGTTAAGCTTGATGATATATTTGAGCCTACTATTAAGATTAAAATTGGGACTAATGAAATAGCTTTACTTTGTGATTTAGGTGCAAGTGTTTCAATCATTTGAAAGAGTCTTTTATATAAGTTAAATCTTGACTCTTTTGAAATCATCGAGTTAAAATTGCCTCTAGCAGATTCTACCTACAAACACGCAGTAGGAATTAAAGAGAATACCTTAGTATACATTAGGTTGGCCTACTCTTATTGATTTTGTTATTGTTGACATGCCTGAACATGCTACTTATCCTATCATATTAGGCCATCCTTTCTTAAAAACTATTAAGGCTTTGATTAATTTGCATGAAGGGAACATGAAGCTCCAATTTCCTTCACGGGATCCTTTTGTTATTCATTTTCCCAAGAAAAAAAAGGCAAACAAGATGAGAAGGAGGCCATCACTTTGAAGGCAAACTATTTTGGAGTGGGTGTTCCACTCATTTGGCCTAAGTAAGCAATATTAAGGTCAAGCTATTGACCAATAAAGAGCGTTGCATGGGAGGAAACCCATGTGAAATAAAGATTTGTGTGAAAAATTTTAAGTTTTAGTTTAAGTTTTATGTTGAATAAGGAGTTCTAGAAAACTCCAGTGAGAAGGAGAGATTCAGTGGTACAAAAATTCCTGTTTTATACATGCTAATGTTAGTCGACAATTTAGTCTATCATTTTTCTGTCAAAACATGGTGTTTCGTTAAGTTTCAGTATAAAAAGTAATTATTGAAGAAATAGAAATTGTTTGATGTATATAGTACCTTTAACGACCAACTATACGGCGGGAATAAAAATTCTAGCCGTATAGTTTCGGCCATATAGTTATTTGAGCCATCGAAATTTCTTGTTCTCCGAATACAAAAGGTTTAACACCCAACTATACGACGGGACCATTTTGGTCCGGCCATATAGTTACATCCGCCAGGAAAGAAACCCTAGAAACCCTAATGTTTTGTCGTCAAACCAACCATACGGCGGGAACAAATTATTCCGTCCGTATAGTTGCGTCCGACCACTTAAACGCACGGGAAGGTACCCAAAACACCAAAACTTCAATCCTTTTTCTCTCTTCTACCTCCAAACTCTCTCAAAATCTCAAGGGATCTTCACCTCTACTCACCTTTTTTCGATTTCCTAGCACACAAGTGATCTACGATATGTTTCTCCTCCAATTACTTTTTGCAAATTCATAACTGATCTATTGCCATTATCAATCTAGGGTGAGGCCTACTTCGAACTAGTTGCCATGATTCTCTTGCCTAGATTATTATGTTGAGGAAATTCTTTATTGTGCTATGATGAGGAATATGTTATGCTTATAATTGTTGGATCAAAAAGTTCTATTTTTGTCTTTCTAATTTATTTTAGAAGATGAACACAAGGAGACAAACGCGTTCTCGTGCCGCTGCGAGTTCTTCTCAGGCCACTGCTGCAGCCAAGACCGCATGGGGATATGGTTCAGGAATGAGCTCTAGCGTGATCGCTTCAACAACCTCAAAAACGTAGAAGTGAAGGCAACAAAGTGGGCTTGTCCCATCATATTGAACCAACTCGGAATTTCTAATGACTTCAATTTACTTTGTAATAGAGTTGGCCTGCAAAACTTTGTATTTTATGATGTGCCTACTTATTGCCGGTTAAGTCTTGAATTTTTAAGTTCATTGCAAAGCACCGTTAAAACATGGAAAGGAGAGGACACTATTTCTTTCCGACTTATGAACCACAATTATGCATTAACACTTGATGAATGGTGAAACTTCCTTAGTTTACCAAACAATGATGCTAATGATCACTGTTACAATAGAATTAGTTTTACTTCTAGAGTCAATAGGGGGAAGAATATTCAACATCCTGCTATTCGCTATTTGTTCTGTGTCATTGCTAGCACCTTACATGCACGTAATGAGTTTACAAGACTCAATGAAGAGGACATCTTGGTCCTCGGAAAATCTGCTTTCAACAACAGCTTTTCACTTGACTTGGGCTCAATTCTTGTGCGCCATTTGGAGCAGCATCCCTCCCAAAGCCAAGGACCCATCATAGGTGGAGGCATCATCACCGTACTTTCCATTTCCCTAGGCATCGACCTAGGTGAGTTGCAATCAGTGCTAGGTGAGAGACGTGTTGGTTTCTCTACTTTAAAAGCTTGTGGAATTCTGACTAGGAGAGGTGGTGTTACTTGCATATTGCAAGAGCTGGGCGTCTCTATGGAGGAGGGACATTTTCTATATGATGTGCACGTTGAACAAAATCAACCCAAGGAGGAGATTCCGGACGAGGATGATGACCAATAAAAGGGGCAAGAAGTTCCTTATAAAGAGGAGAGGCCACCGAACCTGTTCGCTACATATCAAGACTTCGAAGAACTTGGAGGGACTATGGAGGGGATGCATCATCTCGCCTTGAACCTCCGAGAAACAACAAGTCACTTATCAAATAAATTTGTGGACCGGAGTTGCAACTTTTTCCCACCACATCAATGATTTGAAGGGCTTGTAAAAGCCTAAGCGTGGGGAGGTTTTCTATATATTTTTATTTTGGTGTTCATTTGCTTTATTTTATTTTCGAGGTTATGCTTTTTATTTGATTTTATAAGCACTCGTGTTGGTTTCCCCAACACTTTACCTTTAGTTATTTTATTTGTTTTCGAGATTTTCAAGCCGATCATTGCCGCCAATTTTCTATTCTTTAATTCCCCTTCTCAAAAACAACAAAAATGTTTCTCCATTTATATTTATTTTCCCTCTTTCTTTTCTTTTCGCCTCGAGGTTCTCATGTATTCGCAGGAGAGTGATCGACTTCGAGTTTCCAAGAAACAAATCAAAAGGGAAGAGAGAAGTGGAACCAAACATGAGAGGTATGCCTTATGACTCCCCACTTTTGAAGTTTGAGAAACCCATGCTAGTTAGTAGTAAATGTTAAGATATTATATTGGTGGAGTGAGTCTCTATATTGTAGTAAAAAAATTTGCATAGATATTTAGTTGAGTACATTTTGTTCCAGCTCTTGTAGTTTACCAAGTCTTGCCTAAAAATTTGCTAAACAGTTATAATAAGAAAAAGTCTCACAACTGAATATTTGTGTGTTGTAGTGTTTGGTATTGGAAGCTTATTTCTAGATACACTAAACTCCACAAAAAATTATGATTGACTTGATAGCTCTCTTTAAAAAGATTTGTTCAATTGAATTAATGTTTAGCGGTTTTTGTGAGCATGCCAAAGTTTTACTTCTGAATCATAAGAATGATATAGCTTTATGCGTGTCAAACTTCATGGAATGAAAACAACTCCGCTATCCTACGAATGATCTTCATGGAGGAAACTACTAGATTTCGGCTATGAGTTGATTAAACATATGTAGCAGCAATGCTATAATGGGTAAGATTCTTGGCACTCCCAGGTAGTTGTGTTCATGATGGCACTCCTTTGGCTGATATGAGTAATAATTATGCAAAAGGAACAAAAACCTTAGTGATGCCACGAGTGTCCATCATAGCCCGATAAACTAATGGAATTTTTTGGCATGCTCTCAATTACTTAAGTACTGAAATTCTTGAAGGACAATGAATAGAAAGGTAGTGCTTGAATATTCTTGATTTATTGATGTGGGAGAATTGATGTCAACACCCGGATTTTTAATCCCAGATGCATGTTATGGCATACATCGCAATCCTAGGATTACCATTTTTGCGAGACATAACAGAATTGGATACCATAGTACATCATCCATTACAAACGATACATAAGTTCTTACACAAATAGGGATCTCATGATCCAGTTATTAATACAACATCAAGCAGCGGAATACGTAATAATAACGGTAGCATAGGCGAAGCTCCATCTTTGGGGTCACAGGCAATGCTGACGATGGGAGATGATCCTAGTTGTCGTAACCTTCCTGGGGTCCATCCTCCAGGTACTCCTCTTCATAGTATGGCCATGGGAATAGCCAGGGACAAAGCCATGAGTACTCTTTAAGTACTCGCAAACTAATACTAACAAGGGAAAAGGGGTTTTTGATAATAGGACACTAGGCTCTAGGGTTATTTTGCAAAAAGCCAGATTTATCTCTAGTAAGTCTAGAAGCAAATGAATGCTAGTCACAATTTTATAACTCCTAAGTGGGAACTTGTATTTCATATCACAACCCTGTTGTGGTCAAGTCAAAGTCTCAATCCATTTCACAGGTCATTTTGAAAAGTCTGACGGAGGAACAGTATGGCCACTCCAAATGTCCATAACTGCGGACGCGGCTATTCGAATAGTTCGACACTCTGCAAAGATTGTACACTTTCACCACAACTTTCGATACATCCGTCAGGAACAAATCCTGAATTCACCATACTCAGTATGCGGATAATCAATCCTAACCTTTCAATTACACGCCCTAGTATAAGTACCTCTCCTGTGAGTTTGGCCTCCCAACCATGACCATCTGTCATCTTGGGTACTACACAGGTGGACAATCTCCACAAGGTAGACTCAGCTCAGACCATGGCTGTGAGGGAACTAATACTAAGGTATATAAGTTTCCAGTCAAGCCCTACCCAAAATTCGGGTATTGTGGTTGTACGATAAAATTGGAATGGTATCGCATCCAGACAACCATCAGTTTTATAAAGGGCTAAGGCTCATGCCTCATCATTTTCATGACCAAAATCATCAGGTGTTCGGAAACACATGTCCAAAACATTTCAATAGAATGATCCATCATTCCACGGTTTTCATAACCATATTTCCACCAAGTATTCCCATCTAAAGTTGATCAACTTTTATGCTTAGCACTAGCATCTACAAGTGGGGGTAAGCACTAATAAGGGGTGGTAACTAGTAGATTCTAACTAAGTTCAATCTTATGCCTTGGGGTGACATCAAGATTATCTAACTTAGGCCAAGTTTAATGCTCTTTATGCAACCTTCACATATTTTTATAGAACCTACCATTTATTTCAGTAAACTCTAAGTAAGAGCTTTGATAAAGAAATAAAGTAATAAACTTGCAAATAAAACTAGGATTGGTTTATCAAGTGGATATGATCACATATGCTTAAGGCATATAGTGGGCATAGTAACAAGTAATGGTTTGTGGCATCAGTAGGGTATCTTGCAAGGGTTAGCTTGCATTGGTCCACTTAGTTAATAAAGCTTGCTAAATTGCAAGTGTTATCTTGCACATTCACTAGTAGTATTAGGCTTGCCTTGTGCAGAGCAGTGGTTGAAGTTCTCCTCGGCTTCTTCCTCGTAGAATCCTCCTTCCTCCTCGTATCCTTGGTCGGTACTATCGTCTATGAATAAATACGAGGTACACAATCACCAAACAATACTTAACTACTTGCAATCATCACACACAAGGGTCCTATAGATGATCTAACATCATCACTAACATTACAAGATTAAAGCTTGGTTTAATTCCTTTTATTTTTAGAAAAGTAATTTCTACTCATTGAAAAACTACTTAAGATTTTATATTCTCCAAACCAAACATGGGATCATGTTGACACATGTCATCACCACATATTTGAGTCCATGGGAATGTGATTTAAAGTGGTGTCATAATTTAATAAGGTTTTACCCTTTTATTTTAATTAATAAAGTGGCTAGAAATGCCTATGTAGCATTCTCTTATTACTTGAACATTCTTTCTGTAAGTAAACCTATATATTTTTATATATTCAGAAAGGTATGGTTAAATGTGATTTTTGAGAGTTGGAATCAACTCAAAATCTATTATGGTTTAAATTTGAAAAATGTTTGAATGCAGAAACGCTTCTGCCTTGTTATTTTTACCATGGGTGATCTATAGATCCAAATGACTTGAATCCAACGGGCTTGGATTCAGCATTCTCCGTCCTTTTTAAGAAAATTGATTTCATTCAATTTGGTGCACTAAATCGATCTGGGTTGATTTTTGAAGTTGGGTACAGAAGTGAGTTTGAAATAAAATGGAAAAGGTTTTAATTCAAATAACTAGGCTGCGCGGGAAAAGTTACTGGGCCGGCCTGCTAAGCGAAGCGCTTCCGCGGGCTGCTTAAGTGGGTGTCCCCACTCGTCAGTGAGACAGAGGGATGCGAAGCGGTACGGGGCAATGTGGATCGTTCGATCTAGTTCTAATCCAACGGCTGAGAGTCATGGTCGATGTGGGGCAACGCCGGCGAGAAAGAAACCTAGCGCGGCCAGTGAGGGGTGCTGGAGGCTCACCGGGGTGCAGGCGAGGGTCGGCAAGGCGGGCGAACGACAAAGTCGACGACGGCGAACTCAGGGGTGGTCGCGGCAGCTCCTGGGGTGGACGAAATCGATGGCTCCCTTCTTCTCCAGAGGCGGCGGGCTCCGGTGAAATTCCGGCGAAGTGTTGCTCGCCTTTCTCCGGGAACGGTGTGGCACGATCAGTGAGGAGAGGGGAGTAGAATGTTGTGAAGAATTCGAGCGGGGGTGGCCTCTATTTATAGTCCAGCGAGGGGACCGTCGGGGCGCACGATGAGCTCGTCGGGGGTGATGGTACAGACGGTTATTGGCATGGGCGAAGGTAGGGGTGGTGCGGTGTTCCCTGGCGATGCTCAACGACATGGTTTCAAGGCGTGGGGCGGTGCGGCTTGGTCTGGAACACGCGACGCTCTACGCGGCAGAGGCGGCGTCTTCAACGGCGAGCGGTGGTTGTGCGTCACGGGGCGGCGAACGAGGATGTCTGGAGGTCTCCTGGGTCGGTGGTGATCGTGTATCTGTGAGCGGTGGTAGCGGCGATGCTTCCGGTCGAGGTGGCGCTGGCGCCGCGCTTCGGCATGGTCGCTAATGATGCAGCGCGTTCCGTGTGTGTGGTCAAGTGGCTGGCAGGGTTCGAGCACTGGACAGGGAGTGGCGGTGGACGGTGGGCTGCCTCCCAGACAAGGTTGGCACGACTTAATCTTCTCCTAGCTTGCTATCTCTACTGGGGTGGCATGGGTGTGCTCGGCTGTTCACCATTGATGGCAATGCCAAGCTTACAGTGGGGATAGTGCTTGGTTTAACTTGCTAGATGATCTACTGAGATGGTTGTGAGCTAGAGAGGGAACAAGTTAGGCTTCAATCACTGCTCACTATAGTGTTTAGATTTTTTATGATTTGTGTTTGCAACCTGTTTGATGAAATGGCCGCATGAAATCAAGTTTAGAATTTTGAAAAGATTTTTGGTGGGTGTGCTATATTGGTGTTGGTGAGTCTGCAGATGCTTGGGTTTTGAAAGTTGAGCTTGTTTGAGTGGTTTTTGAAAAAGTGGGATCTTCCCATATGATAAAGATTCAATTTTGAATTGTCATTTAAACTATGCATTTGAAAGTTTTTGGATGATCACAAAGTGGGCCTTGATACTTTGTTATGAGTACATTCAAGGGGTGCAAAGATCCAGAAAAGTTTCTGTTAGTTTATGAAAGTTTGAGACAGCCAAAGTAGGCATGGGAGTTAAATTGGTCAAAATGACCATTCCTTTATTTTATTTGTTTTGCTTTATTTGTCTTTGGGAAAAGTGTGGGAAATGTTTTAGATGATGTTTATTTCACCTAAGAAACATTTTACAAGCAAGGAAACATACAAATAAGGTGGTTCAAAAGAATTTCATATTCAATGCATACTCATATGCATGCATTCATAATTTTATTTAGAAAAGTTTTTGTTAAACCTAATTTTGATGATTAGAGTTTGATGATTTAATTTTAGTATTTTTGCGATGTTACAAACCTTCCCCCCTTAAACAAAATCTCATCCCGAGATTTGAAAAAGGACGAAAAGATTACCTAGGATTTGAAGAGATCAGGAAACTCCGTCCTGATGTGATCTTCGCGCTCCCAGGTAGCTTCCTCTTCTGTGTGGTTGCTCCACTGAATCTTGAGAAACTTGATGCTTCGGGTTCGGGTTGTTCGAAAAGCTTCTTCCAAAATACGGATGGGTTCTTCGGGATAGTTTAGGTCATCGTTGATCTCTATGGTCTGGTGATCGATATTCTTGAATACTTCGGTCTTCTCGGGGACTTCGAGACACTTGCGAAGTAATGAGATATGGAACACATTATGCACGGCTGACATCTCTTCAGGTAGTTGGAAACGCTGCATTCCCTTCAATGGCGACACTTTTAGATAAACAAAATCTCCTATGTTGAAGGCGAGGTCTCTACGTCTCTTGTCGGCGTAACTCTTTTGTCTGGATTGGGCGGTCTTAAGGTGCTCACGAATCTTGTGAACCTTCTCTTCTGCTTCTCGTAAGATGTCGGGTCCGAAGATCTGACTCTCTCCTACTTCCGACCAGTTCAAAGGGGTGCGACACTTTCTTCCGTACATAAATTCAAATGGGGCAATTTGCAAACTCGCTTGATAACTATTGTTGTATGAAAATTCTGCAAACGGCAGACAGTCTTCCCACTTGGATCCATATTCTAACACACATGCTCTCAACATATCTTCGAGTATTTGATTTACTTGCTCCGTTTGTCCATCGGCCTGAGGGTGATACGCGGTGCTGAAATCTAAGCGGGTTCCTAAACCTTCTTTAAATTTCTTCCAGAATCTCGAGGTAAACTGAGTTCCTCGATCCGATACGATGTTCTTGGGGACTCCGTGCAAACTAACGATTCTAGCGATGTATAACTCCGCTAGCTTCGAACTCTGATATTTGGTCTTGACGGGCAAGAAATGGGCGACTTTGGACAATCTGTCCACTATGACCCAGATAGAGTCATTTCCCCTACTAGAAGTAGGCAGTCCAGTGATAAAGTCCATTCCTACAGAATCCCATTTCCATTCCGGAATCTGCAATGGTTGCAACAATCCAGCGGGTCTTTGATGTCCTGCCTTGACTCGCTGACAAATATCACACTTGGCGATATAGCTTCCAATTTCTCTCTTCATCTTATGCCACCAAAATTGCTCTTTTAAATCTTGATACATCTTAGTTCCTCCGGGATGGATAGAATAAAGAGTATCATGAGCCTCCTTCAAAATAACTTCTTTCAACTCAGAATCTGATGGTATACAAAGGCGTCCTTTGTACCACAAAACTCCTTCTTCGTCTTCGGTGAATCCAGGTACTTTGCCTGTACCGATACGACGCTTGATTCCGACAATACTAGCATTTCCCTTCCGCGCCTCTTTAATCTGACTGATCAAAGTGGGCTGGAGTTCTATGCTAGCCAAAAATCCTTCACTTACTAATTCTATTCGAAAA
The DNA here is from genome assembly GCA_023614405.1 of Avena insularis. NCBI lineage: Eukaryota > Viridiplantae > Streptophyta > Magnoliopsida > Poales > Poaceae > Avena > Avena insularis. The sequence goes on along the minus strand of CM042691.1, from coordinate 156,260,735 downwards.
TCGTCCATCTCATTGTGCAAACTTGGTTGCTCCTTCAAAATCATGGAGTTCAAGCGGCACGGCAATCTGCTAAGGGCATCGGCTACCACATTGGCTTTACCAAGGTGATAGTGAATGTCCAGATCGTAATCCTTGATTAGCTCAATCCATCTTCTCTGCCTCATATTCAGCTCCTTCTGAGTGAATATATACTTCAGGCTCTTGTGATCCGGATAAATCTCACAACGATTTCCCATCAGGTAATGTCTCCATGTTTTCAGGGCTAGAACTATGGCTGCGAGTTCGAGGTCATGGGTTGGGTAATTTTGCTCATGTTGTTTCAGTTGTCGAGATAGATAAGATATAACTTTGCCTTCTTGCATTAGCACACATCCGAGACCGATCTTGGATGCATCACAATACACATCCAAGGGCTTCGTGATATCCAGCATGATCGAGATTGGGGCTGAAATCAATCTCCTCTTGAGTTCTTGAAAACTCGCTTCACATTTGTCGGTCCATTCAAACTTCTTCTCCTTCTTCAGCAATTGGGTCATGGGTCTGATGATACTAGAGAATCCTTCTACGAATTTGCGGTAATATCCTGCTAATCCGAGAAATGCACGAACTTGGGATTGAGTGGTTGGGGCTTGCCAATCTTCTACATCTTTCACTTTGGCAGGGTCAACGGCAATTCCTCTTGCTGATACAATGTGACCGAGGAATCCTACCTCCTGTAACTAGAATTCACATTTGCTAAAATTTGCATACAGCTGATGCTCTCTAAGGGTTCCAAGAATGGTCCTTAGGTGTAGCTCATGTTCTTCTTCCGATTTGGAATAAATCAGAATGTCATCGATGAAAACAATGACAAACTTATCCAAGAAGTCCATAAAAATCTTATTCATGAGATTCATGAAATAAGCGAGGCATTGGTTAATCCAAAAGTCATGACTGTATACTCGTACAATCCATATCTGATGGTAAAGGCAGTCTTTGGAATATCCTCTGCACGAATTTTGAGTTGATGATAGCCAGTTCTAAGATCAATCTTAGAAAACACTTTGGCACCGGTCAACTGATCAAACAAATCTTCTATTTTGGGCAAGGGGTACTTGTTCTTGATGGTGACTTCATTCAATTTCCGATAATCCGTACACAAACGGTTACCTCCATCCTTCTTGTCCACAAACAAGACAGGTGATCTCCAAGGTGACGCACTTGGTTCAATCAATCCAATTTCCAGCATGGAATCTAGTTGCTTCTTCAGTTCTGCGAGCTCTGATGGGTTCATACTATAGGGTCTCTAGGCTATGGGTCCGGTTCCGGGGATTAGTTCAATGATAAACTCGATACCCCGATCTGGGGGCATACCGGGCAAAACATCTGGAAATACATCGGGGTATTCACAGACTATCCGGACTTGGTCAATGGTAGGTTAGGCTATACTCTTGTTGTATTTGAATTGGCGAGGTAAGGTTTCAGATATATGCTTTCAATGATATTTCGTGATCTTGGTCATGGTTATGGCTTTCTTGGCACAGTCAATCAATCCTTTATGTTTGGACATCCAATCCATTCCTAGTACTACTTCCAAACCTTTAGTTCTGAGTACTATCAGATTTGCATAAAAATCTATGCCATGGATTCGGATAGGGACGGCTTTGCAAATTTGCCTAGCCTTGGTGGTTGATCCGGGAATTTGAACAATCATAACATGCTTCAGTTTGGTTGGTTGGATTTTACTAGTGCATGCAAATTCTTCGGTGACAAATGAATGCGATGTACCAGAATCAAACAACACTCTTGCAAGTACTGAATGAACAGAAAACATACCCAGCACGACGTCTGGCGCTTCCTAAGCTTCTTTAGCATGCATGAGAAAAAGACGGCCGTTGCGGTTGGGTGAATTCCCTGGGGCAAATCTTCTTTCTGGCTGAACACGACGCTGCTGCTGAGCTGGGACATTGGCATTGGCGGCTGTAGCATTCTTCTTGTTGGGGCACTCGTTGGAATAGTGGCCTTTATTTCCACAGTCATAACAGGTCACTTTCGACTTGTCCTTGGCTACTCTGAGCCTGCATTGCTTCGATCCTCGGGCGGTGTTGGTGTTGGCGGTAGCATTGTTGTTGTTGAACTTGGGTGGGGCACGATTGAAATTGCTAGCGTTGCTGGGGTTGTTGTGATTTCCTCCGGGCCTAGGGTTTCCACGGTTGGGATAGGTCAGACGGTTCATCGGGGGTCTGTTGGTTCTTGGGGCAAATCCTGGAGATGGGTTGGGGCGATACTTTGGGGTCTGATGGGTTCTTGGTTGATGCATCATGCGACGCTTGCGGTTCTCATTGGCTTGGTTGATCTTTCCTTCCATCTGGATAGCAGAGTTGACAAGGGCTTCAATATCCGCAAAGGGGATATTGACTAACACTGTCTGCATCTCATCATGCAGACCATTCAGGAATCTTTCTTTCTTCTTGGGTTCGGTGTCGAGTTCATCCGGGGCATACCTAGCTAATGACAAAAATTTGTCACGGTATTCCACTATAGTCATCCTTCCTTGCTTCAGCTCTCTGAACTCGTCTCTCATTCTCTTGATCAAACCCGGTGGCACATGGGTTCTGCTAAACTTGACCTTGAATTCTTCCCAGGTCATCATCTGGCCTCCGGTCATTGCGTGAACACTTTTCCACCATGCCCTGGCATCTTCGGCTAGATAGTGGGTGGCAAACAGGACTTTCTCGTTGGCTTCCACTCCGGCGACTTCTAGGTTATTTTCCATGGTTTGCAGCCAATCATCGGCGTCTAGGGGTTCTTCTGACTTAGTGAAAATAGGTGGCTTGGTATTCTGGAAATTCTTGAGCTTAGATCCATGGTTATCCTGGTTTCTGTGGCATTGGATGTTACGGGCTAGCTGGGCTATCTTTTGAAGTATGGCTAGGTTGGCTTGACGTTCGGCTCTTTCACCTTCGCGGTCAGAAGTTAACATTTGCAGTATCTGCAACATCGGGTCCGGGGATGAACCACTTCCTCCACATGGCATCTGAAGATTGAGATAGATCGTGAGAAAAGAGGGAAATTTCTAAGGTTTTGGGTCTTTGAAAACAATTTAAAGTCTAACTCAGATTTTCTAGCAACTTGCTTTTTCATTCATTCATAGCACACGATACAACACACACCACAACAAAGGAAAGCAGATGGTTTTAGGAACCATCTGAAAAACTACGATACAGTGGGACCGAATACTACTCACTACGCTAGTGCTCAAGTGCGACTACTCCTCTGAATCTGTGGCTTCATCATCCTCATCATCATCGATGAAGGCGAAATCATCCTCATCGGTGATGAAATCCATAGCCTGATCCTCCAGAAAATCATCGTCATCGCTGAGATAGGAGTAGGGGTCTCCATGAAGATCCTCTCCGGCATTCTCCCTTTCCTCCAACTGCATGTCTCTCTCGTGGATGGTCTCCTCCAGAGATGAGATGCGGTGGCGAAGACGGGCAATAATGCGCTCCTTCTTGTCGAGTTGACGGCGGCGAGACTTGCGATCCTTTGCTAGCATGGCGATGGTTTGATCCTTCGTCTTGATGATGGCAGACTTGTGGTTGCAGTAGTCACGGCAGTTGTCCAACTCTTGCTGACAATCGTACATCATGAAGCTGAGGTGGTCCAATTGAGTCTTCAGCTCGGGGTGGTATGGGGCTTCCAATGGTTGTCCATTTGCATCACGCCTTGGGCAAAACTCAAAGCGAGTACCCTTGATCTGATTGATGCTCTGCCCACACAGACGGGAAAGAGGTTCCTGCATTGCTCTGGCAAGTCCATCGAGCCAGTTGTTTTCTCTTAAGGTAAACTGAATTCCTTCCGCAGTGGGAGGTTCAATCTTTCCTCAGAGACTTGCAACAATTAGCTACTGCAGGTCTTCTCCTCCTTGATCATTGAGTTGAGCTCCGAAGAACTCGGGGTGCGGATGCTCCAGAAGTTCCGAAAGCTGGTACAAATCCCTCTCAAATATAAGGTCTTCGCCATTCCCCAATTGGTAAAACTTGTTGTACTTCACATCCATCTATAAGAATATAGGATGAGTAAGTTAGTAGAGTGATCAAGTGTGTCAAAATTTTATGTATTTTCAAGAGTTTTTGAGGAACATGAATGTTCATGAAAGAATCAAAGGGATAAGAATGAGAATAAGTTTTTCTAAATATTGGTTTTCTTTGGTTTTGGAAAATAAGTTTTTGATTTAAACGTCCAGCCTAACTAGGGTCTCCTATGGTCAGGATGGCTCTGATACCAACTTGTCAACACCCGGATTTTTTATCCCAGATGCCTGTTATGCAATACATCGCAATCCCAGGATTACCATTTTTGCGAGACATAACATAATTGGATACCATAGTACATCATCCATTACAAATGATACATAAGTTCTTACACAAATAGGGATCTCATGATCCAGTTCTTAATACAACATCAAGCAGCGGAATACGTAATAATAACGGTAGCGTAGGCGAAGCTCCATCTTCGGGGTCACATGCAATGCTGACGATGGGAGATGATCCTAGTTGTCGTAACGTTCCTAGGGTCCATCCTCCAGGTACTCCTCTTCATAGTCTGGCCATGGGAATAGCCAGGGACAAAGCCATGAGTACTCTTTAAGTACTCGCAAACTAATACTAACAAGGGAAAAGGGGTTTTGATAATAGGACACTAGGCTCTAGGGTTATTTTGCAAAAAGCCAGATTTATCTCTACTAAGTCTAGAAGCAAATGAATGCTATTCACAATTTTATAACTCCTAAGTGGGAACTTGTATTTCATATCACAACCCTGTTGTGGTCAAGTCAAAGTCTCAATCCATTTCACAGGTCATTTTGAAAAGTCTGACGGGGGAACAATATGGCCACTCCAAATGTCCATAACTACGGACGCGGCTATTCGAATAGTTTGACACTCTGCAGACAACATTCGATACATCCGTCAGGAACAAATACTGAATTCACCATACTCAGTATGCGGATAATCAATCCTAACCTTTCAATTACATGCCCTAGTATAAGTACCTCTCCTGTGAGTTTGGCCTCCCAACCATGACCATCTGTCATCTTGGGTACTCCACAGGTGGACAATCTTCACAAGGTAGCCTCAGCTCAGACCTTGGCCGTGAGGGAACTAATACTAAGGTATATAAGTTTCCAGTCAAGCCCTACCCAATATTCGAGTATTATGGTTGTACAATAAAATTGGAATGGTATCGCATCCAGACAACCATCAGTTTTATAAAGGGCTAAGGCTCATGCCTCATCATTTTCATCACCAAAATCATCAGGTGTTCGGAAACACATGTCCAAAACATTTCAATAGAATGATCCATCATTCCAAGGTTTTCCTAACCATTTTTCCACCAAGTATTCCCATCTAAAGTTGATCAAGTTTTATGCTTAGCACTAGCATCTACAAGTGAGGGTAAGCACTAATGAGGGGTGGTAACTAGTAGATTCTAACTAAGTTCAATCTTATGCCTTGGGGTGACATCAAGATTATCTAACTTAGGCCAAGTTTAATGCTCTTTATGCAACCTTCACATATTTTTCTAGTACCTACCATTTATTTCAGTAAACTCTAAGTAAGAGCTTTGATGAAGAAATAAAGTAATAAACTTGCAAATAAAACTAGGATTGGTTTATCAAGTGGATATGATCACATATGCTTAAGGCATATAGTGGGCATAGTAACAAGTAATGGTTTGTGGCATCAGTAGGGTATCTTGCAAGGGTTAGCTTGCATTGGTCCACTTAGTTAATAAAGCTTGCTAAATTGCAAGTGTTAGCTTGCACATTCACTAGTAGTATTAGGTTTGCCTTGTGCAGAGCAGTGGTTGAAGTTCTCCTCGGCTTCTTCTTCTTAGAATCCTCCTTCCTCCTTGTATCCTTGGTCGGTACTATCGTCTATGAATAAATACGAGGTACACAATCACCAAACAATACTTAACTACTTGCAATCATCACACACAAGGGTCCTATAGATGATCTAACATCATCACTAACATTACAAGAGTAAAGCTTGGTTTAATTCCTTTTATTTTTAGAAAAGTAATTTTTACTCATTGAAAAACTACTTAAGATTTAATATTCTCCAAACCAAACATGGGATCATGTTGACACATGTCATCACCACATATTTGAGTCCATGGGAATGTGACTTAAAGTGGTGTCACAATTTAATAAGGTTTTACCCTTTTATTTTAATTAATTAAAGTGGCTCGAAATGCCTATGTAGCATTCTCTTATTACTTGAACATTCTTTCTGTAAGTAAACCTATATATTTTTATATATTCTGAAAGGTTATGTTAAATGTGATTTTTGAGAGTTGGAATCAACTCAAAATCTATTATGGTTTAAATTTGAAAAATGTTTGAATGCAGAAAATCTTCTGCCTTGTTATTTTTACCATGGTTGATCTATAGATCCAAATGACTTGAATCCAACGGGCTTGGATTCAGCATTCTCAGACCTTTCTAACAAAATTGATTTCATTCAATTTGGTGCACTGAATCGATCTGGGTAGATTTTTGAAGTTGGGTACAGAAGTGAGTTTGAAATAAAATGGAAAAGGTTTTAATTCAAATAACTGGGCTGCGCGGGAAAAGTTACTGGGACGGCCTGCTAAGCGAAGCACTTCCGCGGGCTGCTTAAGTGGGTGTCCCCACTCGTCAGTGAGACAGAGGGGTGCGAAGCGGTACAGGGCAATGTGGATCGTTCGATCTAGTTCTAATCCAACGGCTGAGAGTCATCATCGACGCGGGGCAACGCCGGCGAGAAAGAAACCTAGCGCGGCCAGTGAGGGGTGCTGGGGGCTCACCGAGTGCGGTAGGGTCGTGAGCAGGCGAGCGGCGTGGTCGATGACGGCGAACTCAGGGGTGGTCGTGGCAGCTCCTGGGGTGGACGAAATCGATGGCTCCCTTCTTCTCCAGAGGCAGCGGGCCTCTATTTATAGTCGAGCGAGTGGACTGTCGGGGCGCACGGTTAGCTCGTCGGGGGCGATGGTACAGATGGCTATTGGCATGGGCGAAGTTAGGGGCGGTGCGGTGTTCCCTGGCGATGCTCAACGATATGGTTTCAAGGCGTGGGGCGGTGTGGCTTGGTCTGGAACACACGACGCTCTGCGTGGCAGAGGCGGCGTCTTCAACGGCGAGCGGTGGCTGTGCGTCACGGGGCGGCGAACGAGGATGTCTGGCGGTCTCCTGGGTCGATGGCGATCGTGTATGCGCGCGGTCTGTGGAAGCTTGATCGAGGTGGCGCTGGCGCGCTGCGCTCGGCATGGTCGCCGGGCGCAGGCGGCCCGTGCGTGTGGTCCAGTGGCTGGCAGGGTTTGAGCGCTGGACAGGGAGTGGCGGTGGACGGTGGGCTGCCTCCTAGACAAGGTTGGCACGGCTTAATCTTCTCCTAGCTTGCTGTCTCTACTAGGGTGGCATGGGTGTGCTCGATTGTTCGCTATTGATGGCAATGCCAAGCTTACAGTGGGGCTAGTGCTTGGTTTAACTTGCTAGATGATCTACTGAGATGGTTGTGAGCTAGAGAGGGAACAAGTTAGGCTTCAATCACTGCTCACTATAGTGTTCAGATTTTGTATGATTTGTGTTTGCAACCTGTTTGATGAAATGGCCGCATGAAATCAAGTTTTGAATTTTTAAAAGATTTTTGGTGGGTGTGCTAGATTGGTGTTGGTGAGTCTGCAGATGCTTGGGTTTTGAAAGTTGAACTTGTTTGAGTGGTTTTTGAAAAAGTGGGATCTTCCCATATGATAAAGATTCAATTTTCAATTGTCATTTAAACTATGCATTTGAAAGTTTTTGGATGATCACAAAGTGGGCCTTGATACTTTGTTATGAGTACATTCAGGGGGTGCAAAGATCCAAAAAAAATTCTGTTAGTTTCTGAAAGTTTGAGACAGCCAAAGTAGGCATGGAAGTTAAATTGGTCAAAATGACCATTCCTTTATTTTATTTGTTTTGCTTTATTTGTCTTTGGGAAAAGTGTGGGAAATGTTTTAGATGATGTTTATTTCACCTAAGAAACATTTTACAAGCAAGGAAACATACAAACAAGGTGGTTCAAAAGAATTTCAAATTCAATGCATACTCATATGCATGCATTCATAATTTTATTTAGAAAAGTTTTTGTTAACCCTAATTTTGATGATTAGAGTTTGATGATTTAAGTTTAGTATTTTTGGGATGTTACAATTGAGATATTTTAGTGTATATGCTTTTCATGATGAAATCTCACACTCTCAATTTTACATGATTATACTTTTTTTGTTCAAAGGCAAGCTTATGAGTTGATTACATCACATGGAATAAAGTTTACTCATTTGAATCATCCATGCTAACAATAATTTTGCTGCGCTATAAGGATTCATAAAACCTATATGATATGCTTGCCATTACTCTATCTATGCTCAATTTTTTCAGATTAATAAAGTGGAGGAAACATGAGACTACCAACCATGAGTAAGATCATCATCTCGTTATTTCAGTTTAAATGGTTAGTTCCTTTTTGATTTTCGTTTTCTTGCTCGAGGACGATCAATTTTAAGCTTGGGGAGATTGATGGATGTGAAATATAGCCATCCACATTCGCATTTAAACTATATATTATTCATATATTTGATGAAATATCTCTCTAAATCCTGCCACTAATGCCTAATGATAAAAGGGGTATGGAATCCTTTCTTTCTATTTTTCCCTGCACAAGTAATGCCGTTTGATGATGGCAATCACTATATTAAAGTCAAATATACGAGATTTACAAAACGTCAAAGAAACCAGGAGCCGTGAAGTGGATCCAGTGCCTTTAATGACCAACTATATTCACGGAATAAAATTCCCGCCGTATAGTTCTGGCCATATAGTTAGCACCCACATCGCTAGGTCAAACAGAACAACTTTAGTGAAGGGACCCCTATATAAAGAGTCCTCGAGCGACAAGACACTCCTTCTCGACTCCCTCTTTTCGATGTCAACTCTCCCTTCCACCAGAAGCCACCACGCCGGAGGAATAGATCTAGATCTAATCTCCAAACCCTTCTCCACCACCATAGCCATATTCCACTACTTGTAATAGTAGATCTCATCTCCGATTGGAAAAATTGTAATACTATTATTATCAATATTATTATTTCCATTACAATTTTTATGATTGTTGATTTCATATCTATGTGTGAGTAACTCTCCTTGGGCTAAGGGCTTTGGCCTAGCCATGTAGCTTTTTGTGCATGTTATTTATCATAGATGGGATCATGTATAAGTTTGTATGACATGATGATTATTGTACCCTCTCTTTCCTCACTCTAAGGACTTGTCAGGTACCTAAGACCCCAAGGATTGATCCAGGTATAGGGAGTATGAGTGATGACTGATCTGCAGGTTGGGAACCCCAATGACAAAAGGGGTAGTACGGCTGTGTGTGAGGGATTTACTTGGGATTAATGGTGACATCACTATGCATATCATTATTTCTCTTTCTTCTATGGATGGGACTAGTAGGTTATTGTTACAAGCGGTTGCGGAGGCAATAGCTATTATGGATGCACTGCCCACATATAATTATGTTTCTCTAATAATTACATGCATACTTTATTATTATATTTTATTCCCATCAGATGTTTTGCGCAGCTACTGGTGAAACCGAACGCCCTAGGCCCTCTCTCTCTCCATCATCAACAACAACAAAAAGATCACAAACTCTTGGTCTGGTGAAAACACAAAAGGAATTCTAAAACTCCTGAAGGTCTGTTAAAGTAACTTCACTTTGCTTTATACTTTCTAAGGATTCGATAAACCTAGGTCTACTAAGGAAAAAGAACTACACTACATCCGTAATCTGGATCGAAGGTATCACATATATGATTACAAGGAAATATAACTATGAATAGAAGGGACGTAGTTGTGCAATGTTCCACGAATGGTCTAATTCATCCGGGTCTATACTACCGCCAGCTCTTTTTCTCTTTTGAGCATCCGGTCTTTCCTTAATTTATCTCATATCGGTTAAATAATATGACCCGTTATGCATGACTCTGCTGACCTTAAAAGGTCCTTCCCAAATCAGGGAAAGTTTGTGCTTTATTTTTTGCACAAGTCAGAGAACAAAATCGCCTTTCCTGAAAGAACGTTTTTGCACTCTCTGACTATGATACTTGCGTAACTTTAGCTAATAGGCTTTAGATCTCTGCTCAGCAACGATGCAAACTTCTTTGACTGTGTCGAGATCATATTTTTGAGAAACTTCTGTATCTTCTTCGATATACGCTTTGACTCGAGGATACTGATGTATTAAATCACTTGGAATAACCGGTTCTGTGTCGTAGACCAAGAAGAAAGGAGTGTATCTGGTTGATCTTTTAGGAGTTATATGTAAGCTCCATATCACAGATGGTAATTCTTCCGCCCAAGCCCCCATGGCATGACGAAGTGGTGCCTCGAGACGAGGTCGAAGTCCTTGTAAAATAAGACTAATATGCCGTAAACGTATCTATAATTTTTGATTCTACATGCTTGTTTTGTATCGACTTTATTATGTTTTGTCTACACTTTGAGGTATTTTTATACATTTTATGAAACTAACCTATTGACAAGATTCCGTAGTGCCAGTTGCCTTTTTTCAGCTGTTTTTGGTTTCAGAAAAGATAGTAAGGTAATATTCTCAGAATTGAACAGGACAAAAGCCAAAGTCATTATTTTACCAGTCATGACACAGAGACCGAAGGGGAGACGAAGTAGGGACACGAGGTGGCCACACCATACGGTGGGGCGGCCAGGGGGCATGCCAGCCTATGGTGTGGGCCCCTCGAGGCTCCACCGACCTTGCCCTTTTGCTTACATATACGTATCCCCGAGACGTAAACCCTGCATGGATCATATCTCCACAAAAAGTTCCACAGCACCGCCGCCAACAAAGAGGAGATTCGGTTGACAGAAGTCTCTGTTCCGGCACCCTACCGGGACAGGGAATTGCCCCCGGAGCCATCTCCATCGACTCCACCGCCATCTCCATTACCGTTGTTGACTTCCATGATGAGGAGGGAGTAGTTCTCCCTCGAGGCTAAGGGCTCTACCGGTAGCTATGGGTTCATCTCTCTCTATGCATGATCTTATTATGGTCATGAGCTTTGTAATCAAGTAGATCTACTCTACTACTCAAGTGCTTTAATTGTAATCTACGGTTATCCCCACGTGTGTGAAGTTGACAGTGTGCACACCGTGTGGCAATTAGGATAAAGATTACATTAATACTTATCATGAGTTATATTTTGAGTTGGATGTCTCTATGAAATTGTGGTCTTTGTTGGAACCATCTAGTGTGGGGTTACCTAGATGGGGAATGTGAACTTTAAGGAGAGATTTTGTAGCCCTACCATGGATTAGAGTTATCCAACCGAAGATTAGTTTAGAGTAGAATTATGAAGAGAATTTATTTATATGAGAGTGTCCACTAGTGAAAGTATGATCTCTAGGCCTTGTTTCTAAGCATTGAAACACCGTTTACAACTAGACCTGTTACATGTTTGCTTGCTGCCATCTTTATTTCATATCGCAATTACCACTTATAATCATCCATATTACTTGTATTTCACTATCTCTTCGCCGAACTAGTGCACCTATACACCTGACAAGTGTATTGGGTGTGTTGGAGACACAAGAAACTTCTTGTATCTTGATTGCAGGGTTGCTTGAGAGGGATACCTTTGACCACTTCGTCCCTGAGTTCGATAAACCTTGGGTAATCCACTTAAGGGAAACTTGCCGTTGTTCTACAAACCTCTGCACTTAGAGGCCCAACACTGTCTACAATATTAGAAGCGTGCATAGACATCAAGTTCTTTTCTGGAGCCATGGCCGGGGAGGTAAGGTAAAAGGTACTCACATCCTCTAGTACTAAGCTATCTTCTAGTACTGTTGCTGGTGTGTGAGTGATCAAAGTTATTTCCTTTATATTATGCAATTATATCTTTTTGTTTCTTGTTTTTATTTTCACTAGTTAGGCTTAATGGAAAACAACAACACAATTAGAGAGCTTTTTAGTATTTTTCTTGAGTTAGAATATAAATGGTTTCAAAAGAAAATTAAAAAACGTATGGAACTAACTTTGCATGCTAATAGCAATTTTATTAGTATGAATTTTTTGAACACCATTGTTGCTAATACTATGGAAACGTCTAAGCTTGGGGAAGCTAGTTTTTATGAAAATGATCTTTTTAGTTCCCCAGCTTTATGGAAGAAAATTTGCTTTAATGATACTTTATCTCCCATATGTGGTAATTCTAATGATGCTTGTGATATTTTAAATCCACATACTAAAAGTGTCCCTTTTAAAATACCTATGGAAATTGTTGAACGTGTTATGTATAACTACTATTTTGGAGATGGAACTGTCCATCCTGGTGATCATTTACTCTTTATGCATGAATTATGCGAGTTGTTCAAGTGTGTAGGTATATAAATGGACTAAGTTAAGAGGAAGCTATTCTCTTTATCACTTAAGGACAAATCAAGGGAGTGGTATGAGATACTAGATGATCCTCATCATTTGAAGTGGGAAGAACTTGAATCTCTCTTTTACTCTAAATTTTATTCTCCTCGGGAAATTCATAAAGATAGGAATCATATTTATAATTTTCATCCTAATAATGGAGAAATTATTTCCCAAGCATGGGGAAGATTGAAGTCACTAATGCTCAAATGTCCCATTCATGAGCTCCCTAGTAATATTATTATCAATAATTTTTATGCAAGGCTTTTACGACATTACAAGGACTATCTAGATACCTGTATAGAGGGATCCTTCACAAGTAAGGAGGTCAAAGCTAAGTGGGATCTTCTTGAAACAATTCAAAGCAATACCGAAGATTGGAATAACGACAAAGGTAAATAACCAGGTATAAACTATGAGTATGATTGCATTAATTCTTTCGCTAAAACTGCTGATTTTCAAGAACTTAGTGCTAAATATGGTCTTGATCCTCAAATTCTTGTTGATTGTTCTAGAGCCTTTTCTTCTCATATTAATGCTCCTAAATAAAAATGGGACATGTATCATGAACCTTTTAAAGACACTTGCATGAAAAATGAAATTATTATTAATGATTGCAATAAACATGCTCAAACTTCTTAAAGTACTATTTGTTATAAGCATGTTAATTTTTGTGGAATACATAGAACTTGTGAAAAGAATCAAATCCAAGAAGAATATTGTATCACCCACTAGAATGAAAAAACTAGAACGTGGTATAAGGCTCTAAATGATCTTGGTAAAAAGTTTGTGCCCACTATCCTTTTATTTGTGAACTCTGCTATGAAGTGGGTCATTTCAATTTCCAATGCTCAGGCCATAATAATGACCTTTCTAATCCAATGAGTACTGCAATTTTGTATTGTGATAACGTGTTCACTTATAATCAACATGATGAATTTACATTATTTTTGGGGTGTGAAGAGTTATCAAGAAAAACTTCTTCGATAGACATGAGTACTTTTGATATGCATAGCATCCTGCATGGTTGTCATCTTTATTGTGTTGAAAACTGCCACACAAATACTTACATATGAAATTTTATAAAAGATGATATTTTACCAAAATATGACAGGACTGATATGTGTTTCGTTATTATTAATGAAAAGGAGGAATCCTCCAAAGTTTCTTCTATTGTCTCTAACAATAAACCATGGTATGTGGAGAAGCTTCCTTTCAAGCCTCTCCCTCCTAAAGAGTGGAAGAAGAAGAAGACGAGGAGTAAAAGGAGAGAGGAAATGGTATTTTCCCCTAAGCATGTTGCTCCTTTTATAGTTTTTGTTGATGAGTCTGAACTCGATGATGTTCCTATGCCTATTACCTATAGTAGTGATCATGATTAGGAAAAGCACACTAGTTTTTATATTGAAAAGCTCTTTGGTACCAATTCTGAAAATGATGATATTAATAATTGTTGTACTATTAGTACTATCCATGTTCCTTCCAATGATGATATGTTTACAATTAAATACACTTTGGAAGATAGCTATTCTATTACTTATGAGAATACTATAACTTCGATGTATGATGATTGCAATGATGAGTATGATATTTTTAGTACACCTACTATTGAGGAGGAAGTTAATTATGATTACAATATGCCTACTATATTTGATGATTATGGTGATGAGAATAATAATGATAGCTATTTTGTTGAATTTGCTCCCACTATAATTATTTTATTGTTAATTTTAATCATGATGCTACTGAAATTTATTATGAGAGAGGGAAACATGGTTTATGCATCTCAATAATATTAAGTTTCCCCTCTTTATGTTGAAATTTTTGAAGATGCACTTGTTTTGCTTTCCTATGCTTGTTGCTTTGTGCTTTCATCAATTGTTTCTTTACAAGATTATTTTTCATAGGAAGTGGGTTAGACTTAAAGGTGTTTTTAATTTTCTTCTTGATGATCCCTTTTACTTCAATTCATATTTCTTATGTGAGCATCTTCTCGAACTATCAAGCCTAACTTAAAGGCGTTGAAGAAAAGTACTAATTGGGAGATAACCCAAATTTTAGTAGGTTTTTGTTTTGTTGAGTCTTGGAAGTTATTTCATCTGTATTAACCTCTCCTTATCCTTTTTGTGTGGTTTTTGTGACAACAATAACCTCTAATGAGATAGAAGTAAGATTTGGGGAAGTTGCCGTCCCGAAACAGATTTCTGTGCTTCACTGTAAAAATTCACGAAAAATCCCATTACGTCAGATTGAGCTGTAATTTTATGAGCTTATGCCCCGGGTTATTATCTAACTTTAATTAGTTCAACACTTTTCGATTTGAGCAACAGAAGTCTTCGAAAAAATCGGTTTTTACATGCCGGACTGTTTTGACAAATTTCTGCCATTATTTGCATTTGCCTCTTATCGGTTTCTTTTTTAGTTCTCTTTGATCACTTGTGCTTTTAAAAGGAATTGCAACAGTTTCAGGTGTTTTAATGAAAGTTTTACTTGTGTTTAAACTAAACCCAAAGTTTTACTATTTTGAATACACTAATGTTGCTAATGAAGATTGTGTGAGGTTTTGTATGTAGGAAAATTTTCAAGTGTAGGGGAAGAATGATGTGATGAGATGAAGAATGGACAAAAGCTCAAGCTTGGGGATTCCACCCGTTTCACCCCAAGAAATATTAAAGAGGTACAAGCATCAAATCTTGGGGATGCCCAAGGCATCCCTTCTTCATCAATAAAAATCTCAGGTCTTCTTTCTAGACACTTTATTTTTATTGCTGCATGCACTATTGTGTTGTTCTTGGAGCGTCTTTGTTTTTGTTTTTAGTTTTATTTTGTTTGGTTTGCTGCAATAAGTTGGTTGGATCATAGAACACTTCTTTGGAAGAGAGACACGCTCTGTTTTCATTGTTTAGAGCACTCTAGTTTTCATTCTTATTGTCTTGTGAGTGTTCTCTTTTGCTAGCACTATGTTTAGCCTTAGTTTTCTTATTCTTTTTGCTTAGAACTTTTTAGTTCTACTTTGTGGATTTGTGAGACATGATCACTCATCTTTATTGATTATTATCTTTGTGAGTTGTTTCAAATAAGTCGATTGGTGTTGGAAAAGAGTAGGAAGTTTCATGCTTATAGTGGTAAAAGGAAGATTGTTTTGATTGTGGCTTAGACTTTCTCATGTGATGTTGGATGTTGCTTTGACCATATGCTTAGTGATTATTGCTGTAACATGGATTGTTCCAAACAATTGAGATTGCTTCTCGTGCCTTGAAAGAATCATGCGTTGTTTTAGCATACAAAAGCATAATATTGTGGTATCATCCTTTGATGCTTTATTGGGGTTGACTTGGCACATGTTTACACCATGTTAAGACAATAAACCAGTCACCTTAGACTCTATGATCATTTAGTTTTTGACTTGTGATACCACTTTATTCTTTAATTGATAATGTTTTATCGCTTTGCATGATTATGGCCATTATTGCTCTGTTAGATGGTCGCTCCCAGTCTTTTGCTAGCCTCCACTTGTACTTGAGTATGAGCTCTCCTCGTGCATCCAACTTTCAAGAAACCAAGTTATTCCATAGAGTCCACTATAAATTCCTATGCATGGTGCGTTACACCATTGCAAGTATATTCATGTTTTAGCTATCTTCCAAATTAAACTTGTTATGTGAAAAGTTAGTGATTAGAGCTCTCATAAACTTGATGGAAAACTTTATTTCTTGCACCTAATAAACTTTAACCATTGTACTATCTATGTTGTATATGCTTGCACTTATAACTTGGGAATTAGCAGAACCATGCTGTCATGGGGAACGCTTTCCAACACCTATACATATTACTCAGTTGATATCATGATCTTTTGTTTATGGATGTCGGCGGTGTGAAATAAAAGGGGAGCATGTAAGTCCATGGAGTTATGTATGTGTGTTAGAGAAACTCCTAGGCCGCTAGCCTAAGCCATGCCTAATCATGGTTGAAACTTGCATCATCACCATAGTGAGCAATCTATAAAGCTTTCTTATTATAAATAAAAGAGACATATTGAAAATAGGAAAGAGAGAAAAAGCACCATTTTCCCATGGTAAATAAGAAGATTGCTGAGATGCTCATTGTCTGCTTTCCTTGTCATTTTTATTATGGGATAGCTCCTGTATCATGTGCAAGGGGTGCCCCGTTGGCGGTTCCTGTATCATTTTTATTATGGTAAACACGAAAACTAAGACGCTCCAAGAACAACACAACAGTGCATGAAACAATAAAAACGAAGTGTCTAGAAATACCTGAGATTTTTATTGATGAAGAAGGGGATGCCTCAAGCTTTGACGCTTGTACCTCTTGAATATTTCTTGGGGTGACACGGGATGGCATCCCCAAGCTGGAGCTTTTTTCCATTCTCCATCGCATTACATCATTCTTTCTCTACACCTGCAAATTTTCCTTCATACAAAACTTCACACAATCTTAATTAGCAACATTAGTGCATTCAAAAGATAATTGACCTTTGGGTTTAGTTTTAAAACAGCAAAACTTTCACTGAAGACACAAGCTACTATATAAATTCCCTCAAAAAGCTCAATTTCCCAAAAAGAACCCAAAAAGGAATCAATAAGAAGCAAATGCAAATAATGGCAGAAATCTGTCAAAACAGACCAACGGGTAGAAACCGATTTTTTATAAGACCTTCTGTTTCTCAAATCAAAAAGTGTTGAACTAACTAAAGTTACCTAACAACCTGGGGGATTTATTCATAAAATTACAGCTCAATACGACTTACAGAGATTTTACACAGATTTTTACAGTGGAACAGAAAAATCTGTTTCGGGACAGAAACTCCCCAAATCTTACTTCCCTCTCATTAGAGGTTATTCTTGGTACAAAAATTAAATAAAAAAGGATAAGGAGATGTTATTACAGAAGTATTAACTTCCAAGACTCAAGAAAACTATTGGGTTCTCTCCCAAGAAATACTTTTCTTTAACGCCTTTAAGTTAGGCATAGAAAGATGCTCACATAAGAAATACGAATTGAAGTAAAAGAGAGCACCAAGAAGCAAATTCAAAACACATTTAAGTCTTACCCACTTCCTATGCATAGGAATCTTGTAAAAATATAAATCAAGAATCACATAGTAACAAGAATGGGTAGATAAAACAAGAGCAACTTCAAAACTTTCAGCACAAAGAGAGGTGTTTCAGTAGCATGAAAACTTCTACAACCATATTTTCCTCTCTCATAATAATTTTTAGTAGCCTCATGAATAAACTCAACAATATAAATATCAAATAAAGCATGCTTTTCATGATCTACAAACACATAATTTTTATCCAGATCAAAAATAGTGGGATTAAAACCTTCAAACCACTTTTAACAATTTTATAACAAGATGACTGATCATTCTAAAGAGGTGTGGGGTTCCAGGATAAAATCAAGACCCCTCCAATCTCATTTTTAATAGTAGTACAATTAATATTATCAACCAATATAGGACCACCATCTAGTGCTTTATCATAAACATTTTCTAAGCAAAACTCTCTAGTATCATGCATAACATGAGCATAATTATTATCACAAGTTTTACCCATAGTAGATATTTCAAAAGAATCCACAGGAACATAACATTCATCCTCCTTTGGTAAGCATGGGGGACAATCAAATAATGTAAGAGGTAAAGAGTTACTCTCATTAGAAGGTAGGCATGGGTAGATCCATTCTTCCTCCTCTTGACCATCACTGTCAACACCCGGATTTTTAATCCCAGATGCCTGTTACGCCATACATCGCAATCCCAGGATTACCATTTTTGCGAGACATAATAGATTTGATATCACAGTACATCATCCATTACAAACCATACATAAGGTCTTACAACACATAAAGGATCTCATGATCCAGTCTTAGTACAATCAAAGGAGTGGAATATTATAATAACGATAGTGTGGGCGAGGCTCCATCTTCATGGTCACGGGCAATGATGACGATGGGAGATGATCCTAGTTATCATAACCTTCCTGTGGTCCATCCTCGTGATCGTCCTCTTCATATTCTGGCGACGGGAATAGCCAGGGACAAAGCCATGAGTACTCTTTAAGTACTCGCAAACTAAGACTAACAAGTGAAGTGGTTTTGAATAGGAATACTAAGCTCTAGGTTGTTTTGCAAAAAGCCAGATTTACCTTAACTGAGTTCAGAAGCAAAGAAAGCTAGTTTAATATTTTATAACACCTAAGTGGGAACTTGAGTTTTCATATCACAACTCTGTTGTGGTCAAGTCAAAGTCATGATTCCTTTGATAAGTCATTTTGAAAACATATGACGACGAAACGGTATGGTCACTCCAACTATCCATAATCGCGGACGTGGCTATTCGAATAGTTTGACACTCTCTAGAGGTGGTACACTTTCACCACAATATTCGATACATCCGTTAGGAACAATCCTGAATTCACCATACTCAATATGCGGATAATTAATCCTAACCTTTCAATTACACGCCCTAGTATAGGCACCTCTCCTATGAGTTTGGCCTCCCAACCATGACCAACTGTCATCTTGGGAACTGCACAGGTGGTCAATCTTCACGAGGTAGCCTCAGCTCAAACCTCGGCCGCAAGGGAACCCATAATAAATTATATAAACTTCCAGTCAAGCCCTACCCAAATTCGGGCATTGTGGTTATACGGTAAAATTGGAATGGTATCGCATCTAGACAACCATCAGTTTTTAAAAAGGGCTAAGGCTCATGCCTCAACATTTTCATCATCAAATTCATTTGGTGTTCAAGAACAAATGTCAAAACATTTCATTACAATGACTCATCATTCTAAGGATTTCATAATAATTTTCACCAAGTTTTCCCATCTAAAGTGATCAAGTTTTATGGTTAGCACTATCATCTACAAGTGGAGGTAAACACTAATGAGGGGTGGTAATCAAGTGTGAATAATCTAAGTTCAATCTCATGCCTTAGGATGACATCAAGATTTATCTAACTTAGGAAAAGTTGTATGCTCTTTATGCTACCTTTAATAAACTTTCTAATACAATCACTAAGTAAAAACAAGTAAAAGCTTTGATAAAGAAATAAAAGAATCAAGCTTGCAACTAAAACTGGGTTTTGGTATAATCAAGTGGTATAACCAAAGCATGCCTAATGCATTGCATAGGTTATCTTGTAGGTTTAAGCTTGCTAAGATTGTAGCTTGCTAGGATAGCTTTCCTGGTGAAGTGAAGTGGTTGAAGTTCTCCTTTGTTTCTTCCTCGTAGTATCCTTCTTCCTCTTCGTATCCTTGCTCGGTACTAGCGTCTATAAATAAATACGAACTACACAATCACCAAACATTACTTAACTACTTCTATTTAACACACAAAGGCTCACACTAGATGATCTAGCATCATAACTATTATCACAAAGATTAAGGCACTAGTTTCATTTATGTTATTTTAGAAAAGTAATTTCTACTCATTGAAAAACTACTTAAGATTTAATATTCTCCAACTAAAACATGGGATCATGTTGACAAATGTCATCACCACATATTTCAGTACATGGGAATCTAATTTAAAGTGGTGTCACAATTTAATAAGGTTTAACCTTTTTATTTTAATTAATTAAAGTGACTAGAAATGCCTATGAGTCATTCTTTTATTGCTTGTCCATTATTTCTGCAAGTAAACCTAGATATTTTTATATATTTAGAAAGTTCTTATCAAATGTGATTTTTGAGAGTTGGAAACAACTCAAAAGCATCTATGGTTGAATTTTGAAAAATGTTTGAATGCAGAAAAGATTATGCCTTGTTATTTTTACTATAGGTGATCTATAATTCCAAATGGTTTGAATCCAACGGGCTTGGATTAAGAATTTCAATATATTTCTAGCAAAATTAGTTTTATGCAATTTGGCTCAATGAATCTCTCTGAAATGATTTTTCAATCTAGAGCCAGAACTAAGTTTGAAACTAAATTGATAAACCTAAATTCAAACTACTAGGTCACACGGGAAGGTTAACTAGGCCGGACCACTGCGCACAGCGCGCGCGGACGGTTTAAGTGGTTGTCCCCACTCGTTAGTGAGACAGAGAGTGGCGAAGGGGTACGGGGTGATTAGGGCCGTAGGAATAGAAGTACGATCGACAGCTGAGGTTCATCGTCCACGTCTGAACAGAACGCGATGAGGTCGAACCCTAGCGTGGACAGTGGGGGTCAGTGGTAGCTCAACGGGGCTCCGGCGATGGTCGGTGATGGGGGCAAACGATGAAGTCGATGATGGCGATCCTCCTAGTACCGGTGACTCCTCTTGGGGCGGCTCGAATCAACGGCGCCCTTCTCCTCCAGCAGCGGCAAGCTCCGGTGAAATTCCAGTGACCTGGTGCTCGCCTTGCTCCGGGGATGAGTGGGTACACGATCAGTGAGAGGGGGAGTGAGATGGTGTGGAGAATTCGTGCTGGGGAGGCCTCCTTTTATAGGCGAGCAAGGGGACCGTAGGGTGCGGGTGGAGCTCGTCGTGGTCGTCCGCACAGCGAGCTAACGACATGGTTGGGGGTAGGGGATGGTGCGTTGCCTCCTCGCGAAGCTCAACGGCTTGATGGCGAGGAGTGAGCTGGTGCGAATTGGTTAGAACACTTGGACGCTCTGAGCGGCTCCGACGGGAATTTTAATGGTGCATAGGCACTCCTGGTCACGCGGTGGCGAACGAGCATGTCTGGGCGGTTCCTAGGGTGGTGGCGATCACGCACGCGAGCGGCGAAGGCGGGGCGCGGTATGTGCGAGCGTGTCGAGCGCGGCGCTCTGGCGCGCTCTCGTCATAGTCGCAGAGAGACTGGGCATGCTCGTTCTGGGTGGTCTAGTGGCTGGCAGGGCTCGGGCGCTGGACAGGGGTGGCGGTGGACGGTGGAGTGCCTGCTAGACAAGGTTGGCGAGGCTAGTGAGGCTCCTAGCTTGCTGTCGACAGTGGGGTGGCAATTGGGCTCGGCCATGGTCACCATTGATGGCATTGTCAAGTTTACAGTGAGCTAGGGATGGTTAAACAAGTTAGATGATCTCCTGAGAGTGTAGTGTGAGCTAGAGAGGGAACAAGTTAGGCACAAACACTGCTCACTATAGTGTTTAATGTTTAATTTGATTTGTGTTTAGAAGGTGTTTGATGAAATGGACGTAAGAGATTTAAATTTTAATTTTTGGATGAAACTTGGTGGGTGTACTAGTCACATACTAGGTAGTCTCTGGTTGATTGGATTTGTCAAGGTGCACTGGTTTGGTCGGGTTTTGAGAAATGGTGATCTTCACATATGTTATAGATTCAATTTTGAATTGTCATTTCAATGGGATTGACAAATGTTTCTGTGGGTTTGCAAGGTGGGCTTGGGTTCACTTTCACTTAGTCTAGCAAGGGTTGAAAAGAAATGGAATTGTTTCTGTTTGAAATCTTGGACTAGAAACACTCAAAGTGGGCTAGTGAGCAAGATTGGCAAAAATGATCATTTGCTTGTTTTGTTTGTTTTTAAATTTCTCCTGATTTGTTTCTGCTTGGAATTGATTTAGATGATGTTGTTTTCATCTTTAAACCATTCCTTGGTATTCACAACAATCACACAAGTACATTCATGCATTCATACATTCATCACACACAAACACATTGAAAGGATCGTATGGGCACCTAGAGGGGGGTGAATTGGTGCTACTTCAAATTTTTTTCTTTTTTCAAATTAGGATTTGAAAATAAGGTAAATTCTCTAGATAATGCAACTAAGGTGAATTTACCTATATGACAAATATGCACTAGCTAACACAATACTAAGCAAGAACAAGTAAGTAAAGTGTTGTAAAGGATAGAAGTAACCAAAGTGGTGGACGCGGAGACACAAGGATTTGTTTACCGTAGTTCCTTCCTTTTGAGGGGAAGTACGTCTACGTTTGCATAGGGGGTGGTTTCAAACCACCAACACCACGAGAGGCCTCCCTTGTTCTCCGATGATTCTCACCCCAACGGGATCGATCCACCTTCCACTATATCGGCAACTTTCAAGGTGGAAGCCGACACCTTTACAAGTTTGGGGAACTCATCCACAACTTAATTGGAGGCTCCCAAATACAAGCAAGCTGTCAAGACAATCAAAGACAAGCTTGTAAGAACAAAATCTAGAACTAGGGTTTCCAAGAAAACACTAGAGCAAAGGGGCCCTCAATTGAATGAGGGGGAAATGAAGATCTCTTTTGGTGAAGTAGTAGATCAAGGCCTCCTCCTTCGATTCCCCAAAGATCAAGGACTTTGGGTGGTGGAATGAAGATATCTTGTGGATTTGGTGGCTCCAATGGTGGTCTTGACTTTAATGCAAATGAACAACTTGTCCCAAGGTAGGTGAAGGGATATTTATAGCTCCAGATCCAATCTGACCATTGGTGCATTTAATGCAGCGGTAGTACCGGGTTTTCCATCCGGTAGTACCAGAAACAACCAGTACTACTGGACAGGTACCAGAGATGCAACTTGAGTTGCATAGCCCAACAGTTTCCACTGGTATCAAAGTGTGGTGCTACCGCACGGCGGTAGTACCGGCCCTACAGAGCGGTACTACCGAACACTTGCGGTAGTGCCGCATTTTGATACTGGGGGGAACATCAGTGCGAGTCAACTGGTCAATCTCCTCATAAGTGATAGGTTCTAAAATGCGGTACTACCGCATTTTAGTACCGGTCAGTTCTGAGGAGATTGGCAAGCTTGCCAACCGCTTCAGTCTTGACCGGTATCAAAATGCGGTACTACCGCTTTTTGATACCGCTCAGTTCTGAGGAGTTTGGCGAGCTTGCTAATTGCTTCAGTCATGAGCAGTACCAAATTGTTGTACTACCGCTTTTTGATACCGCTCAGTACTGAGGCCTTTGGCCAGTATACCCACCATACTGCCAGGCCCGGAAGTGAAACCCGGTTCTACCGGACTTGAGCGGTAGTACCGGATGAATTCTCCGGTACTACCGGACATCACCGAGGCAAAATGTGGAGCAGCAGGAAAGTCCTTTTTGTGAGCAACTAGTCAGGGAATTCTAGAAATGAAACCTGTAGAATACTTGGCAAATAATTAGTCCGTTATGTGTGTTGTAAGAAACACCAAAATCTCTAGGGATAAGAAATGTTCTTTCAATCTCCCCCTTTTTGGTGTTAGATGACAACTTACATTTTGCATGATAGAATTGTGATGACAAAGAAGATTATGTAAAATAGTGATGGGGCTCCCCCTAGATAAGTAGAGTCAAGCCCCATACTATTTGACAAGATACATGGGAGTGCATAGTCACACATAGTGCACATACCTTTGCACACAAGTGTGTGATGAGAAACACAATGATAAGGAATAGGTAATATCATCACACACCACATAAGATGGATCCAAATGAGAAATATCATCACACACCACATAAGATGGATCCAAATGAGAATGACCATACCACAAAAATAATGGATCCATAAGATATCCACATAGTCTTACCATACATAGCACAAATAGTTAGTTCATAAGTTTTACGCATAATAAGAGGCAAGTAGCAAATAAAGTTCACAAGCGAGTAAAGATCAAAGGAAAGAGTGAGCTTGTGACTTTCCCATGAAAATCCCGCATGCCTAATGTGACTCTTCTCCACCTTTGGCATCAAGACACAAAAAAGGGACAAGAGCAACTCTAACGTCCCGGAGGTCACTGGTAGTCTTCATCGGAGGTATCCCCATAAGGAGGCGGAGCATGGAAAGAGGAGGAGGCATCATCATCCAAGTGGCTGTGCGTGGAGATCCATTGCTCTTCAGGAGTGATGTTTTCCACGGATCCCTCGGAGGTGATCAAACCTTGAGCTTGCATTACTTCTTTCTGACGCGCACAAGCTTTCTTGGCATAGACATGGGCCTCGTACATACGCTTTTGATTGTCAACCTGGAAGCAGAAGACCTTCTTGAGCTTAGTCTCAATCCTCTTGGCCCAAGATGGTTGGGCAGGCTTGCGGCATGAGGCCACAAAATCAGTATCTTGGGCATCATCATCATCACCGGACCCATCCCCAAGTGGGTTCCCATCCTCATCAACAAGTTGACCATCTGCGTTGCATGGTTTAAGATGGGTATTGATCAATAGATTCTTATGTCTGTGAGTAACAAGATGTTGAGAGGAAATATTCCGAGCAAGAGATGGGAACTTGCGAAGAATAAGTGCCATGATGTACGGGGAAAAAGGAGGAACCCGCCGAGTGTAGGTAGCATTAACCATCTCGTTCCAAATCACGTCCATCACATCAATTGGTTGTCCTGAATCACGTTGGCGGTGAGTGGTGATCATGAGGTCCACCATGAAACCATGCATCTCATCAACATTGCCAGCACGGGGAGCTATGGTCTCACGAAAAATACGATGCAAGATATCATACATGGGGAAAATCCCCTTGATATTTCCAGCAATACCACGCCCACGGATGTAAAGTGGAACAAGAACATCCTTCTCCATGGGACGCTCGTTGTTGTGACAGCGTAAGACAACAGGAGTATCTTTCCCACGGTCCTCATATCCAAGGATTGCCCCAAACTCAGCCAATGTTGCGGTGTTAACAACTCCCTCTGTCATCCAGGTGATAGTCCGAGTTTGGTTCTTGGCAAAGTGAACGGTGGCATAGAACTGAGCAATGAGCAAAGGGTCATAGTCACACTTGAACTGCATAATGGGAAGAAAACCAATGTTTGTGCAAATCTCAAGTGCTTGACCAAAGTAGTTCAAGTTCTTGTTCACATGGTTCATCTCAATCCACTTCTGAGGAACCACAATCTTCTCATCTTTCATGAGTACCTCAAAGTAGACCCTCTCTTGGAAGTCGGTGAAAAAGAGACTATTGTCCCTAGTCTCTGAGCGAGCAGTAACATATGGATTGTCAGACCGTAGGGCAAGAAACTCAGCATCAGACATGTCAGACAACTTCTTTGGCCCAGATGGCCCTGAAATCTGACTCTTGCGACGACTCGTGCGAGGAGGAGAAGGAGGAGCACTACCTCGACCAGCACTTATCTTAACTCCCCCTCCACGTCGCCCCCGAGTGGTTTTTAGCTTTAGACGGTTGCTAGGTTGCAGCATGATCTCTGCTTCTGATTCTGTCTCTGACTTTGACTCAAAGTCCTCGATCTCATGACGAGCTTTGGACCTTTTGCACCTGTGAAAGAACAAGGGAGGTAGAAGTGGGATAAGGGCACAAGAACCCGAAACAACTAGAAGATGAATTTCAAGTTTTAGAAGAAATTTCTTTGTCGATCTTGAGAATACGGATCTGGTGCGGTATTACCGCGCAGATACGGAGAATTGTCCGGTACTACCGGTCATGCGACTACATCACATATCTGGTGGTATCGATCTAAGGACTGGCAGCAAAACTTATGCAAAACAAGAATCCATCGGACAAGGAGTAATGATATGAGCGTGCACATGATACAACCTCAAAAACACAAGTTTTGACCAAGAATCAAAGTTTCCCTAGATTCAATGGGGAAAACAAGTGAGAAGAAGGGAAGGATGGTACTACCGGTGTCCAGGGAGGTGTAAAATGAGGAGGAGCCCGCGAGGAGGCCGGATCCGGTGTGGATCCGGGGAAAGGAGGGAGGGGCGGAGCTTCGGCTGCGGTCTTCGCTCCGGCGGCGGTGGTGGTTAGGAGTGGAGACAGGGAATAATGAGGCACGGAGAGGTGCCCCTCCCAGCGTATCCACCCTTAACCCAGACGCACAGAGGTAGTACCGGTCAGAGGAGCGGTAGTACCGCAAGGAGGTAGTACCGTAGGAAACGTCCGGTAGTACCGCACCTGGGGAGTTTCCAGAAAATCGGCCTGGAAACAGGCCCCTGCGCGGTAGTACCTCTAGTTTCTTACGGTAGTACCGTCTCATGGTAGTACCGCTGTTTGAACCGGTAGTATCGTAACCACCAGAACAGACAGCCAAGTTTGAAAACCGGAAGGTTCTTGTGCAGAGTAGATGAGTTTTGTCGTAGATAAGGAAGGCTTGGGTTAAGAGAGTTATACTGATATGGAACTATGCACTCTAAAAAATAAAACATCAACCTCAAATATGGAGAGCCAAACGAGAGTGCATTGACCGAGGGAAGAAAACCAACTCAAAAATGACAAACATGAGTAAGCACATCAACCACTCGAGTGAGAGAGGGCGGTGGCCTAGGCCACCATATTTGAGTATACTCGGCTTGGCACCACGAAGATATATCTTGGGCCCATTACCGAAACTCATCATTTAATCTCACATATCACAAAATGATATTAAGAGGAATGATTTTGATTGCTTTGGGCATAATGGGGGGACGGATAGTCCAATCAATTAGGACCGCACTCCCCCTATATCAATGCCTACACCTAAACCAAATATGGGTCGAATCATAGGTGAGAATGCAAGAAAATCAAGTCAAGCTCCTTGAATCTACGATATTTAGTTCATTCCTCAAGTAGAAAAACCTTGCTTCATCAAGTGGCTTCGTGAAAATATCGGCAAGTTGATCTTTGTTTGACACATATGATAGATCAATATCACCTCGAGCAACATGATCTCTAATGAAGTGATGGCGAATCTCAATATGCTTTGTCCTTGTGTGATCCACCGGGTTGTAGGCAATCTTGATGGCACTTTCATTGTCACATAGAAGAGTAACTTTGTCACAATGGACACCGTATTCCTTTAAAGTTTGCCTCATCCATGGCAATTGGGTGCAAGCACTAGCAGCTGCCACATACTCGGCTTCGGCGGTGGAGAGAGATATACAATTTTGCTTCTTAGAAGACCAACATACCAAGGACCTACCAAGGAATTGGCAAGCCCCGGATGTTGATTTTCTATCATCCTTATCACCCGCCCAATCCGAATCTATGTATCCACAAAGAGAAAATGTTGAGCCTTGAGGATACCAAAGACCATAAAATGGGGTATGAACTAAATATCAAAATATTCTATTGACCGCCATCAAATGGATTTCTTTAAGAGCCTCTTGATATCTTGCATACACACCTACACTCAACACAATATCGGGTCTAGATGCACAAAGGTAAAGCAAAGAACCAATCATAGACCGGTATACCTTTTGATCCACATCTTTACCATTTGGATTTTGTTCTAGATGAGTCTTTGTAGCCATGGGACTAGGAGCTCCATTTAAATCTTGAATTTTGAATCTCTTGAGCATATCTTGAGTATACTTGGCTTGATTGAAGAATGTCCCTCCTCTAAATTGCTTGATCTCAAAACCAAGAAATACTCTCAACTCTCCCATCAAATACATCCGGAACCTACTAGTCATAAGCTTTGAGAATTTATCATTAAAATCTTTGTTAGATGAGCCAAAGATAATATCATCAACATATATTTGGCATACAAAAAGCTCCCCATTGACTCTCTTAGTAACAAGAGTGGGATCGATATTCCCAACCTCAAATCCACGGTTAAACAATAACTCTCTAAGGTGCTCATACCACGTGCGTGGGGCTTGCTTCAGCCCATAGAGCGCCTTATCATGTTTGTAGACATGGTTTGGGAAGTTGGGGTCCTCAAAACTCGGGGGTTGCTTAACATATAACAAATCATTTAATGGACCATAAAGAAATGCACTCTCTACATCCATTTGTTGCAACTTGAAGTTATGATGTGTCGCATAAGCCAGAAGGATACGGATTTTCTCAAGGCGAGCCACGGGTGCATAAGTCTCTCCATAGTCAATGCCTTCAATTTGAGAGTACCCTTGTGCAACCAATCTAGCCTTGTTCCTTACTATAATTCCATGCTCATCTTGCTTGTTCTTGAATATCCACTTTGTTCCAATAATATTGCGGCAATCCTTTGGCTTCTCAACTAACTTCCATACTTTATTTCTCTCAAAGTTGTTGAGCTCTTTGTGCATAGCTTCTAACCAATCCGAATCTTCAAGAGCTTCCCACACTTTCTTAGGTTCAATCATGGAGATGTGTGCTTAGTGTTCACTGAACCTCTTCAATTGTGCTCTTGTGGAAATGCCTTTCCTTAGGTCACCAACTACATTTTGTAGAGAGTTGTCTCTTAATTCCAACATTCTTTCCTTTCTAGCTTCACGACGAGCGTGGATCTCCGTGTTGTTTCTTGGGGGACCCTCTTCATCATTTTGGTCCTCGTCTTGACCATCAAATTGACATTGATCATCATCGGAATCATTCTCTTCATCTAGAGGCAAAGATTGACCTTGGTCTTGATCAAGTGCTCTTCTAGCATCAATTTGAGCTTGTCTCAAAGCAGTTTGTACGGATCTTCCTTGAGTAATTTCCTTGGCACCACTTGACATCATGGAGAATGAATCAAGCTACCCTTTACTAGAGTTGTCACTATGATCATCATGTTGAGGGTCCACATCTTGTCTTTGGCTTGAGTCATTGTCCTCCTCAGTGGATGGAGCTTGTTGATGTTGTGAAGATGAGGGCTCCACTTGAGTGGAGCATAGTTCTTCTCGATCCGCCATAAGGGGTTCCTCAACGGGGCGGATATATCCCTCACCCATTCTTCCTATGTCATCCTGAGGCATTTCATCATCTGCATCACAAGCATCAACATGCCCCCTTGGGGACCATCATATTCTTCGAAGGTCACACTACAAGATTCTATGACGGCTCCGGAGAGCTTATCATAGATTCTATAAGTGTGAGATTCGAGACCATAGCCAACAAAAATACCCTCTAATGATTTAGACTCGAATTTGGACAAATGAACACCTTTTATGATATAGAAGCACTTACAACCGAACACCCGGAAGTAAGATATGTTGGGCTTGTTACCGGTAAGTAATTCATATAGAGTCTTGTTGATTTCTTTGCGGAGGTAGAGCCGGTTTGAAGCATGGAAAGCGGTCGAGATGGCTTCGGCCCAAAAGTTGTATGGAGATTTAAACTCTTCCAACATGGTCCTAGCCATCTCAATAAGAGTCTGGTTCTTCCTTTCGGCCACACCATTTTGTTGAGGGGTGTATGCAGCGAAATATTGATGTTTTCTCCCCTCATCACTAAGGAAATCATTCAAGGTGTAGTTCTTGAACTCAGTGCCGTTGTCACTTCTTATGATCAACACGGGAATATTGTATTGACGTTGGACCATGTTGATGAAGTCGATGACGGTGTTTTGGGTCTCACTCTTCAACTTGAAGAAATATACAGACGAGTATCTTGAAAAGTCATCAATGATCACCAAACAATATTTCTTCCCACCAAGACATGCATGAGATGGAGGACCAAAAAGGTCCACATGGAGGAGCTCCAAGATCTTGGTAGACTTGATGCGGTTCTTAGGCTTGTGAGGAGCATCATGCATCTTCCCTAGAACACATGCCCTGCAAACACGGTCTTTGGCAAAGGAAACATTTTATTTTAGTCCAACAATATGGCCCTCCTTGTGGAGACTTTGCAAAGTTCTCATATTGACATGGGCTAGTCGGCGATGCCATAACCAACCAACATCGGCCTTTCCAAATAAGCACATCGGACTTGTAGTGGCTTGCCCCGAAAAGTCCACCACGTACAAGTCATGCTCGACGTACCCAACGAAAGGGACCTTGAGAGACTTTCTCCACAAGAGGACCACAATATCAATAAAGACGGCAGAGACCATCTTTCCAAGAGCACGGACTGAAAGTAAATTGTATCCAAGGGTCTCAACAAGCATGACGTTCACGAGTGTAATGCCGTGAGCAACCACTACCTTGCCGAAACCCATTACCTTAGACTTTGACTTGCCGGCTTATGTCACGGTGATTTGATCATCATTTGGATTTAAGTCCTTGACAATAGACGAGCTTCCGGTCATATGACTCATGCAACCACTATCAAGCACCCACTTTGACCCTCCGGAAGCATACGTCTACAAAAGATCAAGCTAATTTTTTAGGTACCCATTTTTCAATGGGTCCTCTTTTGTTAGAAACAAGGGTCTTGGGAACCCAAATATACCAAGCAATATAACCATCATATGGGCCAACATATTGTGCATACACATCACCATAATAATCACGCATTATAATATAGTGAGGGTTAGCACTTCCCGCAAAGTCATCATGAGACATAGTTTTACCACTTGTGGTCTTGCTATCGACAATGGCCTTGTTGGTCTCTTGTGCAGGCTTGGCCTTCTTCTTCTTATTGTTCTTCTTCTTGGTTTTGGAGACAAAACCAATGCCCCATTTTTCACCACAAGGCCTTTGCTTACTCAAAAGATCATCAATGGACTTGTTGCCTTGTGGAAATGTGGCCTTGGCTAGCTCCCCCTTCAACCTAGCATTTTCTTCAAGAATAGGTATACTACTAGATGGAATGAAGTTACTCGGTGTATGAATATTGGCCAATTGAGTTTGAAGCATTTCATGGGACTTTGTGAGTGACAAGAGTTCGCTTTCCAAAGCTTTGTGAGCCTTGTTAAGCAAACTAAAGTCCTCAGCAAGTTTTTCATGAACCACACCAAACTCAATATTGTCCTTTTTAGCCCTTTTGTATTTAGAAATAGCATGATCATGCTCTTCGATGAGTTTATTAACAATAGTGTCATTGGCCTCATCAAGACCTTCAAGTTTTAATTCAAGTGACAACCTAGTCTCTTGTTCTTCTTCTAGAGCATTATTTAAAGCCTCTAGCTCAATCATGTGTTCATGCCCAAGTTTACATCTTACATCTAGGAGCTCTTGTGTGTGGGAAAGTTGATCTAAGATGTTACCAAAATGTATCTTAGCATCACCTTGTAGTTTAGTCATAAACTCATCAAAAGCAATTAATTCCCTTTTAACATCAACAGACATCTCATCATCAATTTCATCATTAGCTAAGGGAGTGGAGTGAGATGATGAGGATACCTCTGTTCCTGTTGCCATAAGGCAAGTGACGTTCTTGATGGGAGAATTCTCATTTGGAGAATCGAAGAGTGAGAACGTCGGAGTATAAGTAGTGGCTAGAGCCGCCACACCATGAGAAGTTTCCTCTTCCTCATCTTCATCATCTTCATTGTCGGAGGAGTATTCTTCATGAGTGATCAAGACAATTTCTCCTGACTTCTTGTTGATGGGATTCTTCTTGATGAAGGGTTTCTTGTAAGGTGCTTTGAGAGTCTTCTTCAACACAAGCTTACCCCCATGATCTTCTCTCTTCTCATAGGGGCAACTTGCCACAAAGTGATAGCGGTCACCACAATTTAAGCAAGTTCTCAATCTAGTAGTATTTTCTCTTTTCCCATTTGGGTTGCTTCTTCGTTGCATTTCCATCTTGGCCTTGGCGGGGTTCTTCCAAAAGTTCTTTGCATAGAAGGCCATATATTGACTATGAGAAATCTTGACTTCATCGGGGTGGTCCATGGAGAGGCCTTCATCACTATCATCTTCATCCCCATGGTCCACAACTTTGTCTTTCAATGCAACATTGACAACGTTGCTCATACCAAGGGCACGAGAACGGGCATCTTTGGCATTCTTGGCGGCAACATTGAAAGCGGCCATCTCTTGCATAACTTCATTGTAGGTCATACGATGGTAGTTGTGTCTTCCTTGTAGGCTCTTCAAGTCAGTTGGCTCAAAGGGCATGAGTGCACTCACATATTTCCTTTTTATCCACGCATCATCCACATTTGAGGCACCCACATTTTTAAAAGTGGTGGCGGTGGTCTTGAGACTTTTGTACATGTCTTCATGATCTTCACCTTCCTTCATGTAGAAGTCGTCGGCTTCATTGCTTAGTGCATCATACCGGTTCCTCCTCATATTCTCATTTCCAACAAACAATACAGTGAGGGCATCCCAAGCTTCCTTGGCAATGCTAAAATGCTCAATGTGTGGATAATCCTTTGTACCTAATCCTTGTTGAATCATATGCAAGGCAGCGGCATTGAGTTGACTATTGACAACCTCTCTTCTTGTCAAGTTGTTTGGATCCCCAATAAAGAGTCCATGCTCGATGATGTTCCATAGTTCAATGCAAGAGCTGCGCATATGAGTTCTCATTAGTGATTGCCATTGAGCAAAAGTAGCAGATTCTTCAAGCTTAGGTGGGTCACCTCTATTGTATACATGATGGTGAGGGACTGGAGGGTCGGGAGAGTACCATGAATCATGGTTTTCACCCTTCCCCTCATCATTTTGTTTTGAGGAATTAGTGTTGTCTTGTTTACCCCTTACCATCATATCCTTGGGGGATACCGGAGTATTCCCTTTAGGTAAAACGGATGGAGGATCCTCTTGAGGAGAGGGGGATGATGAGCCATCTTTGTCTTTAAGAAGTTTCTCAAGCATCTTCTTGACTTTGTTGACCAAGGAAGAGCTCAATCTTGTTTCCAAGTTTTTGAGATCTTCCATGGTCACCATGGTGGGCTCACCATCACCATCCCCTTCGCGGCTACCCATATTCTCTTAGGCGGTAAAGCCCAAGTAAAGAGCCGAGGCTCTAATACCAATTGAAAGGATCGTATGGGCACCTAGAGGGGGGTGAATAGGTGCTACTTCAAATTTTCTTCTTTTTTCAAATTAGGGTTTGACAATACGGTAAATTCTCTAGATAATGCAACTAAGGTGAATTTACCTATATGACAACTGAGGGTAGAAGTAACCAAAGTGGTGGACACGGAGACACAAGGATTTGTTTCCCGTAGTTCCTTACTTTTGAGGGGAAGTACGTCTACGTTTGGAGAGGGGGTGGTTTCAAACCACCAACGCCACGAGAGGCCTCCCTTGTTCTCCGATGAATCTCACCCCAACGGGATTGATCCACCTTCCACTATATCGGCAACCTTCAAGGTGGAAGCCGACACCTTTACAAGTTTGGGGCACTCATCCACAACTTAATTGGAGGCTCCCAAATACAAGCAAGTTGTCAAGAAAATCAAAGACAAGCTTGTAAGAACCAAATCTGGAACTAGGGTTTCCAAGAAAACACTAGAGCAAAGGGGCCCTCAATTGAATGAGGGGGAAATGAAGATCTCTTTTGGTGAAGTAGTAGATCAAGGCCTCCTCCTTCGATTCCCCAAAGATCAAGGAATTTGGGTGGTGGAATGAAGAGATCTTGTGGATTTGGTGGCTCCAATGGTGGTCTTGACTTTAATGCAAATGAGCAACTTGTCCCAAGGTAGGTGAAGGGATATTTATAGCTCCAAATCCAATCTGACCGTTGGTGCATTTAATGCAGCGGTAGTACCGGGTTTTCCAAGCGGTAGAACCGGGTACTACCGGACAGGTATCGGAGATGCAACTTTAGTTGCATAGCCCAACAGTTTCCACCGGTATCAAAGTGTGGTGCTACCGCACGGCGGTAGTATCGGCCCTACAGAGCGGTACTACGGACACTTGCGGTAGTGCCGCATTTTGATACCGGGGGGAACATCAGTGCGAGTCAAATGGATAATCTCCTCAGAAGTGATAGGTACTAAAATGCGGTAGTACCAGTCAGTTCTAAGGAGATTGGCAACTTTCCAATCGCTTCAGTCTTGACCGATATCAAAATGCGGTACTACCGCTTTTTGATACGGCTCAGATCTGAGGAGTTTGGCGAGCTTGCCAATTGCTTCAGTCATGAGCGGTACCAAAATGTGGTACTACCGCTTTTTGATACCGCTCAGTACTGAGGCCTTTGGCCAGTATACCCACCATACTGCCAGGCCCGGAAGTGAAACCCGGTGCTACCGGACTTGAGCGATAGTACCAGATGAATTCTCCGGTACTACCGGACATCACTGAGGAAAAATGTGGAGCAGCAGGAAAGTCCTTTTTGTGAACAACTAGTTAGGGAATTATAGAAATGCAACCTGCAGAATAGTTAGCAAATAATTAGTCCGTTATGTGTGTTGTAATAAACACCAAAATCTCTAGGGATAAGAAATGTTCTTTCACACATGCATTTATATGATTTTTAAATAACAAAAGTTTTTGTTAACCCTAATTTTGGTGATTGGAATTTGATAACCTTGATTAATATTTTTGGGATGTTACAAACCTTCCCTCCTTAAAAAAAATCTCGTCTCAATATTTGAGAAAAAAGAAAAATAGGATTTAAAGAGATCGGGAAACTCCGTCCTAATGTAGTCTTCTCTCTCCCAGGTAGCTTCCTCAGTATGGTTACTCCACTTAATCTTGAGAAACTTTATGCTTTGGGTCCTGGTGGTTCTGAATGCTTCCTCCAAAATTTGGATGGGTACTTCGGGATACGTCAGGTCATCGTTGATCTCTATGGTTCGGTGATCAATGTTCTTGAAAACTTTGGTCTTCTTCGGGATTTCTAGGCATTTGCGAAGTAACAATATATGGAACACATTATGCACGGCTGACATCTCCTCGGGCAGTTCCAGTTGATACGATACTTCTCCTCGATTATTCAAAATCTTGAAGGGTCCGATATATGTGGGGGATAACTTTCCTTTGAGCTAAAAACGTTGCATTCCTTTCAAAGGTGACACTTTGAGATACACAAAATCTCTGATATTGAAGGCGAGGTATTGAAGTCTCTTGTCGGCATAACTCTTCTGTCTAGATTGGGCAGTCCTGAGGTGCTCACGGATCTTGTGAACTTTCTCATCTGCTTCTCGTAGGATGTCGGGTACGAAAATCTGAATCTCTCCTACTTCCGACCAATTCAAACGGGTACGACACTTCCTTCCATACATGAATTCAAATGGGTCCATTTGCAAACTAGCTTGATAACTGTTGTATGAAAATTCTACAAATGGTAGACAATCTTCCCATTTAGATCCATATTCTAACACACAATCTCTCAACATATCTTCGAGTATTTGGTTTACTTGCTCCGTTTGTCCATCTGTCTGAGGGTGGTAAGCTGTGCTAAATCCATTCTTGTTCCTAATCCTTCTTAAACTTTCTTCCAAAATCTCGAGATACACTGAGTTCCTCGATCCGACACAATGTTCTTGGGAACTCCGTGCAAACTAACGATTCTAGCGATGTACAACTCTGCTAGCTTCGAACTCTAGTAGGTGGTCTTAACTGGTAAGAAATGGGTGACTTTGGACAGTCTATCTATGATAACCCAGATAGAGTCATTTCCCCTACTAGATGTAGGAAAACCAGTGATAAAATACATTCCAACTGAATCCCATTTCCATTCCAGAATCTGCAATGGTTGCAACAGTCCTGCGGGTGTCTGATGTCCCGCCTTGACTCTCTGACAAATATCACACTTGGCTATGTAGCTTCCGATTTCTCTGTTCATCTTATGCCACCAAAATTGTTCCTCAAATCCTGATACATCTTCATTCCTCTAGGATGGATAGAATAAAGAGTATCATGAGCTTATTTCAAAATAGATTACTTTAATTCTGAATCTGCTGGCACACAAATACATCCTTTGTACCACAAAATCCTTCTTCATCCTCGGTGAATCCGGGTACTTTGCCTGTACCGATGCAACGTTTGATTCCATCGATACTAGCATTTCCTTTCTGCGCCTCCTTGATCTGACTGATCAAAGTGGGTTGAAGTTCTATGCTAGCCAAAAAGCCTTCACTAACTAATTCCATTAGGAAATCTTCCAACTCCTTGTGCAAACTTGGTTGCTCCTTCAGAATCATAGAGTTCAAGTGACACGGCAATCTTCTAAGGGCATCTGCTAGCACATTGGCATTACCAGGGTGATAGTGAATGTCCAGATCATAGTCCTTGATTAACTCTATCAATCTCCTTTTCCTCATATTCAGCTCCTTCTAAGTGAAAATATACTTCAGGCTCTTGTGATCCGAATAAATCTGACAACGATTTCCCATAAGGTAATACCTCCATGTCTTCAAGGCTAAAACTACGACTGCTAATTTCATGGGTAGGATAATTCTGCTCATGTTGTTTCAGTTGTCAGGATAGATAGGATATTACTTTGCCTTCTTGCATCAACACACATCCTAGACCGATCTTGGATGCGTCACAATACACATTAAAGGGCTTTATAATATCCGGCATGATCAAGATTGTGGCCGAGATAAATATCTTCTTGAGTTCTTGAAAACTCGCTTCACATTTGTCCGTCCATTCAAACTTCTTATCCTTTTTCAACAATTGGGTCATGGGTCTTGCGATACTCGAGAATCCTTCTACAAACTTGCGGTAATATCCCGCTAATCCAAGAAATGCACGAACTTGGGTTTGAGTGGTTGGGGCTTTCCATTCTTCAACATCCTTCACCTTTGCAGGGTCAACGAAAATTCCTCCGGCTGATACGATATGTCCGAGGAATCCTACCTCCTATAACCAGAATTCACATTTGCTAAACTTGGCATACAACTGATGCTCCCTAAGGGTTCCAAGTATGGTCCTTAAGTGTAGCTCATGTTCTTCTTCTGATTTGGAATAGATCAGAATGTTATCGATGAAAACAATGACAAACTTATCCAGGAAGTCCATAAAGATCTTATTCATGAGTTTCATGAAATAAGCGGGGGCATTGGTTAGTCCAAAGGACATGACAGTGTACTCATACAATCCATATCTGGTGGTAAAGGTGGTCTTTAGGATATCCTCTGCGTGAATCTTGAGTTGATGATAACCAGTTCTAAGATCAATCTTATAAAACAATTTGGCACCGGTCAATAGGTCAAACAGATCTTCTATCTTCGGCAGTGGGTACTTGTTATTTATAGTGACATCATTCAGCTTCTGATAATCCGTACACAAACGGTTACCTCCATCTTTCTTGTCCACAAACAAGACAGGTGATCTCCATGGTGACACACTTGGTTGAATCAATCCTATCTCCAGCATAGCATCCAGTTGCTTCTTCATCTCCACTAATTCAGACGGGTTCATACTATATGGTCTCTAGGCTATGGGTCCGGTTCCAGGGATTATTTCAATGATAAACTCGATGTCCCGATCTAGGGGCATACTAGGCAAAACATCTGGAAATAAGTCGTGGTATTCACTGACTACTCTGACTTGGTCAATGGTTGGTTCGGCAAGACTCTTGTTGCACTTGAATTGACGGGGCAAGGTTTCAGACACATGCTCTACTGATATTCCGGCTGTACTGGTCATGATTATGGTTTTCTTGGCATAGTCGATTAATCCTTTATGATTCCACCGCCCTAGTACTAGTTCCAAACCTTTAGCTCCAAGTACTATTAGATTAGCATAAAAATTCATGCCATGGATTCAGATAGGTACGGCCTTGCAAATTTGTCTAGCTTTGGTGGTTGAACCAGGTATTTGAACTATCATGACATGCTTCAATTTTGTTGGTTGAATCTTACTAGTGCATGCAAATTCTTCAGAATAACGAAAAGTGCGATGCTCGTAATCAAGAAACACTCTTGCAAGTACTGAGTTAACAGAAAACATACCCAGTACTACATCTGGTGCTTCTTGGGCTTCTTCAGCATTCATGAGAAACAGACGGCCGTTGCGGTTGAGCGAATTCCCTGGGGCAAATCTTCTTCCAAGTTGAACACGACGCTGCTGCTGAGCTGGGGCATTCACATTGGGGGATGCTGCAAGCTTCTTGGGGAACTCATTGGAATAGACTCGTCCTTTGCTGCAATAGGCACAACATTGCTTCCAGTTCTTGGGGTTGTATTGGTGTTGTTGAACTTGGGCGGTGCACGGTTGAAGTTTTTGGGGTTGCCAGGGTTGCTGTTGTGATTTCCTCTGGGCCTTGGGTTTCCACCTCCACGGTTGTGATATGTCGGACGCTTCATCGGGGGTCTATTGTTTCTTGGGGAAAATCTTGGAGACAGGTTGGGGCGATACTTTGGGGTACGGTGGGTTCCTGGTTGATGTATCATTCGACGTTTGCGATTATCATTGGCTTGGTTGATCTTGCCTTCCATCTGAATGCCAGAATACACTAAGGCTTCAATGTCAGCAAATGGAATGTTTACCAATACTGTCTGCATCTCATCATGCAGACCATTCAGGAATCTCTCCTTCTTCTTGGCTTCGGTGTCGATCTCATCCGGTGCATACCTAGCTAATGACAGAAATTTGTCACGGTACTCAACTACTGTCATCCTCCCTTCTTAAGTTCTCTGAATTCATTTCTCATCCTCTTGATCAAACCCGATGGCACATGGGTTCTGCTGAACTTAAGTTTGAATTCATCCCAAGTCATCATTTGTCCTCTAGTCATGGCGCGAACGCTGTTCCACCAAGCTCTTGCATCTCCGGCGAGATAGTGGGTGGCAAACAGTACTTTCTTGTTGGCTTCCACTCCTGCAACTTCTAAGTTGTTCTCCATGGTTTGCAGCCAATCATCTGCATCTAGGGGATCTTTAGACTTAGTAAAGACAGGTGGATTGGTGTTCTGAAAGTTCTTGATCTTTGATCCATGGTGATCCTGATTTCCATGGCCTTGGTTGTTGTTGGCCATCTGATCTATGTGTTGAAGGGTGGCTAAGTTGGCCTGACGTTTGGCTCTTTCAGCTTTGCAATCAGAAACCAACATTTGCAAGATTTGCAACATTGGGTCTGGGGATGAAGTGGTTCCTCCGCGAGGCATCTGAAGATTGAGATAGATCATGAGAAAAGAGGGAAATTTCTAAGGTTCAGGGTTTTTTGTTTTTGAAAAGTGTTAAAAGTGTGACTCGGATTTTTCTAGCAACTTTCTTTTCATTCATTCATTCATAGCACACGATACAAACACACACCAAAACAAAGAAAAACAGATGGTTTTAAGAACCATTGTGGAAACTACAATATAGTGGGACCGGATACAACTTCACTAACGCTAGTGCTCAAGTTCTACTACTCCTCGGAATCGGTGTCTTCATCATCCTCATCATCATCAATGAAGGCAAAGTCATTCTCATCGGTGAAGAAGTCCATGGTTTGATCCTCCAGAAGTCATCATCATCATTAATATAAGAGTAGGGGTCTCCACGGATATCCTCCCCTGCATTCTCCCTCTCCTCAAGATGCATGTCCCTCTCGTGGATGGTCTCCTCCAAGTCTGTGATCCTGTGGCGAAGGCGGGAAATGATGCGCTCCTTCTTGTCAAGCTGACGGCGACGAGACTGGTGATCCTTTACTATCATCGCGATGGTCTGGTCCTTCTTGATAGCAAGGGCGTAGTTGTGGTTGGCGTAGGAGCGGGCATTGTCCAACTCCTTCTGCCAGTCATACATCATGCAGCGGAGGTGGTCCACTTGGTGCTTCAGATCTGGGTGATGTGGTACCTCTAGTGGCTATCCCATAACAGCACGCCTTGGATAGAATTCAAAGTGTGTGCCCTTGATCTGATTGATACTCTGCCCACACATATGGGCAAGAGCTTCCTGCATGGCCCTAGCAAGTCCATCGAGCCAGTTGTTCTCCCTTAAGGTGAACTGGAATCCCTCTAAGGTGGGGTCTTCAATCTTTCCTCGGAGACTTGCAAGAATCAGCCATTACAATTCTCCTCCTTTCTGATTGTTGAGCTGAGCTCCGAAGAACTTGGGCTGCGGGCGCTCCAGAAGTTCAGAAAGCTGGTCCAAGTCACGCTCAAAGATGAGATCTCCTCCATTCCCCAACTGATAGAACTTGCTATACTTCACTTCCATCTATAAGAATGTAGGAGGAGTAAGTTCGTAGAGTGATGAAGTGTGTCAAATTTTATGTAAGTTTGCAAGAATTTTTGAGGAACATGAATTTTCATGAAAGAACATAGGTGATAAGAATGAGAATAGGTTTTCGTAAATACTCACTTCCTTTGTTTTTAAACTAAGTTTCTGATTCAAATGTCCATTCTAAACTAGGGTCTCCTATGGTCAGGATGGCTCTGATACCAACTTATCAACACCCGGATTTTTAATCCCAGATGCCTGTTATGCCATACATTGCAATCCTAGGATTACCATTTTTGCGAGACATAACAGATTTGATATCACAGTACATCATCCATTACAAACCATACATAAGGTCTTACAACAAATAAAGGATCTCATGATCCAGTCTTAGTACAATAAAAGTAGCGGAATAATATTATAACGATATCATGGGCGAGG
This sequence comes from Avena insularis, assembly GCA_023614405.1. Taxonomy (NCBI): domain Eukaryota; kingdom Viridiplantae; phylum Streptophyta; class Magnoliopsida; order Poales; family Poaceae; genus Avena; species Avena insularis. Next base: position 156,220,268 of record CM042691.1, on the reverse strand, counting down.
CTCCATCATCATGGTCACATGCAATGCTGACGATGGGAGATGATCCTAGTTATCGTAACCTTCCTGCAGTCCATCCTCCTAATAGTCCTCTTCATATTCTGGCCACGGGAATAGCCAGGGACAAAGCCATGAGTACTCTTTAAGTACTCACAAACTAAGACTAACAAGTGAAGTGGTTTTGAATAGGAGTACTAAGCTCTAGGTTGTTTTGCAAAAAGCCAGATTTAACTTAACTAAGTTTAGAAGCAAAGAAAGCTAGTTTATTATTTTATAATACCTAAGTGGGAACTTGATTTTTCATATCTCAACTCAGTTGTGGTCAAGTCAAAGTCATGATTCCTTTCATAAGACATTTTGAAACCATTTGACGACGAAACAGTATGGTCACTCCAACTGTCCATAACCGCGGACGCATCTATTCGAATAGTTCGACACTCTGCAGAGGTGGTACACTTTCACCACAATATTCGATACATCCGTTAGGAATAATCCTGAATTCACCATACTCAGTATGCGGATAATCAATCCTAACCTTTCAATTACACGCCCTAGTATAGGAACCTCTGCTATGAGTTTGGCCTCCCAACCATGACCAACTGTCATCTTGGGAACTACACAGGTGGTCAATCTTCACGACGTAGCCTCATCCCAAACCTCGGCCGCATGGGAACCCATACTAAGGTATATAAACTTCCAGTCAAGCCCTACCCAAATTCGGGTATTGTGGTTGTACGGTAAAATTGTAATGGTATCGCATCTAGAGAACCATCAGTTTTTTAAAAGGGCCAAGGATCATGCCTCAACATTTTCATCATCAAATTCATCTGGTGTTCAAGAACACATGTAAAATCATTTCATTAGAATGACTCATCATTCTAAGGTTTTCATAATAATTTTCACCAAGTATTCCCATCTAAAGTGATCAGTTTTATGCTTAGCACTAGCATCTAGAAGTGGGGGTAAACACTAATGAGGGATGGTAATCAAGTGTGAATGATCTAAGTTCAATCTCATGCCTCAGGATGACATCAAGATTTATATAACATAGGCCAAGTTATATGGTCTTTATGCTACCTTTAATAAACTTTCTAAAATCTACAATCACTAAGTAAACACAAGTAAAAGCTTTGATAAAGAAATAAAAGAATCAAGCTTGCAAGTAAAACTGGGTTTTGGTATAATCAAGTGGTATAACCAAAGCATGCCTAATGCATTGCATAGGTTATCTTGATAGGTTTAAGCTTGCTAAGATTGTAGCTTGCTAGGATAGCTTGCCTTGTACAGTGCAGTGGTTGAAGTTCTCCTCTGTTTCTTCCTCATAGTATCCTTCTTCCTCTTCGTATCCTTGCTCGGTACTAGCGTCTATAAATAAATAGGAAGTACACAATCACCAAAAATTACTTAAATACTTCTATTTAACACACAAAGGATCACACTAGATGATCTAGCATCATAAATATTATCACAAAGATTAAGGCACTAGTTTCATTTATTTTATTTTTGAAAAGTAATTTCTACTCATTTAAAAACTACTTAAGATTTAATATTCTCCAAAGAAAACATGGGATCATGTTGACACATGTCATCACCACATACTTCAGTACTTGGGAATGTGATTTAAAGTGGTGTCACAATTTAATAAGGTTTAACCTTTTTATTTTAATTAATTAAACTGACTAGAAATTCCTATGAGGCATTCGTTTATTTCTTGTCCATTATTTCTGCAAGTAAACCTAGATATTTTTATACAGTCACGAAGGTATTATCAAATGTTATTTTTGAGATTTGGAAACAACTCAAAAGCATCTATGGTTGAATTTTGAAAAATCTTTGAATGCAGAAAATATTCCGCCTTATTATTTTTACTATAGGTGATGTATAATTCCAAATGGTTTGAATCCAATGGTCTTGGATTAAGAATTTCAATACCTTTCTAGAAAAATTAGTTTCATGAAATTTGGTTCAGTGAATCTCTCTGAAATGATTTCTGAATCTAGAGAGAGAACTAAGTTTGAAACTAAATTGATAAACCTAAATTCAAACTACTAGGTCACGCGGGAAGGTTAACTGGGACGGCCCACTGCGCACAGCGCACGCGGACGGTTTCAGTGGTTGTCCCCACTCGTCAGTGAGACAGAGAATGGCGAAGGGGATGATTAGGGTCATAGGATTAGAAGTACGATCGACGGCTGAGGTTCATCGTCCACGGCTGAACAGAACGCGACGAGGTCGAAACCTAGCGCGGCCAGTGGGGGTCAGTGGCGGCTCACCGGTGCTCCGGAGATGGGGGTGAACGACGAATTCGACAACGGCGATCATCCTGGAACCGGTGGCTCCTCCTGGGGAGGCTCCAATCAGAGGCACCCTTCTCCTCCAGTAGCGGAAAGCTCCATTGAAATTCTAGTGATCTGGTGCTCGCCTTGCTCCGGGGATGAGTGGGTACAATCAGTGAGAGGCGGGGAGTTAGATGGTGTGGAGAATTCATGCTGGGGAGACCTCCTTTTATAGGCGAGCGAGGGAACCGAATGGTGCGGGTGGAGCCTGTCGTGGTCATCTGTACAACGAGCTAACGGCATGGCTGGGGGGTAGGGGACGGTGCATTGCCTCTTGGCGAAGCTCAAAGTCTTGATGGCGAGGCGTGGGGCGGTGCGAATTTGTTGGAACACATCAACTCTCTGAGCGGCTCTGACGGGAATTTTAATGGCGCACAGGCGCTCCTGGTCGAGCGGCGGCGAACTAGCATGTCTGAGCGGTTCCTAGAGCAGTGGTGATCACGCACGCGAGCGGCAAAGGCGGGGTGCGTTCTGTGTGAGCGTTACTACTAGGAAAAGGGCTATAGGTAATCCGCACATCTGTGGCTCACATGGTTGAAGTGCCCCACGAGTAAACTAGGCGTGGCTCACCTATGGGCAGTGACCTACTAGTAACTAGAACAATCGTGGGGCACATGGGGTATGTGCGCCACAGATGTGTGTGGGCCAGGGGCCTGCCAGCTTCATGCCACATACCCGTAGCGCACATGGGGTATGTGCGATACAGTTGTGAGGGGTAACCATGGCGCACTTGCACCCCGTGCACCACGCCTAAAACACTACAAATCCTGCTGGCTAACTGGGCAAACACACCTATGGCGCACGTGTACATAGTGCACCACGCTAGTGGCAAGTTCTATGGCTCACTATGCCATCTGCTCCACGGATGTGTCGACCACTTTTTGGCAGATCCACTTTGCACATGTGACTATCCCACTACCACACCCACACTTCAGTTTCCCCTCCTTTTTCCTCCTTGATCTAGTAGGGATCCTCCTCCTTCCCACCTCAATTTCTCCACTCATTCACCATTTTTAGCATGTATAACTTGCCTTGGATGTTAGATACATAATAGAGGAAGCTCTCCTTCCAGACACGCCATCCGCTCTCTCGGTCGATCTCGCGCGCACCTCTCCTTTCCATCTTCTCGACCGGTCTCTCATCTCTGTAAGTTGTTCATGTGTATATGGATGATATGCTCATATGTATGTAGATGATCGATGCTTATGTGTGTATGGATAGGATCGATGCTCATGTGTGTGTATATGGAGAGGATCGATGTTCATGCATGTGTGTATATGGAGAGGATCGATGCTCATGCATGTGTGTATGGAGAGGATGATATCTTCATGTGTATGGATCGGTCTCTCTCTTATGTTTGTGTGTGAATGAGTTGCCATTTGTTTTGCTAAAATGTTGTTTCATTTCCATATTGGCAAGACTTTGGCATTTCTCCCAAAGGTCCTTATTTTAGGATAGGCCATGCCAAAATTTTCTATCGACCATTGCATGCATGCATTGATTATGTGGTTCTAATAAACTTCTAATTGTACCGTGTACACCGCGCAGGCTAAAATGGTCCTCATAATGAGCGAAGGCATTGTGGCTAGATTTTTGAAATGTGCGACGACCGACATGATACGAAATAACAAGACGGAGATAAGATGTCCATGCAGAAGATGCAAACTCAACTGGTTGATCAACCCAGATTCCGGGAATCTGCAGGCGCACCTCGTCCGCCATGGTTTCATGGATGGATACAGTCGTTGGACATGCAATGACGAAGACGATGGAGACGGTGAAGGTGGGCAACATGACGATGATCATCACGGCAAGGACGGGAGAGATGATGAAGAGTTTCCTGGAGATGGTGAAGGTGCGGAAGAAGACCAGGATGATGATGATCTAGATTCCGGAGGAGCAGACGAAGATGGAACAACGTCAGGCTAGGTGCAGGACCCTTATGTGCAAGATCCGCTTCTCAACCAGACGAGTAACGCCAGGGCTGCTCCTAGAGAGAAAGCCAAGCTTGCGCAACTTGAGAAAGACGCGGTTACTCCATTGTATGAAGGATGCAGGTCCGATGATACCCGGTTGAATGTAACGCTCAAGGCTATGGAGATGAAGGCAAAACACAAATTGAGGGACAAATGCTTCGATGATATGATGGCATTCTAGCATGATCATCTCCCAGAGGGGAACACATGTACAACTAGTATCGAGGACGCCAAGAAAACCGTTTGTCCTCTCGATCTACCGCACGTTAGATACCACGCATGCATCAATGATTGCATCATTTATCGGGGGCGAGGACGCCGAGAAAACCACATGTCCGGTGTGCGGCGTGAGTCGATACAAGAAAGGGAAGAAAGCACCTCGAAAAGTGGTATGGTACTTTCCTATCACTCCTCGTCTGTAGTGCTATTTCGCGGACCCTGAGGAAGCGAAGCTCATGCGATGGCATGCGGATAGGAAGAAGCTAGGAGATGACGATGACCCTGAAAAGGACGAGCTGCTGACGCACCCTTCAGATGCTAGCCAGTGGAAAAGCATTGGAACTCGAATTCCTAGAATTCGGTGGAGATTTGAGGAACATCAGGCTTGGTGCAAGCACCAATGGACTCAATCCGTTCGGTAGCCAGATCAGCACGCACAACACTTGGCCCGTTTTTGTATGGCTGTACAACCTCCCTCCATGGTTGTGCATGAAGAAGTACATACAAATGAGTATGCTAATTCAAGGGCCAAAAAAACCTGGTATCGACATCAATATGTATCTCGGGCTGTTGAAAGAGGAGCTAGCCATGTTATGGGAATCTGGAGCCAATACATACAACACCGTCGCACAAGATTATTTCACTATGAGACCCGCATTGATCAATACGGTGCAAGACTATCCAGGTTGAGGGTATATCTCGGGGCAGGTTATCCTAGGATTCTCCGCATGCGTTAGGTGCATGGATAACACAAGCTATCTACAACTAGAGAAAGATCCAGGGTCTTCGAAAACCATGTTCATGGCGCGCCGGAGGTGGCTCGGCAAGAATGATCCATGGAAAAAATGTGGAGATCTGTTCGATGGAAAACCCGAGACCTGAGGAATCCCAGAGCAGAGGAGCAGCGAAGAAGTGGAAGAATTGCTGAAAACTGGAAAGATTGTCCTAAGCCTAGAAAGAAGCGAAAGAGGCAGCAAGACAAGCTATTGTTGAAGGTATGGAAAACAAGGTCTGTTTTCTGGGAGTTGCCATACTGGAAGTTTCTTCGCATGCCTCATAGCCTTGACATCATGCATATCACGAAAAACATGTGCGAGAGTCTGGTCACCACCATAATCAACATGCTAGATAGGACGAAAGATGGTTCGAAAGCAAGGCACGACCTGATATTCATGGGCATCCAGAAGGAGCTTCACGCAGGACGCACTACTACTGATGATCAGGAAGATGACGATGATCATGAGTCGGAGGCGACACAAGATCGTCAGAAGGGTAAAAAGCTCAAGAAGAACGAATATTACTGCCCTCCTTCTTGCTTCACTCTAGGCCAGGATGAGATCAAAATAGTTTTTCAAGTGCCTTCTAGGAGTCAAATTTCCTTACAGCTACGCGGGCAAGATAAGCAGATACCTAGATGAAGCGAAGCAGAGGTTCAGTGGCATGAAGTCTCACGATTGTGCTGTGCTAATGACGCAAGTACTTCAGGTTGTACTAAGAGGGATAATGGACGAGCACATCCGTGAAACGTTGTTTGGCCTCTGCAAGTTGTTCGACGTCATCTCTAGGAAGTCGATTGGCGTGAATCAGCTCGGGAGGCTACAAGAGGAGATCGTGGTGATACTATGCGAGCTTGAGGTCTACTTCCCGCCCACATTCTTTAATCCTTGGGTACAGAAGCACAAAATGTTAATCAAGAAGAAGTACGGTGACCAGGGCATACATAGGACGCAAGGAGAAATAATCAAAGAGCACAACTCAGATTTCACGCGTTGGTTTAGGTAGACGCTCCTTGATAATCCCCCACGATCACATTCTTCTGACACGGCAAAGATCATATTCACCTTGTCGCAGGGACCCATGCAAAACCTGGTGACCTATCAGGCGTATGATATCAACGGCTACACATTCTACACGGAGGAAAAGGATAACAAGTGTGATTATCAACACTCAGGCGTAACGTCAGAATTCTACACCGATGACAACATGAAGGAAAGATTCTATGGAAGGATCGAGGAGATCTGGGAGCTCGACTACTATGGAGAAAAGGTGCCGATGTTCCGTGTCAAATGGGCAAAGATCGTCGAAAGAGAAGACCGGTATTTCACAACCAGGGTTATATCCGAAGCAGCCAAATCCAAGGCCGTCGGTGCGAATGTGGCCGTGAAAAATGAACCGTGGGTACTGGCTACCAAAGTGGACGAATGTTTTTTCATTACCAACCCGACAAAGCCTAGCCATGTTGTCATCAGGAGAGGAAAAAGAAACATCATCGGAATGGATGGAATCGCCAACGAGCAAGACTTTGACCAGTACGGCGATCCAAAGATTGAAGATGACGATGACTACGATGCAGCAACATACATCACAAGAAGAAAAAGGACAACCCTACCCAAAAAGGTAGCCCGTTCGAAAGAAGAAACATTAAAGTGCCGGGGCTAAATTATTCAACCGCGACAAAGAATGGAAAAAGATTGTAAAATGCTAGCTCAAAAAATATTGTAAAATGCTAGCTCAAAAAATATTGTAAAACGCGTGGTCGAAAAAGATTGTAATATTCATGGACAAATTATTATGACGTATTTGTATCATGGACAAATTATTATGACATATTTGAATCATAATTGTACCACTTTTATGACATATATTATCACTTTTGTGCATTTTTGGAATATTTAAAGTATTTTAAAAACAAAACAAAACTTTTATGGAATATATCACCACTTTTGGGAATTTTTTGGAACATTTAAAAGTATTTTTAAAATAAAAAAAGGTGGGCACCAGGATTCAAACCTGGGTGCTCATAGGTTTAGAATAGAGCAGTGGGTGGAACCAGTGGGATAGAGCAATGCTAGTGTTAACTAGAGGGGTGGCTGCCCTCTTATCTGACTAGTCCTACCCAGTTAGGCATAACACACCCTGGCCAAGTGTGCTACGGTTACCCGTAGCGCACTTGGCTAGGGTGCGCTATGCCGAAGTGGGTAGGACTAGTCAACTCGCCACGTCGTCCCTATCCTCCTCATCGTCCTCATACACAAATCGAGCCATCTCCCATCGACGTGCCGCCGCCGCATCCCGTCCGCATCGACGCGCGCCTCGCCAGCAGGAGGAGGAGGAGGCCGCCACGCCAGGAGGAGGAGAAGGAGGCCGCCACGCCAGGAGGAGGAGGAGGAGGACGCCACGCGTCCGAGGATCTCGGAGGAAGAGGAGACCATGGAGGAGCGTCGCCAGCCACCTCGCCCGCGTGCTCGCCTCGTCAGCAGCCTCGCCCGCCGACAGCCCCGCCTCGCCCGTGCGCTCGTCGTCGTCCTCGTCTCAGAGGTGAGCCTTCTCCCCTCTCTCCCTCTCTCCCCTCTCCACTTCTCAGTTGATTTAGGTTTAGGCTTAGGCTTAGGCTTTATTCATTGTATGCTTAGGCTTGTAGGTTTAGATTTTTTGTTAGAAACAGGGAGCAAACAGAGAGCTTGAAGATTTTTTGTTAGAAACAGAGAGCAAACAGAGGCTTGATGTTCTGTTAGAAACAAAGAGCAACAGAGAGCTTGTAGGTTTAGGCTTGATTTTTAGCTTGTTGTTCTTGTAGGTTTAGGCTTGTAGTTCTTGATTTTTAGCAAACAGAGAGCTTGAAGATGTTCTAGCCATGACTTAATCTGCTTGCTGTTTTTTCTATTAGCATGTAGCTTGTAGTTCTTGTCTGTTTGCTCTCTGTTTCTGCTTGTAGTATTACCCAACACCCACTATCTAGCTAGCTACCTACCTACCAGGAGATGAGGTTTTCTTGGCAAGGAAGAGTGGTTCAGACTTGAGAAGCAACAGTGAGTTTTTGGCTTCTTGGTATCCCTACTACTGGTTTATATAAAAGTTGGGGGATGGGTAATGGTAGAGAGAGAGGAGGAGGGGGAGGAGGAGCAGAGAGAGTGGAAGGGATGATAAGACCAAATCATTATTGCATCTCTATTAATGGAGAATATGATAGTGTGGGCAGTGTCAAGAAAGGGCCCCGGTGTCTCTTGTTGTAGGATGAAATTAATAATGGAAAAGAGATGCCCATCATCTATCAGTGATGAGTGTGTAGCTCTGAAGTTTATTTGATAGGTAGGATCCCCTTTCTCTTTTTTGTACCCTTTTAGCCAAGTTGTGTCTGCAAGCGCACAACACATATTTTAAAACCCTGCGTACAGCTATTACTCATGCAGGTACACATATAATTAGTTAACATTTCTACACAAATAGAAATAGCTTGAAGCTGTGTAGGTGACTATTAGTGGAGTGTTTTGTTAAGATAACTTATTCCCGTGCAAGTCAACATTAGGTAGGTTTAACCAGTATCTTCTTGTCTGAAGAAAATCATGCATCTGCCTTTCTAGCAAACTTCTGTAATATAGCCTGCAAACTAAATAAACTTAGTTCAATACTGAGACCTATACTCCTGATTGCATTTCTGTACATATAGAAATAGCTTGAAGCTCTGGCACTGTTGCCTATACAGGGTGCTGAGAGCTCAGTTGGTTTCTGTTTTTTCTATATATAGAGAGAGAGGGACAAGAGTGAGGGACTGAACTGAACCACCCAGTTTGTCTGGACTGCAACTGAGGTGTTGTTGGGGACACAATTCCATTTCTCTCCACTATGTATATTACTATTAGTTTTCTCCTATATATAATCCTCTTCAAATATAATCCTGTGTTGCTCTGCTCTTGTCACTATATAATTACTCTTTTTTTTCCTACTGGATTATTGTTGTTTGTGCTGACCAAATGCCTATCTTGTTTCTATTTCATCTATATTTTGGCTGGATAGATTACTGCGTGTGGTCGACCAAATGTGGGTGCTAGCTGTGAGTCTGTGGGTGCAATGCTGGCCATGCTGGTTAGGGTGTTTGTTTATGTTCTTGTCTGAATGTCTGGCTATGATGGACATTTATCGTGTGCTGGCTATGCTGGCCATATATGTGCAGGTTATTGTATGAAATGAGTCCCGATTTTGCAGGAATTTTTATTAACTTCTGTTTCGGCAGAAATCGGGCACTCCTAGTTTAAGAAAATTAGCAAAGGTCCTGTTGGATTTTTCCATGCACTTTATTACTAACCAATTATTTGATTTTTATTAGTGCAAAGATGTGTGACAACGACGAGGCTGACTGTTCTAAGTGCATCAGCGCTAAAGGAGAAGTCAGACCTCCGAATAAACAATTGACATTCTGGGAGGCGACCCAGCGGCTAGAAGACGATGAAGAATACCATCCTTTAGAGAGCGAGGACGATGAGATGGAAGACACGGAGGAAGAGGCCGAAGGAACGGCGGATGACGAAACCACTGATGGCGGTGAGGGTACAGGGAGTGGTAGCAATCCTCCTAAGAAGAAGAAGAAAAAGGAGAAGGAACGACGCCCGAACACGGTCGGCACCATAAGAGAGGAAATTACCGAAGTGAGCCCAGCAGGGGTTCCTTTGGCGCCCAACCTTGTCGTCAGAGGGTACGGTGGGCAAGTGGCGGCGATCGCCCAGACAACCATCTTGATCAACACCAAGAATCTTCGGCATAAAGATAATGGCCACTTGCGCACACTCCTCTTCGAGAAGCTGCACACAAGATAAAAGTTCCCCGCTGAGTATCGGAACATAAGTTATCATGGGAATGAAGTAAACAAATCCGCCCTCACAAAGATGAGCACCGCCCTGGCCAGCTGGAGAAGCCGGATAAAGAAGAAGATCTATAAAGAAGGCAAAAGTCTCAAGGAGATCCAGAAGATTGACCCGCAGATCACCGAAGATCAGTACTAGGATTTCAAGGACTGGTGCGAATCAGAAAGAGCCTAGGCCTCGAGTAATCGGGGAAAGGTGCGGCAGGCGATGAATATAGGTCACCACCATCTCGGATCTGGTGGATACAGAACCGCGGAGGCCAAATGGGATAAGGAGGACGACGAGTATAGAGCTAAGGGGATAGCTAACCCCTTTGCGAAATTTGAAAAGGGGCAGCTTTGAAACTTCATCAGGGCCCGTTACCATATGGACCCAAAAACCAAACAACTCACCACGGATCCTGCGGTGAAGGAATTCGAGGAAATTGTGGTAAGTAATTTAATTACCATGGATCAACTCGATTGCATTCTAATTGATCAAGTGTGGTTTCTAAACGGATCACTGTTACTTCTTCTGCAGTAGGAGGAAATTGTTGCTAGTCATGGATCCCAGGGTTCCTCATCCCAGGGATCGACGATGGCCACCCAGTGGGATAACCCTTTTAACAGAGCGATGAATCGGGCCAAGAAAATCATACCGGTTACGAAGAAGCTGTCGTCGGCTGGCCGTCTGGCTGGCCTCGGGGGTAAGAACTGGGTGGATCATTTTGGTCCACCGCCGAGGACGCGTGTGGAGCCATCGGGAAGGAGCGAGGAGGAAAACTGCGAGGTTCAAGAACTTAGGAACAAGTGGCGTGGATCCCGTAGATCGTCCAAGAGAACCTGGCAATCACCCTCATGTCCATCCTGTCTACCTTGGTGGAGTCAATAGTGAACTGGAGTGCGGGGGGTCGACAAGGGCCGTGCACGATTCCAAGCATGGTCAGCAGCCACTGGAACAACGTGACGTTGACGAATCAGGCAAATTATGTGTTCGTGACTCCACCCACTAGCACCACGGCACCAGAAGTGTTGGTGACTCCCCCTGCGATCACCACGGTGCCGGACATGTTGGTGACCCCCTGCCATCGTCGCAACAACACCGGAGATCCAAGCACCCGGTAGGGAGAATACACCGGCGGCCGGCACCGCGCCATCAAGCAGCCCCTCTGTATGTTGCACGCCTGTCATCGTATGCGGTGCCTCGACATTAGCCGATCTCGACGCCATCATGGTAAACAAATTTATTTACCGCCTTTCACGCCATCTATTACTCTTATGGCATCTCTCTGACGCCGTACATGTTTTCCGCAGACGGATGTTCCTTGCACTCTCTTATGCTACGTGAACAACGAGCTGAGGGATGTTGCCAAGGGTACCATCGTTCAACCCTTGCAGCGCACATTCCACTCAAGGCCGATGCCAGATAGCGTGCATGTTGCTTCGGCTTATTCTTGCAATGTTCAAAGAGCATGATCCATTTGGGGACGGCGGGGGCCATCACACCACAGACAACAACACCGCTTGTCATGCCAGCGAAAAGCGGTGGCAAGCCCCCTTACCGCCCTCGCCGTCACCTCCACGCGGTGGGTCGGATGATCATGTTGATGATATGCACATGGCGCAGGATCCGGCCGAGGATGACGAAGAATGGAATGATCACTTCTTCAAAACTAAGTTTAGCAATGAAGACCCAGCTGGTGGCCCCACTGAGAAACCCACTATAACCAAGCGTCTGTTTGGTTCTCAGGAGATGCCTCCAGCTTGCGCCTTCACCGAGCCAGCTGATACAACCAACCGGCCCTTTATTCTAAGTCCTAACACACTACATAGGGCGGCCGGTGCTCAGATTGCGGTGCCTGCCTGCTCTCCAAAAGGAAAAAAGGCCAGGAAAATAAAATCTAGTAGGTCGCGCCAGCCGGTGGTGTCAACTGCGAATCCGATCAGGTTTCGGGACGGGCCACCAAGACATGAGGGTATTATGTGGAGGATTCATGTGGCGGGTGAGCCCATGATACCTAAGGATTTGCGGAGGCTCGCCAATTCAGAACTGAAGAGTGTGCATGATGGTGTGCTGATGGTAGAGAGATGCCTTCTGGGGGAGAAAGATCCCTCGCACCCGGTATTCGTGATTAAGGTGCCACCAGGATTGGGCTTCGTCGACAATGCCCCCACGGATCTGTTCTTCCTGCGGTTTGATGACATCTTCAATATGTTCCACCTGTACCCGCTGCACTATACCATGGTCTGCATGTTTTCTATCAGCCTGGCCATGCGGATCATTAGAGATAACACACCGGGCATAGCTATAGTGGACCCCTACTACATGTGTGACGGCTGCTTGGGAAGCGCCGTTGAACAATGTTTTGTGTCCTCATACCTAAAAAGAATCTTCATGGCGAACAAGACAAAGGAATACATTCGCGTGCCTTACTTTCCCGAGTAAGTCATTTTTCACTCGCCACCATCGATTGGCTTTATTAGATTATCATCATTCTTTTTCTAAAACATTCCATTTGAATTTTTTTGCACAAAGATGAACACTGCATGCTCATCTCCTTATCGCCGAAGAATTTGCACGCTACATATTTTGACTCGGAGAGTCTAGAAAAGAAGAAAAACTACGACAAGATCAAGGAAGTTCTGGATGATGCTCTCACTGGCTATGCCTCAACGGAAGGCACCACCTTCGTGCGTAAGAAGGACAAGTTAGGTAGGCACGTCCTCAACCATGTAAAGGAGTTCCCCTGCTTGAAACAGCCGAAAGGCAGTAAGAAGAAAGCCTACTATGCACTCCATCACATGAGGGCATTCCTACTAGACCAGCATAATTCCACGCTTCCAGATCATCTCAAACAGTGGGCCGAAGCCAAGGCCAAGATCACTGATTTAGATATTAGACAAAAGATGTATCGCATCCAGCAGCAGTTTGGGGCAATCATCTTTCGTGATGTCATGACTTCGGGGGGGGGGGGGGGGGGATCTTCTACGGATTAAATCTCCCGAATAACCGTGACATAGAAGATCGCCTAGATATACCGGGTGACTATAGGAAGTTCATGACGAGACAAGGCGTCCTCCCGTTCCCTGCGCCGAGCCAGCAGGCTTGATGTTGGCCTGGTTGTAGTTCCAAACTATAGATAACCTTTGTGTGTGTGGACAAGTGTACATGCTACTACTTAGCTTATTAGGTTTATGAATCATCGCTTACTTCATTTGCTTATTATTATTATATATGAATTAATGCTTGGTTTTTTTCTTACTCTTTGGTCCTTTGCTCACTTTGTTCCTTCTTTTTTCCTTACTTTATTAGTATTTTTTCGAGAATGCCGATAATTGAAATGTCGTGGCACACTATATATATGAATGTGCTACGAAGGGATTGTGAGCCTTGTGATATGCACAAGTCCAGGTCTTGCGCATCCTACTTGGCTCACAGTTCCGTCATAGCATATTCCTATGTCAAACGACCTATGTACACACACACATATATATATATATATGAGGCATTCTTTTTAAGTTAATTTGGTCTTTTTCGAGAGTAATGCCGATGATTGAAATGTCGTGGCCCACTATATATGTGAATGTGCTACGACGGGATAGTTAGCCTTGTGATATATACAAGTCCAGGTGTTGTGCACACTACTTGGCTAACTGTTCCATCGTAGCATATTCCTGTGTCCAACGACCTATGTATATATACGAGGCATTCTTTTTGAGTTACTTTGGTCTTTTTCGAGAATAATGCCGATGATTGAAATATCGTGGCACACTATATATGTGAATGTGCTGTGATGGGATTGTAAGCCTTGTATTATGCACAAGTCCAGATGTTGTGCATCCTACTTGGCTTACAGTTCCATCATAGCATATTCCTGTGTCCAACGACCTATATATATGAGGCATTCTTTTTGAGTTACTTTGGTCTTTTTCGAGAATGCCGATGATTGAAATGTTGTGGCACACTATATATGTGAATGTGCTGCGACGGGATTGTAAGCCTTGTGCTATGCACAAGTCTAGATGTTGTGCATTCTACTTAGCTTACGGTTCCGTCGTAGCATATTCCTGTTTCGAACGACCTAGTTATATATGAGGCATGTTTTTTAAGTTACTTTGGTTCTTTGAGTTGGGACTACTTTCTATAAGTGTATATTCATATGCGACTTTAATTATACATGTTTTTTAATCACCGGTTAATTATTATTGCCAACTTGTAAATGACGTGGTATGTTGTGTACAACGGTCGGGTTACCAGAGTCTATGATGATTGGGAATACTGCCGGAGACAGGTGCACCATTTCAGCGGCAATAGCTACAAAGGGTACAACACTATGGCGGAGGCGGAAGCTAGATACACGCGCTATCTAGCGGGAGTTAGGACGAGGAACCGGATAAAGACCTACCCCTTCGTTGCGGTGATGCTTATCGTCTGTGGTTGTTTATCTCACGCTTGTTTCTAGCTAGTTTAGATGTGTAGGCGAGCTTACGATCTCTAACTTGTTTGAGACACATGTATTCGCATGTCACCAACTACTTTGTAACTTGATCTAAAAAATGTAAATTATACTATGTATTCATGTATGGGACTTATCTATATGTATTTGTTTCAATCTTGTTTTGCAAATTATGTATTTATATATATAACTGTATATATTATATCTGTGTGTGTACATCTTCATGTAATATTATATATAATCTGTATTGTATATCATCTGGCTCTGAAATTAAAAAAAACGTCTGTGGCGCACACGGCATGGCTTTACTAGTGCAGTGCAACTAAAGTGCACATGAGCAGATCAGTGACGCACTGCCATGTGCGCACGGGAGATAATGCTCATAGCGCACCTGCCTTCCTAGCCGTGGCGCACTGGCAGGTGCGCTACACCTATCCCCATATAACCGTAGCGCACTAGGCAGTGCTCTACGGGTAAGAGATAGCCGTAGCGCGAGGATAGTGGCGCACATGGAGTGCACCACAGATGCCCTTTTTAGGTGCGCCACGAATGGCCCATTTCCGAGTAGTGCATGCCAATCGCGGCGCTCTGTGTAATGTCCCAACATTTAGGATCCAACGAAGGGAAGATTTAGGAATCTATGCAATTGCATGCATTCATCTGTAAAAATGTGGGTAAATTTTTTGCCAAATAAAAACTTAAAGTGATCAAAGTTTCTTTCACTCTTTAAGTTTAGGAATAGCCTTGGAGAATGATCTTTATAAACTTTGACATGATCTTTATAGATTAGTGTGTTTTGGGGAAGGAATTTGGATACAAACATGAGATTTGGATTTATATTTTTAAAAGATTAAGATTATATTTAATCAAGAAATAATAGTTAGTAAGTCAAATTTTAAATAACAGAACACAATCAAATAAATAAATAAATATTTATTTCATACAATCATTTCTTCAATAAGTTACAAAATGTAACTTACAAAATTAATAAAGAATCTTTACAAGAGTAAAATTACAAGAAGAAGAAAGTACATTATTATTATTTAACTAATACATCTTGATTACAAAAGAATAAAATAAAGCTTACAAAAGAATAAAATAAAGATTACAAAATAACTATTCTATAAAAAAGAAAAACTATTCTAATCTTGAATCTTCAAGTCTTGTACCTGCAAAACAAAGAACAAACAAAAAGAAAGAAAATAAAGATTAAGTTAATTTTACTCTCAGTGGTGAATAGTGAGATGCACTGTTCCACCTATCATCATTGAGTAAATCTTTAGGGGCAAGTTTCACCAATATGAAAGAACTAAATCTTTCATAATTAATAATCCATAAGCCAAATGATTC
Source organism: Avena insularis (assembly GCA_023614405.1). Classification (NCBI taxonomy): domain Eukaryota; kingdom Viridiplantae; phylum Streptophyta; class Magnoliopsida; order Poales; family Poaceae; genus Avena; species Avena insularis. The sequence continues at coordinate 156,204,316 of CM042691.1, read as the reverse complement.
CAATTAGTAAGAGGGGCAAGTTTCACCAGGCAGATAAATGTAATCAGATAAAAAGGTAGATCATTCCCTGAGCATATCCATAAGGATGCAGCAGGCACACATACAGCTTACACACCTAAATGCATGGTGTGTGCTGTCAACACAACCACTACTATCCACACAAGCAAAACAGATCAACACAGCCGTGGGCAAGCACCACAGTACCATTTCCTTGGATATACACATCAAGCATCAGTAGGCTATCCACAGCCAAACCAAACCAAAACCTCAACACACACCACATCAACCCAGTACTCACCAAGATGGTGACATAAGGAGGGGGTGGATCAGGTGGATAGAAAGGTCAAGTCCAAGCTAACATGAACCAGAATGTGGATAGCAAGATCAAGGACAAGCTCCAGGAGCTGGAAGTAGTAGGAGCAGCATCAGGAGAAGAACAAGATCAGGCCAGCAGCATAATACACCAAGATCAAGTCATCTGATCAACCAGCAACCACAACAACAACCAACTGTTGTGGTGAGTTATATAAAATCCACACAAGATCTGTTTATCATATATATAGAGATACATGTGGTTCCATATTTAACTTCTCAGAAAACGCCCAATTGAGGTGAATCCATCATAGAAGATTTTAAACACCAAAAAGCTAAGGAAACTTTATAGATCCAACCAGGATCTCAGAACAACCTCATTGATCCTGGCTATAAAGACATATCTTATATTCCAAGAATAAATATAGCCAAGATTTGGAATTCTAGGCACATCTCTTAAAAAAGAGTAGCACCTTAGAATTTCTAGATCATATGGACCCATATAACTTAAGAAGTATACCAATCATTTTCCCAACTTTGACTCAAAAATTAGTAACTGGTATCACTACCAGAACATTTCTATAGGAGACAAAAAATTAGGAAACTAGTTCCTATGCTGTGGTCGGCAAGAGGAATCAGAAGAGGTCGACGATCATGGCGACACGGGCGCACCCCAAGGGGCGCTGCAACCCGCACCGAGCCAAGGCGGTGACCACAGCAATGCTCGAGGGCAAGCAGCACCACCGCAAAACCATGGGAACGGCGGCGGCGGAAGCGCCATCACCACCCCAAACCCTAGGGTTCGGGACTAAGCCGGTCTGGCCACGGAAGAGCCCCAAATCCAAATCGAAATGGAATGGAGGAAGGAGCGGGGTCAGCAACAAGGCATGCACCACGGCGATGGCCGGAGAGGACCACAGTGGCATGAATCGCCCGGTGATGGTATCGGCGACCACGGGGTCGAGGAAGAAGGAGAGAGGGGGACGAGAGAGAAGGAAGGGAGAGTGGGCTGAGAGAGCCAACCCTTCAGGGAAGCCTTTTGGACTTGGTCACTTGGGCCAAAATGGCGCAATAAGCCCAACAACCTAAAGGAAGTTTTAATCATTAAGAAAAGACCAAAATACCCCTAAACTTAAATAAATTCTAGAAAATAAAATAAAAATCCAAAAATTATAAATAAAATATTTTTGGATACACAATAATCCAATCTATCTAAATAAATTAAGAAAAAAAATTATGCATATAATTTTTATCAAGAATTTTATAATATCTATATTCCTTATGGAATTTTATAAAATTAAAGAATGATGATAAAAATAAATAAAAATCACTCTTATTATATATTAATATTTTAGTATTTAAAAAAATACTAAATAAATATTTAATATCATTCTTGTATTTAAATGATAATTCTTAAAGGAATTATTAAATAAATAAAATTAAATAAGATAAAAGAATACAATATTCAATAAATATTAATAATTAAGATTTATAAATTCTTTACTACTAAAAAGAATTTTTGTAATTTAAATAATGGGGAGAACACACAAAAATAAATAATCCAAAGAAAGAAAGAAGGCAAGTTCATCAGTTGCTCATGACCTTTGAAGAGTCTTTATCAAAGTATTTGCAAATTGTCTGTTATCATCTATACTCCAAAGAAAGAAAAATTTATTTTCTCATATAAATAAATCTTAGGTATCATCCTAAGTGATGATATAATGGAGCAATAGAACTTAGGTTTCTATTTGCAACAATGATGATCAATTTGGGACTTAATAACCCATGACATCAGTGATTCTAGCGCCATATATCACGCGTTAACCAGGAGATTTGGAATGAGACACACAAGTCAGTTGTATCTTCTTCCTCTCGCATGTAGCCGGATGTGCATGTCGTGGTTGTTATCACTCGTAGCATGCATATTAATTGGTAATTCATAGAGGATATGCAGCATACGGGTGGGAACCCTCAACGTCCCACGATAGTTCTGGCATCTAACAGTCTGTACAAACCATTTCTGTAATTCAATGTGTGGGCATGGTGCACACCAAGGAGGCATGAGAGGTCGCGAAGGGGGCAGTGATTGGCTTGGATCACCTACTATGCCCCATATCATGGAATTGTGGACGGGAAAGTACGCCCGGTTGTGCAACAAGGAGTTGATCACCTACTATGCCCCATATCATGCAGAGTGTGAGAACTATAACTTGTTACTCCCTGTTCCGGGAAGGAGCTACGAACGCGGCAGGAAAGGAACTCCATGAAAGTTCTGGTCAACCTATGAAGGCTGATGGTCATAGATTTTCATAATAAAATCAATCTTTGAAGAAAGATTTACAAAAACTTCATAGTGCCAAGGAATTATAGCCCGAGGTGGTAGATAGAGCATCAAACTTCCCACCTTGCATATAATGAACTTCCCAGGTAACACTGTTACTCACCCTTTCCTTTGATCCCTTGCTTAGACTCTGAAGATCCCGAAGACACACCTATGTATGCAGCCGAATGCCAAGAAGATATGTTCTACGAGGAGCCTGGCCTGTCAGGAGGTCTTGAAGGAGTGGATTACGAAATCCGCTATGGAGTAGATGGCAATGAGTCGAACTAGTGCTCTAGTTAGTAGTAACTGATGGAGCCGAGCAGCATGAACCCTATAGAATAAGCTGCTGAGCTCAACTCTTAGTTGGAGTTGTTACTTTTTAAAATTCTGCTTAAACACGTTATATTTTGGTTTATAAGTTGAATCTTTTTGAAGTATTTAGCTTCTGGTATTGTAATAATATTAAGGTTTGTATGTTTGTAATATGGACCAGAAATGTTTCTGTTGTACCACTCTGAGGGATGTGATATTTACGGAACGGTGTTCTGTGGATGTCATATCAACGACTATAGTGTACTACACATGAAGTGGTATGCTGGGTCACCGCAGTTGGTATCAGAGCAAATTTCTTTGACCTTAGGTTGGAAACCTAGTAAAGGGTATTACCTGTAGGAGTGTGTAACAACGATAAAGAATTCTCTAAAAGAATATAATGGGTATTCGAATGAGAATATTCCGTTATATGTTTTAGTGCGATAATTCTTTGTTATGATGCAATATATTATTGGTTACTAATAAAAATATTTTTCTTATATACAGAGCTATGGCACCAAAGTTTCCAAAACAGACTTTGGTCAGGAAAGAGGAGACTCTTGATGATTACCAAGGATCATTCATGGACCAACCTCGTCAACTCTTAAAGATTTTTAGTTGTCCAACTAGAATTCCAGTGAACACCATAACCTATTATGATGGTAGGATGTTATCCAAGTATCGTGTGAATATCCAACTCCTAGAGGAGGTTGGATTATATCACGATCTACCTATAGGTGAAGGTAGGAGTCACTTAGCAACATATCATGTTGCTGTTGTGGAGGAGATAGCTAATATCCGGGAGCATAAAGCCAAGGAACTAGAATGTAGTACATTTTCTATGATTCCGCATGATTCTATAGACTCGGAGCCTGTAGCGGCTCATCTTACTTTGGTTAAGAAGCATCCTAAGTTAGCTTCCAAGTTTATGGATAGATATCGAACACTTATTGCATCTTTTTATAAGACACATCAGGTTATTGTCGAAGATAAAAATGACATGTTAGAGGATCTAACAGATCCTGAAAGGAGGAAGCAGTTAGCATTCCAGTTGGAGAAGAAAGCAAGTAGTAGTACAAAACCCAACTTTAAGGATATACCTATAGATCCTGAATCTTTTACATCATATCCTTATTCACCGAGGCCTAAACCTATATATGATCCTACTTTAGATATGAGGTATGCAGTACCACAGGGTTCAGAGGACGGTTCTGATTCAGAACTTCCTATTGAGAATTCTGATGGCTGGAGAATGGGATCATCTGAAGGATCGCATGAACACCAGATGTCCATAGATAATTCTGACAGAAATGTTGGACAATCTAGCTGGATGGGTGCAAGAATTAACCCTATTAACAGTAGTATAAATACCGTATTCATAGATAATCAGGATGAAGAAGAAGATCCTGAGGAGAGAGTGTTTGAATCATCAACACCTTCTCAAAACCCAGGGAATATACATTATCCAGTGTTTAACTATCTTACCCAACATATCACTTGGGGAGCACCAGGATCTGCGTATTATGTTGGTGACTCAAGGAATGAAGCTCAGGTGATGCAAGCGGGTGATAATGTTGAATATGTTTCTAAAGACTTTTCTCTGAGCTGGAGGGAGTCAATGCGCTCAGGTTGAGTAATGACTCAAGTCCTGACACTTCAGATACTGAGTATGTTCCTTCTGGAAGGCCATTTGTTCCACACACTGTGCAACGAACATCACGTCATCACGGTTGGACATCAGGCATGTATGATGAGCGTAGTAGTTATTAGAAGCAGGCGGCTATTTAGAAAGTATCGGGTACCATGTATCGTAATCCGAGAAAAAGATGTAGCTAGATAAATAAGGTAGTGCTATGATTATACCTATATGGTATATGATGTAATGACTTTGTATTATTAAGATGTGGTAGTGTATAATATGTTTAATACATATTTTGATTTTATTTGGATTTTCAATTGTGTGACTAGTTCTGTGCGTAAAATCGAGCTCAGAACACATGTGCATGATGTAATTATGAGTATTCGCTTTATGTTGCGGGACTAGGGGTCATGGACACGGGTGTAGAAACCGAGTCTGAGCAGCAGCGGATGGAACGTGAGGCCAAGGAGAAGGGCGATGCAGATGCTGGAAATCAGGGAACATTACCACCACCAATGAGGCCGTTAATGGAGCAGAACTTTATGCATTATATGCAAATGATGCAAGAAAACCAAAACAAGTTCATGGAAGAGCTGCTAGAACGAGCTGGGAATCAGAGAGCACCTAAAGGTGGAGGAGTGAGTATTTCTGACTTCCAGAATGCAAGGTCATTACCTTTTGCATCAGCTCCTGAACCAATGGATGCAGAAGATCGGCCAGAAGATATAGAGAGAAAGTTGAAGACTGTAGGCTGCAATGATGAGGAAAAACTGAGGTATGCAACTCATCTCTTGACCGGATCTGCAGCATCATGGTGGGAAAATCAGTTAGCCATGCAACAGCCAGGAAGGGAGTATACTTGGGAAGAGTTCAAATAGAGATTCCGTGAATATCATGTTCCGGAGAGTGTCATGGAGTTGAAGCGGAGAGAATTTGAGGAGCTGCAGCAGGGATATACTAGTGTCATGAAGTATATTCGGGAGTTTAGCCAACTGTCTCGTTATGCTGAGGAAGAAGTCAATACTGAAGAAAAGAGGAAGAAGCATTTCCTACGTGGGTTAAATCCATTTGTGAGGATGCAGTTAAGGTTGGCTAATAAGCAAACCTATCAGCAGTTGCTGGATGCAGCTATCACTTTTGAAGATGACTACAAGAATGTCCAAGAGGATAGGCGGAAGAGAGCCAAGAAGGAAAACAAGAGGATTCAGGCAAGTAAACCTAAACCCAATCTGGAGTTCAAACCTCGGAACAAAGCCTATAACAATAATAACAACAACAAGGGCAGTGGTGGAAATCAGTCCAATCCCAGGGGAATGTTATTTGTAACAATTGTGGAATCCCAGGGTATTTCTAGAGAGAATGCAAAAAGCCAGTAGTTATCTGTTACGGTTGTGGTCAGAAGGGTCATATCAAGCCCGATTGTCCGAGCAAACCACCAGGTGTTTCGCCTACCAAGGGTGGAGGACAAGCCAGTGGAGGAAATTGACAGCCCAATCGAGGAGGAAATAATGTCAATAACAACAATGGCAAGAGAAACAGACCTACCGGGAACCTGAATTGCGCAACCCTAGAGGAGGTGGATAACTCGGAGCATGCAGTGATAGGTACGCTCAATATCCTTACCAATCCCGGCAAAGTTCTATTTGATACCGGTACAACTACTTCATTCATTTCTGAAGAATTCTGTGATAAATTTGGGATTATAAGGGCAATGTTAGAAAACCCTATGACCGTAGTTACGGCAGGGGGAAATGTGACTGTACTCCACATTAAACAAGATCAAGTTATTTCGATCTATGGTTATACATACTTTGCGACCTTTATGTGATTCCTTTGAAGGGAATTGCAGTAGTGCTGGGGATGGACTGGATGACTGAACATGGGGCTCAAATAAATTGTAAGGAGAAAACTGTCTCAATCAAAACTCCAAGTGGAGCAAGAATAGTTTATCAAGTAGATAGGCACAGTCATATCATGGTGGATCTCCAGTTGAACTCAATGAAGGAGGTCAAGTTGGAATATATTCCTGTAGTAAATGAGTTTCAAGATGTTTTTCCAGCAGAACTAACTGGAATGCCACCAGATCGGGAAATAGAGTTCTCTATTGATCTAATTCCAGGTACAACACCAATAGCTCAAGCACCATACAAGATGGGACCAAAAGAGTAAAATAATTCACAGAGCAAATTGATGAGTTAGCCAGAAAAAGGATTTATTCAAGAAAGTGTATCTCCATGGGGAACACCAGTGATCTTTGTGGATAAAAGGGATGGTGGAAGAAGCATGTGTGGGGACTACATAAATCTGAACAATGTTACCATAAATAATAAGTATCCCTTACCAAGAATTCAAGATCTGTTTGATCAAGTGAAAGGAGCTAGAGTATTTTCTAAGATTGATCTAAGATCTAGATACCATCAGATAAAAATCAAACCAGAGGATGTTCCAAAAACAACATTTGTCTCAAGATATGGACACCATGAGTATCTTGTAGTACCATTTGGTTTGACCAATGCACCAGCAATATTCATGAACCTGATGAACAAAATCTTCATGCCATATTTGGATAAGTTTGTCATAGTCTTCATTGATGACATTCTGATTTTATTCCGAGGATAAAGAAGAGCATGCAGATCATTTGAGAATAGCATTGCAGATCCTAAGAGAACATAAACTTTATGCTAAGTTCAGTAAGTGTGAATTCTGGTTAGATGAGGTAGAATTCCTCGGTCATGTGATCAGTAAATATGGAATTTTTGTAAATCCATCCAAAGTTCAATCAGTACTAGAATGGACTGCACCAACCAATGTGAAACAAATTCGAGGTTTCTTGGGGTGGCTGGTTATTATCGGAGATTCATTGAAGGTTTCTCCAAAATAGCTGGACCAATGAATAAATTATTAAGGAAGAATACCCCATTCAATTGGGATGAGAAGTGTGAAGCAAGTTTTCTGGAGTTAAAGACCAGGTTAACTACCGCTCCAATTCTAGTAGTTCCAAAAACAGGGAAAGACTTTATAGTATACTGCGATGCATCTAAAGAAGGTTTGGGTTGTGTGTTAATGCAAGATTGGAAAGTGATTGCTTATGTATCAAGACAACTGAAACCACATGAAGTCAATTATCCCACTCATGATTTAGAGTTAGCAGCAGTAGTCTTTGCTCTGAAGGGATGGAGGCATTTTCTTTATGGAGCCAAATGTGAGTTATACACTGACCATAAAAGTCTCAAATATTTCTTTACCCAAAAGGAATTGAATATGAGACAAATTTGTTGGTTGGAATTAATCAATGATTATGATTTAACAATCAACTATACTCCGGGAAAAGCAAATGTTGTAGCAGATGCTTTAAGTTGTAAAAGTGCAGATATTCAGCCTAGCAATCAGGAGCTACCAAAAGAGTTACAGATGGACTTGGAAATATTAGAGCTTCAATTTATTAGAACAAAGATTCTTGGAGGATTAGCTACTATGCAGGTAGTTGCAGAGTAGGATAGTGATCTTAAGCACGAAATTTTTAGACATCAAGCAGAAGATCCTTTCATTGCTGAAGAAATTCGGAGGATATCTCAAGGGCAAACATCAGTTTTTCACCTAGGAGATTATGAATCTTAATGGTTCCAAGATCGTCTTTGTGTTCCGGATGTGACTGAGATTCGTGAAGTCATACTCCGAGAAGCACATGAAACACCATATTCTATACATCCAGGAAGTACAAAGATGTACATGGATTTGAAAGAACTATTCTGGTGGAATAACATGAAAAGAGACATTGCTAAATATGTATTAGAATGCCATACTTGCCAAAGGGTGAAGGATGAACATCAAAGTCCAGCAGGACCATTGCAACCTTTGGAAATTCCTGAATGGAAATGGGAGGAAATAGGTATGGACTTCATCACAGGATTGCCCATGACACCTAAACGGAAGGATATGATATGGGTAATTGTTGATAGACTCACTAAAAGTGCACATTTTATTCTGCTAAATCAGAAGGATAATGCCGAGAAGTTAGTGGAAGTTTACATCAAAGAGATAGTAAGTAAGCACAGAGTGCCCAGGAAGATCGTAACTGATAGGGGATAAGTGTTCACTTCGGCATTTTGGAAGCAATTACATGAAGCACTTGGTTCAAAGTTAGATTTTAGCACAGCTTATCATCCTGAGACAGGGGGTCAAACGGAAAGAACCAATCAAATACTGGAAGACATGTTAAGGGCTTGTGCATTAGATTTTGGAGGTTCGTGGGAAGATCATCTACCGTTGGCAGAATTTACCTACAATAACAGCTATCAGAGTAGTCTGAAGGCAGCTCCATATCAAGTATTGTATGGAAGGAAGTGTAGATCACCAATATGTTGGTATGAGCCCGTATATAGTAAAGAATTTGCGCCAGACTATATCAAGGAAATACAAGATATCATTGATAAAATCAAGGACATATTGAAAATAGCTCAAAGTAAGCAGAAAAGCTATGCTGATCAAAGTCGAAGATCATGGCATCCTGAAGTGGGAGACATGGTATATTTGAAAGTAAGTCCAATGAAAGGAGTTAAAAGGTTCGGAGTTAAAGAAAATTGAGTCCAAGATATATTGGGCCATTCAAAATACTGAGTCAGAACAGGAATAGCTTATGCTTTAGAATTACCCGCAAGATTGGCTCACGTTCATAATGTTTTCCACGTGTCACAACTCCGGAAATGTCTTAAAGTTCCTGATGGTGCGGTCACACATCAAGAATTACAAGCAGACTTGACCTATATTTAGGTACACTTCAACAAACTTTAGGACGAAGTTTAATTTAAGGGGGGAAGTCTGTAACATCCATGCATTTAGGATCCAACGGAGGGTAGATTTAGGAATCTGTGCAATTGCATGCATTCATCTGTAAAAATGTGTGTAAATTTTTTTCCAAATAAAAACTTAAAGTGACCAAAGTTTATTTCACTCTTTAAGTTTAGGAATAGCCTTGGATAATGATCGTTATAAACTTTGACACGAGCTTTATAGATTAGTGTGTTTTGGGGAAGGAATATGAATTCAAACATGAGATTTCGATTTATATTTTTAAAATATTAAGATTATATTTAATCAAGAAATAATAGTTAGTAACTCAAATTTTAAATAACAGAACAGAATGAAATAAATAAATATTTATTTCATATATTCATTTCTTCAATAAGTTACAAAATGTAACTTACCAAATTAATAAAGAATCTTTACAAGAGTAAAATTACAAGAAGAAGAAAGTACATTATTATTATTTAACTAATACATCTTGATTACAAAAGAATAAAATAAATATTACAAAATAATAAAATAAAGATTACAAAAGAACTATTCTATAAAAAACCTATTCTAATATTGAATCTTCAAGTCTAGTACCTGCAAAAAAAAGAACAAACAAAAAGAAAGAAAATAAAGATTAAGTTAATTTTACTCTCAGTAGTGAACAGTGAGATGCACAGTTCCATCTATCATCATTGAGTAAATCTTTAGGGGCAAGTTTCACCAATATGAAAGAACTAAATCTTTCATAATTAATAAGCCATAAGCCAAATGATTCCAATCAGTAAGAGGGGCAAGTTTCACCAGGCAGGTAAATGTAATTAGATAAAAAGGTAAATCATTCCCTGAGCATATCCATAAGGATGCAGCAGGCACACATACAGCTTACACACCTGTCAACACCCGGATTTTTAATCCTAGATGCCTGTTATGCCATACATCGAAATCCCAGGATTACCATTTTTGCGAGACATAACAGAATTGGATACCATAGTACATCATCCATTACAAACCGTACATAAGTTCTTACACAAATAGGGATCTCATGATCCAGTTCTTAATACAACATCAAGCAGCGGAATACGTAATGATAACGGTAGCGTAGGCGAAGCTCCATCTTCGGGGTCACAGGCAATGCTGGCGATGGGAGATGATCCTAGTTGTCGTAACCTTCCTGGGGTTCATCCTCTAGGTACTCCTCTTCATAGTCTGGCCATGGGAATAGCCAGGGACAAAGCCATGAGTACTCTTTAAGTACTCGCAAACTAATACTAACAAGTGAAAGGGGTTTGTGATAATAGGACACTAGGCTCTAGGGTTGTTTTGAAAAGCCAGATTTATCTCTACTAAGTTGAGAAGCAATGAATGCTAGTTAAAGTTTATAACACCTAAGTAGGAACTTCTATTTCATATCACAACCCTGTTGTGGTCAATTCAAAGTTTCAATTCATTTCACAAGTCTTTTGAAAACATCTGACGGGGGAACAGTATGGCCACTCAATCGTCCATAATCATGACGCGCTATTCAATAGTTTGACACTCTGCAGAGATTATACACTTTCACCACAACATTCGATACATCCGTCAGGAACAAATCCTGAATTCACCATACTCAGTATGCGGATAATCAATCCTAACCTTTCAATTACACGCCCTAGTATAAGCACCTCTCCTGTGAGTTTGGCCTCCCAACCATGACCAATTCTCATCTTGGGTACTGCACAGGTGGACAATCTTCACAAGGTAGCCTCAGCTCAGACCTTGGCCGTGAGGGAACTAATACTAAGGTATATAAGTTTCCAGTCAAGCCCTACCCAATCTTTGGGTATTGTGGTTGTACGATAAAATTGGAATGGTATCGCATCCAGACAACTATCAGTTTTATAATGGGCTAAGGCTCATGCCTCAACATTTTCATCACCAAAATCATCAGGCATTCAGAAACACATGTCCAAAACATTTCAATAGAATGATCCATCATTCCAAGGTTTTCATAACCATTTTTCCACCAAGTATTCCTATCTAAAGTTGATCAAGTTTTATGCTTAGCACTAGCATCTACAAGCAGGGGTAAGCACTAATGAGGGGTGCTAAACCAGTGGAGTTTTATCTAGGTTTAATCTCATGCCTTAAGATGACATCAAGATTATCTAGCTTAGGCCAAATTTAATGCTCTTTATGCAAACTTAAATTATCCTTCTAGTATCTACAATTTACTTAAGTAAGCTCTAAGTACTAGCTTTGAAGTATAAAGCTTGTAAGTAAAACTAGGATTGGTTTATCAAGTGGATATGATCACAAAGGTTTAAGGCATATAGTGGTCATAGTAAGAATTAGTGGTTTGTTGCATCAGTAGAGTATCTTGCAAGTGTTAGCTTGCACATTCACTATTAGTATTAGGCTTGCATTACTGTCAATATAAGCTTGCTAAGTTAATAACTTGCAAGTATTGGCTTGCCTTGTGCAGAGCAGTGGTTGAAGTTCTCCTCGGCTTCTTCTTCGTAGAATCCTCCTTCCTCCTCGTATCCTTGGTCGGTACTATCGTCTATGAATAAATACGAGGTACACAATCACCAAACAATACTTAGCTACTTGCAATCATCACACAGAAGGGTCCTATAGATGATCTAACATCATCTCCAACATTACAAGATTAAGGCTTGGTTTAATTCCTTTTATTTTTAGAAAAGTAATTTCTACTCATTGAAAAACTACTTAAGATTTAATATTCTCCAAACCAAACATGGGATCATGTTGACACATGTCATCACCACATATTTTAGTCCATGGGAATATGATTTAAAGTGGTGTCACAATTTAATAAGGTTTTACCCTTTTATTTTTATTAAATAAAGTGATTAGAAATGCCTATGGGGCATTCTTTTATTACTTGAACATTATTTCTGTAAGTAAACCTATATATTTTTATATATTCTGAAAGGTATGGTTAAATGTGATTTTTGAGAGTTGGAATCAACTCAAAAGCTATTATGGTTTAAATTTGAAAAATGTTTGAATGCAGAAAAGCTTCTGCCTTGTTATTTTTACCAAGGTTGATATACAGATCCAAATGACTTAAATCCAACGGTCTTGGATTCATCATTCTTAGACCTTTCTAAAAAAATTGGTTTCATTCAATTTGGCTCACTGAATCGACATGGGTTGATTTTTGAAATTGGGTACAGAAGTGTGTTTGAAATAAAATGGAAAAGGTTTAATTCAAATAACTAGGCTGCGCGTGAAACGATACTGGGCCGGCCTGCTAAGCGTAGAGCTTCCGCGGGCTGTTTAAGTGGATGTCCCCACTCGTCAGTGAGACAGGGGGGTGCGAAGCGGTACGTGGCGATGTGGGACGTTCGATCTGGTTCTAATCCAATGGCTGGGAGTCATCATCAACGTTGGGCAACGCCGGCGAGACAGAAACCTAGCGCGGCCAGTGGGGGTTGCTGGGGGTTCACCGGGGCTCGTGCGAGGGTCGGCGAGGCGGGCAAACGACGAAGTCGACGACGGTGAACTCAGGGGTGGTCGCGGCAGCTCCTTGGGTGTACGAAATCGACGGTGCCCTTCTCCTCCAGAGGCGGCCTACTCCAGCGCAATTCCGTCGATGCGCTGCTCGCCTTGCTCCGGGACTGAGGTGGGGTGGTTCTGGGTGAGAGAGGAGTGGAATGGTGTGAAGAATTCGAGCAGGGAATGTCTCTATTTATAGTCGAGCAAGGGGACCGACGGGGCGCACGGTGAGCTCGTCGGGGGCGATGGTACAGACGGCTATTGGCATGGGCGAAGATAGGGGATGGTGCGGTGTTCCCTAGCGATGCTCAACGATACGGTGGCGAGACGTGGGGCGGTGCGGGTTGGTCCGGAACACGCGACACTCTGCGCGTCAGAGGCGGCGTCTTCAACGGCGAGCGGTGGCTATGCGGCATGTGGCGGTAACGGGGATGTCTGGCAGTCTCCTGGGTCGGTGGCGATCGTGTATGCACGCGACGAGGGCGGCGGGCGGTCTGTGGGCTTCAGTCGAGCGTGGTGCTCTGGCGCATGCTCGACATGGTTGCTGGCGAGCTAGGCGCGGTCCGTGTGTGTGGTCCAGTGGCTGGCAACGTTCGAGCGCTGGACAGGAAGTGGCGATGGACGGTGGGCTGCCTCCCAGACATGCTGGCTAGGCTTGTTTCTCCTCCTAGCTTGATGTCGACATGGGGGTGACAAGGTTGGCTTAGGTTGTTCACCATTGATGGTTTTGGCAAGCTCAAGTGGTGCTAGTGCTTGGTTAATCTTGCTAGATGATCTACTAAGCTGGTTGTGAGCTAGATAGGGAACCAGTTAGGCAAGAATCACTGCTCACAATAGTGTTTGGATTTTGTTTGATTTGTGTCTGCCAAGTGTTTGATGAAATGGCCGCATGAATTCATGTTTTGAATTTTGAAAAGATTTTTGGTGGGTGTGCTAGATTGGTGCTGGTGAGTCTGCAGATGCTTGGGTTTTGAAAGTTGAGCTTGTTTGAGTGGTTTTTGAAAAAGTGGGATCTTCCCATATGATAAAGATTCAATTTTGAATTGTCATTTAAACTATGCATTTTAAAGTTTCTGGATGATCACAAAGTGGGCCTTGATACTTTTTATGAGTACAATCAAGGGGTGCAAAGATCCAGAAAAGTTTCTTTTAGGTTCTGAAAGTTTGAGACAGCCAAAGTAGGCATGGGAGTTAAATTGGTCAAAATGACCATTCACTCATTTAGCTTTGTTTTGATTTATTTGTCTTTGGGAAATGTTTAGATGATGTTTATTTCACCTAAGAAACATTTTACAAGCAAAGAAACACACAAACAAGGTGGTTTACAAGAATTCAAAATGAAATGCATACTCACATGCATGCTTTCATAATTTTATTTAGAAAAGTTTTTGTTAACCCTAATTTTGATGATTACAGTTTGATGATATAAGTTTAGTATTTTTGGAATGTTACAAACACCTAAATGCATGGTGTGTGCTGTCAACATAGCCACTGCTATCCACATAAGCAAAACAGCTCAACACAGTCGTGGGCAAGCACCACGGTACCATTTCCTTGCACATACACATCAAGCATCAGCAGCCTAGCCACAGCCAAACCAAACCAAAAACACAACACACACCAGATCAACCCAGTACTCACCAAGATGGTGACATAAGGAGGGAGTGGATCAGGTGGATAGCAAGGTCAAGGCCAAGCTAACAGGAACCAGAAGGTGGATAGCAAGATCAAGGACAAGCTCCAGGAGCTAGAAGTAGTAGGAGCAACATCATAATACATCCAGATCAAGTCACCTGATCAACCAGCAACCACAACAACAACCAACTGTTGTGGTGAACAAGATCATGCCAATAGCATAATACATCAAGATCAAGTCACCTGATCAACCAGCAACCACAACAACAACCAACTGTTGTGGTGAGTTATATAAAATCCACACAAGATCTGTTTATGGCCGGATGGCTTCTCTCTCCTCCTCTCCTATCCTTAATACTTCCACGGCGGCGGTTTCTTCTGATGATCAACGTGGTTTGCTCGGGAGTTGGAGGGCCATAATCAGGGAGGTGGATGGGGCTTCGATCAGTCCTTGCCGACGGGGCCTGATCTCGAGGGAGATTTCGGGACAGGTGTCGCTACGTGATGTCTCCGGGCAGATCCTGGCGAGTTGGTGCTCGTTGGTGGAAATTTCGTACGGGGCGTGTCTGGTACACGAGGGTTGGCACGTTCTCGTGGGACCAACGGTGGTGGTGCAGGGGGTGGTTCCTCGCGGTGTCGCCGGTGCGTCGCCCTATGCGCATACGAGCCGGGTGATACGGCTCGGTGGTTTCAGGAGAGCTGCGGGCGCTGACGGTGGGGCATCGCTGGAGGAGGGCCACCTGCCAGGTGAGGTGCGGGGTACTAGTACGTCGGATCACGATCTCCAGTCAGTTTCGTCTCCACATCGCGTTTTCTCTAACCCAAGATCGGGAGCCGTTTCCCCTCTCGCCATTTCCAGATCTCGCGGTGTGTGTGGTATGGTGTTCGTCCGGGAGCCTCCAGTTCTCCACCCATCGTCGCTGTGTGCTGTTTCTCCGGTGAAGTTGAGCAGAGTTGCTTCGGGGGATTGCAGATCGTTTGCTCAGGTTGTGGCTGCGGAATCTGATATGGATCGGTGGTTTCGCGGTGGGCGTGGTTCCCCGTCTCGTCCTCCAGTCCGATCTGGTCCCTATGCGAGCAGATTCGGATCTGGGTATGGACAAGGTCGTTTCCCTGTCGATCGTAGGGGTTTGGAAGAGGATCATAGGGAAAGTGGCTGGATCCGCGAGCAGGAGCGGCGTCGCGAGGAAGCACGGCGTCGGGATGCGAGGCACAGGGATGAGTTGAGGAAGGCGGAGACTGAGGCCAGGTTGGAGGATCAACGCAGGGAGGCCATGGCGCGGGAAAGGGCGTTGTCGGAGGCTCGCCGTCGTGAGGCGGAGCAGGCTCACAATCGGGGCCGTTAGAGTCACCGTCCAGAGATGCAGCAAGGATCTAGGTCAGATGCCACTGCTTCGTCGTTCCCAGGCAGATCAGGTAACTCTGATTCGAACCCTAGGAGAGGGGAGCCGGTTTTTGCTCGTACAGTTGAGCAGGTTAATATCCCTAGGGTTGTGATGAACACTTCTGTCCCTGTGACTCGATCTATTTCTGGTTTGAACACTTCGGCGTCTACCTCTATTAATGTGCCTGCTGGGGGGGCTCGCCCTGTGAATTTATCTCCGATTTTGTCAGTTACTCAGTCTGATGCTGTTGCTACTACTCTGGTGGGGTCCTCTGTACCACCACCAGTAGTGAGTATGCCGAGAGATGGTAATGTGGCTGGAGGTCCTGGTGATGAGCAGTTGCTAGATGTGATTCAGGAGGAAGTTGTGTGTGATAACTGTGGGAAGGATCATAGCATTTTGGTCTGTCAAGAGAGGAAACCTTGGGAGTATGTTCCTCTTTTCTTTGGCAGTACTGATTTTGAGCAGGGCTTTCATTCTATTCCTGTGGTGGAATCAAATGTTCAGTCTATGGAGCAGCTGCATTATGCTCATATAAGTGTGGTTAGAGGTGATGTTACTAGAAAAGATTTGGAGAAGGAATTTCAAATGTGGGCTGATGCTTTGGGATCTGGATGGAGGTTTAATGCTAGGTCTATTAATGATGTGGAATTTTTGATGAGATTTCCTTCTGCCAGATCCATTGATGATTTCCACTTTGGGAAGGTATTCATGAAAACAATCCCTGATGCTGCTATCCAATTATCTAAGTGGAATGGGGACTTGCAACCTGTTGACTGGTTGGAGGAGGCCTGGTTTAGAATTGTTGGTATCCCTATGAAATACAGGGAGAAATCAACTGTCTTCTATGTTGCTTCTTTGGTGGGCAAGCCTGTGGCCCTAGACAGGAACAGTTTGAGGAACTTGGCCTATGTAAGGATGAAGATTGCTTGTCTGGATGTTTCTCTGGTTCCTAATACCAGAAGCGGGGAGATGCAGGGTGGAATTTATGAATTCAAATACACTAGGGAGATTTTTGCTCCTGATGCTGTGTCCACCTTGCCTTCTGCTATGGGGATTGATGGACGGGATGGTGATGATAGGCTGGATAAGGAGAATGAGGGTGAAGCTGAGCATAGGAGGCCCGATGATGATAGTGGGAAAAGAACTGTTCCTGGTGCAGGTAGTGGTGGGGGTGCTGGGGGTCGTCAACATGGTGGTGATGGTACTAGTGAAGCTGGGTTGGACAAAGGTAAACAGGTTGTGGTGGAGCAGGAGGATTCTGGGGGGATTTCTTTTGGGACTAAAATGGCTAACATCTGGGCTAGCTCTGGAGGTGATGGTCGTTCAAGGGGGATTGTTATCAGAGAAAATGTAGCAGGTGGTAATGGTGGTGGTGGTGGGACAGGTACTCAAACCAGAACAGTTGATGTGGGACTGCAAGTTGGTGCTCAGGAAGTTGTGTCTGATGGTGCTGGGTTGGGTGGTGTTCACATGGAAGTTTTACAGAACCTGTCATCTATTGTGGTTAAAGATTCCAATACTAAGATTGTTGCTGGCCCTTAGAGGTTTGATGATTTTATCAGGGGTCTGTTGAATGATAGGAGCAGTGACAAACATTATGAGCTTATGAAGCAGTATGGCCATTTGCTGGAAGAGGGGGATGAACAAGATGAGGGTGCCCAGGCAAAATATGATAGTATATCTACTGATACTTCTTTTGGTTCTTCCTCTGATAGTGGAAAAAAAAGGATTGATGGGGGGTCTGTGATGGAGGGTGCTCAAGACATGGAGGTTGTCAATCAAGACCAAGAAGTGGTGGTTGTTGACCTGTCTCAACCTGATGGTTCTACTCAGGAAAGTGTGGGTTCTCAATCTGAATAGGTGGCTGGTGTGGAAGAGCAAGGTATAAGAAGGAGTTCAAGGGTGGCTGATCAAGGTGGTGCTAGAAACATGGCTGAAGGGCATTTGGCTCAGCAACCTCCTAGAGATTTATCAGGTACAAATTTAACTTTGCATAATTCTTTTGCTGCTTTAGATGATGATATCATTATGCATAGAGCGTTGGAGATGGGGGTAGATGCTTCTTCTATATCTTTGGAACATATTGATTCTTTGAAAGATTTAGAAATTGCTAGACATAGTTTACAGGATAGGAGACAGGTAGAGAATGAATGTGAGGCTGATTTGAATGAGAAGGTTTTGTTTCTGGATTGGAAGGATGCTAGTAATGATGAGGAGGAATTTACTCCTGTGGTTTCTAGGAAACAAAAGAAAAAGTTGAGAACTGGTTCTGTTATGAGGGAGAGAAATTTAAAGGCTGCTGCTGTGAAGGTTCACAACTATCACCCTATGAGTGGTGTTGTGACTGGAACAAGAGAGAGAAAATCTGTATTATGATAGGTGTTAGTTTGAATATTAGAGGTGTGGGGAAGAAGGGTGCAAGTGCTTATTTGAACAATCTGCTGAGACAGGAGAGGGTGGATTTTATTGGTTTACAAGAAACTATTAAGAAAGACTATTCTGATGCCTTTTTCAGGAGGATTGATCCTATGAATCAATTCTCTTGGAGTTGGCTGCCTTCTGTGGGAAGGTCTGGAGGCATTTTGGGGGGCCTACGTTCCTCTAAATTGACTCAACTTGATGTGTCTGTGGGCAAATTTCATGTTAAGATGAATGTGTTTGATGTTTTGAAACAAATTCAGTGGCATTTGGTGATAGTGTATGGGGCTGCTCAAGAGGAGAATAAAGAGGAGTTTTTGTTAGAATTAGCTAAGGTTTGTCAGGATCAAACTATTCCTTTGTTGGTGGGTGGCGATTTTAATGTGATCAGGTGTTCTTCTGAGAAAAACAAGGGTCACTCTTTGAATAGGTGGGGGCACATGTTTAATTCGATTATCAATGCTTATGGCTTAAGGGAGATCCTCATGTCTGGGGGGCAGTTTACTTGGTCCAACAACCAGAAAAATCCGACTTTGGAGAAGTTGGATAGAATCTTAATTTGTAAAGAATGGGAAAAGTTGTTTCCTCTTACTACAGTGCACAAATTGTCTAGAGAAGTTTATGATCATAGTCCTTTGATTCTGGATACTATGGAAGGGCAGGGAACAGGTGGCAGGGAATTCAGATTTGAAAAAAGTTGGTTACAGTGTGATGTTTTTTGACCAGGGTGGAAAAAGTTTGGAAAAAACGTGTGAATGGTAAGAACAGTCTTGATAGGTTGCAGAAAAAACTTAAGAATGTCAGAAATGATTTGAAAGGATGGGGTGCTCATTTAAGGGGTGAGGATAAAAAAAGGAAGAAGAGGTTGGTGGAGGAGCTTCAGGAGCTTGAAAATATTGAGGAGTTGATTTTGCTTACTGCTGAACAACTTAAAAGAAAAGCAGTTATTCAGAAGGAGTTGCTAGAGGTGTATGAGAATGAGGAGAGATTTTGGCAGCAGAGATCGAGGGACAATTGGTTGCTTAGAGGTGATAATAATACTGAATATTTTCATAGGATTGCTAATGGGGTGAGGAGAAAGAAAATGATCTTTTCAATGAAAGATGGGGAGAATGAGATTCAGG
The DNA here is from genome assembly GCA_023614405.1 of Avena insularis. Classification (NCBI taxonomy): domain Eukaryota; kingdom Viridiplantae; phylum Streptophyta; class Magnoliopsida; order Poales; family Poaceae; genus Avena; species Avena insularis. The sequence goes on along the minus strand of CM042691.1, from coordinate 156,184,867 downwards.
GGACTCATGATCTCTTGCAGCATGCTACTAGTTATTATAAATCCCTATTTGGTCCTGCTGGTGGGTTCTCTATTAGGCTTGCAGATGACAATTGGCAGGACTGGGAGAAGCTTAATGATGAGGATAGGGAAAAGATGGGGGTGCCTTTTACTGAGAAAGAGGTTAAAGAGGTTATTGATCAGATGGAGAAAAATAAAGCTACTAGTCCTGATGGGATTCCTATTGAATTCTATCGGCATTGTTGGGTGATTATAAAAACAGATGTTATGGCTGTGTTTGATGATTTTTTTGCTCATAAGATTGATTTGAGAAGTATTAATTATGGTGTGATTACTCTGCTGCCCAAGGGTGATGATGCTGATAGGATCCAGAAGTATAGACCTATTTGTCTGCTCCAGGTGCTGTTTAAGATTTTTACTAAGACTCTGACGGTTAGAACTGAGCCTGTAATGGGGAAATTAATTGACACTTGCCAGACTGCTTTTATTAAAGGGAGGTTTATTGCATATGGGGTGACTTTGTTACATGAGATCTTGAAAGAATCGAAAAGCCAGAAGCAGCAGGGTGTGGTTTTAAAAATTGACTTTGAGAAAGCTTATGACACGGTCAACTGGGACTTTTTGTTTTACTGTTGTAGGCAGAAAGGTTTTAGTGAATATTGGATGATTTGGTTAAAAAGTGCTGTGACTCAGGGTACTCTCAGTGTTAAGGTGAATGGGGAAACTGGTCCTTATTTTGGCAGCTATAAAGGGGTTAGGCAAGGAGACCGTTTTTCTCCTTTTTTATTCAATTTGGCAGGGGAATGTTTGGCTAAGATGGTGCTTAATGCACAGGCTAGTGGGTTGTTTACAGGATTGGTTGATAATTTGTTTGATAAAGGGATTGCTATTTTGCAATATGCTGATGATACCATCCTGTTTATTAAAAATGATCCTGAGGGGGCTAGAAACTTGAAATTGTTGCTGTATTTGTTTGAATCCATGCCTGGTCTCAAGATTAACTTTGAGAAGAGTGAGGTGATGATGGTGTTGGATGATGAGGAGAAACTTTCCAATTATGCTGAAATGTTCAACTGTCAGAAGGGTAATTGGCCAATCAAATATTTGGGGTTGCCGGTTTGTAGCAGGAGATGCACAATGGCTGAGATGAGCTTTATTGGTGACAAGTTGAAGAAAAAGTTAGATGGTTGGATGGGGGGGCTTTATCCTTGGGAGGGAGACATGTTAAAATCACTGCTTGTGTCTCTAGTGTGGTTGTTTACCCCATTACTATGTTTCTTCTACATAAGTCAAATGTGGAAGAAATTGAGAAACAGACTAGAGCTTTCTTTTGGTATGGGAAGGTGGGGAAAAAGAAATATCATCTGGTTAAATGGAAACATGTGTGTAGGCCCAGGAAAAAGGGTGGTCTTGGGATTAAAAACATTAGGCTTTTTAACATTTGCTTGTTGTGTAAGTGGTGGTGGCGCCTCGAAGCTGAGGAAGGTCCATGGCAAGTTTTTGTGTGAAAGAAATATTTGAAAAAAAGGTGGGATCGATCTTGTGAAACATGCATGAATGATTCTCCATGTTGGCATGATTTGATTAAGATTAGGGATCTTTATTTGGCTGGTAGGAGAATGAGGATTGGTAATGGGGAGTTGACTGATTTTTGGCACGATGCTTGGTGCCTGGACACGCCTTTGAAGGATAGGTTCCCGGATTTATTTGATATTTGCCAAAATCAAATGATCACTGTGGCTGATATGGCAAGAAAAGGGTGGAGATGTTCTTTTAGGAGATGGCTGGATACTGATGGGTTGAATCATCAGGAACAAATGAGAAAGTTGCTGTCTGGGGTGAGTTTGAATCAGGAAAAAGATAGGCCAGTGTGGATGTGGAATAAATCTGGCAAGTTCTCTGTTAAGTCAATGTACACACATCTGTCGAATGTAGGGATTGATAGATGTTTTAAGCATCTGTGGAAAGCTAAAATCCCCCTGAAGATTAAAATTTGGCTGTGGCTCATCTGGCACGATGCTATTCTCACCAAAGACAACATGAGGAGGAAGAATTGGGTAGGAGATTTTACTTGCAGGTTTTGTAATGGGGATGAGAGAATTGGGCACTTGTTCTTCTCTTGTGTGGCAACTAGATACGTTTGGGGGGTGGTTGCTAGAGCTATTGGTGCCGCGAATATACCTGGGTCCTTTTCTCAATACTTTTGGTGGGCTTCGCAGTATGTGGGTGTTAGCAGGAATGTGCAGATTACGGTGGTGGCAGCAATCTGCTGGGCTATTTGGAAGCTCATGAATAGGGCTTGTTTTGAAAAAAACTCATTAACTCGCCTGTTGATTTGGTTATATATGCTTGTGTGTTCATTCGTTATTGGGTAGGGCTGCATGGGGAGAATGACCGGGCGGTGTTGCAAGCTGGAGCGGATACTTTGCAACAGAATGCGCTGGCTGATGCGGCAGCTATGGATGTGGCTCCTGTTCCTTTTCTGGGACTGCCTGCAATCCCTGGAGGTCATACTCATGAAGCTCCGGAACTGGAAAGGGGGCGGGAGAAAAGAAGGAGAACTTGAAAAAGGACTGGTCTGCGAGAAGACGGTGTTGGCATCTCACGTGGCCTTCTTCGTTTTGGTCTGTTAGCGTCTTGATTGTGTTTGATAGTAATGTTCCCTACTAGCCTGAGGGCGGTGTTCTTGCGTCTCCAGCCTCCTTCTTTTTATCTGTTTAGTTTGCTTGGTTTGTAATTTGGACCTCTTGAATCTTTTTTGAACCCCTAGGTGGGTCAGTACTACATTGATGTGTGTGGTTGTTGTTCCGTTGTTTGATGATAATGGAACCCGATCCCTCTTCCTGGGGGATTGTATGGAAAAAAAACACAAGATCTGTTTATCATATATATAGAGAGATCCATGTGTTGTTCCATATTTAACTTCTCAGAAAACACCCAATTGAGACGAATCCTTCATAGAAGATTTCAAACACCAAAAAGCTAAGGAAACTTTACAGATCCAACTAGGATCTCAGAACAACCTCATTGATCCTGGCTATAAATCCATATCTTATATTCAAAGAATAAATATATCCAAGATTTGGAATTATAGGCACATCTCTTAAAAAGAGTAGCACCTTAGAATTTGTAGATCTTATGGACCCATATAACTTAAGAAGCATACCAATCATTTTCCCTACTTTGACTCAAAAATTAGTAACTGGTATCACTACCAGAACATTTATATAAGGGACAACAAATTAGGAAACTAGTTCCTATGCCTCAGACCAACATCATAGGAAGAGAGGTTTAAATGAAGATTTCAACTTATCTTTGCCATTTACCAATTTCAAGCACTGGTAGAGTAAGTTCAGCAATAGAACCAACCACTTGTGTGCCACTCTATGATGGTGTCACAAGGACAAGTTCTAAAATCCAAGCAAAACCATTATTTAGCCTTCACAAATTAAATGGTAAGACACTAAATATCATTTTTTCTGGAATCAAATTCCAGAAATCAGCATCAAGCTTATCTATACATCTACAGAACATCACTAGTATATAATGATTAATTTCAGTCTGTATATCACCATACAAGCCAACAATTATAGAAGCAGTAAACAATCAATGACAGATCTACTGTTAGTACTAACATTTTGACAGTAGAAAGTTCCCAGATCAACAACATCCACAAGTAATACTCCCATAGTAGCAGTATCAACTAAACCATATCCAATTATCAATTGGAATCAGACCAATAAATCCACTAGCATCATAAGAATCAACTATGAACAAATAACCAACATCATCATCACTACTAGTTCCAATTCACAGAGGGATGAACCCTAATCAGGGGTAGCCACTAGAAACACACATGACAAGGTGGCAGAGTACAGAGCACGAGTGGGAAGAAGAAGCAACTTACTGGAGATTGTAGCTGTGGTCGAGAAGAGGAATCAGAAGAGGTCGACGAGCACGGTGGCACGGGGAGCACCCCAATGGGTGCTGCAACCCCACCGAGCCGAGGCGGCGACCACAACAACGCTCGAGGGTAAGCAGCACCACCGCAGCACCACGGTCACGGCGGCGGTGGCAACACCAGCACCACCCCAAACCCTAGGGTTCGGGATGGAGCCGGTCTGTCCACGGAGGAGCCCCAAATCCAAATCGAAATGGACTGGAGGAAGGACCAGGGTCAGCAACCACGCCATGCACCACGGCGACGGCTGGAGAGGACCACGGCAGCGTGAATCGCCCGGCGGTGGTATCGGCGACCACGGGGTCGAGGAAGAAGGAGAGAGGGGGTCGAGAGAGAAGGGAGGGAGAGTGGGCTAACAGAGCCAACCCTTTGGGGAAGCCTTTTGGACTTGGTCACTTCGGCCAAAATGGCCCAATAAGCCCAACAAGGCCAGCCCAACAACCTAAAGAAAGTTTTAATCATTAAGAAAAGACCATAATACCCCTAAACTTAAATAAATTCTATGAAATAAACTAAAAATCTAAAAACTATAAATAAAATATTTTTGGATACACAATAATCCAACCTATCTAAATAAATTAAGAAATAAATTTTTTATCAAGAATTTTATAATATATATTCCATATGGAATTTTATAAAATTAAAGAATGATGATAAAAAAAATAAAAATCACTTTTATTATATATTAATATTTTAGTATTTTAGAAAAATACTAAATAAATATTTAATATCATTCTTGTATTTAAATGATAATTCTTAAAGGAATTATTAAATAAATAAAATTCAAATAAAATTAAATAAAATAAAACAATACAATATTCAATAAATATTAATAATTGATATTTATAAATTCTTTACTACTAAAAAGAATTTTTTTAATTCAAATAATGGGGAGAACACACAAAAATAAATAATCCATTACATTACTTTGCATAATCATTTTGCTTTTGTAAATATTGTCCTTACCGGGCAATAATGATGTTTTGTAGACATAGAAGCTCAAGGTCCAATGCAAGCATCCGCTTCACTACCTTGCAATCACAAGGCAAGTTCATCACTTGCTCATGATCTTTGAAGAGTCTTTATCAAAGTATTTGCAAATTGTGTGTTATCGTCTATACTCCAAAGAAAGAAAATATTATTTTCTCAAATAAATAAATCTTAGGTATCATCCTAAGTGATGATATAATGGAGCAATAGAACTTAGGTTTCTATTTGCAACAATGATGATAAATTAGGGACTTAATAACCCATGACATCAGTGATTCTAGCGTCGTATATCACGCGTTAACCATGAGATTTGGAATGGGACAGAGAAGTCAGCTATATCTTCTTCCTCTCGCATGTACCCGGATGTGCAGGTCGTGGTTGTTATCACTCGTAGCGTGCATATTAATTGGTAATTCATAGAGGATATGCAGCATATGGGTGGGAACCCTCAACGTCCCATGATAGTTCTGGCATCTAACGGTCTATACAAACCATTGCCGTAATTTGATGTGTGGGCATGGTGTACACCAAGGAGGCATGCGAGGTCGCGAAGGGGGTAGTGATTGGCTTGGATCACCTACTGGGCCCCATGTCATGGAATTGTGGACGGGAAAGTACGCCCGTTTGGGCAATAAGGAGTTGATCTCTCATGGGTAAAGTAACGCACCTCTGTAGAGTGTAAGAACTGTACCTTGTTACTCCATGTTCGGGGAAGAAGCTACGATCGCGGCAGGAAAGGAACTCCATGAAAGTTCTGGTCAACCTGTGAAGGCTGATGGTCATAGATTTTCATAATAAAATCAATATTTGAAGAAAGATTTACAAAAACTGCATAGTGCCAAGGACTTATAGTCCGAGGTGGTAGATAGAGCATCAAACTTCCCACCTTGCATATAATGAACTTGCTGGGTAACACTGTTACTCACCCTTTCCTTTGATCCCTTGCTTAGACTCTAAAGATCCCAAAGACACACCTATGTATGAAGACGAATGCCAAGAAGATGTGTTCTACGAGGAGCCTGACCTGTCAGGAGGTGTTGAAGGAGTGGATTACAAAATCCGCTATGTAGTAGATGGCAATGAGTCGAACTAGTGCTCTAGTTAGTAGTAACCGACGGAGACGAGCAGCATGAACCCTACAAAATAAGATGCTGAGCTCAACTCTTAGTTGGAGTTGTTACTTTTTAAAATTCCTCTGAAACACGTTATATTTTGGTTTGTAAGTTGAATCTTTTCGAAGTCTTGAACTTCTGGTATTGTAATAATATTAAGTTGTGTATGTTTGTAATATGGACCGGCAATGTTTCTGTTGTACCGCTCTGAGGGATGTGATATTTACAGAACGGTGTTCTGTGAATGTCATATCCACGACTATAGTGTACTACAAATGCAGCGGTATATTGGGTCACCGCACTCTGGCGCGCTCTCGGCATGGTCGCAGAGAGACTAGGCGTGCTCCTTCTGGGTGGTCTAGTGGCTGGCAGGGCTCGAGCGCTGGACAGGGGGTGGCGGTGGATGGTGGAATGCCTGCTAGACAAGGTTGGAGAGCCTAGTGAGGCTCCTAGCTTGCTGTCGATAGTGGGGTGGCAATGGGACTGCGCCATAGTCACCATTGATGGCATTGTCAAGTTACAGTGAGCTAGGGCTAGTTAAACAAGTTAGATGATCTACTGAGAGTGTAGTGTGAGCTAGAGAGGGAACAAGTTAGGCACAAACACTGCTCACTATAGTGTTTGATGTTTAATTTGATTTGTGTTCAGAAGGTGTTTGATGAAATGGCCGCAAGAGATTTAAATTTGAATTTTTGGATGAAACTTGGTGTGTGTACTAGTCACATACTAGGTAGTCTCTGGTTGATTGGATTTGTCAAGGTGCACTGGTTTGGTTGGGTTTTGAGAAATGGTGATCTTCACATATGATATAGATTCAATTTTGAATTGTCATTTGAATGGGGTTTCCAAATGTTTATGTGGTTTGCAAGTTGGGCTTGGGTTCACTTTCACTTAGTCTACAAGGGGTGAAAATAAATGGAATTGTTTCTGTTTGAAATCTTGGACTAGAAACACTCAAAGTGGTCTAGTGAGCAACGTTGGCAAAAATGACCATTTGCTTGTTTTGTTTGTTTTTGAATTTATCTTGATTTGTTTCTGCTTGGAATTGATTTAGATGATGTTGTTTTCATATTTAAACCATTCCTTGCTATTCACAACAATCACACAAGTCCATTCATGCATTCATACATTCATCACACACACACATGCATTCATATGATTTTTAAATAACAAAAGTTTTTGTTAACCCTAATTTTGGTGATTGGAAGATAACCTTGATTAATATTTTTGGGATGTTACAATCACTCTCCTCCTCTTTTTCATCTAATGAGCTTTCAGGTTCAGCAATTTCGTATTCCATAGGCTCCTGCAAAGCATTAGTCTCTGTAACATCGCAAAAATATGAAACAATGATCATCAAACTCTAATCACTAAAATTATGGTTAACAAAAACTTTGATTAAATAAAAACCAAATGAATGCATGTGTGTATGTGATGATTTGATAAATGCATGAATGGACTTGTGTGATCCAACTAAATAGCAGGGAATGGTTTAAAGATGAAATAACATCATATAAAAACATTTCGAAGCAGAAACAAATCAAGAAAAAAAATCAAAAACAAAACAAATAAAACAAATGGTCATTTTTGGCAATCTTGCTCACTAGGTCACTTTGAGTGTTTCTAGTCCAAGATTTCAAATATAAACTTTTCCAATTCTTCTCACCTCTTGCAAGAACAAGTAAAATTGAAGCAAAACCCACCTTTCAAACTTGCAGAAACATTTGGCAAATTGATTCCACTCACATTTCAAAATTGAATCTTTAACATATGTGAAGATCATGCATTTTCAAAACCCAACCAAACCAGTTCCCCTTGACCAATCCAACTAAACAGATACTCCCTAGTATGTGCCTAGCAAACCTACCAAGTTTGAATCCAAAATTCAAATTTGAATTTCTTTCAGCCATTTCATCAAACACCTTCTGCGCACAAATCAAATTAAACAATAAACACTATAGTGAGCAGTGTTGTTCCAACCTTGTCCCCTTCCTAGCTCTCACTACACTCTCAGTAGATCATCTAACTAGTTTAACCAGCTCTAGCTCACTATAAACTCGACAATACCATCAATGGTGACCATGGCCGAGCCCAATTGCCAACCCTAATGTCGACAGCAAGCTACAATCCTAACTAGCCTCGCCAACCATGTCTAGCAGGCACTCCACCGTCCACCGCCACCCACTGTCCAATACTCGAACCCTGCTAGCCACTGGACCATCCAGAATGCGCGCGTACATTCTCTCTGCGGCCAGGCCGAGAGCGCTCCAGAGCGCCTCACTCGACACGCTCGCACAAACCACGCTCCGCCTTCGCCGCTCGCGTACGTGATCACCACCGCACCAGGAACCGCCTAGACATGCTCGTTCACCGCCGCGTGACCAGGAGCGCCTATGCGCCATTAAGACTTCCGTCGGAGCCGCCCAGAGCATCGACGGGTTCTGACCGATTCGCATCGCCCCACGCCTCGCCATCAAGCCGTTGAGCTTCGCGAGGAGGCAATGCACCATCCCCTACCTTCGTCCATGTCGTTAGCTCGCTGTGTAGCCAACCCCGATGAGCTCCACCCGCACCCTTCGGTCCCCTTTAGCCACTATAAAAGGAGGCATCCCCCGCTCGTTTTCTTCAACCAGTTCACTCCCCACCTCTCACTGATCACACCCACTCACACGTGGAGAAAGGAGAGCACCAGGTGGCCAGAATTTCACCGGAGTTCGCCGCTGCAGAGGAGGAGAGGCGCCATCGATTGGAGCTGCCCCAGGAGAAGCTGCCGGTACTAGGAGAATCGTCGTTGTCGACTTTGTCGTTCGCCCCCGTCGCTGACCATCGCCTAAGCCCCAGTGAGCCTCCCACGACCCCCACCGGCCTCTCTAGGGTTCTGTCTCGCCGGCATTGCCCGACGTGGACGATGAACCAGACCCGTTCGATTAGAGTTAGATCGTGCGGCTTAGATCACCCCGTACCAGTTCGCCACTCGTTGTCTCACTGATGAGTGGGGTCTCTCACTTAACCATCCCGCGCAACCCACTAGTTCAAATTTAGATTTATTCATTTAATTTGAAACCCAGTTTTGTACCTAGATTCAAAAATCAACCCAGCTAGATTCACTAAACCAAAATGCATGAAACCAATTTTGTTAGAAAGGTACTGAATGCTTAATCCAAGATCGTTGGATTCAAACCATTTAGATTTGTAGGTAACACATGGTAAAATTAACAAGGCAGAAGCTTTTCTGCTCTCAAACATTTTTCACAATTCAACCCTAAGAGCTTTTGAGTTGGTTCCAACTCTCAAAAATCACATTTAACCATACCTTTCAGAATATATAAAAATATATAGGTTTACTTACAGAAATAATGATCAAGTAATAAAAGAATGCCACATAGGCATTTCTAGTCACTTTAATTAATTGAAATAAAAAGGTTAAATCTTATTAAATTGTGACACCACTTCAAATCACTTTCCCATGTGCTGAAATATGTGGTGATGACATGTGTCAACATGATCCCATGTTTGAGTTGGAGAATATTAAATATTAAGTACTTTTTCAATGAGTAGAAATTACTTTTCTCAAATAAAATAAACGGGACAAGTGCTTTAATCTTATAATGTTAGTGATGATGCTAGATCATCTAGTATGAAACTTTGTGTGATTATTAGAAATAGTTAAGTATTGTGTGGTGATTGTGTACCTCGTATTTATTTATAGACGCTAGTACAGACCAAGGATACGTGGAGGAAGGAGGATACTACGAGGAATAAGCCGAGGAGAACTTCAACCACTGCTTTGCACAAGGCAAGCTAACACTTGCAAGATACCCTACTTATGTAAGCTACTACTTGCTTGTTAATATGCCAACTATATGCCTTAAGCATATGTGATTATACCCACGTGACACACCATCCTAGTTTTACTTGCAAGCTTAGTATTTTATTTTCTTTATTAAAAGCTTTCTATCAAAAGTTTACTTAGTGACTTATAGATTCTAGAAAGATAATTGAAGGTAGCATAAAGAGCATAAAATTTGGCCTAAGTTAGATAATCTTGATATTATCCTGAGGCATGAGATTTTACTTAGATAAGATACACTTGTTTACCACCCCTCATTATTATTTACCCCCGCTTATAGATGCTAGTGCTAAGCATAAAACTTGATCAACTTTAGATGGGAATACTTGGTGAAAATGGTTATGAAAACCTTAGAATGATGATTCATTCTATTGAAATGTTTTGACATGTGTTCTTGAACACCAGATGATTTTGAGGATGAAAATGTTAAGGCATGAGCCTTAGCCCTTTACAAAACTGATGGTTGTCTGGATGCGATACCATTCCAATTTTACCGTACAACCACAATACCCGAAAATTGGGTAGGGCTTGAATGGAAACTTATATACCTCAGTATGGGTTCCCTTGTGTCCAAGGTCTGAGCTGAGGCTACCTTGTGAAGATTGTCCACCTGTGCAGTACCCAAGATGACAGTTGGTCATGGTTGGGAGGCCAAACTTACAGGAGAGGTGCCTATAGTATGGCATACTAAGTATGGTGAATTCAGGATTGTTCTTGGTGGATGTATCGAATGTTGTGGTGAAAGTGTACAATCTCTGCAGAGTGTCAAACTATTCGAATAGCCGCGTCCGCTGTTATGGACAGTTGGAGTGGCCATACTGTTCCGTCGTTAGATGTTTTCAAAAGGACTTGTGAAATAATTTGTGACTTTGACTTGACCACAACAGAGTTGTGATATGAAATTCAAGTTCCCACTTAGGTGTTATAAAACTTTCAACTAGCTTTCTTTCCTTCTGAAATTAGTAGAGGTAACTCTGGATTTTTGCAAAACAACCCTAGAGCTTAGTATATCCTATTCAAAACCACTTCACTTGTTAGTATTAGTTTGTGACTACTTAAAGAGTACTCATGACTTTGTCCCTGGCTATTCCCGTGGCGAGACTATGAAGAGGAGTATCAGGATAACGGACCGCGGGAAGGTTACGGCAACTAGGATCATCTCCCATCGTCAGCATTTCCTATCACCCTGAAGATGGAGCTTCGCCTACGCTATCGTTACTATTACATTATTCCGCTGCTTGAATTGTCTCAAACAACACAGACATGTTAGAATCAATAAGATAAAAACATTAACCAATCTAACATAGTAATCTTAGTATCCATCGGATCCCCGCAAACACAACATGCATGATTACAAATAGATGATCTTGATCATGAACGGAGCTCACAAAATCTAAACATTGTAGCACAAAGGAGGAGAAACAACCATCTAGCTACTACATGGACCCGTAGTCCAAGGTGGAACTACTCACACATCATACCGGAGGCTGTCATGGTGATGAAGAAGGCCTCCGGGATGATATCTCCCCTCTGGCAGGGTGCCAGGAAGAGCTTTAGACCCCCCCGATCTAGGGACGATGGTGCCAGCGGCTACAGACTGTTTCGTGGAAGATTGATCGGGTACTTAGGGTTTAGGTATCGGGGGCTTCATATAGGTGAAGAGGGAGGCCGAGGGGGTGCCCGAGGCGGCTGCACCACCCAGGCGCGGGCCAGGCCTGGCCGCACGGCCAGGGGGTGTGGCCTCCTTGAGGCCCTTCTCCTTCTCGTCTATTGGCTCCGTGTTCCCCACGGTAAAATATTGACTTTGGCTTTTGTCCCATCCAATTCCGAGAATATTCATTTTTTGACTTTTCTATAACCAAAAACAATAGAAAACAGGCAACTGGCACTGTGTCATCTTGTTAATAGGTTAGTCCCAGAAAACATATAAAATACCTCAAAGTGCATACAAAGCAAAGCAAAGTAGATACTAAACAAGCATGGAACATCAAAAGTTATAGATACGTTTATGATGTATCAATACTATCAACGAGTAGAAGTGTGAATTTGGGTACCCTGCAAGAGTAGATAAGAAAAGATAAAGATAAGATAAGAAGTACTACTGTGAATGGCGGATCATTTGAATAACCTTCCCTCCTGATGTTTGGGAAGCAAGTGAAACTTTTGAAACCAGAAAAGTTTGATTTTTTTGCCGCCAAGGACCAAAGTGGTTTCCTTCCTAATATGTACTAGTACTGCGGTATTAGTCTTGCATGTAGCCCTAGGTTGTCAAAGCGTCATGTATACCGGGTCAGAGATTAATTAAAAACTAGAGTAACTCTACACCTACTCCTACTTGGGAAACATAGTGCTTCCCTATTTTTCTCCGCGCCAGTCTTTTTCTCTTTCTCTTCCCTATAGTGAGATGAGGAGTCTACAAGTAGTAGAACTATTTAACTTGCAAGTGTATCCCGCTCGCTCTCATCAACCATATCTCTCTCTATCTCTCCTCTCTTGCTCGGTCTCAAATATCCCTCTCATATCCGTAGTTAAAGATATGATTGACATGAGTGGTGGCTCTATGGAGGACAAGTGGGTTAAAATTATGATGGATTGGAGTCATAAGGTTCAGTTCTTCAGCTGCAAGCTTTGTTCTCAAATTGTTAGTCGTCCTGCGTACATGGTTAAGTACTTCTTTCTTTAGGATGTTTTCCTTCTATGTCACACTGGTTCAATGCAACTGTTGTTTTTTGGGCTATATCTATTTTTCTTGAACAAGCAGTGCACTGGCTATAGGCACATGGCATGCCCAGAATGCGTTGGAAAATTATCTGTTGGCAAGTGCCCGAGATATGAGCACGGAGGCGTCTTTGAACCAAACACTCTAGTGGATCAGATGTCCTCGGGACTGAGGTTAACTTGCAGGAACAAAGGGTGTGCCAGGAGGGGAAGCTTCTTTGAGTACATCGAACACGCGAGGGCGTGCCCGCACGCGGTAGAGGGCGCTGTAGGTTCTTGACGGAAAAGAACCGTATGATATGCGGTTGTCCATGTGTGTGCTGATTCTGTCTAGAGTATAGTATTTCGTTTCTGCCGTGGTTGTGGAGTACCTGTATTAGTTATGTTAGAAATAAATTGAATCATCATCCCATCCGCATAGTTTCTCTCTTTTACTGATAATAAGGGGATTTGGTTTTGGGGTTCGAATTGCAGCTATGATTGATAAGTTTGGAGTGCCAATTTCATGGATTTTGTTTTGGGGTTGGAATTTATATTTTCCCCTAGAAATTCAATGTTTATTTTGGACTTTCATCTATAAATAGAACCATGGAGCCCCCGCAAAAAAATAATTAAAAATAATACAGTAGATCCATGGAGCTGAACTTGGGGAGTGACAAGCTACCGCGGCCTCGCGTTCGAGCTCTCCCCTCTCACCCATTTCCCCTGGCCTCTTCCCCCCTCATCTAGGCCAGCTCCAGACAACCCAAAATTAAAAAACTAACTCCTCGCGATAGACTAGAAATCCACCCACCCAACCTACCCACACCCGTACCCCCACACCCACCCCGCCCCACCAAAAAATTCCCAAATGGTGGCGCCGCCAGAACTCAAGCGCTCTTCATAGGAGCACATCGTCGAGTCTGGCCCACATGTCTTCAGTGCCTGCCGCGTCTCCGCAGGCACAACCGACTTCTCCGCCATCAAGTCGCAGTTAGTTGACAAGTAGATGACATACACAATGACAATAAAGATCTTCTTCTCGAGAATGTATGAGCACAGGAGGATGCCTGGATCCCTCCCATCCCCTCCAGAGGAGGACGATGTCATGGCCACACCCTGCTAATATGAGTTGTTGAATCTTAGCCTGCCTCCCAGCAAGCTGCAAAGAGAGAGCAAGGTCGTGGGAACTATGCGGAAGGTTCTTGGCCGTGTATGGCTGCTGAAAAACCTGCAACTCACGTCGGAGGGTTGGGACATCATCATGCCTTACGACATTCCGCACCGGCTCTGGCATGAGACATGTGTGTGTGTCGACGGGTTCCACTTCCACCTAACCCTCAGCATCGACCTCCGGCTCATCATCAACCTGCCGGCGCTTCAAGACAGTTGGTACCTGGTTGACCAGGAGGATGGCCACTACAACATATGCATGAAGGCGCTGTCGAAGCGCACAACGGTGCGTCTCCGGGGATGCAACCATCCATACCACCACAACTGCATCTTCACTTGGTTTGAGACCAACGCCAGCTACCCTATCTACCGAGACAATATGCTCGCCCATCTCTATTGACACGAGGTGCATATGCCCCCTCTTGTATGAAATCTGGTCATGTTGTTGCTAATTAATTAATGAAATAAACATGTTCTACATATGTTTGCACTTTTCTAATTAAGCTTAATCTAATTTATATAGGGAAAACAATTATTCTAGGATTACAATCCAACAGGAAAATGTCATCATGTCTCATACATTTTAAAATGAGAAAACCAAAAGCCAAAAGGAATCAACGTTCGTCATCTCACTACATAATTTGTAACAACATTATAGTCATCGTCACCATCATCGCTTTAATCACCGCCGCGTTCAAGATCCACATATTCCGACTGGGTAGGATCTTCTTCCTCTTGCCATTCATCATACATGTACCGAGTTTCATCAGGTAGAAACAGTTTGTTCCTGTCTTTTTCCACTACACTAACCTAGAGAGTGAAATCTACTTGTGCATCATGCGCAGAGCCTCCTGTGGCAATCAAATTTTTGTCAACGTCAGCCAGTTCAGTTACCATACAAACACTCAACATCAATGATGACTGGCTCGTCATACTCATTCACATCACAGGTGATCCTTGCTTGAAACTTTTGCACATATTGCCAGTCGTAATTATCTCTATCATCCAAGAATATTACCTTGGAAGCTTGATTTACAAAAATATAAGGTTCCTTCTTGGGGCCTCTTTTCTTGTTCGGATCTTGGTCATACCAGTAACACTTGAATAGAACCACAGATCGACCACCAGTCTTGTCGTTATAGTTCAACTCAATAACCTCTTTTATGCGACCATAATGATCATAGTCCTCTGACTTCTTCATTTTGGCAATCAAGTGCTCTCCACTGGTCATGATGCCACTGTTTTGTGTCTTCAAATGTTTCTCACGCTCATAAGTGTTGTAGTGGATACCATCGTCATTGCAAGATGAAGCTGTCTGCACCCTCTTTGCAGGACCACGTGATAGGGTATAGATACCATCACTAACATCGCCCGGGTTCTATTCAAGCAGCTTCATGATCTGCGGTTATACAAAATAAACAAGAGGTCATCTCATGTGCATAATTCATATGCAATTCAATGTTAAGTTGAACATCTTGCATGATTCCTAAACCATTCCTGAAACCCACCCCCACATACTGGTGCAACATAATATTTTCCTTTGGTTGCTTTAAATAACCTACAAAAACAATACTCAAGTCAGACATCTGAACATATCTTCCTACAAGTTTCATTCCATATATGTGAGTATATGTATGAATCGTACTCACGCAACAAAGTTTTCAGCCTCATTAGTGTTATTCAGCACATACCAAGTGAGTTGGTCATATTCGTGATGCATTAATGTTCTATGTTCCTTCTTTCCTACTAGGCGAACACCATGGTTCTACCACCCAGATTTTTCAACTTCTTCAGTTCTACCACCCAGATTGGATCTCGTTATATGATCAGGAATGTATCTTGAGCAAAATGCAAATGCTTCAGCAGCAATATATGCCTCTGCAATGCAAGCCTCTTCTCTAGCCTTGTTCCCAACAGTACCCTTGAAAGTGCAAAGTCGACGTTCTATAGGATACATCCATCCGTACTGTACGGGACCTCTATAAAGTGCAACTTTAGGCAGATGAATAGCCAAATGCACCATCACATCAAAAAAGGATGGTGAATATATCAGCTCAAGCTTGCACAGGATTTCTGCTATGTCCGTCTGAAGACGGGCTACAACTCTTCTGTCTAGAGTTTTGCTACAAAGTTCCCCAAATAACTTTCCCAATTCAGCAAGCACATTGTAGAAATCCTTGTTCACTAAACCTTTAAAGCCAAGACCTAAAAGCCTTTGTAGTAGCATGTAGCAATCATGAGTTTTCAGCCCTTGGAGCTTGTTCCCCTCTGCATTGATACAATTTGCAATGTTGGAGGAAAATCCAGATGGGAACTTCACACCACATAGGAAGTCACAAAATAGTACCCTTTTATCATCGGCAAGGTAAATTCTGCACCTCGAAATTTGTAATGTTTTTCATCGCCCTTATCAACCATATATCCAGGATGTAGCTTCAAGTTCTTAACATTGAGTTATTCGCAGTTAAGCCTAGCATTATAGTTATCTTTTGTCTTAGATGGAATGCTGAGTAATGTGCCTATAATGCTGTCACATGTATTTTTCTCCATGTGCATGACATCAATATTATGTTGAAGCGTCTTACCAGCCCAATATGGAAATCCCATAGAATGGATCTGCGCTTATAAAATATTCTTGGTTCCTTTTCCTTCCCTAGGGCACATGATGTTATTTCTTCCGCTCTCTTCCTTTTGGATGCTGCTCCTACTGTCGGTGCATCTTATCTATTATTTCTTTTACCTCGTTTGGCAGCTGGTAGTTTTCCTGGTTTGACATTTCTGACCTTTTCTAGATGCGCCTGCAACTCAGCTGAGTGAACTTTCATGGTGCAGTTCCATACTCAGTCCTCTTTCCATAGAACTACAATTTTTTAAAAGTTTTTTCAGAATTTGTGGCCTGCAGGAAGATAAATCCGGTGGCCAAGGTAACTGGTCTTATTTTGTAGCATCAGGGTGACCTTTTTTGACTCACACCAAACACATGCGTTGTAACCTCCTATCACTCTGCCTGACATAGTGCCAAGATCTGGAAAATCATGGGTGCAGAATAGCACAACAGCACGCAGAGGGAACTTGACATCTTCAAGTTTGCTTGCAAGGATATCAGGAGTCATGACACCCTTCCATATTTTATGCAAGTCTCGTATAAGAGGCTGCATGAACAGATCAAAATCCTTACCAGGTGATTTGGGACCTGGGATGAGTAAAGTCAACAAGCAGTTCGACTGATCAGTGCATGCCCAGGGAGGCAGGTTGTAAATTTTAACAAGTACTGGCCACATGTTGTACGAGTTAATCATGTTTCCAAATGGGTTAAATCCATCTGTATCTAGGCCAAGTATCAGGTTCCTTGGATCCGCAGCAAATCCTGGGTGAGCCTTGTAAAATTCTTCCATTCATCGCCATCAGCTGGATGTCTTAGTAAGTAATCGTCTGGTTTGAGAATCTCTTTATGCCATCTTGTTTCCTTAGATGTTTGTTCTAACTGAAATAGTCTCTGCAATCTATCTATAATTGAAAAATATCTCAGAACCTTACAAGGATCTTTCTTCTTTTTATCACCATTTTTCCATCTTGATTTTTTACATACTGGACATTCATCGAGGTTTTCATAATATTCCCAGAATAGTACACATTTATTTGGACAAAAATGGATCTTCTCATATGATAGTCCGAGTACCTTGATGTACTGTTTCATCTCATAAATTGATTTTGGCAGTCCTTCCCTAGGGATTGACTCACTGTACACCTTAATCACCGCATCAAAAGCTTTGTTGGTACCCTTTTTGGACGACTTTTCCTTTAGTAATTTCATTACCATTTCAAATCTTGAGATACCAGAATCAGGGTCCACTGAACACTTGGCATCTTCTATCAGGTCAGAAAAAGGTGATCTTTTAAGAGAAGGGTCGTCCTTTTTTCTTGTAGTGGGGTACATGTCCCTTAACAAACTAGAAAGGTCCCCATCCTCGATCTGATGATCTTCAGGAGTACCAGCATTACCTAGAGGATCAAGAACAGGCTGATCATATGGTTCACCATGTTTAGTCCACCTAATGTATGTGCGTTGCATCCCATTAATGAATATATGGTCTATAACTGTGCTCTGACTCAGTTTTTTATAATTAAGGCATTGTTGGCATGGGAAAAACACATCTGAGTCGCCGTTATGCTATTTAATAAACTTCATGAAGTCATTAACACCTACCTAATATGAAGGTGTTGCTTTTTGTCTGTTCAATATCCAATATCTGTCCATCTGTTGAGGATAGAGATGGTCAGAATATTTCATGATATTTTAGCAAACAGGTTGATTACAGATTGGGCAGGGTTATGGACACCATTGGTTATTCTTGAGGGCTCTTAGCTCAATTTGCATCTTGTCCGTACTCGGACGCTGTACCATTTTCAAGGTGATTTGGATCTTTGTCCTGTATATCTGTATTCTTGACTCTTTGAGTCTTTTTTGTATATATGTTCTATGGGTTCCATCGAGGACTAATGTGTAATGGTGTTACTTTGTTTTCCATCCGCATGAAAGTGCCTGGTGGGCACCTTTGAATCGTTTCTATGCGGGTTTGGCGGAAATCGCTAAAACATGCATACGGCCGATCTGAGGGTTTTACAGAGCGGTATCAGAGCTCAGCAGTTACGATACCCCACTGGTCCAGCCTGTAGGATAACTATTTTAAAAAATCGGTTGGATAGATCTGATTAGTTCTTCCTTTACTCCTTACCCCTCTGCTATTGTCCTCGTACCTCTATGTGTATGAATCTACTATCTTACCTTTTTCTTTGAGTCCAGGAATTCTCGTGGTTAGGTTTTCGCCGTACCTTTAGGGTTTTGCTTCCTCATCTTGTAACGGTGCTTCGGCATCCGACATTCATGCTATCTGAGGAATATTTCATCTGTTGTACCTTTCAGTGGACCACAAAATTCACTAAATTTTTTCTTTGTATCATCCCGTGTTTTCCTGCATGACAACAACATCCGCGCCAGATCCGATGAAGAACATGCATCACTCTTTTGATTTCGAAATTTTCCAAACCTTTCTTGCTGAGATCTTCACTCTGAATTCCGAGAGTTGGTTGCATAATTCATCTATTCATGGACAGGGTAATTCTTTGAGTGCGAGATGGAGTCGTGACCATACCACTACTCTTAACATTCACTTTTGTACATTGAATCGGTGGACCAATGCAATTCGACTCATTCTATGGAATTTAGAGGTGGCCTTATCTTTTGATGCTTCTACCTTCGTCTTTTGTTTATCTGGAGTGCTCTCTCAACGAACATGCACACAGACCTCTTGTTGGTGGTGACGCTGATTTCAAGACGTTGAAGTAATCTTTGTTAGTGGTGTCGTCTGGATCTACACAAACCGATAAGATTCAGACCGCCTGCCTTCTTCCATCTACCATGAGGCGGATCTCGAGGGCGAGATCCATTGTTAGTGGTGTTGAATTGTAGCACCCCGAGTAAAACTACTACTATAAAATCGCTTGGTGTTGTTGGTTTTATGCATCATCCAGATGTCATGATCAAGTCATCATGCCACATTGCATTGATGTAAGACCCCACCATTTAAGGTAAAGGCCCTTGTGATTGCAATGCTAGTCCCTGGATCGAATTGCTAGCATCCAAAGTTTAAGATGAAGTACACAGATACAAAGGTCATTATTACATTGTCATTCCAGAGATAACATAGTATTTACAACTCATTAGTCCAAGGATAATACATATAGTTCCCAACACTTAATAAAATAAAATAAGTCTTCATCTTCATGTGCCACAGGCAAACATGTTGAGTGTAGACTCATAACCCTAGTCTCCATCAGATTAACCTGCAACATCATAAGTTACAGCCACAGAAGGTCAATACATTTGGAATTGTATTGGCAATTGATACCATTGTAGTATAGAAAAATCTAATAACTATATGAATTTGGCTAAGTGTACTTCAGGCTGGCTTTGCTCAAAATAAGGTTTTTTTCTTATTAGTTGAAAACACTAAGTCTTTGTCTGACAAAAACACCCAAGGAACCACCAATAGACATTGGTGAACCTTTAACCTTGTTCAACCACAAGTTTTAACTTATAGAAATTGGGATGAGGAGATTCTTGATCACTTCAATGTCTTTGATGCTCAAATTGTCCGTTGCCGTGGACACGACTAAGTACTTAGGTTTTACCCTCTCGAGAGGTGGTGCACTTTCCTCACAAGACTCGACATGCATCGAGACGAGACTTTTCAGAAGCATTCCCTTAGAACACCTTGGACACGTTCCATCCTATCAACCCTACCACCAACTGTCCATTTGGCTAAGTTCTTGCAACCTATTTGGTCAAGGCAGAGCCCATATGCCATGTGGTTGCACTAGAAGTTTCTCAACACTAAATATCTCAAATCCCTTTGTTCCTGGGTGGCCATCCACAAGTGTGATACACAAGGTAAACCATAGACATGGGCCTTGTGTAACCACTCAACACAAACCATTGTTCCCATTCCATCCAGGTGATTCATTCACATGTTGTTTTATTAATCAAAAACATAGTCATAGATTTTGCATAATATCATAGCATGAATATTCCACCCTTGTGTTCTACTAGCTAGGCTAAGCATGCTAACATAACAAGTCTCCTAACTTAGGATAATTCTACTAAGACAACATATATAGGATTTCCCATGGCATATACTTAGAAAAATCTCCATGCAAATCCTACTCAAAATACCACTTATGCATAGGTAAAATAATAGGAAAAAAATATGAAGCATCACTTTCCTTGGTAGTTGGGGGAAATGGAACAATCCTCACAATCACAATCACCAAAATCTACACATAAAATTATAACACCAAATTCACATTCAATATATAAACAAAAATATATATGAATGCATGCAAATTCAATGGAATGGTTTCCTACACTAAACAGTACCGATCACAAAGTAAACTAAATAAATCAAAATTTACTCTAAAACAATTTTTTAAACATTTTATATATCCAAAATAAGCCTACAAATGGTTCTACATAAAATCCTAATTTTACAGAAGCAAATGGCCAAACCAAGACCATAGATGTGTAGGGCTCATTTTTATGAACCCATTGATATATAATTGGTATTTTTTGGACAAACAGATCAAATGTTATTAAATTTACAAGTTTGAATATCTAATAGATCTAAAATCAGGTTTTAAATCAAAATCATGACACGTCAGGCGATTCACCTGGTACTGCTTCGTCAGACACGCTTATGGTCATAGGATTTAAATGACAACACGCGGCCAGGATTGCTTAGTACCAGTTCATTTAAGTGATCTAATCTGCGGCGTGGGATCTAGATCTAACGGCTCTGGATGAAGCGACTATAGCAGGGTGGCGCTGATGGTGAGCGCAGCGGCGACGGCTCTGTCGGTGATGCACTAGCGGCACTAGGGGGTAAGAGGGGGAGGTGCGGGTGATTACCAAAGAGCAGAGTCGTGGTGAAGATGCTGGTCGATAAAGTGGAGACAGGGGCGCATGGGGTCTTCTAGAATCCTCGTCGGAGTCATTGATACGCCAGAAACGTATCTATAATTTTTGATGCTCCATGCTGGTTTACTATCTACTTTGCTTTGCTTTGTCTACACTTTGAGGTGTTTTTATATCTTCTCTGGAACTAACCTATTAACAAGTTGCCATAGTGTGAGTTGCCTGTTTTCTTCTGTTTTTGGTTCCAAAAAGGTACAAAATCAATATTCTCGAAATTGGATGGGACAAAAGCCAAAGTCAATATTTTGCCGTGGGCGACACGAAGTCCGGAGGACAGACGGAGAAGCGGACCAGGGCGTCCAGACTCTCCCTAGGCATGGGTGGGCCCACCCCGCGCCTGGATAGGGTATGGGCCCCCTGGCCGCCTCCCAGCCTCGCCTCTTCGCCTATAAGAATCCCCCGATGCAGAAACCCTAGGCACCTGATCCAAAATTCATGAAACCTTTTGTAGTCGTCGCCATCATCGTACCTAGATCGGGGGGATCTGAAGTTCTTCCCGGCAACCTGCCGGAGGGGAGATCATCCCGAAGGCCTTCTCTCTAGTATGAAGCGTGAGTAGTTCCACCTTGGCTATGGGTCCATGTAGTAGCTAGATGGTTGTATCTCCTCCTTGTGCTTTCATTTATAGATTGTCACATCCCAAAATTTTCCAAATTTTGAAATGTGAAAAATAAATAAACAAATAAACAATTATTGATTTTTAGGGTGAGAAGAAACTTTTGATTCCAATTGGAAATATCAAAACCTATTTTGATCAAATAAAATCCTAAAGGGATTTAAAAAGATAAACAAATTATTAAAGGAAGTTTTAATAATTGGAATTACTATTTTGGATCTTTTAATAAAAAGATTTGGTTTTCAAAAGAAAAGGTAGAATTATAAATAAGGAATAATTTTATAGAGCCAAAATTAAATATTGGCCAAGCTTTTGAAATGAAATATTACTATTTGATAAAAAGAGTAAAGGTTTATTTAAATAAAATAATGAGGATTATTTATTATCCAATTTTATTAAAGTAAAGGCTTTCCATTTTAAATAAACCCTAAAACTTGTTATTTTATTTTAAATAAGTTTTCCAAGTGTTTTATATTTTCAAATAAAACCTACTGAAATGGTTTTTATAATATTTAGATTTAAAATAGAATTTTAAAATAAATTAAATCCTATTTGAATTAATGACTAAGGACTATTTTATTTAATTATTAAATAGATCCTAAAAGAATAAAAGTATTATTTTATTTTGGACTTTGGTTTGTATTGTTAAACAGAACTAAAATCAATGCAAAGTTTGGTGGAAGTTTGAATTCATTTGAGTGTTTGAATTGTTTGAATAAAAACAAAACAGAAAATCAAATAGAAAAAGAAAAAGACAATCAATATAAAAAAATGAATCAGACCAAACCCAACTGGCCATTAACATGCCCAAAGAAGGCCCAACAGAGCCCACTTGTTCCCCTCAAATAAACGTTTTTCACTCATTCTCGCACCCGCAGAGACGCTGACGAGTGGACCCAACGCCCTCTCTCTCCCTCACTGCTAGATGGACCCCACTGTCACGCAGTCGTCTTCAATCCCGCGCCAGCCGTCCCCTGCCGTTGCTGCCGCGATTATTGCCTGCGTCAATACGAGTAAATGACCGAGTAATTCCTCGCCGTGACCACGCCCCCTTAAGCACCCATCTTCCCTCTACCTTTCCCCCCAAACAGCGCATCTTCTCTGGCCCAGGGTTGCCCAGATTTTCCCCTGCACCGCCGCTGTCTCCGGCACCGTCTAGCCGCCCCTCGCCTCCCCGAGCACGCGAACTTGCTCCTCAGACCAGTGCGCACCTGCCAGTGCCTCCCGTTCGCCCGCGCTTGCCCCATTGCGTCGGCAAGGACAAGCTCAACTCGCCACCGCCGCCTGCCATTACTCCGGCGACTCCTCCTGGTAAGCCTCGACCGCCCCGAGCCTCCCTATTGATGCTCACATCATCCCCAGTTCAGCCAGCCTAATCAGGTTCCCTGCGTGCCTCGGCGCGACCTGCAGCCCCATCCCCGACGACACCTGAGCGTGCCTGACGCCGCCACCAACTCCGGCGAGGAATTGCCAGCAGCTCCGAGCGCCCCTCGCCAAGCCAGCGCCCCCTTGAGCTTCACCTCGACCTCGCGAGCACGGTGAGACCCTCCTTTGTCTTCCTTGCTTCCTGGTTCGCCGGCAAGCACACCGTCTGACCGTGCGCTACCGCCAGCCACCGTCGGCGCCGCTCGAGTTAGGTCAAGTCATTTTGCACCGTTAGATTTAGATCTGACGCGCAGGAACAAATCACTTAACGAAGGGGTATGTGTGCCTCTGCGCCACACGATCTCACTTAGATCCAACTATCCAGAGAGGCCGATCCGCACGAAACATTACTGGCCAATTAGATTGCGCCGCGTGGCACTAGTTATGTTTAAAATAGAATTTGAATCTGATTGTTTTGCAAACTTGTAAATTGCATAACTTTTGATCCACACGTCCAAAATTTGCAAATTTTATATCAATAGAATCAGTAGAACAAGTACTTTGCAACCATTCAATTTGTTTAATGTTTTGCTTCTGGAAAATTGGTTGAATTTGCAGAAACATGTGTATGCTTATTTTGAATATAAAAATTGTTCTAGACAAAATTTTAATGTGAAATCTTTGCAAAATGGATTGTTGTGAACCTACTGACCCTAGGAACCAACTTATGGATTTAAAAATAAATTTTGTGAAGTTTAGGAATAAATACTTGAATTAACTCATATCTAGTCAAATAAAAATATTGATTTTGATATGGAAATGATTTTTGAGTAAAACCTTTGGGAAATGTTTTGATTCAAACCTTCTGACCCTAAACACCAAGTTTTTTAAATTAACAACTTATTTGATGACCAATATAAAATTATTGCTTTGATAAAAGCATTTCCAACCACATAAAATATTGATTTGATTTAGAAATGGTCTATAGATAAAACCTTTTGCAAATGGTTTTACCACTTTAGAAAATGACCACTTTGAACTTTATAATGTTTAGAGCTTAGTAGAAACCACCTTTGCAAATAAAACTATCCTTTGCATGCTTGCATGCATGACCTTGTTTCTATTATTTTATGTGTGATAAAATGTTTGAATATTGGTTGGAATGCTAGTTGAATTGTGTTTGCTTGATTGAATTGTAGTGGAATTAGAAGAGTGTGATATTTGAAAGATCAAGAAGTGAACCAAAATTATCTACTAAAAAGGCAAGTGACACTATCATCCAAGTCCTACTATTTTCATTATACTTAGTGGATTTTTGATACATGCATGATAAAGTTTACTATGTTTTATGCTATGCTAAATCCCAATAGGATACCCCTATATATTCCTTAGTGGAAACATTGTAGTTGTAGTATGCTTAGCCCTGCTATATAATGGGATGGGATACATATTATGAATATATGAAGTATTAAAAAGACTTATGTTTTATATAATAAAACAAGTACTCAATGAACCACCTGGGTGGACAAGGATACTCATGTTTTGGACAAGGTGGCAACAAAAGGAATCATGTTTATATGGCAATCTATTTTTGTTGGGCACTAGAAGAAAACCACCCAGGGACTTAGAGATTGAACAAGTTTCTCGTACAGTGGCTTCCGTGTACATCCACATGCTAAATGGGCTCTGGCTTAGTCAACTACATAGTGGAAGACCCATGCATTGGCATCTTCAGGTTAACTAGATTTGTGCTAGGGAACTTGGAACCCTACATTGGTGCCTGGATGACAAGCTAGCATTGTTTATTGGGAGGACTCCTATGGAAAGACTTTGTCACATTCTCAATCTGCCAGTACTCCATCTTGGTGAGTACTTATCCAGCGGCCACTGGTGGCATCAAGATGAGATTGTGTCATGTGGGTAAAGTGTACAACTTCTGCAGAAGATCAAAATTCTAAGTACTTAGCCGTGTCCCCGGTTATGGACAATACTGTGCAACTAAGGCCTGAAGCTATGGAAGATCTCGACATTCCAATTTCTCAAAGTAAAACTTGATGGTGACAACAAGGGATTTTGAAGCACTTGGAGTTTTCCAAGAAGTTCAGAATGATTTGAGAAAAGATCAAAATTATTTTGAAAAGATAGGATAAAACTATATTGCTTTCTGCAAATGAGCCTAAGCCCTACTTAGCCAAATATGCATGTAATGATAGGATCCACTTAATTCTACATAGTAGTGAAACTTGCCAATACAATTCAAATGTATTGACCCTTGTGGCTGCAACTTATTATGTTGCAGGTTTGTTTGATACTAGAGAAGTTTATTGATTAGGATTACAAGTCTACAACCAACATGACTGCCTGTGGCACTTTGAAGATGAAGGACCCCATGCTTATAGATATTCTGCTGCAATGAAATGTGACAGCCAAATGAGCTATGTAAGATGTAATGAATTATTTTATTCCTGGTTATAAAGTTGTATTATGACATTTGTTTCTTGATATTACATCTTAACTGTGGATGCTAGCTATTGATCCAGGGACTAGCATTGTAAACACAGGGATCTCTACATTATTAAAGGTTGGGAACCTTACAGATGGTATCATAGCACTGTGTTGCCTGTAGGATTTGTAAACCCTAGGATTGGGCAAAACCCCTTAGAAAAAAATAGGAGTTGTATTTGTTCCAAAACTTATTTACAAACAATCTTGTAAACTCTTTCCTCAACCTTCTTAATTTTGACTCTACATCTCTCTATTTCAACTTGATGGACAAGTCTACCCCATGGACAAAGATTTCACCATAGATTTCATCAACTCTAATGACTTCAACATCAACAACTCTAATGACTTCAACATCTTCAAGAAATTTCAACCTTATTTTCACCAAGGACTTCAACTTAGACATCACTAAGTACTACAAGTGAAAAACCAAGAGACATTAGATTGCCTACCAAAGACATTGATACCAAGTTAAAGTATGGATCATATTGACCTATGAGGTATGATTATACTAAGTTATTATTTTCAAGAAAACTTGTTGTTTCCTTCAACTCATGAGTTAAGCTCTTAAGTTGTTAAGTGGATAGTTGCTTGTTGATTGTTTGATTGTTTGATTGTTTGATTAAACTTGGTTGTTTTTGAGTTGTGTGTTAAAACTTCTTAAAAACCTATCCACCAATACTTATCCCTATCAAACCAACAGATGCCTCCTCGTCGTGCCAACCCCAACCAAAACAACAACATCACCCCTGAGATGCAGCAGATGATGGCAGCTCAGACACAGTTGATGCAGCAGATGACCACGTACATACAGAATCAGAACAACAACAACAACAACAACAATCAGAATAATCCTCCAACACTTGATATGCTCACCAAGTTTCTGAAACTTAGGCCTGCAAGGTTCTCTGGAACAACTGATCCAATGGAAGCTGATGATTGGTTATGTTCAGTAAACAAAGACTTAGTGACTGTTGGCTGCACTGATGAAGAAAAAGTTAGATTTGCAGCATTTCTACTTGAAGGACCAGCAGCAACATGGTGGGACAACTTTCAAATCACTACTCCCCTTGAAGATGTAACTTGGGCTATTTTTGAAGATGGATTCAGAACAACTCGCATCTCACCTGGAGTGATGTACATGAAGAAAAAGGAGTTTCACAATCTGAAACAGCGTCACCTCAGTGTGGCTGAGTATATTGAAGAATTCAATAATCTGGCACGCTATGCACCAGATGAAGTTGACACAGATGCTAAGAGAAAAGAAAAATTTCTTGAAGGACTTAATGATGAGTTGAACCTGTAGCTAGTTGTTGCCTATGTCCCAACTTATCATTCACTTTGTGACAAAGCCACTATATTGGAAAACAAGATGAATCAAGTTGAGAATAGAAAGAGGAAGCATAAACTCAAGAATCACTCAGGATCATCAAAGAAGAAGCATTCATTCAAAAGGAGCAATGAAGATTATGAACCACATCAGTATTCCCACAACAACAATGGAAGTGAAAATAATGGAAATGATACTGACAATGTAGATGACCTTGGTCAGAACCAAGATGACACTTACAGGAAGAAAGACATTAGCCAGTTGCAGTGCTATAACTGTAAGGAACTTGGACACTATGCATCAGACTGTCCTGAGAAGAACAAGAAAAAGGATGCTAGAAGAGCCAATGGAAATGACTCCAATGTGACCCAGAAAGGACATGTGAACCACATTGACATGGATGGAAACTTTGAAGAGATAGAAGAAGTGGATGTCAGAAACTAGTTAACTCAGTTGAGTCAAAATAAGGATTCCTTGTCTGGATATTAAGTGTTGAACCTATAGTCAAGTGAACCATCAATGTAACCCTATGAGACTTTATTTCTAAGGGTGGTAGTACCCTAGTTTCCTTGAAGCCAACTTGTAACCTCTAGCCTTCCCAAATCTCGGGACGAGATTTATTTTAAGGGTGGTAGCCTGTCACATCCCAAAATTTTCCAAATTTTGAAATGTGAAAAATAAATAAACAAATAAACATTATTGATTTTTAGGGTGAGATGAAACTTTTGATTCCAATTGGAAATATCAAAACCTATTTTGATCAAATAAAATCCTAAAGGGATTGAAAAAGATAAACAAATTATTAAAGGAAGTTTTAATAATTGGAATTACTATTTTTTGGATCTTTTAATAAAAAGATTTGGTTTTCAAAAGAAAAGGTAGAATTATAAATAAGGAATTATTTTGTAGAGCCAAAATTAAATATTGGCCAAGCTTTTGAAATGAAATATTACTATTTGATAAAAAGAGTAAAGGTTTATTTAAATAAAATAATGAGGATTATTTATTATCCAATTTTATTAAAGTAAAGGCTTTCCATTTTAAATAAACCCTAAAACTTGTTATTTTATTTTAAATAAGTTTTCCAAGTGTTTTATATTTTCAAATAAAACCTACTGAAATGGTTTTGACAATATTTAGATTTCAAATAGAATTTTAAAATAAATTAAATCCTATTTGAATTAATGACTAAGGACTATTTTATTTAATTATTAAATAGATCCTAAAAGAATAAAAGTATTATTTTATTTTGGACTTTGGTTTGTATTGTTAAACAGAACTAAAATCAATGCAAAGTTTGGTGGAAGTTTGAATTCATTTGAGTGTTTGAATTGTTTGAATAAAAACAAAACAGAAAATCAAATAGAAAAAGAAAAAGACAATCAGTATAAAAAAAATGAATCAGACCAAACCCAAGCCCAGCCAACAAGCCCAAAGAAGGCCCAGCCGCAGCTTGCCTCCCCCCGCAATAAACATTTTTCACTCTTTCTCGCACCCGCAGAGACGCTGACGAGTGGACCCAACGCCCTCTCTCTCTCCCTCACTGCCAGATGGACCCCACTGCCACGCAGTCGTCTTCAATCCCGCGACAGTTGTCCGCTGCCGTTGCTGCCGCAATTATTGCCGGCGTCAATATGAGTAAATGACCGAGTAATTCCTCGCCGTGACCACGCCCCCTTAAGCACCCATCTTCCCTCTACCTTTCCCCCCAAACAGCGCATCTTCTCTGCCCCAGGGCTGCCCAGATTTTCCCCTGCATTGCCGCTGTCTCCGACGACTGCCCCGGCCAATTCCGGCACCGTCCAGCCGCCCCTCGCCTCCCCGAGCACGCGAACTTGCTCCTCAGACCAGTGCGCACCTGCCAGTGCCTCCCGTTCGCCCGCGCTTGCCCCAGAGCATCGGCAAGGACAAGCTCAACTCGCCACCGCCGCCTGCCATTGCTCCGGCGACTCCTCCTGGTAAGCCTCGAC
Organism: Avena insularis; assembly: GCA_023614405.1. NCBI lineage: Eukaryota > Viridiplantae > Streptophyta > Magnoliopsida > Poales > Poaceae > Avena > Avena insularis. Next base: position 156,155,771 of record CM042691.1, on the reverse strand, counting down.
CGCCCCGAGCCTCCCTATTGATGCTCACATCATCCCCAGTTCAGCCCGCGTCTAACTGTGCCCCTGCCATGCCTCGGCGCGACCTGCAGCCCCATCCCCGACAACACCTGAGCCTGCCCGACGCCGCCACCAACTCCGGCGAGGAATTCCCAGCAGCTCCGAGCGCCCCTCGCCAAGCCAGCGCCCCCTTGAGCTTCACCTCGACCTCGCGAGCACGGTGAGACCCTCCTTTGTCTTCCTTGCTTCCTGGTTCGCCAGCAAGCACACCGTCTGACCGTGCGCTGCCGCCAGCCACCGTCGGCACCGCTCGAGTTAGGTCAAGTCGTTTTGCACCGTTAGATTTAGATCTGACGCGTAGGAACAAATCACTTAACGAAGGGGTATGTGTGCCTCTGCGCCACACGATCTCACTTAGATCCAACGATCCAGAGAGGCCGATCCGCACGAAACGGTACCGGCCAATTAGATTGCGCCGCGTGGCACTAGTTATGTTTAAAACAGAATTTGAATCTGATTGTTTTGCAAACTTGTGAATTGCATAACTTTTGATCCACACGTCAAAAATTTGCAAATTGTATATCAATAGAATCAGTAGAACAAGTACTTTGCAACCATGCAATTTTTTTAATGATTTGCTTCTGGAAAATTGGTTGAATTTGCAGAAACATGTGTATGCTTATTTTGAATATAAAAATTGTTCTAGACAAAATTTTAATGTGAAATCTTTGAAAAATGGATTGTTGTGAACCTACTGACCCTAGGAACCAACTTATGGATTTAAAAATAAATTTTGTGAAGTTTAGGAATAAATACTTGAATTAACTCATTTCTAGTCAAATAAAAATATTGATTTTGATATGGAAATGATTTTTGAGTAAAACCTTTGGGAAATGTTTTGATTCAAACCTTATGACGCTAAACACCAAGTTTTGTAAATTAACAACTTATTTGATGAACAATATAAAATTATTTCTTTGATAAAAGCATTTTCAATCACAAAAAATATTGATTTGATTTAGAAATGGTCTATAGATAAAACCTTTTGCAAATGGTTTTACCACTTTAGAAAATGACCACTTTGAACTTTATAATGTTTAGAGCTTAGTAGAAACCACCTTTGCAAATAAAACTATCCTTTGCATGCTTGCATTCATGACCTTGTTTCTATTATTTTATGTGTGATAAATTGTTTGAATATTGGTTGGAATGCTAGTTGAATTGTGTTTGCTTGATTGAATTGTAGTGGAATTAGAAGAGTGTGATATTTGCAAGATAAAGAAGTGAACCAACATTCTCTACTAAAAAGGCAAGTGACACTATCATCCAAGTCCTACTATTTTCATTATACTTAGTGGATTTTTGAAACATGCATGATAAAGTTTACTATGTTTTATGCTATGCTAAATCCCAATAGGATACCCCTATATATTCCTTAGTGGAAACATTGTAGTTGTAGTATGCTTAGCCCTGCTATATAATGGGATGGGATACATATTATGAATATATGAAGTATTGAAAAGACTTATGTTTTATATAATAAAACAAGTACTCAATGAACCACCTGGGTGGACAAGGATACTCATGTTTCGGACAAGGTGGCAACAAAAGGAATCATGTTTATATGGCAATCTATTTTTGTTCTGCACTAGAAGAAAACCACCCAGGGACTTAGAGATTGAACAAGTTTCTCGTACAGTGGCTTCCGTGTACATCCACATGCTAAATGGGCTCTGGCTTAGTCAACTACATAGTGGAAGACCCATGCATTGGCATCTTCAGGTTAACTAGATTTGTGCTAGGGAACTTGGAACCCTACATTGGTGCCTGGATGACAAGCTAGCATTGTTTATTGGGAGGACTCCTATGGAAAGACTTTGTCACATTCTCAATCTGCCAGTACTCCATCTAGGTGAGTACTTATCCAGCGGCCACTGGTGGCATCAAGATGAGATTGTGTCATGTGGGTAAAGTGTACAACTTCTGCAGAAGATCAAAATTCTAAGTACTTAGCCGTGTCCCCGGTTATGGACAATACTGAGCAACTAAGGCCTGAAGCTATGGAAGATCTCGACATTCCAATTTCTCAAAGTAAAACTTGATGGTGACAACAAGGGATTTTGAAGGACTTGGAGTTTTCCAAGAAGTTCAGAAAGATTTGACAAAAGATCAAAATTATTTTGAAAAGATAGGATAAAACTATATTGCTTTCTGCAAATGAGCCTAAACCCTACTTAGCCAAATATGCATGTAATGATAGGATCCACTTAATTCTACATAGTAGTGAAACTTGCCAATACAATTCAAATGTATTGACCCTTGTGGCTGCAACTTATTATGTTGCAGGTTTGTTTGATACTAGAGAAGTTTATTGATTAGGATTACAAGTCTACAACCAACATGACTGCCTGTGGCACTTTGAAGATGAAGGACCCCATGCTTATAGATATTCTGCTGCAATGAAATGTGATAGCCAAATGAGCTATGTAAGATGTAATGAATTATTTTATTCCTGGTTATAAAGTTGTATTATGACATTTGTTTCTTGATATTACATCTTAACTGTGGATGCTAGCTATTGATCCAGGGACTAGCATTGTAAACACAGGGATCTCTACATTATTAAAGGTTGGGAACCTTACAGATGGTATCAGAGCACTGTGTTGCCTGTAGGATTTGTAAACCCTAGGATTGGACAAAACCCCTTAGAAAAAAATAGGAGTTGTATTTGTTCCAAAACTTATTTACAAACAATCTTGTAAACTCTTTCCTCAACCTTTTTGATTTTGACTCTACATCTCTCTATTTCAACTTGATGGACAAGTCTACCCCATGGACAAAGATTTCACCATAGATTTCATCAACTCTAATGACTTCAACATCTCCAACTCTAATGACTTCAACATCTTCAAGAAATTTCAACCTTATTTTCACCAAGGACTTCAACTTAGACATCACTAAGTACTACAAGTGAAAAACCAAGAGACATTAGATTGCCTACCAAAGACATTGATACCAAGTTAAAGTATGGATCATATTGACCTATGAGGTATGATTATACTAAGTTATTATTTTCAAGAAAACTTGTTGTTTCCTTCAACTCATGAGTTAAGCTCATAAGTTGTTAAGTGGATAGTTGCTTGTTGATTGTTTGATTAAACTTGGTTGTTTTTGAGTTGTGTGTTAAAACTTCTTAAAAACCTATCCACCAATACTTATCCCTATCAAACCAACAGATGCCTCCTCGTCGTGCCAACCCCAACCAAAACAACAACATCACCCCTGAGATGCAGCAGATGATGGCAGCTCAGACACAGTTGATGCAGCAGATGACCATGTACATATAGAATCAGAACAACAACAACAACAATCAAATAATCCTCCAGCACTTGATATGCTCACCAAGTTTCTGAAACTTAGGCCTGCAAGGTTCTCTGGAACAACTGATCCAATTGAAGCTGATGATTGGTTACGTTCAGTAAACAAAGACTTATTGACTGTTGGCTGCACTGATGAAGAAAAAGTTAGATTTGCAGCATTTCTACTTGAAGGACCAGCAGCAACATGGTGGGACAACTTTCAAATCACTACTCCCCTTGAAGATGTAACTTGGGATATTTTTGAAGATGGATTCAGAACAACTCGCATCTCACCTGGAGTGATGTACATGAAGAAAAAGGAGTTTCACAATCTGAAACAGCGTCACCTTAGTGTGGCTGAGTATATTGAAGAATTCAACAATCTGGCACGCTATGCACCAGATGGAGTTGACACAGATGCTAAGAGAAAAGAAAAATTTCTTGAAGGACTTAATGATGAGTTGAACCTGCAGCTAGTTGTTGCCTATGTCCCAACTTATCAATCACTTTGTGACAAAGCCACTATATTGGAAAACAAGATGAATCAAGTTGAGAATAGAAAGAGGAAGCATAAACTCAAGAATCACTCAGGATCATCAAAGAAGAAGCATTCATTCAAAAGGAGCAATGAAGATTATGAACCACATCAGTATTCCCACAACAACAATGGAAGTGAAAATAATGGAAATGATACTGACAATGGAGATGACCTTGGTCAGAACCAAGATGACACTTACAGGAAGAAAGACATTAGCCAGTTGCAGTGCTATAACTATAAGGAACTTGGACACTATGCATCAGACTGTCCTGAGAAGAACAAGAAAAAGGATGCTAGAAGAGCCAATTGAAATGACTCCAATGTGACCCATAAAGCACATGTGAACCACATTGACATGGATGGAAACTTTGAAGAGATAGAAGAAGTGGATGTCAGAAACTAGTTAACTCAGTTGAGTCAAAATAAGGATTCCTTGTCTGGATATTAATTGTTGAACCTATAGTCAAGTGAACCATCAATGTAACCCTATGAGACTTTATTTCTAAGGGTGGTAGTACCCTAGTTGCCTTGAAGCCAACTTGTAACCTCTAGCCTTCCCAAATCTCGGGACGAGATTTATTTTAAGGGTGGTAGCCTGTCACATCCCAAAATTTTCCAAATTTTGAAATGTGAAAAATAAATAAACAAATAAACATTATTGATTTTTAGGGTGAGATGAAACTTTTGATTCCAATTGGAAATATCAAAACCTATTTTGATCAAATAAAATCCTAAAGGGATTTAAAAAGATAAAAAAATTATTAAAGGAAGTTTTAATAATTGGAATTACTATTTTTTGGATCTTTTAATAAAAAGATTTGGTTTTCCAAAGAAAAGGTAGAATTATAAATAAGGAATTATTTTATAGAGCCAAAATTAAATATTGGCCAAGCTTTTGAAATGAAATATTACTATTTGATAAAAAGAGTAAAGGTTTATTTAAATAAAATAATGAGGATTATTTATTATCCAATTTTATTAAAGTAAAGGCTTTCCATTTTAAATAAACCCTAAAACTTGTTATTTTATTTTAAATAAGTTTTCCAAGTGTTTTATATTTTCAAATAAAACCTACTGAAATGGTTTTGACAATATTTAGATTTCAAATAGAATTTTAAAATAAATTAAATCCTATTTGAATTAATGACTAAGGACTATTTTATTTAATTATTAAATAGATCCTAAAAGAATAAAAGTATTATTTTATTTTGGACTTTGGTTTGTATTGTTAAACAGAACTAAAATCAATGCAAAGTTTGGTGGAAGTTTGAATTCATTTGAGTGTTTGAATTGTTTGAATAAAAACAAAATAGAAAATCAAATAGAAAAAGAAAAAGACAATCAATATAAAAAAATGAATCAGACCAAACCCAACTGGCCAGCCCAACAAGCCCAGCAAGGCCCAGTCGCAGCCCAGCTTGTCCCCCCCCTCAGCGAAACGTTTTTCACTCATTCTCGCACCCGCAGAGACGCTGATGAGTGGACCAACGCCCTCTCTCTCTCCCTCACTGCCAGATGGACCCCACTGCCACGCAGTCGTCTTCAATCCCGCGCCAGCCGTCCCCTGCCGTTGCTGCCGCGATTATTGCCGGCGTCAATACGAGTAAATGACCGAGTAATTCCTCGCCGTGACCACGCCCCCTTAAGCACCCATCTTCCCTCTACCTTTCCCCCAAACAACGCATCTTCTCTGCCCCAGGGCTGCCCAGATTTTCCCCTGAATCGCCACTGTCTCCGACGACTGCCCTGGCCAATTCCGGCGCCGTCCAGCCGCCCCTCGCCTCCCCGAGCATGCGAACTTACTCCTCAGACCAGTGCGCACCTGCCAGTGCCTCCCGTTCGCCCGCGCTTGCCCTAGAGCATCGGCAAGGACAAGCTCAACTCGCCACCGTCGCCTGCCATTGCTCCGGCGACTCCTCCTGGTAAGCCTCGACCGCCCCGAGCCTCCCTATTGATGCTCACATCATCCCCAGTTCAGCCCGCGTCTCACTGTGCCCCTGCCGTGCCTCGGCGCGACCTGCAGCCCCATCGCCGACGACACCTGAGCGTGCCCGACGCCGCCACCAACTCCGGCGAGGAATTGACAGCAGCTCCGAGCGCCCCTTGCCAAGCCAGCGCCCCCTTGAGCTTCACCTCGACCTCGCGAGCATGGTGAGACCCTCCTTTGTCTTCCTTGCTTCCTGGTTCGCCAGCAAGTACACCGTCTGACCGTGTGCCGCCGCCAGCCACCATCGGCGCCGCTCGAGTTAGGTCAAGTCATTTTGCACCGTTTGATTTAGATCTGACGCGTAGGAACAAATCACTTAACGAAGGGGTATGTGTGCCTCTGCGCCACACGATCTCACTTAGATCCAACGATCCAGAGAGGCCGATCCGAACGAAACGGTACCGGCCAATTAGATTGCGCCGCGTGGCACTAGTTATGTTTAAAACAGAATTTGAATCTGATTGTTTTGCAAACTTGTAAATTGCATAACTTTTGATCCACACGTCCAAAATTTGAATCAGTAGAACAAGTACTTTGCAACCATGCAATTTTTTTAATGATTTGCTTCTGGAAAATTGGTTGAATTTGCAGAAACATGTGTATGCTTATTTTGAATATAAAAATTGTTCTAGACAAAATTTTAATGTGAAATCTTTGAAAAATGGATTGTTGTGAACCTACTGACCCTAGGAACCAACTTATGGATTTAAAAATAAATTTTGTGAAGTTTAGGAATAAATACTTGAATTAACTCATTTCTAGTCAAATAAAAATATTGATTTTGATATGGAAATGATTTTTGAGTAAAACCTTTGGGAAATGTTTTGATTCAAACCTTCTGACGCTAAACACCAAGTTTTGTAAATTAACAACTTATTTGATGAACATTATAAAATTATTTCTTTGATAAAAGCATTTTCAACCACATAAAATATTGATTTGATTTAGAAATGGTCTATAGATAAAACCTTTTGCAAATGGTTTTACCAATTTAGCAAATGACCACTTTGAACTTTATAATGTTTAGAGCTTAGTAGAAACCACCTTTGCAAATAAAACTATCCTTTGCATGCTTGCATTCATGACCTTGTTTCTATTATTTTATGTGTGATAAATTGTTTGAATATTGGTTGGAATGCTAGTTGAATTGTGTTTGCTTGATTGAATTGTAGTGGAATTAGAAGAGTGTGATATTTGCAAGATCAAGAAGTGAACCAACATTCTCTACTAAAAAGGCAAGTGACACTATCATCCAAGTCCTACTATTTTCATTATACTTAGTGGATTTTTGAAACATGCATGATAAAGTTTACTATGTTTTATGCTATGCTAAATCCCAATAGGATACCCCTATATATTCCTTAGTGGAAACATTGTAGTTGTAGTATGCTTAGCCCTGCTATATAATGGGATGGGATACATGTTATGAATATATGAAGTATTGAAAAGACTTATGTTTTATATAATAAAACAAGTACTCAATGAACCACCTGGGTGGACAAGGATACTCAAGTTTTGGACAAGGTGGCAACAAAAGGAATGATGTTTATATGGCAATCTCTTTTTGTTGTGCACTAGAAGAAAACCACCCAGAGACTTAGAGATTGAACAAGTTTCTCGTATAGTGGCTTCCGTGTACATCCACATGCTAAATGGGCTCTGGCTTAGTCAACTACATTGTGGAAGACCCATGCATTGGCATCTTCAGGTTAACTAGATTTGTGCTAGGGAACTTGGAACCCTACATTGGTGCCTGGATGACAAGCTAGCATTGTGTATTGGGAGGACTCCTATGGAAAGACTTTGTCACATTCTCAATCTGCCAGTACTCCATCTTGGTGAGTACTTATCCAGCGGCCACTGGTGGCATCAAGATGAGATTGTGTCATGTGGGTAAAGTGTACAACTTCTGCAGAAGATCAAAATTCTAAGTACTTAGCCGTGTCCCCGGTTATGGACAATACTGAGCAACTAAGGCCTGAAGCTATGGAAGATCTCGGCATTCCAATTTCTCAAAGTAAAACTTGATGGTGACAATAAGGGATTTTGAAGCACTTGGAGTTTTCCAAGAAGTTCAGAAAGATTTGACAAAAGATCAAAATTATTTTGAAAAGATAGGATAAAACTATATTGCTTTCTGCAAATGAGCCTAAACCCTACTTAGCCAAATATGCATGTAATGATAGGATCCACTTAATTCTACATAGTAGTGAAACTTGCCAATACAATTCAAATGTATTGACCCTTGTGGCTGCAACTTATTATGTTGCAGATTTGTTTGATACTAGAGAAGTTTATTGATTAGGATTACAAGTCTACAACCAACATGACTGCCTGTGGCACTTTGAAGATGAAGGACCCCATGCTTATAGATATTCTGCTGCAATGAAATGTGATAGCCAAATGAGCTATGTAAGATGTAATGAATTATTTTATTCCTGGTTATAAAGTTGTATTATGACCTTTGTTTCTTGATATTACATCTTAACTGTGGATGCTAGCTATTGATCCAGGGACTAGCATTGTAAACACATGGATCTCTACCTTATTAAAGGTTGGGAACCTTACATAGATCTTATGAGCTCCGTTCATGATCAAGATCTAATCTATTTGTAATCATGCATGTTGTGTTTGCGGGGATCCGATGTTTATTGAGATTACTATGTCATATTGATTAATGGTTTTTTCTATTTGATACTATCATGTATGTGTTGTTTGTGATCTTGCATGCTCTCCGTTGTTAGTAGCTATATTGGCAAAGTAGTTGCCAGTGATTCCAAGAGGGGGTATTTATGCTCGATAGTGGGTTCATGCCTCTAGTTTCCAAGGGAAGTGATAGAAATCTCTTCGATTGCAGATGTTTTGTTGCTACTTGGGAGAAAACAATGGTCTCTTGTTCATCGAACAAGTGGATTGTTTACCTTACACACTTTGCTTAAAGCAGTTGTCTGTTGCTTTCAACTTAATACTGGAGGGGGTTCGGATGATAACCTGAAGGTGGACTTCTAGTCATAGATGCAGTTGGATGGAGGTCTATGTATATTGTTGTATTGCCCAATCGAATCTCATAGGATCTTTTTGTATAGTATTGCATTGTTATGCCTTGCTCAGTTCCTGGCAATTGCCCTGCTGTAATTTGTTTACTGTTCATGCCATGTTGTTTATCTAAGGAGAGCACCTCTACTGAACTATGGACCCCGGTCAAATCTTTACCATTGATACATTTTCCACTTTTACATGTTTACTTGCTACAAACCATTACCTTCCACACCATACGTTTAATCCTTTGTTACAGCAAACAGGTGAGATTGATAACCTCACTGTCTCGTTGGGGCAAAGTCTTGAGTCTGTGTTGTGCAGGTTTCCGCGTTGCTTGCAACACCTGTGTGACGTTTCCTTCCTCCTGCTAGTTCGATAACCTCGGTTTCTTACTAATGGAAAACTTACTACTGTGCTGCTTTGCACCCTGCTATTGGGGTTCCCAATAGGCTCCACGTTAGCCATCAAGTTCTATGGCGCCGTTGCCAGGGAGGCTAAGGACGTCTTCACAAGGGTAGTCCTCCACTTCCTTTCTCTTTACTTTGTTTTTAGTTTGCTTAGTTTCTTTTGCTTGGTTTTATTTTCCTCTTTTCAAATACTCAAAAAAATTAGATTAGTTTGGTTTGCTTTTTTCTTATCAAAAACACAAAAATTTAGTTCCTACTCTAGTTGGTGGTCTGTTATTGCCTTGCTTGGTCATGCTTTCTATCAATGTATGGTTTCTTTGAAACTAGTTCTTATTGTCAAGGTGGGTTCACAGAAGAACAAAAGTATTATTAGAAGGAACACCGTTTGTCACAAAAAGGTAAACACTTATGGGAAGAAATTGATAAGTTGAATACTATTTCTAGAGACGTGTGCTCTACTTATAATGTTACTTATTGCTTTGATAAAGCTTGTTGCTGTAGGAGGTATAAACACCTCCCTTTTCAATGTGAGTATAATGATAGTGTTACCATATCCTCTTGTCTTAAAGGAAATTATGACTTCTATGATGTGGAACAAATTGAAGAATTTATTGGCTTCAAGGGTGCATTTGAACTTTCCAGTTTTCTTGAAAAATACTGATGATGCACCTTATAAATATGAGGTCTTTGAGATACTTAAATTTTGCTTTGACAATTAAGAGGAAGAAAATGGCTATATTCTTGAATATTTTAATAGGCGTTTTCCACAAATGGAAGAGACTAATGCCTTGCAGGAGACTATGGAAGAAGAAATTGTTGAACTGAAAGCTCATTAGATGAAAAAGAGGGGTGAGTGATGAACAAAAGGAGGAAGAATGGATTATCTACCCATGCCTACCTTCTAATGAGAGTAACTCTTTATCCCTTACATTATTTGATTATACCCCATGCTTACCAAAGGAGGATGAATGTTATGTTCCTGTGGATCCTTTTGAAATATCTACTTTGGATAAAACCTGTGGAGGTTTTAATCCCACTATTTTTTAGCTTGATAGAAAATATGAGTTTGTATATCATGAAAAGCATCTTTATGTGATAGCTATATTGTTGAGTTTATTCATGAGGCTACTAAATATTATTATGAGAGAGGGAAACATGGTCTTATGTATCTCAACAATATTAAGTTACCTCTCTATGTGCTGAAAGTTTTGAAGTTACTCTTGTTCCATCTTCTTATGCATGTCATTTTGTTCTTTGTGAATTTATTTGCATACAAGATTCCTATGAATAGGAAGTGGGTTAGACTTAAATGTGTTTTGATTTCGCTTCTTGATGCTCTCTTTTACTTCAATTCATATTTCTTATGTGAGCATCTTCTCAAGCTATCAAGCCTAACTTAAAGGCGTTAAAGTAAAGTACTTGTTTGGAGATAATCAAAGAGTTTCCTTGAGTCTTGGAAGTTATTACTTCAGTAATGACCTCTCCTTATCCTTTTTGTTTGCTTTCTGTGCCAAGAATGACCTCTAATGAGAGGGAAGTAAAATTTGGGGAGTTGCTGTCCCGAAACAGATTTCTGTCCTCCATCATAAACATTCGTGAGGAGTCTTTGTAACTCGAACTGAGCTGAAAATTTACGAATAAATCCCCCAGTATGTTAGCTAACTTTTGTTAGATCAATACTTTTTTATTTGAGCATCAGACGATTTTCGAAAAAATTGGTTTCTACCTCCTGGTCTATTTTGACAGATTTCTGCCATTATTTGCATTTGCTTCTTATTGATTCCTTTTTGAGTTCTCTTTAGGTGAATTGAGACTTTTGAAGGAGTTGCTAGATTATCTTGTGTTTTTAGTGAAAAATCTTGCTGTTCCAAAGCTTTACCTAAAGTTCTATTATCTTTTGAATACACTAATGTTGCTAATTAAGATTGTGTGAAGTTTTGTATGAAGGAAAATTTTCAGGTGTAGAGAGAGAATGATGTAATGAGATGAAGAATGACCAAAGCTCAATCTTGGGGATGCCACCCTAGTATCACCCCAAGAAATATCCAATAGGTACAGGCGTCAAAGCTTTGGGATGCCCAAGGCATCCCCTTCTTCATCAATAAAAAGCTCAGGTCTGTCTAGACACTTCATTTTTATTGTTTAATGCACAAGTTGTGTTTTTCTTGGAGCGTCTTAGTTTTTGTTTGGTTTTCTTAGTTTTTTAGTTTTCTTGAATAAAGTAGTTTGGACCCTCGTTCTCGTTGTGATGTTTCAAATAAGTTGCTTGGTGTTGGAAAGGAGTAGAAAGTTCCTGCTTGAAAGTGCAAGACGAGCTTGCATTGACTGTGACTTAGACTTTAGCATGACATTCTAGGTGTTGTTTTGACCTTATTCTTAGTGATTATTGTTGTAGCATGTCTTGTTCCAAACAATTGGGATTTCTTAGTGTTCCTTGAAGAAATTATGCGTTGTTTTAGCATGCAAAAGCATAGTATTGTGGTATTCTCCTTTGATGCTTTGTTTGGGTTGACTTAGCACATGCTCACACCATGTTATGACTATAACAAGTCACCATAGCATCTATGATCATTTAGTCCTTGACTTGTAGTACCGCTCTATGTTTTGATTAGTAATGTTTTGTTGCTCTGTATGATTACGGCTATTATTGCTCTCTTAGTTGGTTGCTCCCAGTCTTTTGCTTGCCTCCACTTGTATGAGTAAGCTCTACTCATTCTTCCAACTCCCAAGAAACCATGTTATTCGAAAGTGCCCACTATAAACTCCTATGCTGTCACATCCCAATATTTTAGAAATTGGGACTAGAATTTTTTTTACATGTCATTCATGAGCATTGCATTGCATCCATACAAAATAGCAAGAATTGAATTGGGAAAACCCTAATCCTAATTGGTTTGGCAAATATTCTTATAAGGAATAAACATGGATTTTATAAATCCAACATTATGGAACTAAAGAAAAATGTACAAAATGGTCCTAAGATGATCTACAGTATATTACAAAAATTTAAAAACAAAATTGAGCTCATTTGGAGCTATTATGAAAAAGTTATGGAATAAATACAAACAAATAAAGATATAAATAAAATGAAATTTACAAGGATAAGTAAATACATTATTTGAAAATAGAGAAAAGGCTACAGAATGATCCTAGGATGATCTGCTGAATTTTAGAAATTTCAGAAATAAATATCGTATCATTTGGATTACCTAATAAAAAGATATAAAAGAAACAGAAAATGGAAAAGAAAAAGAACAAAAAAAAAACTAACTAAGCCTACCCTGCCCCGCCCCGTGGCCCAGCCCGCCTAACCCCGACCTAACCTACCGCACGCGCCCCTCCCTAGCGCACGCGCGTGCAGCAGCCAGCGACACCCGCGGGCAGCCCACCTTTCCCCTTCCACCACTGACAGTGGGACCCACCATGTCTCCTTCCTCGCGCCGGTGACCAAGACGAACACAGGAACGACCCGATCCAAATCCCTCCCTCGAATTCGCGAATTCCATTCGATTTTTTACTGTTCCGCATGCAATCCCTCCATATAAACCTCCCTCCGTCTTCTTGTTCTGTTTTTTGCCTTTTTTGCGAACACCAGCACCTCAACCGGAGCCTCCCGATTCCGCCTCCGCTGAGAGCTCTCAGGTCTACCTCGCCGCGACAGTGCAGCCACCCCGCACCCTGATGTTTCTCCCTGTCTCCTCCCCTTGATTGGCCGCATCTCCTTGACCTCTTTTTCCCTCACAGACACACCACAGCCGCCGCGTGAGCCTGCCGGAGCACCGCCGGAGCCCGAGCCGCTCCATCCGCGTGTTGTCGTCGCCCCTGGACGCGAAGGACCCCACAGATACCTCCATCGATCTCTCCATCTTCTCCCGGTCCTCGTCCGACACCTCCCCACACTGGAAACACGCCGGAACGCTCACCACAGTCGCTCCCGAAGCTGCCACCGTCGCCACTTTGCCGTCGACCGCCGCTGGGCTGGAAGAAACGGTGCCAGCCATTAGATCTCGTCCGAACGACCACGATTAGATCTACCAGACGAAGGGGTATCGGCCACTCAGGCTTTGACGCGTGGCAGCACAGTCAGCGTGCAGCGTCACCGCTCCGTTAGCGTACACGTCAGCACCAGGTCAGCTCCTGCGACCAGTCAGCGAAGAATATTCCCAGGGAATATTCCCTGTGAATTTGAAATTAAATTGAAATTGCAAAAAATTGCATAAACTTGTAAAATTCATATAAAATCAAATACATGTCCAAAAATAGTGTATAATATATGGTTGGATTCATGAAATTGCGTAGAACATTAATATGAGATTAGAGATATTGTTTACTGTATATATATTTACTGTAATAATTTAATTAGTTTTAATGGTCTTTTAGGTTAATAAATTCATAGTAAAATATCTACTGGTCCAAAAATCACAAATAATATACCGATGGATTCACAATTTTCTGTAGATCATCAATATGCAAATGGTTCAGGCAAATACTGTAAGGTTTTGCAGTAATTAAATAAACGGTTTAATGTCTTATTTAGAGTAATAAATTCATCAGAAAATAAATAATGATCATAAAATTACAAATACTATGTCCCTGGATCTCAATCCTGTGAAGAATACAGATATGATTTTAGTTTGATTTTTAGACAACATAAACTATTTAAGTGAATTAAATTCTTTTAAACACTAATTAAATCATAGAAAAAGATTTATAACTCCGATTAAGGTGAATCCAATTGCTACTGGTTCATATTAACATACTCTATACAGTACACCCCAGAACCAAATTTAATTATACAATTAGTATAGAAGTTTCAACAGAACTATTAAAACCTCTATATTGGCAATCAAGATTTAATAATAAATACACCATTGCATTAAATAATCTCCTGCATGCATCATGCATTCTAATATTGTTTAGAGAACTAATTACAACCAGTGTGACATATTAAATCATCATGCATGAATTTTTTTCATCATTGTTTTTTGTATTATGCATAATCGCATTGTTTTGAATGGTGTGTTTGTTGTGCACTTGTTTTGATCGATAGATTGCAAGGAGTGCAACGTTTGTAATTGTGACGAGTGCAACTTTATCTATTGTGAGGATTATCTGAACGACTACATCTTCTACAACAAAGGAAAGTAGAGCTATCATAAATGTCCTACTATTTTTCTTATGCATGTAGTATGATTTTCAGTAGTGATGCATGAGTAGGTGTTTTTACTACTATGCTATGCTATGACACCCAGGCATGATTGCCATACTTCTATGACTTGATTCCTTTGATCCATCGTATTGTAGTTGCTTAGCCATGCTTATTAGATGCGCAAAAGGGAATTCAAGATTGATTATGTTATGGAGAGGTTATGTTTTGTTATAATGAAAACAACTGGAATTTAATGAATCTCCTGGGTGTGATGGATTGATGTTTTTGGATGGTTTATTGCGGAAAGCACACCTAGGCTTCAGATATTGGACAAGTTTCTTGTGTAGTAGCTTACAGTACAGCCGCATGTCATTATTTTTCTTGACTTAGTAAGTTGTGGGAACCTGACCCGACGTGACTAGCAGATGTAGGGGATGTAGGTTGGTATGGGTCCGTCCTGAGGGCTCAGGGTTATGATTCTAAAAGGTTTCATCTTGGTTTTCTCCCTACCATGGCACAAAATGAGTGCAATGG
Source organism: Avena insularis (assembly GCA_023614405.1). Lineage (NCBI taxonomy): Eukaryota > Viridiplantae > Streptophyta > Magnoliopsida > Poales > Poaceae > Avena > Avena insularis. Next base: position 156,140,761 of record CM042691.1, on the reverse strand, counting down.
TAAGAGCGGATTGACTGGGTCGTGCGGGTAAAGTGTACAACCCCTGCAGGGTGCCTAAACTAAGTACTTAGCCGTGTCCCCGGTTATGGATAACTATGAGCAACTGGGCCTGGAACAGTTTGGAAGATCTCACTCATCCCAATTTCTTAATTACTAAAAGTTGATGGGTGAACATGGGTTTAGGAGCATACGAAAGCTGAATTGTCTTGTTTCTACATGGTTATGCTGGTATGTCCTTAGAAGATTGTTTTGAAGAAAGAAAAGTATTTTGAAAGTAGGAAAAAGATAAATTGATTTTTTGCAAATGAGTCTGAACTCCACCTAGCCAAATATGCATGTAGTTGATAGATCCTTTGTACTCATTAGTTCTACTTGCCAATACATTCAAAATATTGAACATTCATGGCTGCAACGTTTCATGTTGCAGGTTGTTCTGTTCTGAGTGATCTTTCATAGGTCGCGAGACTCCACTCAACGGTTGTTCGCCTGTGGCACATTTGAAGAATGGAGATCTACCTTGTTATTGTTTCCACTGTGTACTTGGATTATATAATGTAAATTTTGGATCATATTCGTTATATTTATGATGTAAAGTTATATTTGGTATCATTTTGTACTGTGTGTTCCAGTGAACCGATCGAGGGATTGGCACTGTATACATGAACTCAGCCTTATCAGGCGAGGGTGTTACATATGCCTGGTGTGTTACACCATTCCAAGTATATTCTTGTTTTCAGCTACCTTCCAGTTAAAAAGTCTCTTTATTATTTGAAAACTTAGTGATTAAAGCTCTCACAAACTTGGCACACTTTATATTCTTTGCCCCTAATAAACTTGAACCATTGTGTCATATAAGTTGTATATGCTTGCACTTATACGTTGGAATTAGCAGAACCGTGTTGTCACGGGGAACATTTTCTAATTTGCTTTGCAGAACCGTGCTTGTTTATTATCTAATTTGCTTTGCTTTTTCTACACTTTGAGGTGTTTTTATATATTTTCTAGAACTAACCTATTAAAAAGTTGCCATAGTGCCAGTTGCCTGTTTTCTTCTGTTTTTGGTTCCAGAAAGGCAGAAAATCAATATTCTTGGAATTGGACGGGACAAAAGGCAAAGTCAATATTTTACTGCGGGCAATACGAAGTCCAGAGGAGATATGGAGAAGCGGACCAGGGTGGCCAGAACCCCCTAGGCGCGGGTGGGCCCACCCCGCGCCTTGGTAGGGTATGGGCCCCCTGGCCGCCTCCTAGCCTCGCCTCTTTGCATATAAGAAGCCCCCGATGTAGAAACCCTAGGCACCCGATCAAAACTCCACGAAACCTTCTATATGCAACGCCACCTTCGTCCCTAGATCAGGGGGGATCTGAAGTTCTTCCCGGCACCCAGCCGGAGGGGAGATCATCATGGAGGTCTTCTCTCCGGTATGAAGCGTGCGTAGTTCCACCTTGGACTATGGGTCCATGTAGTAGCTAGATGGTTGTATCTCCTCCTTGTTCTTTCATGTATAGATCTTGTGACCTCCGTTCATGATCAAGATCTAATCTATTTGTAATCATGCATGTTGTGTTTGTGGGGATCCGATGGATATTGAGATTACTATGTCAAAAGTATTAATGGTTTTGTCTATTTGGTACTATCATGTCTGTGTTGTTTGTGATCTTGCATGCTTTCCGTTTGTAGTAGCTATCTTGGCCAAGTAGTTTTGAGTGACTCCAAGAGGGGGTATTTATGCTCGATAGTGGGTTCATGCCTCTAGTGTGATCTTGCATAAACCCACTATCGAGCATAAATACTCCCTCTTGGAATCACTAACAACTACTTGGCCAAGATAACCACTAGCAACGGAGAGCATGCAAGATCACAAACAACACAGACATGATAGAATCATAAAGATAGAACCATTAATCAAACCAACATAATAATCTCAATATCCATCGGATCCCCGCAAAAACAACATGCATGATTACAAGTAGATTAGATCTTGATCATGAACAGAGCTCACCAGATCTATACATGAAAGCACAAAGGAGGATATACAACCATATAGCTACTACATGGACCCATAGTCCAAGGTGGAACTAATCACAAATCATACCGAAGAGAAGGCCTCAAAGTGTAGACAAGTAAAGCAAAGTAGATACTAAACAAGCATGGAGCATAAAAAATTATAGATACGTTTCCAACGTATCAGCATCCCCAAGATTAACTCATGCTCGTCCTCGAGTAGGTAAGTGATAAAAGAATAATTTTTGAGGTGACATGCACCCTCAGAATATAGATCCAACCATTTGCAAGAATTGAAAGCTGGGATCAAAGAACTCTAAACATGTGCATGAAAGATGAAGTTCTAACAACAGGACATAGTAATTATGCATGCAACATGGAAAGCTACAAACAAATATCATTAATAATATGCATTGAAAAACGTTTGTTTGTTTCACATGCAGAAAACATAGCATAGTGGCAATCATCTTGTCCCTCATAGAGTAGCAAATAGATGCATAGGACACCTTCAAAGTTCACAAGGGTGACTAGAAACAAGTAGCACAAGTAAGCTTTGGAACATTGCACACATAATGAAAACTATGCTCTCTTAATGGTGCCTAAAGGTAGAAGGTGGAGACTCAAATAATGGTGGAAGAAAGGCCTTTTTGTAAATGAAGAAGGGATTACAAGTTTCAAAAAGAGCTTCCAAAAATTATGGTACTACTTATCTTTCAGCCCTCATTGCCCCTATCATAAGCATCTTGAAGTGGTTAAGGTTAAAGTGGCAAAGCTGGAGTATATGTTTGACAAAGTATAAGTTGGCAATCTCAAGTCCCTTGACCATGAGGGCTACAACTCATGGATACTCAACTTAGGGCCCATGCAAGTTCTTGTCACTGTAAGTATTTCATATCATTGAGAACCGCCAACGAGGTACCCCTTGCACATGGTACATGAGCTTTCCCATAACCAAAATGTCAAGGCAAGCAGACAATGAGCATCTCAGCAATTCTTCTTATGTACCATGGGAATATGGTGTTTTTTTCTCTCTTTCCTCTTTTCTCAATGTGTCTCTGTTTTTATAAGAAGAATGATTCATAGATGTCACTATGGTGATGTTGCAAGTTTCCACCATGATTAGGCATGGCTTAGGATAGCGGCCCAGGCGTTTCTCTAACACAGAATACAAACTCCATGGACTTACAAGTTCCCACTTCATTTCACACCGGTAACATCCATAGACAAAATAGCATGATATCAACGGAGTACAAAACGTACAACTTCAATGTTCAAAATGTTCCCCGTGATAGCACGGTTCTGCTAATCCCAACTTATAAGTGCAATCATATACAACAAAGTTGCTTCAATGGTTCATGTTTATTAGGGGCAAAGAATAAAATGTGCCATCAAGTTTGTGAGGGATTTAATCACTAAGTTTTCACATAATAAAATAGTTTTTAATTGGAAGATAGTTGAAAACAAGAATATACTTGGAATGGTGTAACACACCATGAATAGGAGTTTATAGTGGACACTTTGGAATAACTTGGTTTCTTGGGAGTTGGAAGCATGAGTATAACTTACTCATACAAGTGGAGGCTAGCACAAGACTCACTACAAGGAATGTGTCAAACTATGACGTTTTGGTAGTGACCCTGAATGAAATCGTCATAAATTTATGACGATTCTACACTAGATGGCCGTGAGCTATTTCGGAGGGCCAAATCCTTATTAAACTATGACGATTTCGTGAAAAACGTCGTAATTTCTATGGACAAAATCGTCATAATTTCTAGACAGGTTGAGATATAAGAGAGGGTCAATATCAACCATAGGATGTAAAAATAATAAACAGATAGGATGGTGAAGTGTGGAAACTTGTTGAGATATAAGAGAGGGTCAATATCAACCATAGGGCATCCAGCATGGCGAATATTTGCGTGCATCGCGTGCTGCTGCGCGCACACGGCGAATATTTTGGCGCACACACCAAATCCCCCGCCCCCAGGACCCCTCCATCCTCTAACCCTAATCTCTCCCCAGCCACCACACCACTCCCATCTCCCCAGCCGCCACACCATGCCCTTCTCCGGTCGCCCCTTCTCCTTCCTCACTGTAGGCGATCCCCTCCTCCTCCTTCCAGATCGAACGCTGCCGCCGCTTCTCCCATGGACGACAGCTCCCCTCCAGTGCTGCCCTTCTCCCCAAGCCACGGCCGTCCTCCCCTCCACCATCTCCACCTCCACTCAATTTCACCTGGCCCCGCCACCACCTCCTGCCGCCACCACCTACCTCCCTAGATCTGGAGCTGATGTGCCTGGCCCGATCTATTGTGCCCCATATATCCCTCTCCATCTTCTTCTCCCCTCCCCGATGACAAACACAGGAAGCAGCGCCAGCCGAGCAAGATCCCCTGTCCATCTTCGTCAGGGGGCTAGCCGCCATGGACGCTCCTCCTTCCCCACTGTCCCGCCGGCGAAAACCTCATCGTCGACTACGCGGGGCCTGGAGCGTCCACTTCGAGTACCTCACCTACTTAGAGGCCCGCGTCGGTGCTCCTCTACGGATCCCTCACCGAGCAGGGCAGCTCATGCTATACGGTGTGGATCTCAAGGATTTGAAGCCGCGTTGGCAGATCGTGCTGGTGAGCCAGGAGTCAGGAGCCAGGAGCCGGTGCTGGTGAGCTAGGAGGAGGCGATGGAGAAGGCTGCCAGGGTCGCCAAGGCCCACTCCTTCATCATCAAGCTTCCCGACGGCTACGACACGTAGGTCCATCTCATCTCGCTTTCACCAGCATTTTTTCCTCGTCACATCCACCGTTTCTGCCTTTGCCATGGAGTAGATATATAACTTTCTATGCTAGATACCCTCCTCAGATTGGGTGCTTGCTATTTGTTTGCTTGTTAGGCAACAACAACACATTATTGCTATGTTGTAACGAGTTACTATTCGCTGGAGGGAGTAGCAAGTAAACTAGCTAGTTGCTGCAATTCTTGAAGATAACACTGTTCAAATTAAGATGTTTTCTTGTCAATACCCGAACTTTTGTATAGAAGAATAAGGACTTGAACATGTAAAACACCCGTACTTTCTAGTATGCATCACTCATGATTAGCCCTTTATTTGTAAAACACCAGTACTTGTCAATACCTGAAGGTTTGGAAAAATGTTGCCACTTCTTAGATGAAGTGCATGTGGTTAGTTGGATTCCACTGACCATAGCCAGCGCGCTACTGATTTCCATAATAGGAGATAATGCTTAGTCTGGCACCCATGCAATCCCTTGAGATGTTTAGTTTATTCTTTTAATTGTCACTTAAGGCTCATCAGGCTCCCACTATTAATTCTCTGTAGCAATGGTTAGTCTCCAATCAAGTTCATATTCTCTGTGAGAGCTGCGCCCTTAAATCCCTATGCTCCTAGCATGTCACTGGCGCACGATTTCATCCATCTTCACATAAATATTTCAATATTTGATTCTTACAATTGTGTTTTTCTTATATTTTTAGAGCTTATATGTGATGCTATAAAACTGTAATACTCTCATGCATCAACTGGAATATTATGCCACGTGATGCACTGATGATGTAATCCTGTAACATTCTCATGCTTCAACTGGGATATTTATTTCTTATGCCTGTAATTGTTTTAGGGCGGTAAAAACTGACACTGACCACTATTGATTCACATGCCTCACTTATTAATATATCTTATTTGATAGAAGATACCCCATTTGATAGAGATGGGAGGGCTTAGGCCACTCCTACTCATTTATTTCAGTCATTTATCTGATTTCTAGAATGTGTGGCAAATGAATAGTACAATCTCAAATAACCATTTTTATGACACTATAAAAATGCATGTAAACTTGTGAGATTAGATAGTGAGTTGTCGGTATTAGATAGTGAGTGAGGATTAGGTCCATATAACAATGCTTGTGAGGATTAGGTCCATATAACAATGCTTGTGAGATTAGATAGTGAGTGTAGTCATGTAGATTAGATGTTTGGTGCACTACCACCTTTTATTTCAATGCTTGTGAGATTAGATAGTGAGTGTAGTCATGTAGATTAGATGTTTGGTGCACTTCCAACTTTTATTTCTTCGAATGCTACAGATTGATTTGGTCTGTATTTCTTCTAACAAAGATGATAACAGCAAAGATGGTTTTGCTGTATATGATTTAGGTGCTGTACTTTGTTATTTGACATTGATTTGGTTTGTACTTCTTTTAGCAAAGATGATAACAGATTTTCCTATATCTATGGCACCACTATGAACCAGTTCATTGATTGGTTGAAGAATAGAGTGTTGCTCTTTGTTAATTGCCTTCACTTTCTCATTCTTACTATTTGTATGTTCTGTAACAGCCGCTGCTGCTGCTTTCCTCCAATGGACACGACGGCCTGCTCCTGACCGAGATCCTCCACTGACGACACAAGGATGTCATGCTATAGGAGACCCAGCGACAAGCATCCCTTGAGGAGCACTGTAGCATGCCTTTGCTAGCACCTGTTATGGTCTTTTCCCACCTCCTTTGTATTGTTTTTAGGATTGGTTAAAGAAATGCATGAATTGCTTCTTTCCTTTGTATACAAAAGCATTCTGTTGCTGACCATGATCATGTGTTTGTTGTTGGTGTGCAAGTATACATAACCAGGAAGAGAACTTGCATCAGGCTTGGTACTGGCTAGTTGGTTGTACCTCTTTTCTTTAGCAGTAGCAACTTGGTGGAAAAATACCCCTGGGACGCTTAATTCTCTGGATTAGATAAGTATTCGGTTTAACCTATTAAATGCAAATATCCAAACTGCTTGTGGCATGAATTTTACTTTCTATGAGATTATAAATTGTGAAAATGGATGTATGTTTCTGCTGGTTGTGCATGAAGGTGTTCAGATATTTTTGTGATAGAGATTTTAGATCTTGAATTCGTATATCTTTTATTTATGATGATTTTACTTTTGGTGTTGTTGTAAAATGTTACACATACTTCATGCTTGATTGTAATTTTGGACATACTGATAGACAAACTGGGAGACAATGTAGCTGCTAGTATATATATGTTTTCTTTATTTTCTTCCTAGTTGGTCTATGTTATTGTTTGAAGATGTTGATTTTGTTGTCTACATAACCTATTTCCTCTCTTTTATAAGGGTTCTAAAGGTGGAAGAATAAAAGGGATTCAGTACTCAACAGAGAGCAGATAGTCATATTTTCGAAGCTTACTAGATAGTCATATTTTCGATGTGGGTGATTTGAGCTATGGAATTTTTGTAATATACTAAACTATACATTTGTAGTGGTTTTATATTCCTCGGTGAGGTGCACTATGTACTGATCGTAATATATGTTTTAATTTTTATTATCATTCATGAACAATAATGTGATTTGGGCTGTATTTAAGAAATATTGTCTATTTTCTGCAAGTATGTCTGAAATAAATAAAATGCTAGATGGGCTTAAAAAGGGTTACAACCTGTCCAACATTGGACTAGAGAAATGTACAATTTTGAGTAAAATTAAAAAGAAAACGAACCTTAAAAATGCTAAGGCCCTTAATGTAGAAAAGGCCAAAATGTTTGGCTTGGCCCAAGTAATCAACCGAGTTTACAAAAAAATTGATGGACCACATTCTTGGGCTTGGCCCATACAAATGACAGAAATGGACCAGGCTGATTGTGTGCCACGTAGGATCTGACCTGGCGAGGCCAGTTTGCCCATGATGATATTGGATCGTCATAATGGTTATGACGATCCAATATCGTCATAGAACGTTATGATGATTTCACTAAAATCGTCGTTATAGTTCATTTGCGACGCTCATCTTTCGACGATCTCAAAATCGTCATAGAATCGTCATAAATGGACTATTGTGACGATTTTGTGACGAAAATAGAGGGTCATATATAGCCAGATTCCTTGTAGTGACTGGGAGCAACCAACTAAGAGAGCAATAATGGCCAAAATTATGCAATGCAACAAAGCAAACTAATCAAAGCAAGGAGTGGTACTACAATTCAAGGACTAAATGATCATAGAGGCTAATGGTGACTTGTTATAGTCATAACATGGTGTGAGCATGTGCCAAGTCCACCCAAGAAAAACATCAAAGGAGAATACCACAATATTATGCCTTTTCATGCTAAAACAACGCATAATTTCGTCAAGGCACACTAAGCAATCCCAATAGTTTGGAAAAAGACATGCTACAGAAATAATCACTAAGCATAATGCTAAAACAACACCTAGCATGTCATGCTAAAGTCTAAGTCACAGTCAATGGAAGGTCCTCTTGCACTTCAAGCAAGAACTTACTACTCCTTTCCAAACACCAAGCAAACTTATTTGCAAAACAACACAGCGAGAACGGGGGTCCAAACTACTAAAGCAAACTAAACAAACTAAGCAAAAGCAAACGAAAACTAAGACGCTCCAAAAACAACACAACTGTGCATGAAACAATACAAGTTAAGTGTCTAGACAGACCTGAGCTTTTTATTGATGAAGAAGGGGATGCCTTGGGCATCCCAAGCTTTGACGCTTGTACCTCTTGGATATTTCTTGGGGTGAAACCATGGTGGCATCCCCAAGCTTGAGATTTTGTCCATTCATCATCTTGTTGCAACATTCTTTCTCTACACCTGAAATTTTTCCTTCATATAAAACTTCACACAATCTTCATTAGCAACATTAGCTTATTTAAAAGATATTAGACCACTGGAAAAACTTTGGAACATCAAGGATTTTCACTAAAAACACAATATACTGACTTAAATCCTTCAAAGAAACTCAATTTACCTGAAGAGAGCTCAAAAAGGAATCAATAAGAAGCAAATGCAAATAATGGCAGAAATCTGTCAAAACAGACCAGCAGGTAGAAACGAATTTTTTCGAACATCGTCTGTTGCTCAAATCAAAAAGTGTTGAACTAACGAAAGTTATCCAACATGCTAGGGGATTGATTCGTAAATTTTGAGCTCAATCGGAGTTACAGAGCCTCCTCACGAATGTTTTTGGTGGAGGGCAGAAATCTGTTTCGGGACAGCAACTCCCCAAATCTTAGTTCCCTCTCATTAGAGGTCATTCTTGGCACAAAAAGCAAACAAAAGGATAAGGAGAGGTCATTACAGTATTAATAACTTCAAATACTCAAGGAAACTCTTGGTTTATCTCCCAATTAGTACTTTTCTTTAACGCCTTTAAGTTAGGCACAAGAAGCAAGAAGAATCAAGTATTTTTAAATGAAGAAGCATTAACATTCATACTTGCAAATTCTTCAACTATGAAAGGTATCTCATCCAAATGGTTTTGGAGGATCCTTTCTCATCTCTCTTTGGTCTACTATCTTCATCAAAAAGATTTTCAGGGGCAATCCAATTGAAGTTATTTTCAAAGGCTTCATGCATTCCAACAAGCTTATAGGCTATGGGTATATTGAATCCCTCTCTAGGCTTAGTTTTATTATAAATACCCACAACATCTACACTTGAACCTAGCATATTGAAATGTTCAAAAACCTTTTTGGCCTCCCTAGCAACATCATGGAATTCTTTTGATAAAGTTTCAAGGATGAATTCCCTTTTTTCACATTCTTCTCTTCTTTTAGTTTTAGGAATAAGAATTGCATTAAGGGGTTAAGTCTAACAAACCTAGCCTCCAACATATGAACTAAAGAAGCTGCAGCAATCTCATAATTAGGAGAAAGTTCAGCTATAGATTTATACTCAATATCCTCATTCTTGCTAACATAATTAAAGAATTCTTCAATATTATCTTTCCAAATTATGGAGCCACTACCTATTGCAAGGTTTTTCAGAGCGAACTGGGGGAGCAACATGGTGAGCTAGATCAAGGTGGCAACTAGAGCAGGAACTAATCTTTTTGTGTTTTTGAATAAAGAAAGCAAACCAAGCTAGACTAATTTTTTTTGGGTTTTTTTGAAAAGAGCCAAACAAAACTGTAACATATCACCCTCTTGTGTAATATAAATAAGATATGTTTGAGAATTGCATGCATGCATAACATTTGCACTTTGATTCAACCAAAGAAGAACAAATAAAAAACCCTAAACCCTAATTTTCCTCTCTATTTGAAACATTCATCTGGTTTGTAAATATTTGGAAAGAAACACAAAATACATGGATCCCAATCAGTACCAAGGGTCCCTTAGTGTTTAGTAATATTACAAAAGTTCCTGTGATTTGAAATTATTCAAAACAAATTTAAAATTCAAAATACAAAAGGGAAATCAGAAAATAGAAATAGAAAAAAAATTCTGGAAATAAAAACATATGTCTACTCTAACTGGGCCGAGCCCACCTCCCTCTCTCTCTTTACGCCACAAGAGAGCCCACCGGGGCCCAAGCCCAGCCAGTCTGCATTCTTCGGCCTTATTCCCCCTCTTCTTTCTCATTGCCGGAAAGCAGCTGCCTGGCAGCGCGCCCGCCGTCGATCTCCTGCGCGTCACGATGCCCGCCGCCGCCCCTGGAGCCGCGGATAAGAACCACCCCAACCTCCTCTCTCTCCCAGTGCCCATTTCACTTCCTCTCTTCCTCTCCCTCGCGGCAACCCATGGCCGAAGAACCCTAGCCGCCAGTCGCCGTCGGCCTCGCCGTTTCCGGCCGCCCCAGCTCAAGCCGACGCCACCTCTGGAACCGCCGTTCTCGACTCTCTCTCCCTTGCCTCCTTTCCCCCTCGCGCGCGACCTCGTTTGAGCGAATCGGAAGCTCCGGCCATCATCGGTTATCGTCGATCCCCGCCGATGCCGAGCTCGCCTCGTCTCGCCGTCAAGCCCGTCTTACTCACGGTGAGCTTCTGATCCTCGTAGTGGCCTCCGTTTCCTCCATCTCCCCCTGAGTCGCTCTCCCCGCATGTGCCCGACGTCGCCCCCGCTCGCCGTCTGTAGCATCCCAATTGTCTAACAATTGCAATGCTACTAGCCTAGTCTATATAAATGCTACTTCCTTTATATAATTGTTGCATCATAATTATATCATGCTCATGTCATCATGCCACCTTGCATTTGAGCATCATATAAAACCCTCTTTCTTTGGTTCTTCTCTCATATGCATTATTAATTGTATTTGCCTCTTGATATTGTATTTGGTTATTGATATATTGTTTAAATGCCCAAGTTGAGTTGGGGGCATATCTTTTATTCCAATTCCACAACCTCTCCTTGTCACCACCTTATAATTCCACCATCCCATTATCCATGAGCTTGTTTCTCTTTTTTCCTTGATTTTATTCTAGCTCATGTGGGTGGGGTGGATCTAAATCTATAAATTCTTTTGCTTGGCCTTTATTCCACTTCTTGGGAAGGCATAAGAATAATGCCATGCTATTATTTTGTTTTCACAAGAATTTAATCATGGCATTTATTAAATTGCATGGTCCATGCAAGAGTACCTCCACCTTTAGCCAATTGTTTCTCTCTTGGATTTAATGGGTTTTATCTTTTTGGGACCATATCCATCCATCACCTCTATCCCTCTCTACCACTCCTTTTTGTTTGATTTTGTTTGAGCTTGCTAAAAACCCTACACCACTTCCACCCATTCTTGTATGATCTAGCTTGATGCATACAAGAACCTAAAACCCTAAGCCATCACACTCTCTCTCTATCCTCTCTCCAAAAACCTAACACCTCATCTAATCTAACCCTAGTTTCCTCTCTAATCTAACCCTAGTTACACCCATATCCCCCTCTCACCTCACCCTCTCCTCTCTCCCTGGCCCCACCTGGCCACCCTCTCTTCCTGGCCACACCCCAGCCACCCCTCTCTCTAACCCTAACCAAAAACCCCAACCCGAGCCTAGCTCCTAACCGAGCTCCACCCTCTCTCTCCCTCTCTTCTCTCTCCCTGCCATGAGGGCCCCTCCATCCCGAGCCTTCCTCCCCTTCTTCTACCGGCGCCCTAGCCCGCTACACCCCCCCACCTGCCCGAGAGAAAAGAGGAAAAAGGTGGCCTCACCTTTCCACCCCGAGCTACCCCATGTGCACCCCCTTTTTCCCTCCTTATCTACCCCTCTCTCCTGCGCCTCTCCCAGATCCCTAGGTTCCCAGGGCCCTGCGCCGCCGCCCTCTCCCCACCTACCCCTGCTTCCTCCATCCCTTCCAATCCCGGACAACCATCGCCGGTCTACACCATCTCCCATCCATCCAGGAGGCGTAGACGAGCAGGAGGTTGTCGGCGAGGTCGGGGAGGTCCTCTGCATCAGCCCTGTACACGACGTCGAGGAGGAGACGGCCCATCTATGCTGCACGCCGACGAGCCGAGCCAAAACCCTAACCCCGCCGGCCGCCAGCTCCGTCGCCGATCCCCTGCACCTTAGCCCGTTCCACCGCCACTGTCGCACTCCCGGTGAGCTGCTGCACCTCTCTGGCACCCTCCCGTTGTTTTTCTCTTCCTAGACGAGCAGATCACGGCGACGAACGCCCTCTGTGCACGGCGGGTTCGTCGTCGTCTCCTTGATGTGCGTCGCGGAACCCTTATCTCGCCGCGCAGCCGAACCCTGCAACAACCTCCCTTCCACCACAGCGGCAGCCGCCGCCGCGCACGCCCGCTAGGTCGCGGGTTCGATCCCCCGTGCGCCGCTCCCTGTCGAACACCGATCAGTCGTCGTCAGTTTCGTCAGTTAACGAGAAGAAAAACAGTAGCGCTGTCAATCTTGCGGATGCCCCCCCCCCACACTTTTTGCATCAACCCGCGCTCCCTCTAGGCCCACTTGTCAGCCTCCCATCCTTTTTGCAAAAAGGTACCCCGGAGTCCAGAACCTCAACCCGCACTCCCCCGGATCCACCACGTGTCGCTGCCCGGTGGTCACAGCGTGGACCAGCAAGGTCAGGCCCCACCTGTCAGCCTCTTGGACTAGGAAGCGCCACGGTGAGAAAAATAATTCCTGGACGCTGTGTCGCCCAGTCAGCCTGGCCCCACTTGTCACCATCTGTGGCTAGGTCTGGGCTAAGTAGAAAAAGGTTTTCTGTTTTTCTGATTTAATTTAAACTTTTCAAATTTGTTTTAAATTCAAATTCAAATCTGTTTTCAAATATCTTTTAAAATATAATTCCAAGTTAAACATATAATATATGTTTTGAAATCAGAAAAATGTGAGGATTTCAAATATGCCATTCAAAATATTATTTGAACACTTTAAATTTCGAGTTGATCAAAATTACCATAAAATGCCCTTTGCCTTAGTTAATTAATAACTTTTGTTTTATAACTCCGAATTTGACAAATGATATGTCTAAATCGATCAGCGCGACGAGCCCGTTCTATCTATGCATTCCATGTTCTGAATTGCAGCATGCATCATATAAATATAAAGTGTACAGCAACTTAATTGAGGATATAAGGTGACTAAAACTCCATAAAATGCTTTATTCTTGTATTCCACACCTCACCCATGCCATGCTACATTATTGCCATGCAAATTGTGCATCATTCATCATAGCATGATTGTTTGCTTGTCGCATTTTAATTCATATGCTTGTGCACTCTATTTATGTTCGCCCTTGTTTGTTTGGTTCTTCTTCGAATAGACGCTAAGCAGGGGATATATCAAGAAACCCAGGAGCACTACCTAGATCCGTCCCTCGCTTCAACTGAGCTGCCAGGCAAGCACTACCACATGCTTGCATACATATAGTACCTATTGCCTCTATCTTATTCTTGCATCATTGAGTCGCGATTGCATTAAACTGAATCCCAAGTACTGCATAGCCTTTACTTTTAAACCCCACCGAAGCTTGTTCCTCCATCCCTACAGGAGTTGTTTGAGCCATTACTACAGGAGTTGTTTGAGCCATGCGGGTCATAGAACAGCATGTGTAGGGTATGTGAGTGTCTGATGGATAACGAGGTACCTAGACAACTTAACCTGAGTAGTAATGGGATAACTAATGAAAGTGGCACCGGTGAGCAATATCTGCTATTTGGTTTTTCATGCTCACTTGTGTCCCGTAGGACCCCGAGTACTTGATTCCTGTTCCTTGAATATTCGCGCTATCCACATTCGGGAGGCTTATGAACCCCCCTGAGCCAGAGCTTGATTCATTCTTATTTCTTGGGGCCACAAAGTAGTTTGGGGCTTTATTACTATCCTGTACTTATGCCATGCTTCGCTTTATTTACGCTTGCGAGGAGCACTGTCTGTTAGGATCGTGACACGTTTTTTGTATCGACAAGCCAGTCACACTTTCGGGTTCCCGATCGTTCTGGCCGTCCACACAAACCTTGTGTCCGTCTCGGAGCCGGCCAACTTCGTTGCGGGTAGCTTAATGGGGTGGCCCCCTGAAACATTTCTGAATCCTGTGATCGCTTTGTCGTGAATGCCTCGTTGGGTTTTGATTTGGTTTTTCCGAGGTTGATCGAGTGTGTGTTGCTATTTGTGCACCCCTGCAGGGTAAATCTTTCTGAAAGCCGTGTCTGCGGGTATGGACTAATTGGAGCATAGTTTCTAGATCATAGACAAGTATAACTAAAGTACCGATTTTAATTTGACTAAGTACGACTAGTAAATAGTGCAACACTCATGGAATGGATAATAAAACTGCCAGCGGATGGGGGTTGTTCGTCCGCTTCCTCGTTGGTAGCGAGGAGGAGGATGGATCATTAATATTACCGTTATAACTGTTGTTATTAATTCACGGACATCCGTCTATTTTGGTTAGGCGGATGGTTAGCGTATCCCTAGAATTGTTAGGTATTATCTTTTGCTGCAATTGCGTCACCCAGGTTGTGTCCCTTTAGAGGCATAAAGACTTCTTGAGTACCCCTAGGGTCTCACACGATAAATTGTTTGATTCGATGAAAGGTATGCTTGCAAGATGGATCTTTGGGTGGAGAGGACGATGTTGGCAACGATCACTCAGTGTAGAGATTCCGGGAACGGGGATCCGTGAGATCTGTGGGCGGGATGTGTTTATTTATGGGGCATCTTATGCCGATTTGCTTCTTATCCGTACTCGGATCTTGTTTTCCGCTTCCGCCTGGTACTCTGATGTTTGATGTATGAGGAGCTATGCTAAACTATTATATCTATCTAGGATATTTGGATCTTGCCGTATGGCGTTGCAATATTTCTATTTCTTTTAGATGGAATGGCTCTGAGGACTGTTGTATGGTGGCTTGCATACATACTCATTTGTGTAGTTGATCCCTTCCTTTGCCGATTCGCCTTCGTTCTTGTCCCGATGTTTGGAAATGGTTAGGACGGCCGAAAGGTCTACCTGTGAGTGGCATTTGGGTCCCACCGTACTATTTTAACCATTTCCGCTCATCCAGGCTTGTAACTAAGAGCGTAATTCACCGAGGTAGTTACAATTGGTATCAGAGCCATCCCGCCCTTCAGGGTCTCAGCCAAATGGTCGTTGTTAGTCTAGCAAATATTTTGGTAGCTATGTATACTAGGGAAAAACAAAACGTGAGAGTAGGACTGCTTCCACTTTTATTCTTACCCACCCACCCACCCTTTTCTGGTAAGGAAGTGTAACGTTTTCAATCCTCCTCTTAAAATTCAAACTAGGATTCATGTGTTCTGGGTTTCCGTAGTACCATAGAAAGTGTGTGTGTGTGTGTGTGTGTAATTCCTTGTCTATCTGTTGCATCCAATTTGTTATCACAATCTTCCTTTGGTTATCAACTGTTGGTACATTCCATACTGACATGCTTTTGAAAACCGGCGCGATCTATCCGACTCCTTGTTAACCGGTGCCATCTTCTTAAGGGTGTTCTTCCTTCTAGCATGCTTTCACAGAATGTGGAGTTGCTAATCGCTACCTGATAAGTGTTTTTGCGCATCTATTGGTATTTTAATGCCGAAAAATGCGGAAAAAATTTCTTTGATACATCTGTGTTTCCACACTCCTTTCCAATCGTGTGTGAAACATTATCTATCTCCCTTTTATCAGCATGTCCATGCTAACTCATTCTTTTGTCACCGGCGCTTAATCCTGGAGTTTTATTTCATCTCCAATTCTCTTGGGCTAATTACATAACATGTGTCGATCCGATGTTGATGATTGTAATTTGGTTCTCAGCATAGCTATAGGACACTTATCATGAGTGGAATATGGAAAATGCTATCAACACTATCCTCCAAATGGTGACGGTTATCTCCTGTG
The DNA here is from genome assembly GCA_023614405.1 of Avena insularis. Lineage (NCBI taxonomy): Eukaryota > Viridiplantae > Streptophyta > Magnoliopsida > Poales > Poaceae > Avena > Avena insularis. The sequence goes on along the minus strand of CM042691.1, from coordinate 156,124,643 downwards.
ATTTTGAGTACACCGTGATCATATCTATGCATATTCAAGCATCGTTGGTAATCCGGAGTTTCTCAAGGCACTACGGCGGTTCATCATCATCCATCATCTTTGCATCTTTTTTAACTCCATATCTGCAAATTCTCTTTGAGACGAGGGAATTGCATCTTTTCGTCTTTGGTAGCTTTGCTTAAGGTATGAGCTATCATCGGTTCTTATCCAAGATCTATTTATCTTTGTAACCGGTGATCCGATCGACAATGTGAACCAGGTGGCATTTCCTGTTCTCTTCCGAAGGACCAGATAACCTATTCTGCTAGTGCATCTTCTTCAACAGGAATCCTTACTCGTAACGTGAATCTTTCAAAGAGCGTTGAGCTCAGAAAGTGTTTCGAGCATTTGTTCGTTCTCCCGCCTCTTGAACTTGATATTCTGGGAATATCCTGTTAATCCATGGTGGTATATGTTGATAATATGCTTGCCTATTCGATATCAATGGAAAGACATGGAAGATCATCTGTGTCTCTTTCTCTCAAGCTTCGTGAGCACAAACTGTGTGCAAATTCTCAAAGTGAGAATTCTGACTTTTTGAAGTCACCTATCTCGGCCACGCCCTTCTGCTAAATAGATCGCTTCAATTCTGGAATCAGCAAGTCCATTGTTAATTCCAGCTTCCATCTTCAATCAAACCCGGAGTTTTCCTTGTTGGCGAGTTATCATCGTCGTTCCGCTAAAGATTTTCCTCAAGACCGCTAAACCTCTCTCAATCTTTTCAAGAACAATAGGGAGTTCTTTTCACCTCTATCTCGTTAAGTAATCTCTAGAAACCCTCTCGCTTTATCGTCTATGCTCAATCCACCGGAGGCCATTAAGACCTTCCAGATCTTGTATTCCTTCTGTTCAAGTTGGTGCTATCTTTTCTGTAGCTGTTGAATCTTGCAGTGCTTCTCCGTAATCTTCCTTCATATCTTTATGGTGGCTTGGTACTTCATACATGACGACAACATCATCATCTTTATCTATCTATGAATCCGGCGAATCGTTTGCATCTATCCTTCTTTTCTAACGAAGTTCCATGAGTTATTGTCAATACCTTCAGTCTGTTTCGGTAGTTGGGTTGCATGGTTTTCTTATTCATGTGCGGAGTAATGCTTTGAGTGCGGGATGGAGTAGCTACCATACCACTACTCTTATCATTCGCTCTTGTACATTGAATTGGTGAATTAATGTGATTTCACTCATTCCACGGAAGTTAGAAGTGGCCTTTATCCCTCGATACTTTTACTTCCGTCTTTGTTTTTCCGGAGTGCTCTCTCGAAGAAAGTAATCAATAATCTCTTGTTGGTGGTCTGTCTATTCTAGATGGAGCAAAATCTTCAATTATCTGGTGGAAACAAACGCAAACTCTTTTCTGTCCTTGTCATTCTATCGATGCTCGGCATCCCCAAACAAGATGAAAGGAAACTATCTCTCTTTGTTTCATCAATTCTTTTTCTGTGGTAAGGCCAATTATGGTTGAGGCCATCAGCCACAAATCTATTGCGTTAGCCTCAAGGCTAAAGAAAGCAATAAGTATCTCTACAATAAACTCTAGATCCTCCATATTCGTTGCGTCTCAGGATTCCACCATGATCTAGCTTCACATCCATCTCTGGAAGTTATATCCGCGCACCTCAATTGCGTGATCCTTGGTTCTTACCGGCGCAACAAGAATCTAATCCGACGATGTCTAACTAAATCTTTCTGTTGATATCAAGGGACTCTATTGTTTGAAGGCAATATTGTTTCCGTACTTCATTTCTCAAATCCGAGAGAAGATACGATGCTATTGTCATAGTGGTTCAAACCTCTCCAACCTAGCTCTTTTCTTCCGGCGAGACAAAGATTCATCCTCTCTCGTATTAGTAAATCTTTAATCTTAACGGTGTGTCTTTCTTTATCCATGATACATCATCTTTTCCTTTTCTTTCACAAGTGGTTCTAGTCTTTTATCTTGTTTCTCAAAAAACCGGAGCTATGTTCATCCTACCTTCCTGCCTCACGACAATCCTTCAACTCTTCTAATCCTTTGTTTCTCAAGCAAAACGGAAGACTCGCAGCTATTCTAGCAAGTTATTCCGTTGTTCATCAACTTGGGAACGTGACGGTCACCTTCGTTCGAACACCCGCCTCTCCTTGTGTTGTTTTCTTTTTCCTAGGAATCTCGGGGCGAGATTCTTGTTTAGTGGGGGAGAGTTGTAGCATCCCAATTGTCTAAAAATTGCAATGCTACTAGCCTAGTCTATATAAATGCTACTTCCTTTATATAATTGTTGCATCATAATTATATCATGCTCATGTCATCATGCCACCTTGCATTTGAGCATCATATAAAACCCTCTTTCTTTGGTTCTTCTCTCATATGCATTATTAATTGTATTTGCCTCTTGATATTGTATTTGGTTATTGATATATTTTTTAAATGCCCAAGTTGAGTTGGGGGCATATCTTTTATTCCAATTCCACAACCTCTCCTTGTCACCACCTTATAATTCCACCATCCCATTATCCATGAGCTTGTTTCTCTTTTTTCCTTGATTTTATTCTAGCTCATGTGGGTGGGGTGGATCTAAATCTATAAATTCTTTTGCTTGGCCTTTATTCCACTTCTTGGGAAGGCATAAGAATAATGACATGCTATTATTTTGTTTTCACAAGAATTTAATCATGGCATTTATTAAATTGCATGGGCCATGCAAGAGTACCTCCACCTTTAGCCAATTGTTTATCTCTTGGATTTAATGGGTTTTCTCTTTTTGGGGCCATATCCATCCATCACCTCTATCCCTCTCTACCACTCCTTTTTGTTTGATTTTGTTTGAGCTTGCTAAAAACCCTACACCACTTCCACCCATTCTTGTATGATCTAGCTTGATGCATGCAAGAACCTAAAACACTAAGCCATCACCCTCTCTCTCTATCCTCTCTCCAAAAACCTAACACCTCATCTAATCTAACCCTAGTTTCCTCTCTAATCTAACCCTAGATACACCCATCTCCCCCTCTCACCTCACCCTCTCCTCTCTCCCTGGCCCCACCTGGCCACCCTCTCTTCCTGGCCACACCCCAGCCACCCCTCTCTCTAACCCTAACCAAAAACCCCAACCCGAGCCTAGCTCCTAACCGAGCTCCACCCTCTCTCTCCCTCTCTTCTCTCTCCCTGCCATGAGGGCCCCTCCAGCCCGAGCCTTCCTCCCCTTCTTATACCGACGCTGCAGCCCCACCTGCCGGCGCCCTAGCCCGCTACACCCCCCCACCTGCCCGAGAGAAAAGAGGAAAAAGGTGGCATCACCTTTCCACCCCGAGCTACCCCATGTGCACCCCCTTTTTCCCTCCTTATCTACCCCTCTCTCCTGCGCCTCTCCCAGATCCCTAGGTTCCCAGGGCCCTGCGCCGCCGCCCTCTCCCCACCTACCCCTGCTTCCTCCATCCCTTCCAATCCCGGCCAACCATCGCCGGTCTACACCATCTCCCATCCATCCAGGAGGCGTAGACGAGCAGGAGGTTGTCGGCGAGGTCGGGGAGGTCCTCTGCATTAGCCCTGTACACGACGTCGAGGAGGAGATGGCCCATCTATGCTGCACACCGACGAGCTGAGCCAAAACCCTAACCCCGCCGGCCGCCAGCTCCGTCGCCGATCCCCTGCACCTCGGCCCATTCCACCGCCACTGTCGCACTCCCGGTGAGCTGCTGCACCTCTCTCGCACCCTCCCGTTGTTTTTCTCTTCCTAGACGAGCAGATCACGGCGACGAACGCCCTCTATGCACGGCGGGTTCGTCGTCGTCTCCTTGCTGTGCGTCGTGGAACCCTTATCTCGCCGCGTAGCCGAACCCTGCAACAACCTCCCTTCCACCGCAGCGGCAGCCGCCGCCGCGCACGCCCGCTAGGTCGCGGGTTTGATCCCCCGTGCGCCGCTCCCTATCGAACACCGATCAGTCGTCGTCAGTTTCGTCAGTTAACGAGAAGAAAAACAGTAGCGCTGTCAATCTTGCGGATGCCCTCCCCACACTTTTTGCATCAACCCGCGCTCCCTCTAGGCCCACTTGTCAGCCTCCCAGCCTTTTTGCAAAAAGGTACCCCGGAGTCCAGAACCTCAACCCGCACTCCCCCGGATCCACCACGTGTCGCACGTGCACTGGTAGCACCGTGGACCTGAGGTCGCCCCCACCTGTCAGCCTCTTGGACTAGGAAGCGCCGCGGTGAGAAAAACAATTCCTGGACGCTGTGTCGCCCAGTCAGCCTGGCCCCACTTGTCACCGTCTGTGGCTAGGTCTGGGCTAAGTAGAAAAAGGTTTTCTGTTTTTCTGATTTAATTTAAACTTTTCAAATTTGTTTTAAATTCAAATTCAAATATGTTTTCAAATATCTTTTAAAATATAATTCCAAGTTAAACATATAATATATGTTTTGAAATCAGAAAAATGTGAGGATTTCAAATATGCCATTCAAAATATTATTTGAACACTTTAAATTTCGAGTTGATCAAAATTACCATAAAATGCCCTTTGCCTTAATTAATTAATAACTTTTGTTTTATAACTCCGAATTTGACAAATGATATGTCTAAATCGATCAGCGCGACGAGCCCGTTCTATCTATGCATTCCATGTTCTGAATTGCAGCATGCATCATATAAATATAAAGTGTACAGCAACTTAATTGAGGATAAAAGGTGACTAAAACTCCATAAAATGCTTTATTCTTGTATTCCACACCTCACCCATGCCATGCTACATTATTGCCATGCAAATTGTGCATCATTCATCATAGCATGATTGTTTGCTTGTCGCATTTTAATTCATATGCTTGTGCACTCTATTTATGTTGGCCCTTGTTTGTTTGGTTCTTCTTCGAATAGGCCATTTGTGGGATATATCAAGAAACCCAGGAGCACTACCTAGATCCGTCCCTCGCTTCAACTGAGCTGCCAGGCAAGCACTACCACATGCTTGCATACATATAGTACCTATTGCCTCTATCTTATTCTTGCATCATTGAGTCACGATTGCATTAAACTGAATCCCAAGGATTGCATAGCCTTTACTTTTCAACCCCACCGAAGCTTGTTCCTCCATCCCATGAGCCATTACTACAGGAGTTGTTTGAGCCATGCGGGTCGTAGAACAGCATGTGTAGGGTATGTGAGTGTCTGATGGATAACGAGGTACCTAAACAACTTAACCTGAGTAGTAATGGGATAACTAATGAAAGTGGCACCGGTGAGCAATATCTGCTATTTGGTTTTTCATGCTCACTTGTGTCCCGTAGGACCCCGAGTACTTGATTCCTGTTCCTTGAATATTCGCGCTATCCACATCCGGGAGGCTTATGAACCCCCCTGAGCCAGAGCTTGATTCATTCTTATTTCTTGGGGCCACAAAGTAGTTTGGGGCTTTATTACTATCATGTACTTATGCCATGCTTTACTGCTTTATTTACGATTGTGCGAGGAGCACCTGTACTGTTTAGGATCGTGACACGTTTTCGCTGTATCGACAAGCCCAGTCACACTTTCGGGTTCCTAGTCGTTTACAACCGTCCACACAAACCTTGAGTCCGTCTTGGAGCCGGCCAACTTTGTTGCGGGTAGCTTAATGGGGTGGCCCCCTGAAACATTTCTGAATCCTGTGATCGCTTTGTCGTGAATGCCTCGTTGGGTTTTGATTTGGTTTTTCCGAGGTTGATCGAGTGTGTGTTGCTATTTGTGCACCCCTGCAGGGTAAATCTTTCTGAAAGCCGTGTCCGCGGTTATGGACGACTTGGAGCACAGTTTCTCGATCATAGACAAGTATAACTAAAGTACCGCTTTTAATTTGACTAAGTACCTGACTAGTAAATAGTGCAACACTCATGGAATGGATAATAAAACTGCCAACGGATGGGGGGCTGTTCGTCCGCTTCCTCGTTGGTAAGCGAGGAGGAGGATGGATCTGTTAATATTACCGTTATAACTGTTGTTATTAATTCACAGACATCCGTCTATTTTTGGTTAGGCAGATGGTCAGTGAGTATCCCTAGAATTGTTAGGTATTATCTTTTGCTGCAATTGCGTCACCCCAGGTTGTGTCCCCTTTAGAGGCATAAAGACTTGCTGAGTACCCCTAGGGTCTCACACGATAAATTGTTTGATTCAGATGAACAGGTATGCTCGCAAGATGGATCTTTGGGTGGAGAGAGCAGACGATGTTGGCAACGATCACTCGGTGTAGAGATTCCGGGAACGGGGATCCGTGAGATCTGTGGGCGGGATGTGTTTATTTATGGGGCATCTTATGCCGATTTGCTTCTTATCCGTACGCGGATCTTGTTTTCCGCTTCCGCCTGGTACTCTGATGTTTGATGTATGAGGAGCTATCCTAAACTATTATATCTATCTAGGATATTTGGATCTTGCCGTATGGCGTTGCAATATTTCTATTTCTTTTAGATGGAATGGCTCTGAGGACTGTTGTATGGTGGCTTGCATACATACTCATTTGTGTATGTAGTTGATCCCTTCGCCTGCCGATTACGCCGCTCGTTCTTGTCCCGATGTTTGAAAATTGTTAGGACGGCCGAAAGGTCTACCTGTGAGTGGCATTTGGGCCCCACCGTACTATTTTAACCATTTCCGCTCATCCAGGCTTGTAACTAAGAGCGTAATTCACCGAGGTAGTTACACCGTCATTGCACCGCCATCTCCGGTGACTAAGAATAGGCGGCGCCACCACCAATCGACTCCCCATCGTCGTATGCGTCCAATGCCCCCAACCTCGCATCCAGGCGCGCTCGAAATCGCTGGATTCGAGCTCAACCTGGGAGCAACTCCATTGATGACATCAGCATGATGTCATGCTGATGTCATATCTGTTTTTCTTTTCTTTTAATTATTTCTGTAAATAGAAAATCCCTGACAGGTGGGCCATACATGTAAGAGTTTTATCATTTTCTGTAATTATTTTCTGAAATCATTAAAAATCTGATATGTGGGCCCAAGTTTTGAAATTATTTCAAATATTCCAAAAATGATTTAAAATGAATTAAAATTTGGGAAATTCATAACTAATTCATTTTAAATCAGAAAAATACAAATAATATACCAAAATGATCAGAAAAATGAAACCTATCTAACTAAGCTATAACCATACATTGTTAATCAACTTTGATAGAAAGTTTAATTAGAAGAACTAATTGAACCCCATAGGTGATTCTGATGATTCCCCTATTTTAGGGTTTGGATCTTCGGAACCCCCTTTAAAGTGACCAAGCATGTTTTAGGGTTTAATTCAACACTATTTAACTTGTCATATCATCCATATTGTATGAGCATTTCACATGCCATGTGTTGAGTGTTGCTTTCTCTTTTCCGGTGATTGATTCTCGTGAATAGGAACCGAACCCGAAGCTGAAGTCAACGCCACCAAAGAGCAGTACCAGTCCAACAACGGACAAGGCAAGCAAAGACCCACTCATACATATGAAACCTATGATTACAAAGTATTTCATTCTCGTCATATGCATTCGGTTCAACAGTCTTTTATCACTAGACAGAGTAACCCTATCTGATGCATGTTTTCCTTTGTGAACTATATGACCTGATCCACCACTCCTAGCATAACTAGGGTTTGGCTTATGAGCGTCGCTAGTGCCACAGTTCAGTCAAGCTTAGCCATGATTAGTGGTCAAATGATGATCATTCAGGTGATGCACCAGAGATGCAGATTAATCTAGTATGTAAGATGTGATGATGTGATCAGAAATGGAAGATAAAAATGCTAAGGCTTGTATGGGAGGCCACGTGGGTTGTGGTTTTTGTAGTCCCATACTTGCCACCCCTAGGACCCGATGTTCTTGCCTCTTGAACCAAGACGAGCGTACAACCACACGGGGGCCTGGAAACCCCCTCGACCAACTAACTTGCCTAGTAGATTCCATGAGTCACATAGTTCGGGCTTTCCATTCGACATATGCATCTTGGTCGTTCTTGAATGAAGGTGGAGGAGGTGTATTCATACAGGTAGGTAAGCGTGGCAAGGAATGGGAGATTCCCGGCATCCGTAATCTCAAACCTTGTTCACATCGGTAGGGACCGACTTCGCGACTCGACCCGTTACAGCGGCATATCCTTAGTGCGTGACTCATGGTCTCGGCGAAAGCAAGGTAAAGGTCGTGGTCAACCACTCTCTACCGGCCATGCAAGGAAGAGGGCTAATAATATTTGGCATTAAGAATCGGTTGGTACGTGTGGGTAAAGTTGTGCACCCCTGCAGGGTTATTAATATTTTCGAAAAGTTGTGTCCACGGTTATGGACGACTTGGGAACGGACGTGAAGATCATAGAGAACTATAACCGAATGTTAAAACTTGTCAACTAAAGTGAGATCCGAAATATTTCCTCGGGGTTGTTGAGGGGGTAGTCCGGGAAGAGAGGTTCAGTTGATGATGATACTTGGTGGATATCAAAGATGTTTTTAAGAGCTAGAGTTGTAGTCTCCTTATCCCCTTTTTGAAAATAATCTGACTAGGCGAGTTTCTTCTCCCTCTTGTTTTGAAAACAAAAGATGGCTTTATGCAAAATAACTCCACTAGCCATAAGTCTTGCGGAGTACACCCTGTACTCAGCCTTGCTTCGATGATGTTTTTCTACAGATGATGCTACTCCAACTGAAGGTGGTTTCTACGTCGAAGTCGACGAGTAGTTGGGGTTCCCGGGCAGCAGCCTAGGATCTATGGAAGGGTCGCTACTTCTGTTAAGGCCTCTTAGGCCCTTTGCTAAGTTTGTTGTTTAGAACAATTTGTTTGCTTTTGTTGTTTAATGTAATGTTGGGTCTGTGACCCCTGGCTTGTATGACTGGTTTGTAACTATCTTAAGAGTTTACCTTATTAATGTATTGTTTGTATGTTCTGTAATGTTACCGATCTTTCCCTACGCGTTTCGGAATTTAGGTTAGGCTTATATCAGATAAGGATCTGGTATTTGTCTAGCCCTGATGTCGGATCGTGACAAAAACCAAGAAAAATAAACAAAGCAAACTAAAAACAAAGTAAAGAGAAAGGAAGTGAAGGACTCCCCTAGTGAAGACGTCCTTAGCCTCCCCGGTAATGGCGCTAGAAAACTTATTGATAGCGCTTGACGAGGTGGAAGAGGTTGAAGTAGATTTCCCAGTAACGGCACCAGAAAGCTTGATGGCGCCTGGTGTTTGACGTGGAAGCGCATCGTTGGAAATCCCAAGAGCAAGGTGTGAAGCAGCAAGTCTTCCCTTAGTTGAGACCGAGGTTATCGAACCAGAAGGAGGAAGGAAACGTCACACAGGTGTTGCAAACAATGTGGAGACCTGCACAACACAAACTCAAGACTTTGCCTCAATGAATCAATGAGGTTGTCAAGCTCACCGGTTTGCTGTAACAAAGGATTAAACGTATGGTGTGGAAGGTAATGGTTTGTAGCAAGTAAACAAGTAACAGTGGAAGATTTATCAATGGTAAAGGTTGGACCGGGGTCCATAGTTCACTAGAGGTGCCTCCTTAGATAAACAACATGGCATGAAGGGTAAACAAATTACAGCGAGGCAATTGACAGGAACTGAGCAAGGCATAACAATGAAATTACTAGCCAGAATGATCCTATGAAGTTGATTGGGCAATACAACAATATACATAGACCGTAATCCAACTGCATCTATGACTAGAAGTCCACTTTAAGGTTATCATCCGAATCTCCTCCAGTATTAAGTTGCAAGCAACAGACAACTTCTTTAAGCAAAGTGTGTAAGGTAAACAGTCCACATGTTCCATGAACAAGAGACCGTTGTTTTCTCCCTAGTAACAATAGCACATCTACAACCGAAGAGATTTTTGTCCCTTCCCTTGATACTAGAGGCATGAACCCACTATCGAGCATAAATACTCCCTCTTGGAGTCACTAGCAACTACTTGGCCAAGATAACCACTAGCAACGGAGAGCATGCAAGATCACAAACAACACAGACATGATAGAATCATAAAGATAGAACCATTAATCAAACCAACATAATAATCTCAATATCCATCGGATCCCCGCAAACACAACATGCATGATTACAAATAGATTAGATCTTGATCATGAATGGATCTCACAAGATCTTTACATGAAAGCACAAAGGAGGAGATACAACCATCTAGCTACTACATGGACCCATAGTACAAGGTGGAACTACTCACAAATCATACCGGAGAGAAGGCCTCCAGGATGATCTCCCCTCCGGCAGGGTGCTGGGAAGAGCTTCAAATCCCCCAGTCTAGGGACGATGGTGGCGGCGGCTACAGACTGTTTCGTAGATTTCTGAATAGGTGCTGAGAGTTTCTGTATCGGGGGCTTCTTATAGGCGAAGGTGGAGACTGAGGCGGCTACCAGGGTAGGCAATCCCTACCTAGGTGCGGGGTAGGGCCCACCCGCACCTAGGGTGGGTCTGGCCCCCCTAGCCGGCCTCCTTGTCTCTCCTCTGGACTTCTTGTTCCCCACAGAAAGTTATTGACTTTGTCCTTTGTCCCGTCCAATTCCGAGAATATTTCTTTACTAACTTTTTTGAAACCAAAAACAATAGAAAACAGGCATCTGGCACTGTTGCAACTTGTTAATAGGTTAGTACCAGAAAACATGTAAAAAGCACCTCAAAGTGTAGAAAAGTAAAGCAAAGTAGATACTAAACAAGCATGGAGCATCAAAAATTATTGATACGTTTCCAACGTATCACCTGTTCATACAGATCTTAGCCAATTTAGCACTTGTATAGGTAGTCTTCATGGGTATGAAATGATCCACTTTGGTCAGGCGATCCACAACAACCCATATGAAATCATATCCAGATCTGGTCCTTAGCAATCTAGTGATAAAATCCATTCCAATCTTATCCCACTTCTAATCAGGTATAGGTAATGGTTGCAATAACCCTGCCGGTTTCTGATGTTCTGCTTTCACTCAACTACACACATCACACAAGGCAATGTGTTCTGCGATATCCTTCTTGAAGTTGTTCCACCAAAATCTTTCCTTCACATCCATGTACATCTTGGTGTTACACAGATGAATAGAATATGGTGCATTGTGTGCTTATTGCATAATCAATTTCAAATTCTCTGAATCTTGTGGAATGCAGATACACTTTCCATACCATAAGGTACCTTGTTCATCTTTATGGAATCCTTTAGCCTTTCCTTTACTAATTTTACCTTTAATCTATTCTATTTCCTTGTCCAACTTTTGGGCTTCTTTGATCTTGTCCAACCATATTGGTTGAACTTCCAATGACCTGAGATATCCTTCAGGCACTATCTCCAATCTTAGCTCTTTGAATTGAGCACACAAATCATCTGGCAATTCTCCTTTAGTGAGGCCGTTCACATAAACCTTACGGCTTAAAGCATCCGCTACAACATTTGCTTTACCGGGATGGTATTGCAAACTCAAGTCACAGTCCTTGATGAGCTCTATCCACTTTCTTCGTATCATATTGAGTTCCTTCTGGGTGAAAATATATTTCAGACTCTTGTGGTCCGTGAACACTTCATAACTCTTTCCCAAAAGATAGTGTCTCCATGTTTTGAGTGCATGGACAACAGAGGCTAACTCTAAGTCATGAGTAGGATAGTTTACTTCATGAGTTTTGAGTTATCTCGAGGCATAAGCCACAACTTTCCCTTCTTGCATCAAAACTCCACCCAATCCTTGGTGAGATGCATCACAATAGACTTGGAAATCTTTCTCTAGATCTGGCAGACATAAGACTGGTGCTGACACTAGTCTCTTCTTCAATTCTTGGAAACTGATTTCACATCCTTCAGTCTAATCAAACTTCTTCTCTTTCTTAAGTAACTCCGTCATTGGCTTAGCCACTTTCGAGAAATTCTTGATGAATCTTCTATAGTATCCTGCCAAGCTTGGGAAACTACAAACTTCTTTAACTGACCTGGGAGATTCCACTCAGTTATAGCTGACAAATTTGCGGGATCAACAACTATACCATCTCCAGACACAATATATCCAAGAAATCCAACTTCATTCAACCAAAATTCACACTTACTGAACTTGGCATACAACTTGTGCTCCCTGAGTTTCTCAAGAATCAGACGCAAATGTTCTTCATGTTCTTCTTTTCTCTTTTCAACATCCCAAAACTATTGATCATGATCATCAAACTCTAATCACTAAAATTAGGGTTAGCAAAAACTTTGATTAGATAAAAACCAAATGAATGCATGTGTGTATGTGATGATTTGATTAATGCATGAATGGACTTGTGTGATTAACCTAAATAGCAAGGAATGGTTTAAAGATAAAAATAACATCATCTAAAACATTTCCAAGCAGAAACAAATCAAGAAAAAATAAAAAACAAATCAAATAAGGCAAATGGTCATTTTTGCCAATCTTGCTCACTAGGTCACTTTGAGTGTTTCTAGTCCAAGATTTCAAACAGAAACTTTTCCAATTCTTTTCACCCCTTCCAAGACCAAGTAAAAGTGAATCAAAGCCCACCTTTCAAACTTACAGCAACATTTAGCAACCCCATTCAAATGACAATTTAAAATTTAATCTATAACATATGTGAAGATCCCACATTTTCAAAAACTAACTAAACTAGTGCCCCTTGACCAATCCAACTTACCAGAGAATTTATTTCGGACATTTCATCAAACACCTTGTGATCAGCAAACAACAAAACATTTAACACTATTTGCAGCAGTGAATTTGGCCAACCTTGTTCCCTATCTAGTTGCAACAAGCTCTTAGTAGATCATCTATCCTCTTTAACAATCCTTAGCACCACTGTGAGCAAGCCTAGCCATCAATGGTGACCATGCCGAGACAAACTTGCCACCCCCATGTCGCCAGCGAGCTAGAGGAAGCACTAGCCTCGCCAACCTTATCTGGACCACTGACCACCGTCCACCGCCACCCTCTGTCCCAGCCCCGAGCATTGCCAGCCCCTGGACCACATGGCAAGCTCATGCCAAGCTTCTCTGGGTGCGAGCCGAGAGCGCGCTAGTGCACCGCACGCGACACGAGCCCACAGACCGCGCACCGCCCTCGTCGCTTGAATACGTGATCGCCAGCACCCCAGCACCCTGCCAGACAACCCCGTTCGCCGCCGCGTGGACCACGCACACTGTGCGCCACTAAACTTGTCGTCGGACCCGCCCAGAGTGCCGCAATGTTCTGACCGCTCCTCACCGCCCCATGCTGCATTACCATGCCGTTGAGCTTTGCTAGGAGGCAATGCACCGCCCCTACCTTTGCCCATGCCATTAGCATGCTGTGCCGACGACACCGACGAGCTCCACCTGTGCCATTTGGTCCTCTTGTCGCACTATAAATGGAGGCCACCCTCGTTCGATTTGGGCACACCATATCACTCCCCCCTCTCACTGATCACACACACTCACCCCCGGAGCAAGGCAAGCACCAGGTGGCCGAATTTTCATCGGAGTTCACCGCTGTAGAGGAGGAGAGGCCTCGTCAATTGGATCCGCCCCAGGAGGAGCCACCGGTACAAGGAGGATCGCCGTCATCGACTTCTTCGTTCGCCCCCATCGCCGACCATCGCCGGAGCCCCAGTGAGCCTCCCACGACCCCCACTGGCCGTTCTAGGGTTCTGTCTCGCCAGCGCTGCCCGACTTGGACGATGAACCATAGCCGTTGGATTAGAGTTAGATCGTGCGGCCCTAATCGCCTCGTACCACTTCGCCACTCGCTGTCTCACTGACGAGTGGGGTCGCTCACTTAACCAGCTCGCGCGCGTGTTCTGCGTAGTGGGCCGGCCTAGTTAAACATCCCACGCGACCCATTAATTCAAACTTAGGTTTATTCATTTAATTTCAATCTCGGTTCTGTACCTAGATTCAAAAATCAACCCAGCTCGATTCACTGATCCAAAATGCATGAAACTATTTTTTAGAAAGGTACTGGAGTGCTTAATCCAAGCCCGTTGGATTCAAACCATTTAGAATTGTAGATCTCCCATGGTAAAACTAACAATGTAGAAGATTTTCTGCATTAAAACATTTTTCAAAATTCAACCATAAAAACTTTTGAGTTGATTCTAACACTCAAATATCACATTTAACCCTACCTTTCAGAATATATAAAAATATATAGGGTTACTTGTAGAAATAATGATCAAGTAATAAAAGAATGCCTCATAGGCCATTCTAGTCACTTTATTTAATCAAAATAAAAAGGTTAAACCTTATTAAATTGTGACACCACTTTAAATCATATTCCCATGTACTGAAATGTGCGGTGATGACATGTGTCAACATGATCCCATGTTTGAGTTGGAGAATATTAAATCTTGAGTAGTTTTTTTTTCAATGATTAGAAATTACTTTCTAAAATAAAATAAATAAGACAAGTGCTTTAATCTTTGTGATAATAGTGATGATGCTAGATCATGTAGTGTGACCCTTGGTGTGCTAAATAGAGTAGTTAAGAATTGTGTGGTGATTGTGTACCTCGTATTTATTTATAGACGCTAGTACCGACCGAGGATACGAGGAGGAAGGAGGATACTATGAAGAAGAAGCCGAGGAGAACTTCAACCACTGCTCTGCACAAGGCAAGCTAACACTTGCAAGTTACCTTACCTATGCAAGCTATTAATTGAGCAAACCAATACTTGCAAGCTTATACCCATGTGATGATACCCAATCCTAGTTTTACTTGCAAAGTTTAATACTCTATTTCTTTATCAAAGCTTTATCTTAGAGTTTACTTAGTGATTTGTAGATATTAGAAGGATAATGGAAGGTAGCATAAAGAGCATAAAACTTGACCTAAGTTAGATAATCTTGATGACATCCTGAGGTATGAGATCTAAATTAGATAAGACACACTTGCTTATCACCCCTCATTAGTATTTACCCCCACCTATAGATGCTAGTGCTAAGCATAAAACTTGATCAACTTTAGATGGGAATACTTGGTGAAAATGGTTATGAAAACCTTAGAATGATGAGTCATTCTACTGAAATGTTTTGACATGTGTTCTCGAACACCAGATGATTTTGATGATGAAAATGTTAAGGCATGAGCCTTAGCCCTTTACAAAACTGATGGTTATCTGGATGCGATACCATTCCAATTTTACCGTACAACCACAATACCCGAAATTTGGGTAGGGCTTGTCTGGAAATTTATATACCTTGGTATGGGTTCCCTTGCAGCCAAGGTTTGAGCTGAGGCTACCATGTGAAGATTGTCCACCTATGCAGTACCCAAGATAACAGTTGGTCATGGTTGGGAGTGAAGGAAATATGCCCTAGAGGCAATCATAGAGATGATTATATTTCATATGTATCCATGAGTTATTGTAATGTTCCTTGAATATCCATATCAGGCAACTTGTATTGATTGGCAATTATGTGAATTGTTTGTGAAACTCTTTACTTGTATGGTTATTTAATAGTTGTCCCTAGTCGGAGTTCATGTGAGGACACACGTGAATATTAGACTAGCACATCGATTGGTTGATGACTATGTTTCACAAGTCATAGACATGGAGATGTCAAACCAATGATGTGGACACATGTTATGAACATGGGGTTGGACTGGCCCAGCTTGAGACTGGCAATTAGTTGCAGCTCTCTCTCTACACATCGTGTACGTTTTGTCCTTAGACCTGAGATTGTTGCATGTACTTGAGATGTGGATCGACCTACTTTGGGGCTATCAAACGCTGCACCGTAACTGGGTAGTTATAAAGGTAGCTTCCGGGTTTGTCCTGAAACATGCTGCAAGGCATGGTCAATCAAGATGGGATTTTCCCCTCTCTACTTGAGAGAGATATCTCTGGGCCCCTCGAGTGATCGGATCCAGAAATGCATGGCCGTGCTACATAAGGTTAAGAGTTAACCTAGTAAAGGGATTCAGAGTTATGGTATCGAGAAAGACAGGTCATCTTGGAGCTAGACCAAATATCGTGAGGCAAAGGGAAAGACATGTACTAAACCTTGTGATGGTTCGTCTAATTTGATCTTTGTATGCGTCTTGCTAGAGGCTGCTACCAACTATTGACAGAATAAGTGTATTCGTGTCATGTCTATACGCATATGAACCTATAGGGTCACACACTTAAGGGGCTGGAAGCCTAATGAGGATTGAATCTGAATTAGACCAGGCTTAGGCTACTAATGGGCTACTAATGTAGAAGCCCACTAGGGACGCCTATATAATAGAGGGTGGGGCGAGATGACCAAGGTTAGACCTTAGACCATTCCAGCCAGCCTCCACTCCTCACGACTGTGTCGCGCGCGCGAACCTAGCAGTCCGGCGTCTGATGCTTCCACCATGTACGTGTGGATACCTCGGAGGTGCTGCATTTGTAGAGTTTGGACGAGCCGCGCAAGGGGAGCTTCTCGTGGGATGAGAACAAGGAGGAGTCGTAGATCATCTGCACTGCCTCGACGCGCTTCATCAAGTTCCACAACTGCGCGTCTAGTGGTAATCCCATGATCTATGACAACAGTAATCCTGGTTTACGCGGTAGAAAATTTTGATTTGCGCTAGTGTAGCCTACCCGTATCCCTTCAGTGGTATCAGAGCCAATGCTGTTCAGTTATAGGTTCAGGATGTTTGCATATGGTGATATGCAGATTGATATGAATGATGTGATCGTTTATATGGTGGTGGTTCAGGATTGATCTATGATCTTGCTTTCCGTGATTGTGATTATGAGGTTGTCGAACGACTTACCCCTACCGGTTTACGCCATCGGTGAGTATGATACATAAATCCTGTTGAATCACGCGAATATCAATATGATTGATCGAATCGGAACCTAGATCTAAAATCGATGTACTGTGATCAAAGGAGTTTGATTGAATCGAGACAGGAGTCAGTTTATGGTAAATTTGATTTTCCGATCAAAATCCTTAAAGAAAATTTTGAAGATACCGCGAGGGGCGCTGCCCCTTTGAACCCCGCAGGGGGAGACCCCCCCTTAATCGTAGCCCCTTTTGTATCTCGTTAAGGTAACTAGGTGTTCGATGTCACATGATCCGGTAGAATGCGATTCTATGCATAACTTGTTTTTGCAGGATGTATGTGATTAGTATGGCCCATATATGTATGTGATGCATGTATGAAATTTTGCATGACCTGCGTGTCGTGAGTAGGGCAACACGGTTGGAGCCATATGTGTTGTCGTTTATTGTAATGGCCTGCGTGCCAACTTGTGATGATCCCAATACTATGTAATTTTGATTAGTAGCTGTTAGGAGTAATAGCTTGTATTAGTTCTTGGAGGACTCATCACCTGGAAGATGGCTCACATGGAACATGAAGATGGATATCATCATGGTGGACAGGTTCTACGTCGATGGAGATCACCATGAAAAATTGGGCCATACGGTGTCACATCTATGTGAATGCTATTCTTATGTTTTTTACTACTATGCATGCTTAGATGATAGAAGTAGAACGATCCCTTAGAAAGTTTAAGTTTAACCATGCCCTCCCAACCAAACCTTGCACCATCCTATGCCCTGTACAATCGTTGGTGGGCCTATGAAATTAGGGTGCCGCTGTTTTCCTTGGATGTATGGGTTTGTATCGGATACCTACACGCATAAGGGTTGGTGAGCTTGACAAGGTCATCTTAACAGTTAAGGACCTTGGGGCATAAAGGTTGGGCGCCTAGTTTTGACATAGAGATGTCACCCAACAACAAGAGTCATATGTGATATGATTAGCAAGTGTTGCTTACCGATTTACCTTGTCTTCTAGTAGTGATGCTAAAGCTCACTAGTCGACTTGTTAATTGTGGATCTTGAATCACTTAGTATGAATAGAGGGATATTGATTTAAGTGGGAGTATATGCTATTAAATTGTTTAATATGTTTTACTCTTTCATGGTTACATGGCTTAGTATTTTGCATGTTTTTTGTTGTAGATCAATGGCACCGAACACTGCATCACCTTTTTCTTTGCGTTCGATTCTTGACAAAGATAAACTTAATGGAACAAACTATACGGACTGGGTCCATAACCTAAGAATTGTTCTCAGGTCTGATAAAAAGGAAACGGTTCTAGATACCCCAATCCCCGATGAACCTGCTGATAATGCATCTGCTGCCCTAAAGAATGCCTACAAGAGAGCATGTGATGATTCTCTTGAGGTTAGCTGCCTTATGCTTGCATGCATGGAACCTGAACTCCAAAAGAAGTTTGAGGATCAGGATGCGTACGATAGGATCGTTGTGCTTAAGTACATGTTCCAAGATCAGGCAAGGACTAAGAGGTACAATGTTGCCAAGTCCTTTGTCGAATGCAAGCTAGCAGAGGGAGCAGCTGTAGGCCTCCATGTGATCAAAATGGTTGGTTACAGTCAGACTTTGGAAAATCTTGGTTTTCCACTAGGCCAAGAGTTGGCCACTGACTTCATTTTGGTGTCTCTTCCATCCGGCTATGGGCAGTTCATTTCGAACTACCATATGCATGGGGTGGAGAAGGGCCTTAATGAGTTATGCGGGATGTTAAAAACAGCAGAAAGTGACATGAAGAAGTGTGGAGGGCATAGCCATGTGATGGCTGTGCAGAACAAGCCTAGCTTCAAGAAAAAGGGTACTTCTTGGAAGAAGAAGGGCAAGGCTAAGGATACGACCCCTAAGCCTACACCCAAGCAAAAGACTGGACCTATAGAAGACACCAAGTGCTTCTTTTGTCATGAACATGGCCACTGGAAGAGAAACTGCAGCAAGTACCAGGCTTCTTTGAAGAAGAGTGGAAGTAAGAGTACTTCCCACTCAGGTACGCTTGTTGTAAATGTTGTGGACATTCTTCTCACTGATTCCTATGTTAACTCTTGGGTATTTGATACCGGATCGGTTTCTCATATTTGCAATTCGATGAAGGGGCTAATAAGGACTAGAGAAGTGCAGAAAGGCAAAGTGGATTTTCGCGTCGGAAATAAAGCAAGGGTTGCTTCATTGTTCGTCGGCGTCATGCAACTTCACCTTCCGTCAGGATTTATTATGGAGTTGAATAATTGTTATTACATTCCTAGTATGGGTCCAAACATTTTATCACCTTCATGTTTGATGAGGGATGGTTATTCATTCGTGAGTGCAAACAATGGTTATGTAATCTCTAAGAATGATATGTTTATGGCTAATGCTCCCATTGTGAATGGGTTATTTATTTTAAATCTTGATGATGCATCTGTTTACAATGTTAGTGCTAAAAGGCTTTGGCCTAATGATTTGAGTCCTACCTATTTACGACATTGTCGTTTGGGGCATATAAGTGAAAAGCGCATGAAGAAGCTCCATGGTGATGGTCTTCTAACTTCGTTTGATTTTGAATCATAGGAGACATGTCAAGCTTGTTTACTTGGAAAGATGACCAAGTTGCCTTTTTCGGGTTTACCCGAGAGAGCGACAGACTTGTTGGAACTCATACATATTGATGTATGTGGACCAATGAGCATGACAGCCAGAGGAGGATATCACTACTTCATTACTTTTACTGATGATATCAGTAGATATGGTTATGTCTACTTGATGAGGCATAAGTCTGAAACTTTTGAAAAGTTCAAGGAGTTTCAGAGTGAAGTAGAGAATCAACGTGGCAAGAAAATAAAGGCCTTGCGATCTGATCGTGGAGGTGAATATTTGATTCATGAGTTTAGCGATCATCTTAAGAGTTGTGGAATTGTTCCACAACTTTCACCGCCCAGAACGCCTCAAAGAAACGGGGTTTCTGAACGGCGTAATCGAACTTTGTTGGCCATGGTTCGATCGATGATGAGCCAGTCAGATTTGCCATTGTCATTTTGGGGTTACGCTCTAGAAATGGCAGCTTTCACACTTAATACGGTACCATCTAAATCCGTAGTTAAGACACCATATGAGATGTGGACTGGAAAGAATCCCAGTTTGTCTTTTCTAAAGATTTGGGGTTGTGATGCATTTGTCAAGCTGCTTCAGTCGGACAAGCTAACACCCAAATCGGATAAGTGCATTTTCGTGGGATATCCGAGGGAAACCTTAGGGTATTACTTCTACAACCGATAAGAGGGCAAAGGGTTTGTCGCTAATAGCGGTGTTTTCCTAGAGAAAGAGTTTCTCACAAAGGGAATAAGTGGAAGGTCGGTGCTGAAGGGAATATGCCCGAGAGGCAATAATAAAGTGGTTATTATCAGTTTCCTTATTTATGAGAAATGTTTATTTTGCATGCTATAATTGTATTAATACATAAATGTTTATACATGTGTGTTTAATAAACAAAAAGGAAGTTCCTAGTTATGCATCTCTTATAAACTAGATCGTTGATTAACAAGATGATCAAAGGTTTCCTGATCATGAACATTGGATGTTGTTAATAACGAGGTCACAACATTAGTGTAATGATGTGATGAACATTCATCCAAAGTATAGAATTACGATCAAAGTCATTGAGTTTATATTGCTATAAACAACTTACGAAATGATCCTCATCCTTAGACCATGAGATCATGCCAATCACTAACACCGAAAGAGTTTCTTGTTGACATCAAACGTCACACCATAACTGGGTGATTATAAATATGGCTTCAAAACTACTAAAGTGTTATGTTGAGACTCATGGATAGAGAGTGGAATTTGTTCATCCCGATGACGGATAGATTGCTCTGGGCCCTCTCGGTGATATCACATTGATTAGCTTGCAAGCAAGTGATTTGATCACTAGAATGTTATATCATGGGAACAAGAAAAGAGTGCATGTCGGTAACAAGATCAAACTAGGTATGGAGATACCGATGATCGAATCTCGTACATGTAATATATCGTGAAACAAAGGGATTAAGATCCTAGCGTAAAAGGTTCACACGATCACAGAATTCATCGTTGAATATGTGGGAGTCAGTACGGATCTCCAGGTCCCACTGCTGATTATTGATCGGAGAGGGGTCTCGATCATGTCTGCATTATTCGCGAACCATATGGTGACACAATTAAGAGATACCGACACCACTAGGATCAAATGATATTTCAGAACAATAAAAGGAAAGCGCGGGAATTAATTTCACTAGACACCGGAACTGTTTCGGTTGAAATTGTTGAAACTGGTTCTGCATGTGAAATGGAATTCTAGCAAGGGGTTTTATGTGAATGTTTTTTAATTAAAGTAATTAACAAAATTCTGAATAAATAAATAAAAGAGTTTTATTTAAATGAGAGCTTGCATTAAATTTGGTGAAAATTTAATGCATGTGAGTGGATTTTTGAGTGGAGGCTTTTTAATGGGAGTGGAGGCTTTTCATTTTGAGTGGGAGCTCCACCCACATGAATGTGGAAGAGGTGGGGGCAGCCACCATGGCTGGTGCCATGCCCCTTGGGGGTGCCCCCTCTCCCTATAAAAGGCCCCCCTCTCCTCCTCTCAAAGCACACCTCCTCGCGAAGGATCTCTCTCCCCCTTTAGAATTTCCATGGTCTCGGATCAGCAAGATACATGTTCCCCGTGGCTTTTTCTGGAAGGATTTGTTGCTTCCGCTGCTTCGCTGGAGCGAGGGCGCGGAGGATGTCGGGGTACCCGTACGTGTGTGCGATCATGGATGCACCACTGCTTTGCGGTGCTGGACTTGATGGTGCTGGACCGGATGGACCAGATGGACTTCATCACGATCTTGATATCGGCAAGCGTTCGTCTACATCATCCACGAGTACAACCTCATTAACGCTATTCGGTCTTCGAGGGTGTGTATTGTATGGATATTGGTACTTAGATGTTCCCATCGTAGGAAATTTTTTGTTTTCTATGCTGCAAACCCTACATTGGTATTAGAGCTGGATCTATGCGTATATGCTTTGGACAGGTAGTACACATATGAGTATGTGGGCGATGATGATCATTTTATTGCTTCTTAGTTTTACTTTGAATATTGGTGGCATAGTGGGATGAAGCGGCCCGAACAAACTTTACATGTCCTCTGTCAACACCCGGGTTTTTAATCCCAGATGCCTTTTATGCCATACATCGTAATCCCAGGATTACCATTTTTGCGAGACATAACAGAATTGGATACCATAGTACATCATCCATTACAAACCATACATAAGATCTTACACAAATAAGGATCTCATGATCCAGTTCTTAATACAACACAAGCAGCGGAATACATAATGATAACAGTAGCGTAGGCAAAGCTCCATCTTCAAGGTCACAGGCAATGCTGACGATGGGAGATGATCCTAGTTATCGTAACCTTCCTGGGGTCCATCTTCCAGGTACTCCTCTTCATAGTCTGGCCATGGGAATAGCCAGGGACAAAGCCATGAGTACTCTTTAAGTACTCGCAAACTAATACTAACAAGTGAAGGGGGTTTTTGTAATAGGACACTAGGCTCTAGGGTTGTTTTGCAAAAAGCTAGATTTACCTCTATTAACTTCAGAAGCAAAGAAAGCTAGATGAAATTTTATAACACCTAAGTGGGAACATGAATTTCATATTAGAACTCTGTTGTGGTTAAGTCAAAGTCTCAATTCATTTCACAAGTCATTTTGAAAACATCTGATAGGGGAACAGTATGGCCACTCCAACTGTCCATAACTGCGGACGCAGCTATTTGAATAGTTTGACACTCTGCAGAGATTGTATACTTTCACCACAACATTCAATACATCCGTCGGGAACAAATCCTGAATTCACCATACTCAGTATGCAGATAATCAATCCTAACCTTTCAATTACACGCCCTAGTATAAGCACCTCTCCTGTGAGTTTGGCCTCCCAACCATGACCAACTATCATCTTGGGTACTGCACAGGTGGACAATCTTCACAAGGTAGCCTCAGCTCAGACCTTGGCCGTGAGGGAACTAATACTAAGGTATATAAGTTTCCAGTCAAGCCCTACCCAATTCTCGGGTATTGTGGTTGTATGGTAAAATTGGAATGGTATCGCATTCAGACAACCATCAGTTTTATAAAGGGCTAAGGCTCATGCCTCAACATTTTTATCACCATAAATCATCTGGTGTTCAGAAACACATGTTCAAAACATTTCAATAGAATGATCCATCATTCCAAGGTTTTCATAACCATTTTTCCACCAAGTATTCCCATCTAAAGTTGATCAAGTTTTATGCTTAGCTCTAGCATCTAAAAGTGGGGGTAAGTACTAATGAGGGGTGGTAACTAAGTGGAGTTTTAACTAAGTTCAATCTCATGCCTTAGGATGACATGAAGATTATCTAGCTTAGGCCAAATTTTATGCTCTTTATGCAACCTTCAATTATCTTTCTAGTATCTACAATGTACTCAAGTAAACTCTAAGTAATAGCTTTGATAAAGAAATAAAGGATAAAGCTTGCAAGTAAAACTGGGATGGGGTATCATCAAATATGTCCAACCAAGCATGCTTAGTGCCTGGCATAGGTTATCTAACTTTCATAATTCCAAGTGCTAGCTTGCAAGTATTGGCTTGCATAGGTCAACTTGATTAGTAAGGCTTGCATCAGTATCAGTATAAGCTTGTTAAATTGCAAGTGTTAGCTTGCCTTGTGCAGAGCAGTGGTTGAAGTTCTCCTCGGCTTCTTCTTCGTAGTATCCTCCTTCCTCCTCGTATCCTTGGTCGGTACTAGCGTCTATAAATAAATACGAGGTACACAATCACCAAACAATACTTAACTACTTGCAATCACCACACACAAGGGTCCTATAGATGATATAGCATCATCTCTAACCTTACAAGATTAAAACTTGGTTTAATTCCTTTTATTTTTAGAAAAGTAATTTCTACTCATTGAAAAACTATTTAAGGTTTAATATTCTCCAAACCAAACATGGGATCATGTTAACACATGTCATCACCACATATTTCAGTACATGGGAATGTGATTTAAAGTGGTGTCACAATTTAATAAGGTTTAACCTTTTATTTTAATTAAATAAAGTGACTAGAAATGCCTATGTGGCATTCTTTTATTACTTGGTCATTATTTCTGTAAGTAAACCTATATATTTTTATATATTCTGAATGGTATGATCAAATGTGATTTTTGAGAGTTGGAATCAACTCAAATTCTATTATGGTTTAAATTTGAAAAATGTTTGAATGCAGAAAATCTTCTGCCTTGTTATTTTTACCAAGGATGATCTACATATCCAAACGATTTAAATCCAACGGGCTTGCATTCAGCATTTCCAGACCTTTCTAAAAAAATTGGTTTCATTCAATTTGGTTCAGTGAATCGAACTGGGTTGATTTTTGAATCTAGGTTCAGAAGTGTGTTTGAAATAAAATGGAAAAGGTTTATTTCAAATGACTGGGCTGCGCGGGAAACGATACTGGGCCGGCCTGCTAAGCACAGCGCTTATGCGGGCTGGTTAAGTCGCTGTCCCCACGCGTCAATGAGACGAGGGGGTGCGAAGCGGTATGGGGTGATGTGAGCCGTGGGATCTGGTTCTAATCTAATGACTGAGGGTCATCGTCGACGTTGGGCAACGTCGGCGACACAGAAACCTAACACGGCAGGTGGGGGTCGTCCGGGGCTCACCGGGGCTCAGGCGAGGGTCGGTGAAGTGGGATACGACGAAGTCGATGACGGCGAACCTCCTGGTACCAGCAGCTTCTCCTGGGGCGGCTCCAATCGCTGGCTCCCTTTTTCTCCAGAGGCGGCGGGCTCCGGTGAAATTCCGGCGAAGTGCTGCTCGCCTTTCTTCGGGAACAGGGTGGAACGATCAGTGAGGAGAGGGGAGTGAGATGGTGTGCTCAATTCGGCTGGGGGTGGCCTCTATTTATAGTCGCGACGACGAGACAGTACGACATGGGCATGCGACGGTGGCGACATGGCTACGAGCTGCTAGAGGCATGGCCAGCGGTGGCGATCGCTTCGTGGTCTCCTGGCGATGCTCTACGGCTTTAATGCGCATGTAGGGGCGGTGGCAAATGGTCTGGAACGTGCGATGCTCTGCACGGCCGAGGCGGCTTCTTCGACGGCGAGCGGTGGCTGTGAGGCATGGGGCAGCAAACGGGGATGTCTGGCGGTCTCCTGGGTCGGTGGTGATCGTGTATGCCTGGCGAGGGAGCTGATGCGGCAGGCTTCGAGGTGGCGCTCTGGCGCATGCTCGGTATGGTTGACAGAGGCACGGGCGCGGCATTCATGGGTGCTCTGGTCGGTGTCTTCGAGGCAGGGCTGGTCGAGAGGGGGCGGTGAGGCATGGGTGATCTTCCAGACATGGTTGGCACGGCTAGTTTCTCTCCTAGCTTGCTGTCTACACTGGGGTGGCATGGTGAGCTTCGGCTGTTCACCATTGATGGCATTTCCAAGCTTACAGTTGTGCTAGTGCTTGGTTTAGTTAGCTAGATGATCTAGTGAGGTTGCTGTGAGCTAGAGAGGGAACAAGTTAGGCAAGAATCACTGCTCACAATAGTGTTTGGATTTTGTTTGATTTGTATCTGCAAGGTGTTTGATGAAATGGCCGCAAGAATTCAAGTTTTGAATTTTGAAAAGATTTTTGGTGTGTGTGCTAGCTTGGTGCTGGTGAGTCTGCAGATGCTTGGGTTTTGAAAGTTCAGCTTGTTTGGGTGGTTTTTGAAAAAGTGGGATCTTCCCATATGATAAAGGTTCAATTTTGAATTGTCATTTAAACTATGCATTTGAAAGTTTCTGGATGATCACAAGGTGGGCCTTGATACTTAGTTATGAGTACTATCAAGGGTTGTAAAGATCCAATTAAGTTTTTGTTAAGTTCTAAAAGTTTGAGACAGCCAAAGTAGGCATGGGAGTTAAATTGGTCAAAATGACCATTCACTCATTTTGTTTGTTTTGATTTATTTGTCTTTGGGAAAAGTTTGGGAATTGTTTAGATGATGTTTATTTCACCTAGGAATCCTTTTACAAGCAAAGAAACATATAAACAAGGCAAATCAAAAGAATTCAAAATGGGATGCATACACACATGCATGCTTTCATATTTTTATTTAGAAAAGTTTTTGTTAACCCTAATTTTGGTGATAAGAGTTTGGTGATCTAAGTTTAGTATTTTTGGGATGTTACATCCTCACACATGAGACCTGTTCCACGCTTGACATGCAACTAGTTTTGCATAAGTGGCTAGCGGGTGTCTGTCTCTCCTACTATAGTCAATATCTAATTTGCAACAAGTTGTCAACAATTTGGTTATCCTCATTGTGGTTCATGTTCGTAGGTAAGAACAGTTCTATCTTCGAAAGCCCTAAGCCATGTAAAACTTGCAATGGATAAATTAGAGGAGTCTAGTTTAGATTGCTGCTGGGCTAGTGTTATGATATGATGATGTTGTGAGTAGAAGTATAAGATGATACTCTTACAACACACATAACGTGTAGGTTCCATAGACCTTGGCCTTATACATAGAGGTATGATAGATATCATACCACGGTGCACATGATGGAGATCATATGCGGGAACCATATCATTTCACTTACAAACATGTGATGTTTTGATTGCATCTTATATTGCTTGTTTGGCGTTTTATTAGCATAATAAGATGATCCCTCATTTAGATATCAAGATAAAAATTTGTTCTTCCTTAAGTATGTACCGACAATGTTTCGTCGCTTCAAGACATCACGTGATGATCGGGTGTACTTGAATCCATGAGCATATCTCGGGTGTAAGACAGTTACACACGCGAATACTAAGGTTCTTACTTGGCGAGCCTAGCATGCACAGACATGGCCTCGGAACATGGACCGAAAGGTTAAGCATGAGTCATATGTTTTGATATGATGACTATATGGATGCTCGCCTTTGAAGCTATACCGACTCACGTGATGATCGGACTTGGTGTAGTGGATTTGGTTCATGTAATCACCAAAAAGACACGAGGGATGTCGTTTTTGAGTGGGAGTTCATTTCTATTTTGGATTAGTAGAACTCAATTTATCATAAATTAAATCAAAGTAAATTTGCATAATTTGTTGTAGTCATTGGCATTCGTTCACCACCTTATGCATAGTTGTAATTGAGATAATAGAACTATAGCATTCTGGATATATACTTTACGAACTGGTATCGTATTGTGTTGAGTGTCAATCTAAAGTATAAAGTCCTATTGCAAACTTTCAGCAAACTCTGTTTACTCCGTGAAATTTGATAATTAGTATTAAATAGGGAGTAACAATTCCAGTGTTAGTATCCTAAGTATCATGTTTGCCTCCATGATTCTTGATTGTTTTAATATCAAGTTTATCTAGGAGCTGAAAGAATTGTTTCAGAAACCATCATGTGTGGCAGATACAATGATATCTGAAACAATGTTTTGGTTGCAATATGATAGAGTATAATATATGTTCTCAGATTGGATGAGAATTTGCAAAGGTTGGAGATGCTAGACATCCTAATCATCCAAAAAGGTTTTGGAAAGTAATGTTATACTCACGATTCGCCTTTATAAGCTACAGTAGCTTGATCATGAGAGTCGTCATGATAAGGATGAATAGAAGATGTATGTAAAGTGTTTACTACACTAAAAGATAACTAAAGAATGGATTTTTGAAAGAATACCGATCATTTTGATGATGGTGATCTACTTCAAAGTGCAAGTCCAAAGGTATTATTATTTGAATATACACGCTTTGGACTATGTGTCATGTATATGGAGCCACTTTTGATGTTGATAGATTCTTTTAAAAGGAAAAGGAAATGCTGAAAGAGAATCTATAAAATATATTTGGCAGAAAAGAAAATATTGGAAATATCCAATTTAGGTATATAGATGATATACATGTTATTGTTGTATTCTTTGCTTGTTAAACAATGTGGTTCTTGGGTATTGGATACCGAATTGGTTGGTATGAAATTTCATACGGAACGACGCAATTCATGAACCACAATGGCCTAAGTAACTAGCAAGAGAATATGTTATGATGTTTATCGAAAACAAACAAACCGTTGTTTGTATTTCTCATTGACATCAAAGCTTGACTTCAAGATTTGTTTTAATAATTGTTATTTAAATCAGGTATTATGAGAACAAAGTTTGTTCAAATAATTACCATATTCCATATAAGATGGATGATTTACAAATCTAGTTGAAGAAATCACATCCATAAAAACTAATGCTAAAATGTCGCAAGACAAATGATTGAAAGATCACTTACAAAGTGACATCGTCGATTAAATTATATTGGAAAGAAAACATGAAGAATCATCATATTTATGGATTTTTGGAGTCTTTGATTTGATCAAGTGACGCTTGTGACACTTTCCTCGGGATAATTAAAAACTTCGTTCAAAGTCCAAAGAAGAACGAACGACTAAAATATTGGAATTTATACATATCGATGTATGTAGTCCATTATGTGTAGTCATAAGCGATGGGTTTCAACTTCATATACTTTCTCTGGAAATTTGAGTGAATATTCACTTAATGAGAAAGAAGTATGAAATGTTTGAAAAACGTTTCAAAGATTTTCAAGATGAAGTGAAAAATCATTGTAACAAGAAAATAAAATTGTTTATAATTTTATCATAAGGGATTTATTTGAGTTACAAGTGTAACATGAAAAATAAATGAATTATGATTTATCATAAAGGGCTTTATTTGAGTTACAAGTTTAGCAAAACACCTAGATTTACATCTCCCAAAATACCATAGGAGTATGGAGTGTTTGAGATTTGTAATGAAACCTTGTGTGACATGGTTGGATCAAAGGTGTTATTTATAAAACTGCCCTTATGTTTTAGAAGTATTAAAGCTTTAGAGACTACCGCTTTTACACTGAAAAGAGCTCCATCTTGATCCGTTGAAACGACACCATATGAGTTATGGTTTGGGGTAAAACCCAAGTTGTCATTTCTTAAATTTTGGTATGCTAAACATAAGTAAGATGTTTACAACCAAAGTCGGATGAGCATGTCTTTGTAGGTTATTTTGAATAACAATTGGATATTCCTCCATAACACCAAGGACAAAAGGGTTTGTCGCTTGAAATGTGAAGTTTCTTGAAAAAGGAATTTTTCGCAAAAGTTAAGTGGGAGGAAAATAGAACTTTGATAAGGTTAATGGACCTTAGCTAAATGTGTTGAGTTACGCAGCATCAGAAATCGTTCCAGAGGCTTCAATAATGCTCATAGATTATGTGCCTCAAAGGTTGAGGTCACGGAGATCTAAGTTCTTATTGAACCAAGTTGGCCGGATAAACAATCAAATACTAAGATTTGAGAGTAAATCATTATTGTTTGACAATGATGAACCGACTATATGCAAATAAGCGAAGATTTGCCCTGACTCCGTCAAATGGCTTGAAGCCATAAAATCCGTGATAGTTCCATACACGAAAAATCAAGTTTTGAACATGGAACACCCTCCGGAAAGGTGTAAAACTCTATCGGTCGTATTTGGATCTATAAAGAAACAGACATGGATGTTTCACATCTATTAAATAGTCGACATGTTGGTAAAGTTTTTACGAAAATGTTCAAGAAGTTGACTATGACAAGATTTGATCTTTCATAGCTATATTTAGTCTGGATGGATTAAAGTAGCATCCACTACATATAATTTGGTATATGGTAGATGAATAAACAAAAGAAAGTTCTTCTAATAGAATGGTTACCTAGGACGTGTACATGACACGGTCCAAAGGGTTTTGTTAATTCAAAGGATGCTAAAAGAGCATGAAACTTCAATGGTTGAAGTAAGCATCGCGGAGTTGGAATCTTCACCGTGATGAAAAGGAGTTTTCATCAGGAGACGATGAGATGCTTGCATTTGCAAGAAATTAAGTGGGAGCGTTGAGATATATTTCTAATACATTATGTGGAGGACATCTTGTTGATTGGAAATGATGTATCTTTTATTGACAAAGGTTAAGAATTTCATTTTGATGAAAGACTTAGGAAAAACCCGAATATTTA
Organism: Avena insularis; assembly: GCA_023614405.1. Taxonomy (NCBI): domain Eukaryota; kingdom Viridiplantae; phylum Streptophyta; class Magnoliopsida; order Poales; family Poaceae; genus Avena; species Avena insularis. The sequence goes on along the minus strand of CM042691.1, from coordinate 156,094,773 downwards.
GCGTGAATGTCTATAGTGGATAGACTGTGACGCTAATATGGTTGTGCCAAACGTACACATATGAGATATTAAAGGAGTTCAATATAGAAACGACAAGAAACGGTTCTTGTCGCATGGAAAGGACTTGAATCAAGATTCAAGTGTATCGACACTTGATAAGTGAAACAAGATTCAAGTGCTTTAACACTTGATGAGTGAAATCACAAGGATGTTTTGATCAATCATACCATGATATGTACACATCCAGATATGTCCTATGCTCTAAGTGTTATGAGCATATACCAGAATGAATCATAAAATGATCATTGGACGATAGTAAGGATATTCTTATGATCTTTTGGAAGACCTAAGAATATATTTGTGTAGAGGTGACAAACAATTACAAATAGTTCATTGTAAAGCATTACATTGATACTAGTTTTGTCACAAGATACAAATTAAGTTTATCTCAATTTAAACTATGGGTGGCACAATGAAATGGAAAGAAAGTTTCCATGATGGATTTGGATGAAGTCCAAAGTTAAGACATTGTGACGGATACTACAACAAAAGGCTAAGTATTTGACTGCTATAGTAGCAGCAAAGGAGGGAATTTGTGTCAAGTAGTTTGTTATCAAACTAAGGTGTGGTTCGCAATGGGCTATACTAAAGATATATTGTACGACAATAGTATCAACATGATTTAACCCCAAGGAACTAAAGGTCTCACCGAAAGACCAAATTTATACAATGCCATCTCATTGGAGAATGAGTGATGCGTGAAGACGCAAAGACATGCAAATACACACGGACCTGAAAGCTTCAGATTCGTAGATTATGTTAACCACTTGCAGTTGCGTATATTGAACACCAGAAAGCCATAGGTGTTCAAATACGCAAAGTTTTCAAACTAGATTATTGTCTCTAGTGCAAGTGGGAGAATGAAGGGAATATGCCCGAGAGGCAATAATAAAGTGGTTATTATCGTATTCCTTATTTATGATAAATGTTTATTTTGCATGCTATAATTGTATTAATACAGAAACGTTAATACATGTGTGTTTAATAAACAAAAAGGAAGTTCCTAGTTATGCCTCTCTTATAAACTAGCTCGTTGATTAACAAGATGATCAAAGGTTTCCTAATCATGAACATTGGATGTTGTTAATAACGAGGTCACAACATTAGTGTAATGATGTGATGAACATTCATTCGAAGTATAGCATTACGATCAAAGTCATTGAGTTTATATTGCTATAAACAACTTATGAAATGATCCTAATCCTTAGACCATGAGATCATCCGAATCACTAACACCGGAAGAGTTTCTTGTTGACATCAAACGTCACACCGTAACTATGTGATTATAAAGATGGCTTCAAAACTACTAAAGTGTTATGTTGAGACTCATGGATCGAGAGTGGAATTAGTTCATCCCGATGACGGATAGATATGCTCTGGGCCCTCTCGGTGATATCACATTGATTAGCTTGCAAGCAAGTGATTTGATCACTAGAATGTTATATCACGGGAACGCGAAAAGAGTGCATGTTGGTAACGAGATCAAACTAGGTATGGAGATACCGATGATCGAATCTCAGACATTTAATATATCGTGAAACAAAGGGATTAAGATACTAGCGTAAAAGGTTCACATGATCATAGAAGTCATCGTTGAATATGTGGGAGTCGGTATGGATCTCCAGGTCCCGCTGCTGATTATTGATCGGAGAGGGGTCTCGATCATGTCTGCATTATTCGCGAACTGTAGGGTGACACACTTAAGGGATACCGACACCATTCGGATCAAATGATATGTCAGAAAAAGAAAAGGAAACCGCGGGAATTTATTTCACTAGACACCGGAACTGTTTCGGTTGAAATTGCTGGAACTGGTTTGTCAACACCCGGATTTTTAATCCCAGATGCCTGTTATGCCATACATCGCAATCCCAGGATTACCATTTTTGCGAGACATAACAGAATTGGATACATAGTACATCATCCATTACAAACCGTACATAAGTTCTTACACAAATAGGGATCTCATGATCCAGTTCTTAATATGACTTCAAGCAGCGGAATACGTAATAATAATGGTAGCGTAGGCGAAGCTCCATCTTCGGGGTCACAGGCAATGCTGACGATGGGAGATGATCCTAGTTGTTGTAACCTTCCTGGGGTCCATCCTCCAGGTACTCCTCTTCATAGTCTAGCCACGGGAATAGCCAGGGACAAAGCCAGGTTTATCTCTACTACGTTTGGAAACTACGAATGCTAGTTAAGGTTTTATAACACCTAAGAGGGAACTTGTATCTCATGCCACAACCCTGTTGTGGTCAAGTCAAAGTCTCAGTTCATTTCACAAGTCATTTTGAAAAGTCTGACGGGGGAACAGTATGGCCACTCCAACTGTCCATAACCGCGGACGCGGCTATTCGAATAGTTTGACACTCTGCAGAGATTGTACACTTTCACCACAACATTCGATACATCCGCCAGGAACAAATCCTGAATTCACCATACTCGATGTCGGATAATCAATCCTAACCTTTCAATTACACGCCCTAGTATAAGCACCTCTCCTGTGAGTTTGGCCTCCCAACCATGACCAACTGTCATCTTGGGTACTGCACAGGTGGACAATCTTCACAAGGTAGCCTCAGCTCAGACCTTGGCCGTGAGGTAACCAATACTAAGGTATATAAATTTCTAGTCAACCCTACCCAATCTTCGGGTATTGTGGTTGTACGATAAAATTGGAATGGTATCGCATCCAGACAACCATCAGTTTTATAAAGGGCGAAGGCTCATGCCTCAACATTTTCATCACCAAATCATCTGGTGTTCGGAAACACATGTCAAAACATCTTAGTAGAATGATCCATCATTCTAACGTTTTCATAACCATTTTCACCAAGTATTCCCATCTAAAGTTGGTCATGTTTTATGCTTAGCACTAGCATCTACAAGTGGGGGTAAGCTCTAATGAGGGGTGGTACACTAGTGGGGTTTGACTAAGTTTAATATCATGCCTTAGGAGGACATTAAGATTATCTAGCCTAGGCCAAATTTTATGCTCTTTATGCAACCTTCAAGTATCCTTCTAGTATCTACCATTTATTCCAGTAAACTCTAAGTAAGATCTTTGATAAAGAAATAAAGTAATAAACTGGCGAATAAAACTAGGATTGGTTTATCAAGTGGTTATGATCATATATGCTTTAAGGCATATAGTGGCATGGTAGCAAGCAAGTAGTAGCTTGCATAGGTCAACCTGATTAGTAAGGCTTGCAAGTATTGGCTTGCACAATATCAGTATAAGCTTGCCTTGTGCAGAGCAGTGGTTGAAGTTCTCCTCATCTTCTTCTTCGTAGTATCCTCCTTCCTCCTCGTATCCTTGGTCGGTACTAGCGTATATAAATAAATACGATGTACACAATCACCAAACAATACTTAACTACTTGCAATCATCACACCAAAGAGTCCTATAGATGATCTAGCATCATCACTAACATTACAAGATTAAAGCTTGGTTTAATTCCTTTTATTTTTAGAAAAGTAATTTCTACTCATTGAAAAACTACTTAAGATTTAATATTCTCCAAACCAAACATGGGATCATGTTGACACATGTCATCACCACATATTTTAGCTCATGGGAATGTGATTTAAAGTGGTGTCACAATTTAATAAGGTTTTACCCTTTTATTTAAATTAATTAAAGTGGCTAGAAATTCCTATGGGGCATTCTTTTATTACTTGAACATTATTTCTGTAAGTAAACCTATATATTTTTATATATTCTAAAAGGTATGGTTAAATGGATTTTTGAGATTTGCAATCAACTCAAAAGCTATTATGGTTTTACTTTGAAAAATATTTGAATGCAGAAAAGCTTCTGCCTTGTTATTTTTACCATGGATGATCTACATATCCAAATGACTTGAATCCAATGGGCTTGGATTCAGCATTCTCAGACCTTTCTAACAAAATTGGTTTCATTCAATTTGGTTCACTGAATCGACCTGGGTTGATTTTTGAAACTGGGTACAGAAGTGTGTTTGAACTAAAAAGGAAAAGGTTAAATTCAAATAACTGGGCTGCGCGGGAAATGTTAACGGGCCTACTACTACAACGCCCTGGCTGCTGCATAAGTGGCTGTCCCCACGCGTCAGTGAGACAGGGGTGCGAAGCGGTATGGGGCGATGTGGTGCGTTCGATCTGGTTCTAATCCAACGGCTGAAAGTCATCGTCGACGTTGGGCAACGCCGGCGAGACAGAAACCTAGCGCGGCCAGTGGTGGTCGCTGGGGGCTCACCGGGGTTCAGGCGAGGGTCGGCGAGGCAGGCAAACGATGAAGTCGACGATGGGGGTTCTCCTGGTACCGGCAGCTTCTCCTGGGGCGGCTCCAATCGCTGGCTCCCTTCTTCTCCAGCAGCGGTGCGCTCCGGTGAAATTCCGGCGAAGTGCTGCTCGCCTTGCTCCGGGAACGGGGTGGAATGGTCAGTGAGGAGAGGGGAGTGAGATGGTGTGCTCAATTCGGCTGGGGTGGCCTCTATTTATAGTCACGACGATGAGACCGAACGGTATGGGCAGGCGACGGTGGCGACATGGCTACGGGCGGCTAGAGGCATGGCCGGTGGTGGCGATCGCTTTGTGGTCTCCTGGCGATGCTGTACGGCTTTAATGCGCGCGTAGGGGCGGTGCGGTTTGGTCTGGAACACGCGACGCTCTGCGCGGCAGAGGCGGCGTCTTCGACGGCGAGCAGTGGCTGTGAGGCATGGGGCGGCGAACGGGGATGTCTGGCGGTCTCCAGGGTCGGTGGCGATCATGTAAGCACGCGGCGAGGGATACGCGCGGTCTGTGGGCTTCGGTCGAGGGTGGCGCTCTGGCGCATGCTCGGCATGGTTGCTGGCGAGCTGGGCGCGGTCCGTGCGTGTGGTCCAGTGGCAGGCAACGTTCAAGTGCTGGACAAGGAGTGGCGGTGGACGGTGGGCTGCCTCCTATACAAGGTTGGCACGGCTAAATCTCCTCCTAGCTTGATGTCTCCACTAGGGTGACATGGTGAGATTCGGCTGTTCACCATTGATGTCATTCCCCATCTTACAGTGAGGCTAGTGCTTGGTTTAACTTTCTAGATGATCTACTGAGATGGTTGTGAGCTAGAGAGGGAACAAGTTAGGCTTCAATAACTGCTCACAATAGTGTTTAAGATTTTGATGATTTTTGTCTGCAATGTGTTTGATGAAATGGCCGCAAGAATTCAAGTTTTGAATTTTGAAAAGATTTTTGGTGGGTGTGCTAGGTTGGTGCTGGTGAGTTTGCAGATGCTTGGGTTTTGGAAGTTGAGCTTGTTTGAGTGGTTTTTGAAAAAGTGGGATCTTCTCATATGATAAAGATTCAATTTTGAATTGCCATTTAAACTATGCATTTGAAAGTTTCTGGATGATCACAGAGTGGGCCTTGATACTTTGTTATGAGTACAATCAAGGGGTGCAAAGATCCAGAAAATTTTCTGTTAGGTTCTGAAAGTTTGAGACAGCCAAAGTAGGCATGGGAGTTAAATTGGTCAAAATGACCATTCCCTGATTTTATTGGTTTTGATTTACTTGTCTTTGAGAAAAGTTTGGGAATTGTTTAGATGATGTTTACTTCACCTAAGCATCCATTTCCAAGCAAAGGAACACACAAACAAGTTGGTCCAATAGGATTCAAAATGAAATGCATACTCACATGCATGCATTTATATTTTTATTTAGCAAAGTTTTTGTTAACCCTAAATTTGATGATTAGAGTTTGATGATCCAAGTTTAGTATTTTTGGGATGTTACAAACCTTCCCCCTTAAACAAAATCTTGTCACGAGATTTGAAAAAGGACGAAAAATATTACCTAGGATTTGGAGAGATCGGGAAACTCCGTCCTGATGTGATCTTCGCGCTCCCAGGTAGCTTCCTCTTCTGTGTGGTTGCTCCACTGAATCTTGAGAAACTTGATGCTTCGGGTTCGGGTAGTTCTGAAAGCTTCTTCCAAAATACGGATGGGTACTTCGGGATAGGTCAGGTCATCGTTGATCTCTATGGTCCGGTGGTCGATGTTCTTGAACACTTCGGTCTTCTCTGGGACTTCGAGACACTTGCGAAGTAACGAGATATGGAACACATTGTGCACGGCTGACATCTCTTCGGGTAGTTCCAATTGATACGACACTTCTCCTCTACGGTTCAAAATCTTGAAGGGTCCGATAAATCTTGAAGGGTCTGATATATCTTAAATGGCGACACTTTCAGATAAACAAAATCTCCTATGTTGAAGGCGAGGTCTCTACGTCTCTTGTCGGCGTAACTCTTCTGTCTGGACTGGGCAGTCTTGAGGTGCTCACGAATCTTGTGAACCTTCTCTTCTGCTTCTCGTAGGATATCGGGTCCAAAAATCTGACTCTCTCCTACTTCCGACCAGTTCAAAGGGGTGTGACACTTCCTTCCGTACATGAATTCAAATGGGGCCATTTGCAGACTGGCTTGATAACTGTTATTGTAAGAAAATTCTGCAAACGGCAGACAGTCTTCCCACTTGGATCCATATTCTAACACACATGCTCTCAGCATATCTTCGAGTATTTGGTTTACTCGCTCCGTTTGTCCATCGGTCTGAGGGTGGTACGCGGTGCTGAAATCTAGGCGGGTTCCTAAACCTTCTTGGACTTTCTTCCAGAATCTCGAGGTAAACTAAGTTCCTCTATCCGATACGATGTTCTTGGGGACTCCGTGCAAACTAACTATCCTAGCGATGTACAACTCCGCTAGCTTCGAACTCAGATATGTGGTCTTGACAGGCAAGAAATGGGCGACTTTGGACAATCTGTCCACTATGACCCAGATAGAGTCATTTCCCCTACTAGAGGTAGGCAGTCCAGTGATAAAGTCCATTCCAACAGAATCCCATTTCCATTCCGGAATCTGTAAGGGTTGCAACAATCCAGCGGGTCTTTGATGTCCTGCCTTGACTCGCTGACATATATCACACTTGGCGATATAGCTTCCGATTTCTCTCTTCATCTTATGCCACCAAAATCGCTCTTTTAAATCTTGATACAACTTAGTTCCTCCAGGATGGATAGAATAAAGAGTATCATGAGCCTCCTTCAGAATCACTTCTTTCAACTCAGAATCTGCTGGTACACAAAGGCGTCCTTTGTACCACAGAACTCCTTCTTCGTCTTCGGTGAATCCGGGTACTTTGCCTGTACCGATACGACGCTTGATTCCGTCGATACTAGCATTTCCCTTCTGCGCCTCTTTAATCTGACTAATCAAAGTGGGTTGAAGTTCTATGCTAGCCAAAAATCCTTCACTCACTAATTCTATTCGAAAATCTTCCATCTCTTTGTGCAGGCTTGGTCGCTCCTTCAAAATCATGGAGTTCAAGCGGCACGGCAATCTGCTAAGAGCACCTGCTACCACGTTGGCTTTACCAGGGTGATAGTGAATGTCCAGATCGTAATCCTTGATTAGCTCAATCCATCTCCTCTGTCTCATATTCAGCTCCTTCTGAGTGAATATATACTTCAGACTCTTGTGATCCGTATAGATCTCACAACGGTTTCCCATTAGGTAATGCCTCCATGTCTTTAGGGCTAGAACTACGGCTGCGAGTTCGAGGTCATGGGTTGGGTAATTTTGCTCGTGTTGCTTTAGTTGTTTAGATAGATAAGATATAACTTTGCCTTCTTGAATTAGCACACATCCGAGACCGATCTTGGATGCATCACAATACACATCGAAGGGCTTCATGATATCTGGCATGATCAAGATTGGGGCTGAAATCAATCTCATTTTGAGTTCTTGAAAACTCGCTTCACATTTGTCGGTCCATTCAAACTTCTTGTCCTTGTTCAGCAATTGGGTAATAGGTCTAGCGATACTCAAGAATCCTTCTACGAATTTGCGGTAATATCCCGCCAATCCGAGAAATGCACGAACTTGGGTTTGAGTGGTTGGGGCTTGCCAATCTTCTACATCTTTCACTTTGGCAGGATCAACGGAAATTCCTCCGGCTGATACAATGTGACCGAAGAATCCTACCTCCTGTAACCAGAATTCACATTTGCTAAACTATGCATACAGCTGATGCTCTCTATGGGTTCCAAGGATGGTCCTTAGGTGTAGCTCATGTTCTTCTTATGATTTGGAATAAATCAGAATGTCATCGATGAAAACAACGACAAACTTATCCAGGAAGTCCATAAAAAATTTTATTCATGAGATTCATGAAATAAGCAGAGGCATTGGTTAGTCCAAAAGACATGACTTTATACTCATACAATCCATATCTGGTGGTAAAGGCAGTCTTTGGAATATCCTCTACACGAATATTGAGTTCATGATATCCAGTCCTAAGATCAATCTTAGAAAACACTTTGGCACCGGTCAACTGATCAAACAAATCTTCTATCTTGGGCAAGGGGTACTTGTTCTTGATGGTGACATCATTCAACTTTCGATAATCCGTGCACAAACGGTTACTTCCATCCTTCTTGTCCACAAACAAGACAGGTGATCTCCAAGGTGACGCACTTGGTTGAATCAATCCAATTTCCAGCATGGCATCCAGTTGCTTCTTTAGTTCTGCTAGCTCTGACGGGTTCATACTATAGGGTCTCTGGGCTATGGGTCCAGTTCCGGGGATTAGTTCAATGATAAACTCGATATCCCGATCTGGGGGCATACCGGGCAAAACATCTGGAAATACATCGGGGTATTCACAGATTATCCGGACTTGGTCAATGGTAGGTTGGGCTATACTCTTGTTACACTTGAATTAGCGAGGTAAGGTTTCAGATATATGCTCGACTGATATTCCGGCTGTACTGGTCATGGTTATGGCTTTCTTGGCATAGTCAATCAATCCTTTATGTTTGGACATCCAATCCATTCCTAGTACTACTTCCAAACCTTTAGTTCCGAGTACTTCAGATTAGCATAAAAATATATGCCATGGATTCTGATAGGGACGGCTTTGCAAATTTGCCTAGCCTTGGTGGTTGATCTGGGAATTTGAACAATCATGACATGCTTCAGTTTGGTTGGTTGAATTTTACTAGTGCATGCAAATTCTTCAGTGACAAATGAGTGCGATGCACCAGAATCAAACAACACTCGTGAAAGTACTGAATTAACAGAAAACATACCCAGCACGACGTCTGGCGCTTCCTGAGCTTCTTCAGCATGCATGAGAAAAAGACGGCCATTGCGGTTGAGCGAATTCCCTGGGGCAAATCTTCTTCCGGGCTGAACACGACGCTGCTGCTGAGCTGGGACATTGGAATTGGGGGATACAGCATTCTTCTTGTTGGGGCACTCATTGGAATAGTGGCCTTTATTTCCACAGTCATAACAAGTCACTTGCGACTTGTCCTTTGCTGCTACAGGCACATCATTGCTTCCAGTCCTCGGGGCAGTTTTGGGGTTGGCCGTAGCATTGTTGTTGAACTTGGGTGGGGCACGGTTGAAATTGCTAGAGTTGATGGGGTTGTTGTTATTTCCTCCGGGCATAGGGTTTCCACGGTTGGGATAGGTCGGACGGTTCATCGGAGGTCTATTGGTTCTTGGGGCAAATCTTGGAGAAGGGTTAGGGCGATACTTTGGGGTCTGATGGGTTCCTGGCTGATGCATCATACGACGCTTGCGGTTCTCATTGGATTGGTTGATCTTTCCTTCCATCTGGATAGCAGAGTCGACAAGGGCTTCAATATCATCAAAGGGGATATTGACTAACACTGTCTACATCTCTTCATGCAGACCATTCAAGAATCTCTCTTTCTTCTTGGCTTCGGTGTCAATCTTATCCGGGAATACCTAGCTAATGACAAGAATTTGTCATGGTATTCCACTACAGTCATCCTTCCTTGCTTCAGTTCTCTGAACTCGTCTCTCATCCTCTTGATCAAACCCGGTGGCACATGGGTTCTGCTAAACTTGACCTTGAATTCCTCCCAGGTCATCATCTGGCCTCCGGTCATTGCGCGAACACTGTTCCACCATGCCCTGGCATCTCCGGCTAGATAGTGGGTGGCGAACAGAACTTTCTCGTTAGCTTCCACTCCGGCGATTTCTAGGTTATTTTCCATGGTTTGCAACCAATCATCGGTGTCTAGGGGCTCTTCTAACTTAGTGAAAACAGGTGGGTTGGTATTCTGCAAATTCTTGAGCTTAGATCCATGGTTGTCCTGATTTCCGTGACCTTGGTTGTTGTGGGCAAGCTGAGCTATCTGTTGCAGGGTGGCTAGGTTGGCTTGACGTTCCGCTCTTTCAGCTTCGCGGTCAGAAGTCAACATTTGCAGAATCTGCAACATCGGATCCGGGGATGAACCACTTCCTCCACGTGGCATCTGAAGATTGAGATAGATAATGAGAAAAGAGGGAAATTTCTAAGGTTCTGGGTCTTTGAAAAGTTTTTAAAGTTTGAATCAGATTTTTCTAGCAACTTGTTTTTTCATTCATTCATTCATAGCACACGATACAACACACACCACAACAAAGAAGAACAAATGGTTTTAAGAAGCATTCTGAAAACTACGATACAGTGGGACCGAATACTACTCACTACACTAGTGCTCAAGTGCTACTACTCCTCGGAATCGGTGGCTTCATCGTCCTCATCATCATCGATGAAGGCGAAATCATCCTCATCGGTGAAGAAATCCATAGCCTGATCTTCCAGAAAATCATCATCATCGCTGAGATAGGAGTAGGGGTCTCCACGAAGATCCTCTCCGGCATTCTCCCTTTCTTCCAACTGCATGTCTCTCTCGTGGATGGTCTCCTCCAAAGATGAGATACGATGGCGAAGACGGGCAATGATGCGCTCCTTCTTGTCGAGCTGACGGCGGCGAGACTTGCGATCCTTTTCTAACATGGCGATGGTCTGATCCTTCGTCTTGATGATGGCTGACTTGTGGTTGGAGTAGTCACGACAGTTGTCCAACTCCTGCTGACGATCGTACATCATGAAGCTGAGGTGGTCCAATTGAGTCTTCAGCTCGAGGTGATATGGGGCTTCCAGTGGTTGTCCATTAGCATCATGCCTTGGGCAAAACTCAAAGCGGGTTCCTTGATCTGATTGATGCTCTGCCCACACAGACGGGAAAGAGCTTCCTGCATGGCCCTGGCAAGTCCATCGAGCCAGTTGTTCTCTCTTAAGGTAAACTGAATTCCCTCAGCAGTGGGAGGTTCAATCTTTCCTTGGAGACTTGCAACAATTAGCCACTGTAGATCTTCTCCTCATTGATCATTGAGCTGAGCTCAAGAACTCAAAAGTGACACTCCAGAAGTTCCGAAAGTTGGTCCAAATCCCTCTCAAAGATAAGGTCTCCTCCATTCCCCAACTGATAAAACTTGTTGTACTTCACGTCCATCTATAAGAATATAGGATGAGTAAGTTAGTAGAGTGATTAAGTGTGTCAATATTTTATGTATATTGCAAGAGTTTTTTGTAAATATTTGTTTTCTTTGGTTTTGAAACTAAGTTTTTGATTCAACGTCCAGTCTAACTAGGGTCTCCTATGGTCAGGATGGCTCTGATACCAACTTGTCAACACCCGGATTTTTAATCCCAGATGCCTATTATGCCATACATCGCAATCCCAGGATTACCATTTTTGCGAGACATAACAGAATTGGATACCATAGTACATCATCCATTACAAACCGTACATAAGTTCTTACAAAAATACGGATCTCATGATCCAGTTCTTAATACAACTTCAAGGAGCGGAATACGTAACAATAACGGCAGCATAGGCGAAGCTCCATCTTCGGGGTCACAGGCAATGCTGACGATGGGAGATGATCCTAGTTGTCGTAACCTTCCTGGGGTCCATCCTCCAGGTACTCCTCTTCATATTCTGGCCACGGGAATAGCCAGGGACAAAGCCATGAGTACTCTTTAAGTACTCGCAAACTAATACTAACAAGTGAAAGGGGTTTTTGATAATAGGACACTAGGCTCTAGGGTTGTTTTGCAAAAGCCAGGTTTATCTCTACTACGTTTGGAAACTACGAATGCTAGTTAAGGTTTTATAACACCTAAGTAGGAACTTGTATCTCATGACACAACCCTGTTGTGGTCAAGTCAAAGTCTCAGTTCATTTCACAAGTCATTTTGAAAAGTCTGACGGGGGAACAGTATGGCCACTCCAGCTGTCCATAACCGCGGACGCGGCTATTCGAATAGTTTGACACTCTGTAGAGATTGTACACTTTCACCACATCATTCAATACATCCGTTAGGAACAAATCCTGAATTCACCATACTCAGTATGCGGATAATCAATCCTAACCTTTCAATTACATGCCCTAGTATAAGCACCTCTCCTGTGAGTTTGGCCTCCCAACCATGACCAACTGTCATCTTGGGTACTGCACAGGTGGACAATCTTCACAAGGTAGCCTCAGCTCAGACCTTGGCCGTGAGGGAACCAATATTAAGGTATATAAATTTCTAGTCAAGCCCTACCCAATCTTCGGGTATTGTGGTTGTACGATAAAATTGGAATGGTATCGCATCCATACAACCATCAGTTTTATAAAGGTCTAAGGCTCATGCCTCAACATTTTCATCACCAAATCTTCTGGTGTTCGGAAACACATGTCAAAACATCTCAGTAGAATGATCCATCATTCTAAGGTTTTCATAACCATTTTCACCAAGTATTCCCATCTAAAGTTGGTCAAGTTTTATGCTTAGCACTAGCATCTACAAGTGGGGGTAAGCACTAATGAGGGGTGGTACACTAGTGGGGTTTGACTAAGTTTAATCTCATGCCTTAGGAGGACATCAAGATTATCTAGCTTAGGCCAAATTTTATGCTCTTTATGCAACCTTCAAGTATCCTTCTAGTATCTACCATTTATTCCAGTAAACTCTAAGTAAGAGCTTTGATAAAGAAATAAAGTAATAAACTGGCAAATAAAACTAGGATTGGTTTATCAAGTGGTTATGATCATATATGCTTTAAGGCATATAGTGGCATGGTAGCAAGCAAGTAGTAGCTTGCATAGGTCAACTTGATTAGTAAGGCTTACAAGTATTGGCTTGCACAATATCAGTACAAGCTTGCCTTGTGCAGAGCAGTGGTTGAAGTTCTCCTCGGCTTCTTCTTCGTAGTATCCTCCTTCCTCCTCGTATCCTTGGTCGGTACTAGCGTCTATAAATAAATACGATGTACACAATCACCAAACAATACTTAACTACTTGCAATCATCACACCAAAGAGTCCTATAAATGATCTAGCATCATCACTAACATTACAAGATTAAAGCTTGGTTTAATTCCTTTTATTTTTAGAAAAGTAACTTCTACTCATTGAAAAACTACTTAAGATTTAATATTCTCCAAACCAAACATGGGATCATGTTGACACATGTCATCACCACATATTTTAGTTCATGGGAGTGTGATTTAAAGTGGTGTCACAATTTAATAAGATTTTACCGTTTTATTTTAATTAATTAAAGTGGCTAGAAATGCCTATGGGGCATTCTTTTATTACTTGAACATTATTTTTGTAAGTAAACCTATATATTTTTATATATTCTGAAAGGTATGGTTAAATGTGATTTTTGAGAGTTGGAATCAACTCAAAAGCTATTATGGTTTTAATTTGAAAAAAATTTGAATGCAGAAAAGCTTCTGCTTTGTTATTTTTACCATGGATGATCTGCAGATCCAAATGACTTGAATCCAACGGGCTTGGATTCAACATTCCTAGACCTTTCTAACAAAATTAGTTTCATTCAATTTGGTTCACTGAATCGACCTGGGTTGATTTTTGAAACTGGGTACAGAAGTGTGTTTGAACTAAAAAGGAAAAGGTTAAATTCAAATAACTGGGCTGCGCGGGAAAGGTTAACGGGCCGGCCTGCTAAGCACAGCGCTTCCGCGGGCTGCACAAGTGGTTGTCCCCACGCGTCAGTGAGACAGGAGGGTGCGAAGCAGTATGGGGCGATGTGGTGCGTTCGATCTGGTTCTAATCCAACGGTTGAGAGTCATCATCGACGTTGGGCAACGCCGGCGAGACAGAAACCTAGCGCGGCCAATGGGGGTCGCTGGGGGCTCACTGGGGTTCAGGCGAGGGTCGGCGAGGCGGGCGAACGACGAAGTCGACGACGGCGGTTCTCCTGGTACCGACAGCTTCTCCTAGGCGGCTCCAATCGCTGGCTCCCTTCTTCTCCAGCAGCGGCGGGCTCCGGTGAAATTCCGGCGAAGTGCTACTCGCCTTGCTCCGGGAACGGTGTGGAATGGTCAGTGAGGAGAGGGGAGTGAGATGGTGTGCTCAATTCGGCTGGGGGTGGCCTCTATTTATAGTCGCGATGATGAGACCGAACGGGATGGGCAGGCGACGGTGGCGACATGGCTACGGGCGGCTAGAGGCATGGCCGGTGGTGGCGATCGCTTGGTGGTCTCCTGGCGATGCTCTACGGCTTTAATGCGTGCGTAGGGGCGGTGCGGTTTGGTCTGGAACATGCGACGCTCTACGCGGCAGAGGCGGCGTCTTCGATGGCGAGCGGTGGCTGTGAGGCATGGGGCGGCGAACGGGGATGTCTGGCTGTCTCCTGGGTCGGTGGCTATCATGTATGCATGCGGCAAGGACGGCGTGCGGTCTGTGGGCTTCGGATGAGGGTGGCGCTGTGGTGCATGCTCGGCATGGTTGCTGGTGAGCTGGGCACGGTCCGTGCGTGTGGTCCAGTGGCTGGCAACGTTCGAGCACTGGACAGGGAGTGGCGGTGGACGGTGGGCTGCCTCCTAGACAAGGTTCGCACGGCTAAATCTCCTCCTAGCTTGTTGTCTCCACTAGGGTGGCATGGTGAGCTTCGGCTGTTCACCATTGATGTCATTGCCCAGCTTACAGTGAGGCTAGTGCTTGGTTTAACTTGCTAGATGATCTACTGAGATGGTTGTGAGCTAGAGAGGGAGCAAGTTAGGCTTCAATCACTGCTCACAATAGTGTAAGATTTTGATGATTTGTGTCTGCAATGTGTTTGATGAAATGGCCGCAAGAATTCAAGTTTTGAATTTTGAAAAGATTTTTGGTGGGTGTGCTAGGTTGGTGCTGGTGAGTCTGCGGATGCTTGGGTTTTGAAAGTTGAGCTTGTTTGAGTGGTTTTTGAAAAAGTGGGATCTTCTCATATGATAAAGATTCAATTTTGAATTGTCATTTAAACTATGCATTTGAAAGTTTCTGGATGATCACAGAGTGGGCCTTGATACTTTGTTATGAGTAAAATCAAGGGGTGCAAAGATCCAGAAAAGTTTCTGTTAGGTTCTGAAAGTTTGAGACAGCCAAAGTAGGCATGGGAGTTAAATTGGTCAAAATGACCATTCCCTTATTTTATTGGTTTTGATTTACTTGTCTTTGAGAAAAGTTTGGGAATTGTTTAGATGATGTTTACTTCACCTAAGCATCCATTTACAAGCAAAGGAACACACAAACAAGTTGGTCCAATAGGATTCAAAATGAAATGCATACTCACATGCATGCATTTATATTTTTATTTAGCAAAGTTTTTGTTAACCCTAAATTTGATGATTAGAGTTTGATGATCCAAGTTTAGTATTTTTGGGATGTTACATGGTTGTGCATGTGAAATGGAATACTAGCAAGGGGTTTCATGTGAATGTTTGTTAATTAAAGTAATTAACAAAATTCTGAATAAATAAATAAAAGAGTTTTATTTAAATGAGAGCTTGCATTAAATTTGGTGGAAATTTAATGCATGTGAGTGGATTTTTGAGTGGAGGCTTTTTAATGGGAGTGGAGGCTTTTCATTTTGAGTGGGAGCTCCACCCACATGAATGTGGAAGAGGTGGGGACATCCAACATGGGTGGCTCCATGCCCCTTGGGGTGCCTCCCCCTCTCCCTATAAAAGTCCCCCCTCTCCTCCTCTCAAAGCACACCTCCTCGCGAAGGATCTCTCTCCCCCCTTTACAATTCCCATGGTATCGGATCAGCGAGATACATGTTCCCGGTGGCTTTTTCTGGAAGGATTTGTTGCTTCGCTAGAGCAAGTGCGCGGATGTTGTCAGGGTACCCGTACGTGTGTGCGATCACGGATGCACCACTGCTTTGCGGTGCTGGACTTGATGGTGCTGGACCGGCTGGACCAGATGGACTTCATCACGATCTTGAGATTGGCAAGCGTTCGTCTACATCATCCACGAGTACAACCTCGTTAACATTATTCGGTCTTCGAGGGTATGTATTCTATGGATGTATATCCACCCGTTGCTTGTATCTAGTGGATAGATTTTGGTACTTAGATGTTCCCATCGTAGGAAAAATTTTGTTTTCTATGATGCGAACCCTACAGGTGCGACTTGAAGAAGTTCAAGATGAGCCAGTTGGGGATGCTTCTACGAGTGATGCTATTGTAGCAAAACAAGTTGAGGAACCCGTGGAAACAGAAGCACCACAACCACGAAGGTCGGCGAGGCTCCACGAAGCACGGGAATTATTATTGTTAGACAATGATGAGCCTGCGACCTATGCAGAAGCGATGGTGTACCCAGACTCTGAGAAATGGCTGATCGCCATGAGATCCGAGATAGGGTCCATGGGTGACAATCAAGTTTGGAACTTGGTTGACCTTCCTGATGGTTTTAAAGCCATCGAGTGCAAATGGATCTATAAGAAGAAGATTGATATGGATGGAAATTTTCACATCCATAAAGCTCGACTTGTTGCAAAAGGTTTTCGACAAGTTCAAGGAGTTGACTACGACGATACTTTCTCGCCCGTAGCGATGCTTAAATCTATAAGGATAATTCTAGCCATTGCTGCACATTTTGACTATGAAATATGGCAGATGGATGTCAAGACGGCTTTCCTAAATGTAATCCTAACTGAGGACGTGTATATGATCCAGCCCGAAGGTTTTGTAATGCTGGAAAGGTATGCAAACTTCTGAAGTCCATTTATGGGCTGAAGCAAGCATCTCGGAGTTGGAACATTCGATTTGATGAAGTTGTAAAGGAGTTTGGCTTCATCAAAAACAAACAAGAATCTTGTGTTTACAAGAAGGAAAGTGGGAGAGCGCTGGTATTTCTAATCTTATATGTAGATGACATATTGCTGATTGGAAACGACATTCCTATGCTCGAGTCTATTAAGACCTCATTGAAAAATAGTTTTTCGATGAAGGACTTGGGAGAAGCAGCATATATTCTGGGTATCAAGATCTATAGAGATAGATCAAGGAGGCTAATTGGATTAAGCCAGAGTACATACATTGACAAAGTGTTGAAACGGTTCAGCATGGAAGAGGCTAAGAAGGGGTTCTTGTCCATGTCTCATGGCATAAAACTCAGCAAGACTCAGTGTCCTTCGACTACTGATGAGCGTGAGCGCATGAGTAGGGTTCCATATGCTTCGGCTATTGGATCCATCATGTATGCAATGATATGTACTCGCCCAGATGTTTCCTATTCTCTAAATGTTACGAGCAGATACCAGGCTGATCCAGGTGAAGTTCACTGGACAGCGGTAAATAACATCCGTAAGTACTTGAAAAAGACTAAGGATGTGTTCCTAGTTTATGGAGGTGAGGATGAACTCAATGTAAAGGGTTACATAGATGCGAGTTACCTTAACGACTCAAATGATTCGAAATCGCAATCAGGTTATGTGTTTGTCTTGAATGGTGGTGCTGTGAGCTGGAAAAGTTCCAAGCAAGATACGGTGACCTCCTCTTCAACAGAAGCTGAATATATTGCTGCCTCGGAGGCTGTAAAGGAAGATGTTTGGATTAGGAATTTCCTGATCACTCTCGGTGTGGTTCAGGGCGCGTCCAATCCCTTGGACGTTTATTGTGACAACAATGGTGCTATTGCACAAGCCAAGGAACCTAGACAGCACCAGAAGAATAGACATATTCGCATGCATTACCATCAGATTCGAGAGTTCATTGAGTATGGTAGTATCATGATATGCAAAACACATACGGACTCAAATGTTGCTGATCCATTGACTAAGCCTCTCCCGCAGCCCGCGCATGAAGCGCACACAAGAGCAATTGGTATTAGATACGTTTTAGATTGACTCTAGTGCAAGTGGGAGACTGAAGGAAATATTCCCTAGAGGCAATCATAGAGATGATTATATTTAATATGTATCCATGAGTTATTGTAATGTTCCTTGAATATCCATATCAGGCAACTTATATTGATTGGCAATTATGTGAATTTTTTGTGAAACTCTTTACTTGTATGGTTATTTAATAGTTGTCCCTAGTCGGAGTTCATGTGAGGACACACGTGAATATTAGACTAGCACATCGATTGGTTGATGACTATGTTTCGCAAGTCATAGACATGGAGATGTCCAACCAATGATGTGGACACATGTTATGAACATGGGGTTGGACTGACCCAACTTGAGACTGGCAATTAGTTGCAACTCTCTCTCTACACATCGTGTACGTTTTGTCCTTAAACCTGAGATTGTCGCATGTACTTGAGATGTGGATCGACCTACTTTGGGGTTATCAAACGCTGCACCGTAACTGGGTAGTTATAAACGTAGCTTTCGGGTTTGTCCTGAAACATGCTGCAAGGCATGGTCAATCAAGATGGGATTTGCCCCTCTCTACTTGAGAGAGATATCTCTGGGCCCCTCGAGTGATCGGATCCAGAAATGCATGGACGTGCTACATAAGGTTAAGAGTTAACCTAGTAAAGGGATTCCGAGTTACGGTATCGAGAAAGATAGGTCAGCTTGGAGCTAGACTATATATCGTGAGGCAAAGGGAAAGACATGTACTAAACCTTGTGATGGTTCGTCCGATATGATCTTTGTATGCGTTTAGGAGTTGGCACGTCTTGCTAGAGGCCGCTACCAACTTTTGACAGAATAAGTGTATTTGTGTCATGTCTATACGCATATGAACATATAGGGTCACACACTTAAGAGGCTGGAAGCCTAATGAGGATTGGATCTGAATTAGACCAGGCTTAGGATACTAATGGGCTGCTAATGTAGAAGCCCACTAGGGACGCCTATATAAGAGAGTGTGGGGCGAGATGACCAAGGTTATTCCTTAGACCATTCCAGCCAGCCGCCACTCCTCACGCCTATGTCGCGCGTGCGGACCTAGGAGTCCGGCGTCTGACGCTTCCACCCTGTATGTGTGGATACCTCGGAGGCGCTGCATCTGTAGCGTTGGGACGAGCCGCACAAGGGGAGCTGCTCGTGGGACAAGAACGAGGAGGAGTCGTAGATCGTCTGCACTGTCTCTACGCACTTCATCACGTTCCACAACTGCGCGTCTAGTGGTAATCCCGTGATCTATGACAATAGTAATCCTGGTTTACGTGGTAGAAAATTTTGATTTGCGCTAGTGTAGCCTACCCGTATCCCTTCAGGGAGGCCAAACTCACAGGAGAGGTGCCTATACTAGGGCATGTAATGGAAAGGTTAGGATTGATTATCCACATACTGAGTATGGCGAATTCAGGATTGTTCCTGACGGATGTATCGAATGTTGTTGTGAAAGTGTACAATCTCTGCAGAGTGTCAAACTATTCGAATAGCCGCGTCCATGGTTATGGATAGTTGGAGTGGCCATACTATTCCGTCGTCAGATGTTTTCAAAATGACTCATGAAATGATTTATGACTTTGACTTGACCACAACAGAGTTGTGATATGAAATTCAAGTTCCCACTTAGGTGTTATAAAACTTTCAACTAGTTTCTTTGCTTCTGAACTTAGTAGAGGTAAAACTGGATTTTTGCCAAAAAAGCCTAGAGCTTAGTATATCCTATTAAAAACCACTTCACTTGTTAGTATTAGTTGGCAAGTACTTAAAGAGTACTCATGGCTTTGTCCCTGGCTATTCCTGTGTCCAACTATGAAGAGGAGTATTAGGAGGATGGACAGCAGGAAGGTTACGACAACTAGGATCATCTCCCATCGTCAGCATTGTCTGTGACCATGAAGATGGAGCCTCGCCTACGCTAACGTTATTATTACGTTATTCTGCTGCTTGAATTGTATTAAGAACTGGATCATGACATCCTTATTTGTGTAAGACCTTATGTATGGTTTGTAATGGATGATGTACTGTGATATCCAATTCTGTTATGTCTCGCAAAAATGGTAATCCTGGGATTGCGATGTATGGCATAACAGGCATCTGGGATTAAAACTCCGGGTGTTGACAAGTTGGTATCAGAGCCATCCTGACCATAGGAGACCCTAGTTTAGAATGTAGGTTTGAATCAAAAACTTAGTTTCAAAACCCAAGGAAGTGAGTATTTATGAAAACTTATTCTCATTCTTATCACTTAGACTCTTTCATGAAAATTCATGTTCCTCAAAAATTCTTGCAAACTTACATAAAATTTGACACACTTGATCACTCTACTAACTTACTCATCCTATATTCTTATAGATGGACGTGAAGTACAACAAGTTTAATCAGTTGGGGAATGGAGGAGACCTCATCTTTGAGCGTGACTTGGACTAGGTGGCAGAGATGCTAGAGTATCCGCACCCCGAGTTCTTTAGAGCTCAGCTCAATGATCAAGAACGA
Organism: Avena insularis; assembly: GCA_023614405.1. Lineage (NCBI taxonomy): Eukaryota > Viridiplantae > Streptophyta > Magnoliopsida > Poales > Poaceae > Avena > Avena insularis. Next base: position 156,074,201 of record CM042691.1, on the reverse strand, counting down.
GAGGATTTGAAGTGGTTAGTTGTTGCAAGTCTCCGAGGAAAGATTGAACCCCCCACCGCAGAGGGAATTCAGTTCACCTTGAGAGAGAACAACTAGCTCGATGGACTTGCCAGGGCCATGCAGGAAGCTCTTGCCCGTCTGTGTGGGAAGAGTATCAATCAGATCAAGCGTACCCGTTTTGAGTTCTACCCAAGGCGTGATGCTATGGGATAGCCACGGGAGGCCCAATACCACCACGAGCTGAAGACTCAATTGGACCACCTCAGCTCCATGATGTATGACCGTCAGAAGGAGTTGGACAATACCCACTCCTACGCCAACCACAAGTACGCCATCGCCGCCAAGAAGGATCAGACCATCGCCATGCTAGTGAAGGATCGCCAGTCTCGTCGACGTCAACTCGAAAAGAAGGAGCGCATCATTTCCCGTCTTCGCCACCGGATCACGGATTTGGAGGAGACCATCCATGAGAGAGATATGCAGTTGGAGGAGAGGGAGAATGCAAGGGAAGACCTTCGTGGAGACCCCTACTCCTATCTCAGCGATGATCATGACTTTCTGGAGGATCAGGCCATGGACTTCTTCACCGATGAGGATGACTTCGCCTTCATAGATGATGATGAGGACCCTGACTCCGAGGAGTAGTACCACTTGAGCACTAGCGTTAGTGAGTTGTATTCAGTCCCACTATATCGTAGTTTCGCAGAATGGTTCTTAAAACCATCTGTTTTCCTTTGTTGTGGTGTGTGTTTGTATCGTGTGCTATGAATGAATGAAAACCAAGTTGCTAGAAAAATCTGAGTCAAACTTTAAGAACATTACAAAAACCCTGAAACTTAGAAATTTCCCTCTTTTCTCATGATCTATCTCAATCTTCAGATGCCTCGCGAAGGAAGTAATTCATCCCCGGACCCGATGTTGCGGATCTTGCAAATGTTGGTTTCTGACCGCGAAGCTGAAAGAGCCGAACGTCAAGCCAACTTAGCCACCCTTCAACACATCGCTCAGATGGCCAACAACAATCAAGGCCATAGAAATCAGGACAACCATGGATCTAAGCTCAAGAATTTCCAGAACACCAATCCACCCATTTTCACTAAGTCAGAAGAGCCCCTCGATGCAGATGATTGGCTGCAAACCATGGAAAACAACCTGGAAGTTGCAGGAGTGGAAGCTAACGAGAAAGTTCTGTTCGCCACCCACTATCTGGCCGGAGATGCAAGAGCATGGTGGAACAGCGTTCGTGCCATGACTGCAGGACAAATGATGACTTGGGAAGAGTTCAAAGTCAAGTTCAGCCGAACCCATGTGCCACCGGGTTTGATCAAGCGGATGAGAGATGAATTCAGGGAACTGAAGCAACGAAGGATGACCGTACTGTAATACCGTGACAAATTCTTGTCATTGGCTAGGTATGCCCCAGATGAGACAAATACTGAAGCCAAGAAGAAGGAGAGATTCCTGATTGGTCTACACGATGAGATGCAGACAGTGTTAGTGAATATCCCCTTTGCTGATATTGAAACCTTAGTTGACTCTGCCATTAAAAGATGGAAGGAAAGATCAACCAAGCTAATGAGAACCGCAAGCGTCGCATGATGCATCAACTGGGAACCCACCATACACCAAAGTATCGCCCCAACCCATCTCTAGGATTTTCCCCAAGAAACAACAGACCCCCGATGAACCGTCCGACCTATCCCAACTGTGGAAACCCAAGGCCCGGAGGAAATCACAACAACCCCGGCAACCCCAGCAATTTCAACCGTGCACCGCCTAAGTTCAACAACAACAATGCCGCCACCAACACCAACACTGCCCCAAGGTGACTTGTTATGAATGTGGAACCAAAGGTCACTATTCCAATGAGTGCCCCAAGAAGATTGCCGCAGCCCCAAATGCAAATGCCCCAGCTCAACAGCAGCGTTGTGTTCAGCCTGGAAGAAGGTTTGCCCCAGGGAACTCACTCAACCGCAACGGCCGTCTCTTTCTCATGCATGCTGAAGAAGCCGAAGAAGCGCCAGACATCGTGCTGGGTATGTTTTCTGTTAACTCAGTACTTGCAAGAGTGTTGTTTGATTCTGTAGCATCACACTCATTTGTTACTAAAGAATTTGCATGCACTAATAAGATTCAACACATCAAATTGAAGCATGTTATGATTGTTCAAATACCTGGTTCAACCACCAAAGCTAGACATATTTGCAAAGCCGTCCCCATCCGAATCCATGGCATAGATTTTTATGCTAATCTAATAGTACTCAGAACTAAAGGTTTCGAAGTAGTACTAGGAATAGATTGGATGTCCAAACATAAAGGATTAATTGACTGTGCCAAGAAATCCATAACCATCACCAGTACAGCCGACATATCAGTAGAGCATGTATCGGAAACCTTGCCTCGTCAATTCAAGTGCAACAAGAGTATAGCCCAACCAAAGATTGACCAAGTTTGGATAGTCTGTGAATACCCCGATGTATTTCCAGATATTTTGCCCGATATGCCCCCAGATCAGGATATCGAGTTTATCATTGAAGTAATCCCTGGAACCGGATCCCTAGCCCAGAGACCATATAGTATGAACCCGTCGGATCTGGTGGAACTGAAAAAGGCAACTTGATGCTATGTTGGAAATTAGATTGATTCAACCAAGTGTGTCGAGATGGCGATCACCTGTTTTATTTGTGGATAAGAAAGATGGAGGTAACCGTCTGTGTACGGATTATCGGAAGTTGAATGACATCACCATCAAGAACAAGTACCCATTGCCAAAGATATAAGATCTATTTGACTAGTTGACTGGTGCCAAAGTGTTTTCTAAGATTGATCTTAGAAATGGTTATCACCAACTCAAGATTCGCGTTGAGGCTATTCCAAAGACTTCATTTACCACTAGATATGGATTGTACGAGTACACTGTCAAGACTTTTGGAATAACCAATGCCCCCGCTTATTTCATGAACCTCATGAATAAGATTTTTATGGACTTCCTGGATAGTTTGTCGTTGTTTTCAGCGATGACATTCTGATTTATTCCAAATCAGAAGAATAACATGAGCTACACCTAAGAACCATCCTTGGAACTCTTAGGGAGCATCAGTTCTATGCCAAGTTTAGCAAATGTGAATTCTAGTTACAGATGGTAGGATTCTTCGGACACATTGTATCAGCCGGAGGAATTGCCGTTGACCCTGCGAAGGTGAAGGATTGCGGTGACCCAGCATACCACTGCATGTGTAGTACACTATATTCGTTGACATGACACTCACAGAACACCGTTCTATAAATATCACATCCTCAGTGGTACAATGTAAACATTGGGTCCATATTACAAACATTCACACATTATTATTATTACAATACCAGAAGTTCAAGACTTCAAAAGGTTCAACTTACAAACAAAAATATAAAGTGTTTCAGTGGAATTTAAAAGTAGAAACTCCGACTAGGAGTTGATCTCAGCAGCTTATTCTATAGAGTTCATGCTGCTCGGCTCCGTTGGTTACTACTAACTAGGATATAGTTGGATTCGTTACCGTCGACACCATAGCATATTTCGAAATTCACTCCTTTAACACCTCCTGACAGGTCAGGATCCTCGTAGAACACATCTTCTTGACATTCGGCTGCATACATTGGCACGTCTTCAGGATCCTCAGAGTCTAAGCAAGGGATCAAAGGAAAGGATGAGTAACAACGTTACCCAACAAGTTCATTATATGAAAGGTGGGAAGTTTGATGCTCTAACTACCACCTCGGACTATAAGTCCTTGGCACTATGCAGTTTTTTGTAAATCTTTCTTCAAAGATTGATTTTATTATAAAAATCTATGAAAATCAGCCTTCACAGGTTGACCAGAACTTTCGTGGAGTTCCTTTCCTGCCGCGTTCGTAGCTCCTTCCCAGAACAGTGAGTAACAAGTTACAATTCTTACACTCTGGAGAGGTGTGTTACTTTACCCATGAGAGATCAACTCCTTGTTGCACAATCGGGCGTACTTTCCCGTCCACAATTCCATGATGTGGGGCCCAGTAGTTGGTCAAAGCCAATCACTGCCCCCTTCGCGACCTCGCGTGCCACCTTGGTGTACACAATGCCCACATAATGAATTCGGCAATGGTTTGTACAAACCGTTAGATTCCAGAACTATCGTGGTACGATGAGGGTTCCCACCCATATGCTGCATATCCTCTACGAATTACCAATTAATATGCACGCCATGAGGATAACAGCCATGACCTGCACATCCGGCTTCATGCGAGAGGAAGAATATACAACTGACTTCTCTGTCCCATTCCAAATCTCATGGCTAACGCGTAATATACGACGCTAGAATCACTGATGCTAGGGGTTATTAAGTCCCTAATTGATCATCATTGTTGCAAGTAGAACACTAAGTTCGATTGCTCCATGATATCATCACTTAGGATGATAACTATGATTTCTTTATTTGTGAAATTAATATTTTATTTATTTTAGAGTATATATATGATAACACACAATTTTCAAATACTTTGATAAAGACTCTTCAAAGGATATGAGCAAGTGATGAACTTTCCTTGTGATGGAAAGGTAGTGAAGTCTGATGCTTGCACTGAACCTTGAGCTTCTATGTCTACAAAAACATCATTATTGCCCGGCAAGGACAATATTTAAAGAAGCAAAATGATTATGCAAGTAATGTAATGCATCATTTAATTTGATATGCATTTCCCCATTATTATAAAAATTCTTTTTAAATAATAAAGGATTTATAAATATTAATTTTTAATATTTATAATAGAATATTGTATTCTTTTATTTTATTTCCCTTTTATTTGAATTTTATTGATTTAATAATTCTTCTAAGAATTATCACTTAAATATTAAAAGAATTTATTAAATATATATTTAGTATTTTTCTAAAATACTACAATACTAATATATAATGAAAGTGATTTTTATTTATTTTTATCATCTTTCCATAATTTTGTAAAATTCCATAAGGAATATATAATTTACAAAATTCTTAATAAAATTTATATGTCTAAAATTTTATATTTCAATTTATTTGGATAGTTTGGATTTTTGTGAATTCAAAAATATTTTATTTATAATTTTTGGACTTTTATTTTATTTTCTAAAATTTTATTGAGTTCAGGGGCATTTTGGTCTTTTCCTATTTATTAAAACAGATTTTAAATGACTTGGGCTGGCCATTTGGGCTTATTGGGCCCCTGTGGCCCAATAGGGCAGGGTCAAAATCCTCACCCCGAAGGGTTTTCGGCCCAACCAGCCCACTCATTCACTCTGTCTCTTCTTCGTTCTCATCTCCCCCTATCTTTCGACCCCATGGGGTTCTGGCGCCGCCGCTGTGGCCCTCCCTGGCTGCTGCCGTAGTGTGGGGCGAGGTTGGCAACTATGCTCGTTCATCTGGTCCAATTCGATTTGACTCCGGAGCTCCCCTGTGGCCAGGTTCACCCCGTTCCCGAACCCTAGGGTTTGGGGAAAGTGCTGCCGCCGCCACCACGGGCTCTCCCTTGGTGAGGTGTGATGCCCGAGTACTGTTGTGGCTGCCGCCATGGTTGGTGCAGGTTGCAGCGCCCTCTGGGTGCTCCCTATGCCGCCGCGGGCTCGTCGGCCAATCTGCTTCCTCTTCAATTCGTCAGCGAGGACCCCGGGTAAGTTGCCTCTATGGATCTTGGTTCATCCTATCACCATGAATCTCTCTGTGTGTATATAGTGGCTACCCATGCCTAGTGACTACGTTCTAATTAGGGTTCATCTCCTAATTAGGGTTTTTGTTCTGATTAGGGTTCATATCCCTTTGTTGATCATATCAGGATGAATTAGATCATGTGTTGATGGTCTCTAAACATGATGAATGATTATTAGCTTGAGGCTTGCTGCTTAAGATGAACTATAATGGTTCTGGTGGCTTATTAGATGATTTTATGTTTAGATTTCATATGATTCAGATGATATAGTTGCTCTGAAATCAATGCTTGGTAAAGTCAGTGGGTTTGATAACTTACCACTGTCATTTCTTAGTTAATGATAATGGGTATGGTGATGAAATCACTGTCTTAGTGTTGTTGTCTTGAGAATTCATGTGTGGTTTGAGATCACAATGATCTCAAACAGTGAAGATATATATAGGAATGTTCTAATTATGATTCCTGTAATGACGGGAAAATGATTGGTAGATTGATTGATTGAATCTGTGAAGATGGAATGTTTATTCTGATTCATGTAGAATTGTTCTTGTGACACCATCTTTGAATGGCACACAAGATTGATTCTAATCCATTGTTTGGGTTGGTTTAAGCTTAAGTCAAGCTTGGCATTAAAAGATAAGTAGAAATGTTGTTTTCTGAAATCCCTAAGACCAATGATGTTGGTCTGAGGGTTAGGCTTTAGGCTTTATCTAGTTGATTCATATGGATAGTTCTGGTAGTGGTACCAGCTACTGTTTCTTGAATCAAAGCATGGAAAAATGATAGTAGGCTTGATCATTTATATGGATCCAAAGGATTTACTTCTAAAGTGCTACCCTTATCTTTAGGGATGTGCCTAGAAGTTAAATCTTAGCTATATTTATTCTTGAATTGAAATATAGCTTGCTAGCCAAATCAATGATGTTGTTCAGAGTTTTGGTTGGATCTTTGTAGTCAGTGATGGATTCACCCCACTTGGGTGCTTTCTGAGAGTTTGAATGTGATACAGATCATGTATGCTGGTCTAATCTTAGATAGATAGATCATGTGATGGTCTATGTACTCACCACTGTCACTTGATGTTGTGGTTGCTAGTGGTGGATCTTGTGGTAGCTTGATCTTGTGCTCCCCTGGTATATTTAGCTCCTGGCTTGTCCTTGATCTAGCCCATCATCTCCTAATCCTGATGGCTTGACCTTGGTCTTGCTATCCACCTGAGCTTCCCCCTCCTTATGTCACCATCCTGGTGATGTGATCCTGGGCTTTGGTTGGTTTGGCTGCTGGCTGCTGTGCTTGGCTTAGTTGTTGGCTGCTGAGCTTGATGTGTAAGAGAAAGAAGATCAGATTGTGTGCTTTCCCACGGTTGTGTTGATGGTTTTGTGTTGCTGGGTTGTTGCTAAGGTGCTGACAGCACACACCATGCAATTTGGTGTGTGTGCTGCTCGTGTGCTTGCTGCACAGATGTGGATATGTTCAGAATTTTGGAATGTTACTCTTATCTGATTACTTTTACTTGGCTGGTGAAACTTGCCCCTCTTTGCTGTCATTTAACTTCTGGCTTAAAATTATGAAAGATATATTCTTTCATATTGGTGAAACTTGCCCCTTTTATAAAATTACTGAATGATGAATCTTTATTAGTGCACATCACTGACAACTCTAAGAGTAATTCCATTCTAACCTTAACCTTCTTTATTTTTATTTGTGTTTGTTTTGCAGGTACCATATTTGAAGATCAAGACTTTAGTTTAGGTTTTTATTTTTTATTTTTTATAGAATAGTCACTTGTAATATTTCTCCGATTCAATTGTAATCTTTAATTTATTCTTTTGTATTTTTTTATTTTATTCTTTTGTAATAACTATTGTACTATTATTCAATATATAAAGATTTTTCTTTTGTTTTATTTACTATTATAAATATTTCTAATAAGTTACATTCTGTAACTCATTTATTGAATAAATTTTTGGAATCAATATTCATTCTATGGGTTCATTTATTTTATTCAAAGTCTGAGTCATTAATTGTTAACTCTTGACTAAACCCAATCACTCAAATCTAATTCTTAAACCTTTTGAATTATAAATTCAAACATTCAAGTTTTAAATTCAAATTTCATTTCCCAAAACCATAAATCCACAAAGATCATATCAAAGTCTATAACAATCATTCTTCAAGACTAAACCTATTCTCAAAGTATGAAAGAAACCTTGATCACTTTAGGTTTTTATTTGGCGAAAATTTTACCCACATTTTCACAAATGAATGCATGCAATGTTTCAAATTCCTAAATCTACCTTCATTAGTTCCTATATGCTGGGATGTTACAGACTTCCCCTCTTAAATTAAACTTCGTCTCGAAGTTTGTTGAGATGTACTTGAATAGTTATGGGTAGGCTTTCCTTAAATCCTCTTGTTTCTCCCACGTGGCTTCCCTTTCAGGGTGATGTTCCCACTGTACTTTGCAATATCTGATTGCTCTATTCCTTAACCTTTTACAGTTTTCTTCCAAAATTTTACAGGGCTTTTCAATATAGGTCAAGTCTGCTTGTAGTTCTATCTCCTGATGTGTGATTGCATCATCTGGATGATATGTTCTTCGACTTTGATCCGCATAACTTTTCTGCCTACTCTGGGCTATTTTTAGTCTATCCCTGATCTTATCAAATATATCTTGTCTTTCCTTGATATAATCTGGCGCAAATTCTTTGCTGCTTACAGGCTCATACCAACATATTGGTGATCTACACTTCCTTCCATACAGAACTTGGTATGGAGCTGCCTTCAGACTACTCTGATAGGTATTGTTATAAGAAAATTCTGCCAATGGTAGATGATCTTCCCATGTTGCTCCAAAATCTAGTGCACAAGCTCTTAACATGTCTTCTAGTATTTGATTTGTTCTTTCAGTTTGACCTCCTGTCTCAGGATGATATGCTATGATGAAATATAACTTTGAACCAAGTGCTTCATGCAATTGCTTCCAAAATGCTGAAGTAAACTCTGATCCCCTGTCAGTTATGATCTTTTTGGGTACTCCATGCTTACTTACTATCTCTTTGACATATACTTCAACTAACTTCTTGGCATTATATTTTTGATTCACCAGAATAAAATGTGCACTCTTAGTGAGTCTGTCCACAATTACCCATATCGTATCCTTCCTTTTTGGTGTCATGGGCAATCCTGTGATGAAGTCCATACCTATTTCTTCCCACTTCCATTCGGGAATCTCTAAAGGTTGTAATGGTCCTGCTGGGCTTTGATGTTCACCCTTCACCCTTTGGCAAGTATGGCATTCAGATACATATTTAGCAATATCTCTTTTCATGTTATTCCACCAGAATAGTTCTTTCAAGTCCATATACATTTTAGTACTTCCTGGATGTATAGAATAAGGGGTTTCATGTGCTTCTCTGAGTATGAAATTTCTAATCTCAGTCACATCTGGAACACAAAGATGGTCTTGAAACCATAAGGACTCATATTCTCCAAGGCGAAAAACTGATTTTTTCCCTTGGGATATCCTTCGAATTTCCTCAGCAATAAAAGGATCTTCTGCTTGATGTCTAAACATTTCTTGCTTAAGGTCACTGTCCTGCTCTGCAACTACCTGCATAGTAGCTAGTCCTCCAAGAACCTCTGTTCTGATGAATTGAAGCTCTAGTCTTTCCAATTCAATTTGTAACTCTTTTGGTAGTTCCCGATTACTAAGCTGAATATCTGCACTCTTTCTTCTTAAAGCATCAGCTACAACATTTGCTTTCCCTGGAGTATAGTTGATTGTTAAATCATAATCCTTGATTAGTTCCAACCAACGCTTCTGTCTCATATTCAATTCCTTTTGAGTGAAGAAATATTTGAGACTTTTATGGTCAGTGTATAACTCACATCTGGCTCCATATAGGAAATGCCTCCATCCTTTTAGCGCAAAAACTACGGTTGTTAACTCTAAATCATGAGTTGGATAGTTGACTTCATGTGGTTTCAGTTGTCTTGAACCATAAGCAATCACTTTCCGATCTTGCATTAATACACAACCCAAACCTTCTTTAGATGCATCACAGTATACTGTGAAGTCCTTCCCTATTTCAGCAACTGCTAAGATTGGAGTTGTGGTTAACCTAGTCTTCAACTCTTGAAAACATGCTTCACATTTCTCATCCCAATTGAATGGTGTATTCTTCCTCAACAATTTGGTCATTGGTCCGGCTATTTTGGAGAAACCTTCAATGAATCTCCAATAATAACCAGGCATTCCTAAGAAAACTCGAATTTGCTTCACATTGGTTGGTGCAGTCCATTCTATTACTAACTGAACTTTAGATGGATTTACAGCAATTCCATCTTTACTGATCACATGACCAAGGAATTCTACCTCATCTAGCCAAAATTCACACTTACTAAACTTAGCATAAAGTTTGTTTTCCCTTAGAGTCGGCAATGCTATTCTCAAATGACTAGCATGCTCTTCCTTATCCTTGGAATATATCAGAATATCATCAATAAAGACTATGACGAACTTGTCCAAATATGGCATGAAGATCTTGTTCATTAGATTCATGAATATTGCCAGTGCATTGGTCAAACCAAATGGTACTACCAGATACTCATGGTGTCCATATCTTGAGACAAATGCTGTCTTTGGAACATCTTCCGGTTTGATTTCTATTTGATGGTATCCAGATCTTAAATCGATCTTTGAAAATACTCCAGCCCCTTTCACTTGATCAAACAAATCTTGAATTCTTGGTAAAGGATACTTATTCTTGATAGTAACATTGTTTAGATTTCTATAATCTCCACACATTCTTCTTCCACCATCTCTATTATCCACAAAGATTACTGGTGTTCCCCATGGAGATACAATTTCCTGAATAAATCCTTTTCTGGCTAACTCATCAATTTGCTCTTTGAGTTCTTTTAACTCTTTGGGTCCCATTTTATATGGTGCTTGAGCTATTGGTGATGTACCAGGAATTAGGTCAATAGTGAACTCTATCTCCCGGTCTGGTGGCATTCCCGGTAGCTCTGCTAGAAAAACATCTTGAAATTAATTTACTATAGGGATCTCTTCCAATTTGACCTCTTTCATTGAGTTCAACTGCATATCCACCATGATATGACTGTGCTTATCTGATTGGTAAACTATCCTTGCTCCACTTGGAGTTTTAATTGAGACAGTTTTCTCCTCACAATTTATCTGAGCTCCATGTTCCACCATCTAATCCATTCCTAGCACTACTGCAATTGCCTTCAAATGAATCACATAAAGGTCTGCGAAATATGTACAACCACAGATCGAGATAACCTGATCTTGTTTTATGTGGTGTACAATCACATTCCCTCCTGCCGTCACTACGGTCATAGGACTTTCTAACGTTTCCCTTCTAATCCCGAACTTATCATAAAATTCTTCAGAAATGAATGAAGTAGTTGCACCATTATCAAATAGAACTTTGCCGAGATTGGTAAGGATATTGAGTGTACCTATCACTGCATGCTCCGAATTATCCACCTCCTCGAGGGTTGCACAGTTCAGTTTCCTGGTAGGTCGGTTCCTCTAGCCATTGTTGTTCTTTCCATTATTTCCTCCTTTATTGGGCTGTCCATTTCCTCCACTGGCTTGTCCTCCTCCCTTTGTAGGCCAACCTCCTGGTGGTTTGCTCAGACAATCTGGCTTGATATGTCCCTTCTGACCACAACCGTAACAAATCACTACAGGCTTTTTGCATTCCTTCTGGAAATGCCCTGGAATTCCACAATTGTTACAAATAACATTCCTCCTCGGATTGGATTGATTTCCACCACTGCCCTTGTTATTGTTATTGTTGCCATAATTCCAGTTCCGAGGTTTGAACTCCAGGTTGGGTTTAGGTTTGCTTGCCTGAATTCTCTTGGTTTCCTTCTTAGCTCTCTTCCTCCTATCCTCTTGGACATTCTTATAATCATCTTCGAAAGTAATGGCTGCATCCAGCAACTGCTGATAAGTTTTCTTATTGGCTAACCTTAGCTGCATCTTCACAAATGGATTTAATCCACACAGAAAACGCTTCTTCCGCTTCTCTTCAGTGTTGACATCCTCCTCAGCATAGCGAGACAGTTGACTAAACTCCCGGATGTACTTCATGACACTGGTATATCCTGCTGAAGCTCCTCAAATTCTCTCCGCTTCAACTCCATAACACTTTTCGGAACATGATATTCACAGAATCTCTGCTTGAACTCTTCCCAGGTAAACTCCCTTCCTGGTTGTTGCATGGCCAACTGATTCTCCCACCTTGATGATGCAGGTCCAGTCAGAAGATGAGTTGCATACCTCAATTTCTCCTCATCATTGCAACCTACAGTTTTCAGCTTCCTTTTAGTATCTGCTAGCCAGTCTTGTGCATCCATTGGTTCAGGAACTCATGCAAAAGGTAACGGTCTTACATTCTGTAAATCAGATAGACTCACGCCTCCAACTTTAGGTGCCCTCTGATTTGCTCGTCCTAGCAGATCTTCCATGAACTTATTCTGAGTCTCTTGCATCATTTGCATGCACTGCATAAAGTTCTGCTCCATTAAAGGCCTCATTGGTGGTGGTGGTGGTGGTGGTAATGCTCCTTGATTTGCTACATCTGCATCGGCCTTCTCCTTGGCCTCTCGCTCCATCCACTGCTGCTCAGTTTCCATTTCTACACCCGTATCCATGACCCTCTAGTCCTGCAACATAAAGCGAATACTCATAGTTACATCATGCACATGTGTTCTGAGCTCGACTTTACGCACAGAACTAGTCACACAATGAAAATCCAAAGAAAATCCAAATATGCATTTCACATATTATACATAATATCATAATAATACAAAGTCATTACAACATATACCATATAGGTATAATCACAAAACTACCTTATTCATCTCACTATCTTATTTCTTGGAGTACAATACATGGTACTTGATATCACTAACTAGTTGGCTCCTCCTAGTAGTAACTATGCTCATCATACATGCCTGATATCCAACCGTGATGACATGTTGTTTGTTGCACAGTTTGTGGAACAAATGGCCTTCCAGAAGGAATGCACTCTGTATCTGAAGTGTTAGGACTTGAGTCATTACTCCACCTGAGCGCATTGACTCCCTCTAGCTCAAATGAAAAGTCTTCAGAAACATATTCAACATTATCTCCTACCTGCATCTCCTGAGCTTCATTCCTTGAGTTGACAACTGGATACGCAGATCCTGCTGCTTCCTAGGTGCTCCTTTGGGAAAGATAGTTAAACACCGGATAATGTATATTCCCTGGGTTTTGAGAAGACATTGATGATTCAAACACTCTCTCCTCAGGATCTTCTTCTTCATCCTGATTATCTATTGACATGGTGTTTCTACTACTATTACTAGGGTTAATCCTTGCACCCATCCAGCTAGATTGTCCAACATTTCTGTCAGAACCATCTGTGGACATCTGGTATTCATGAGATCCTTCATATGATCCCATTCTCCAACCATCCGAATTCTCAATAGGAAGTTCTGTGTCAGAATCATCCTCTGATCCCTGAGGTACTGCATACCTCATATCCAAAGTAGGATCGTGTATAGGTTCATGTCTTGGTGAATAAGGATATGGTATAAAAGATTTAGGATCTATAGGTATATCCTTAAATATAGGTGTTACGCTACTACCTTCTTCCTTCTCTAACTGGAATGCTAACTGCTTCCTCCTTTCCGGATTAGTTAGATCCTCTAACATATCATTTTTATCTTCAACAATCACTTGATGTGTCTTATAAAAATACGCAACAAGTGTTCGGTACCTATCCATAAAATTGGAAGCTAACTTAGGATACTTCTTAACCAAAGTAAGATGATCCGGTATAGGCTCCGAGTCTATGGAATCATGAGGTATCACAGAGAATGTGCTACCTTCTAACTCCTTGGTCAAAGCAATTTGCTCTGATACCAACTGCGGTGACCCAGCATACCACTGCATGTGTAGTACACTATAGTCGTTGACATGACACTCACAGAACACCGTTCTATGAATATCACATCCCTCAGAGTGGTACAACAGAAACATTGCGGGTCCATATTACAAACATTCACACATTATTATTATTACAATACCATAAGTTCATGACTTCAAAAGGTTCAACTTACAAACCAAAATATAAAGTGTTTTAGCGGAATTTAAAAGTAGCAACTTCGACTAGGAGTTGAGCTCAGCAGCTTATTCTATAGAGTTCATGCTGCTCGGCTCCGTTGGTTACTACTAACTAGGATATTTAGTTGGATTCGTTATCGTAGAAACCAAAGCGGATTTCGTAATCCACTCCTTCAACACCTCCTGACAGGCCAAGCTGCATACATTGGCACGTCTTCGGGATCCTCAGAGTCTAAGCAAGGGATCAAAGGAAAGGATGAGTAACAGCGTTACCCAAAAAATTCATTATATGCAAGGTGGGAAGTTTGATGCTCTAACTACCACCTCAGACTATTAGTCCTTGGCACTATGCAGTTTTTTGTAAATCTTTCTTCAAAGATTGATTTTATTATAAAAATCATTGACAATCAGCCTTCACTGGTTGACCAGAACTTTCGTGGAGTTCCTTTCCTGCCGCGTTCGTAGCTCCTTCCCTGAATAGGGAGTAACAAGTTACAATTCTTACACTCTATAGAGGTGCGTTACTTTACCCATGAGAGATCAACTCCTTGTTGCACAACCGGGCGTTCTTTCTCGTCCACAATTCCATGATGTGGGGCCTAGTGGTTGGTAAAAGCCAATCACTACCCCCTTCGCGACCTCGCATGCCTCCTTGATGTACACCATGCCCACATAATGAATTACAGCAATGGTTTGTACAAACCGTTAGATGCCAGAACTATCATGGGACGATGAGGGTTCAAACCCATATGTTGCATATCCTCTACGAATTACCAACTAATATGCACCCTATGAGGATCACAGCCACGACCTGCATATTCGGCTTCATGCGAGAGGAAGAAGATACAGCTGACTTCTCTGTCCCATTCCAAATCTCATGGCTAACGCGTAATATACGGTGCTAGAATCACTGATGTCAGGGGTTATTAAGTCCCTAATTGATCATCATTGTTGCAAATAGAACCCTAAGTTCTATTGCTCCATTATATCATCACTTAGGATAATATCTATAATTTCTTTATTTGTGAAATTAATATTTTATTTATTTTAGAGTATATATATGATAACACACAATTTGCAAATACTTTGATAAAGACTCTTCAAAGGATATGAGCAAGTTATGAACTTGCCTTGTGATGGCAAGGTAGTAAAGTCTGATGCTTGCACTGAACCTTGAGCTTTTATGTCTACAAAAACATCATTATTTCCCGGTTAGGACAATATTTACAAAAGAAAAATGATTATGCAAGTAATGTAATGCATCATTTAATTTGATATGCATTTTCCCCATTATTATAAAAATTGTTTTTAAATAATAAAGGATTTATAAATATTAATTTTTAATATTTATAATAGAATATTGTATTCTTTTAATTTATTTCCCTTTTATTTGACTTTTATTGATTTAATAATTCTTCTTAGAATTATCACTTAAATATTAAAAATTGTTATTAAATATTTATTTAGTATTTTTCTAAAATACTACAATATTAATATATAATGAAAGTATTTTTATTTCTTTTTATCATCTTTCCATTATTTTGTAAAATTCCATAAGGAATATATAATTTACAAAATTCTTAATAAAATTTATATGTCTAAAATTTAATATTTCAATTTATTTGGATAGTTTGGATTTTTGTGAATTCAAAAATAATTTATTTATAATTTTTTAAATTTTATTTTATTTTCTAGAATTTTATTGAGTTCAAGGGCATTTTGGTATTTTCCTATTTATTAAAACAGATTTTAAACGACTTGGGCTGGCCATTTGGGATTATTGGGCCCCTGTGGCCCAATAGGGCAGGGTCAAAATCCTCACCCCAAAGGGTTTTCGGCCCAACCAGCCCACTCATTCACTCTGTCTCTTCTCTGTTCTCATCTCCCCCTCTCTCTCGACCCCGTGGGGTTCTGGCGTCGCCGCTGGCGATGGCCACCGTTGTAGCCCTCCCTGGCCGCTGCCGTAGTGCGGGGCGAGGTTGGCGACTATGCTCGTTCATCTGGTCCAATTCGATTTGAGTCCGGAGCTCCCCTGTGGCCAGGTTCACCCTGTTCCGAACCCTAGGGTTTGGGGAAAGTGATGCCGCTATCGCCACGGGCTCTCCCTTGGTGAGGTGTGGTGCCTGAGTACTGTTGTGGCCGCCGCCATGGCTGGTGCAGGCTACAGCGCCGTCTGGGGTGCTCCCTCTGCCGCCACAGGCTCGTCAGCCAATCTGCTTCCTCTTCAATTCGTCAGCGAGGACCCCGGGTAAGTTGTCTCTGTGGATCTTGGTTCATCCTATCACCATGAATCTCTTTGTGTATCTAGTGGCTACCCTTCCTAGTGACTACGTTCTGATTAGGGTTCGTCTCCTAATTAGGGTTTTTGTTCTGATTAGGGTTCATATCCCTCTGTTGATCATATATGGATGAATTAGATCATGTGTTGATGGTCTCTAAACATGTTGAATGATTATTAGCTTTAGGCTTGCTTCTTAAGATGAACTATAATGGTTCTGGTGGCTTATTAGAAGATTTTATGTTTGGATTTCATATGATTTAGATGATATAGTTGCTCTGAAATCAATGCTTGGTAAAGTCAGTGGGTTTGATAACTTACCACTGTCATTTCTTAGTTACTGATAATGGGTATGGTGATGAAATCACTGTCTTACTATTGTTGTCTTGAGAATTCATGTGTGGTTTGAGATCACAATGATCCTAAACAATGAAGATATATATAGGAATGTTCTAATTATGATTCTTGTAATGACAGGAAAATGATTGGTAGATTGATTGATTGAATCTGTGAAGATGGAATGTTTATTCTGAATCATGTAGAATTGTTCTTGTGACACCATCTTTGTATGGCACACAAGATTGATTCTAATCCATTGTTTGGGTTGGTTTAAGATTAAGGCAATCTTGGCATTAAAAGATAAGTAGAAATGTTCTTTTCTGAAATCCCTAAGACCAGTGATGTTAGTCTGAGGTTTAGGGATTAGGCTTTATCTAATTGATTCATATGGATAGTTCTGGTAGTGGTACCTGCTACTGTTTCTTGAATCAAAGCTTGGAAAAAATGATAGTAGGCTTGACAATTTATATGGATCCAAAATATTAACTTCTAAGGTGCTACCCTTATCTTTAGGGAAGTGCCTAGAAGTTAAATCTTAGCTATATTTATTCTTGAATTGAAATATAGCTTGCTAGCCAAATCAATGATGTTGTTTTGAGTTTTGGTTGGATCTTTGCACTTTGCTGTTTGATTTTAGAGTTTAAAACCTCAGTGATGGATTCACCCCACTTGGGTGCTTTCTGAGAGTTTGAATGTGATACAGATCATGTATGCTCGTATAATCTTAGACAGATAGATCATGTGATGGTCTATGTACTCACCACTGTCACTTGATGTTGTGGTTGCTAGTGGTGGATCTTGTGGTAGCTTGTTCTTGTGATCCCCTGGTATATTTAGCTCCTGGCTTGTCCTTGATCTAGCCCATCATCTAGTGATCCTGATGGTTTGACCTTGGTCTTTCTATCCACCTGAGCTTCCCCTCCTTATGTTACCATCCTGCTGATGTGATCCTGGGCTTTGGTTGGTTTGGCTACTGGCTGTTGTGCTTGGTTTAGCTGCTAGCTGCTGAGCTTGATGTGTAAGAGCAAGAAGATAAGATTGTGTGCTTGCCCACGGATTTTTGATGGTTTTGTGTTGCTGGGCTATTGCTAAGGTGCTGACAGCACACACCATGCAATTTGGTGTGTGTGCTCCTTGTGTGCTTACTGCACAGATGTGGAAATGTTCAGAATTTTGGAAAGTTACTCTTATTTGGTTACTTTTACTTGGCTGGTGAAACTTGCCCCTCTTTGCTGTCATTTAAGTTCTGGCTTAAAATTATGAAAGATATATTCTTTCATATTGGTGAAACTTGCCCCTTCTATAAAATTACTCAATGATGAATCTTGATTAGTGCACCTCACTAACAAGTCTGAGAGTAATTCCATTCTAACCTTAACCTTCTTTATTTTTATTTGTGTTTGTTTTGCACGTACCAGATTTGAAGATCAAGACTTTAGTTTAGGTTTTTATTTTTTATTTTTTCTGGAATAGTCACTTGTAATATTTCTCTAATTCAATTGTAATCTTTAATTTATTCTTTTGTATTTTTTATTTTATTCTTTTGTAATAACTATTGTACTATTATTCAATATATAAAGATTTCTATTTTATTTTATTTACTATTTTAAATATTTCTAATAAGTTACATTCTGTAACTCATTTATTGAATAAAGTTTTTGGAATCAATATTCATTCTATGGGTTCATTTATTTTATTCAAAGTCTGAGTCATTAATTGATAACTCTTGACTAAACCCAATCAGTCAAATCTAATTCTTAAACCTTTTGAATTATAAATTCAAACATTCAAGTTTTAAATTCAAATTTCATTTCCCAAAACCATAAATCCACAAAGATCATATCAAAGTCTATAACAATCATTCTTCAAGACTAAACCTATTCTCAAAGTATGAAAGAAACCTTGATCACTTTAGGTTTTTATTTGGCGAAAAATTTACCCACGTTTTCACAGATGAATGCATGCAATGTTTCAAATTCCTAAATCTACCCTTTTTAGTTCCTATATGATGGGATGTGCAAGGATGTTGAAGATTGGCAAGCCCTAACCACCCAAACCCAAGTTCGTGCATTTCTCGGATTAGCGGGATACTACCGCAAGTTTGTAGAAGGATTCTCGAGTATCGCGAGACCCATGACCCTATTGCTGAAGAAGGACAAGAAGTTTGAATGGACGGACAAATGTGAAGCAAATTTTAAGCTACTCAAGAGGAGATTGATTTCAGCCCCCATCTTGATCATGCCGGATATCATGAAGCCCTTCGATGTGTATTGTGACGCATCCAAGATCGGTCTCGGATGTGTGTTGATGCAAGAAGGAAAAGTTATATCTTATCTATCCAAACAACTGAAGAAGCATGAACAGAATTATCCAACCCATGACCTTGAACCAGTAGCCGTAGTTCTACCCCTGAAGACATGGAGGCATTACTTATGGGTAATCGTTGTGAGATTTATTTGGATCACAAGAGCCTGAAGTATATATTCACTTAGAAGGAGTTGAATATGAGGTAGAGAAGATGGATCGAGCTAATCAAGGACTATGATCTGGACATTCACTATCACCCCGGTAAAGCCAATGTGGTAGCAGATGCCCTTAGCAGATTGACGTGCCACTTGAACTCCATGATTCTAAAGGAGCAACCAAGTTTGCACAAAGAGATGGAAGATTTCCGAATGGAATTAGTAAGTGAAGGATTTTTGGCTAGCATAGAACTTCAACCCACTTTGATCAGTCAGATCAAGAAGGCGCAGAAAGGAAATGCTAGTATCGATGGAATCAAACTTCGTATCGGTACAGGAAAAGTACCCAGATTCACCGAGGATGAACAAGGAGTTCTATGGTACAAAGGACGTCTTTGTGTACCAGCAGATTCCGAGTTGAAAGAAATGATTTTAAAGGAAGCTCATGATACCCTTTATTCTATCCACCCCGGAGGAACGAAGACGTATCAGGACCTGAAGGAGCAATTTTTGTGGCATAAGATGAAGAGAGAAATCGAAAGCTATATCGCCAAGTGTGATATTTGTCAGAGAGTCAAGGCGGGACATCAGAGACCCGTAGGACTGTTGTAACCCTTAAAGATTCTGTAATGGAAATGGGATTCAGTTGGAATGGACTTTATCACCGGATTGCCTACTTCTAGTAGAGGAAATCACTCTATTCGGGTCATAGTTGACAGATTGTCCAAAGTAGCCCATTTCTTACTAGTAAAGACCACATACCAGAGTTCGATGCTAGCAGAGTTGTACATCGCTAGAATCGTCAGTTTGCACGGAGTCCCCAAGAACATCGTATCAGATCGAGGAACCCAGTTTACCTCAAGATTGTGGAAGAAAGTCCAAGAAGGATTAGGAACCCGACTAGATTTTAGCACAGTGTATCACCCTCAGACCGATGGACAAACGGAGCGCGTAAACCAAATAATCGAAGATATATTGAGAGAATGTGTGCTAGATTATGGATCTAAATGGGAAGACTGTCTGTCGTTCGTAGAATTTTCATACAACAACAGTTATCAAGCTAGTTTGCAAATGTCCCCATTTGAATTCATATATGGAAGGAAGTGTCGTACCCCTTTGAATTGGTCGAAAGTAGGAGAGAGTCAGATTTTCGGACCTGACATACTATGAGAAGCAGAAGAGAAAGTTCACAAGATTCGTGAGCACCTCAAGACCGCCCAGTCAAGACAGAAGAGTTACAACGACAAGAGACGTCGAGACCTCGCCTTCAATATCGGAGATTTTTTGTATCTCATAGTGTCACCTTTGAAGGTAATGCAACGTTTCCAGCTCAAAGGAAAGCTAGCCCCCAAATATATCGGACCCTTCAAGATTCTGAATCGTCGAGGAGAAGTATCGTATCAATTGGAATTGTTGGAAGAAATGTCAGCAGTGCAGAATGTGTTCCATATATCGTTACTTCGCAAATGCCTTGAAGTTCCGGAGAATACCGAAGTTTTCAAGAACATTGATCACCGGACCATAGAGATCAACGATGACCTGACATATCCCGAAGTACCCATATGTATTTTGGAGGAATCTTTTAGGACCACCAGAACCCGAAGCATCAAGTTTCTCAAGATCCAATGGAGCAACCACATTGAAGAGGAAGCTACCTGGGAGCGAGAAGATCACATCAGGACGGAGTTTCCCGATCTCTTTAAATCCTAGGTAATCTTTTTTCTTCTTTCTCAAATCTTGGGACGAGATTTTGTTTAAGGAAGGAAGGTTGGTAACATCCAAACTATTGATCATGATCATAAAACTCTAATCACTAAAATTAGGGCTAACAAAAACTTTGATTAGATCTAAAACAAATGAATGCATGTGTGTATGTGATGATTTGATGAATGCATGAATGGACTTGTGTGATTAACCTAAATAGAAAGGAATGGTAGATGAAAACAAGAATATACATGGAATGGTGTAACACACCATGCATAGGAATTTAACCATACTTTTTAATTGGAAGATAGCTGAAAACAAGAATATACATGGAATGGTGTAACACACCATGCATAGGAATTTATAGTGGACGCATTGGAATAACTTGGTTTCTTGGGAGTTGGAAGCATGAGTAGAGCTTACTCATACAAGTGTAGGCTAGCAAAAGACGGGGAGCAACCAACTAAGAGAGCAATAATGGCCATAATCATGCAGAGCGATAAAACATTATTAATCAAAGCATAGAGTGGTACTACAAGTCAAGTACTAAATGATCATAGAGGATATGGTAACTTGTTCATAGTCATACATGGTGTTAGCATGTGCCAAGTCAACCCAAACAAAGCATCAAAGGAGAATACCACAATGCTATGCTTTTGTATGCTAAGACAACGCATGATTCTTTCAAGGCACACTAATAAATGCCAATTGTTTGGAACAAGTCATGCTACAACAATAATCACTAAGCATAAGGTCAAAACAACACCTAGCATGACATGCCAAAGTCTAAGTCACATTCAAAGCAAGCTCTTCTTGCACTATTCAAACAAGAACTTTCTACTCCTTTCCAACACCAATCGACTTATTTGAAACAACACAGCAAGAACGGGGGTCCAAACTACTTTATTCAAGCAAACTTAGCAAAGAAAATGAAAAATAAGACACTCCAAGAACAAGACAACAATGCACGAAACAATAAAAACGAAGTGTCTAGAAAGACCTGAGCTTTTTATTGATGAAGAAGGGGATGCCTTGGGCATCCCCAAGCTTTGACGCTTGTACCTCTTGGATATTTCTTGGGGTGACACCGGGGTGGCATCCCCAAGCTTGAGCTTTTGTCCATTCTTCATCTCATTACATCATTCTCTCTCTACACCTGAATTTTTTTCCTTCATACAAAACTTCACACAATCTTCATTAGCAACATTAGTGTATTCAAAATATAATAGACTCTTGGATTTAGATTTAGAACAGCAAAACTATCACTAAAAACACAAGCTACTGTAGTAACTCCTTAAAAAGCTCAATTTCCAAAGAAGAAACCAAAAAGGAATCAATAAGAAGCAAATGGAAATAATGGCAGAAATATGTCAAAACAGACCAGCAGGTAGAAACCGATTTTTTCGAAGACCTTCTGTTGCTGAAATCAAAAAGTGTTGCACTAAAGAAAGTTAGCTAACATACTGCGGGATGTATTTGTAAATTTTTAGCTCAATTCTACAAACAGAGACTCCTCACTAATTTTTATGCTGAAGGACAAAAATATGTTTCGGGACAGCAACTCCCCAAATCTTACTTCCCTCTCATTACAGGTCATTCATGGCACAAAAAGCAAATAAAAAGGATAAGGAGGGGTCATTACTGAAGTAATAACTTCCAAGACTCAAGAAAACTCTTGGGTTATGTAACATCCCAAAAATATTGATCATGATTATCAAATTCTAATCACTAAAATTAGGGTTAACAAAAACTTTGATTAAATAAAAACCAAATGAATGCATGTGTGGATGTGATGATTGTGTGAATGCACGAATGGACTTGTGTGATTAACCTAAATAGCAAGGAATGGTTTAAATAGGAATACAACATCATCTAAAACATTTCCAAGAAGAAACAAATCAAGAGAAAATCAAAAACAAATCAAATAAGGCAAATGGTCATTTTTGCTAATCTTGCTCACTAGGCCACTTTGAGTGTTTCTAGTCCAAGATTTCAAACAGAAACTTTTACATTTCTTTTCAGCCCTTGCAAGACCAAGTAAAAGTGAATTAAATCCCACCTTTCAAACTTACAGAAATATTTGGCAACTTGATTCAAATGACAATTTAAAATTGAATCTATAACATATGTGAAGATCCCACATTTTCAAAACCCAACTAATCCAGTGCCCCTTGACCAATCCAACTAACTAGAGACTCCCTAGTATGTAACTAGCAAACCCATCAAGTTTGAATCAAAAATTCAAATTTGAATCTCTTTTGGCCATTTCATCAAACACCTTGAGCTCAGCAAACAAACAAACACAAAACACTATTAGTAGCAGTAATTTTGGCCAACCTTGTTCCCTCTCTAGGTCACTCTACACTCTCAGTAGATGATCAAACTAATCTAACTAGCCTTAGCACCACTGTGAGCATGCATAGCCATCAATAGTGACCATGCCGAGAGCACCCTTGCCACCCCCATGTCGCCAGCAAGCTAGGATAAGCTCTAGCCTCGCCAAAATTGTCTGGGACACGTAGCACCGTCCACCGCCACCCTCTGTCCAAGCCCTGAGCCTTGCCAGCCACTGGACCACACGACAAGCTCGCGCCCAGTTTCTCTGTGTGCCTGCCGAGAGCGCGCCAGTGCGCCATCAGCGACACGATCCCACAGACCACGCGTCGCCCTCGCTGCAGGCGTGCGTGATCGCCAGCACCCCAGCAACCCGCCAGACAACCCCGTTCGCCGCCGCGCGGACCATGGACGTTGTGCGCCATTAAAATCATCGTCGTACCCGCTCAGAGCGCCGTGTCGTCCCGACCATTCCTCACCGCCCCACGCCTCGCCACCAAGACGGTGAGCTTCGCCAGGAGGCAACGCACCGCCCCCTACCGTCGCCCATGCCATTCGCACGCTGTGCCGATGACCACGACGAGCTCCACCCATGCCCGTTGGCCCCCTTCAGGAACTATAAAAGGAGGCCTCCACCGTTCGATTAGAGCACACCATCTCACTCCCCACCTCTCATTGATCACACCCACTCACCCACGGAGCAAGGCGAGCAACAGGTGTTCGGAATTTCATCGGAGTTCATCGCTGCAGAGGAGGAGAGGTGCCATCGATTGGAGCCGCTGCAGGAGGAGCTGCCGGTCCCAGGAAGATCGCCGTCGTCGACTTCGTCGTTCGCCCCCATCGCCGACCACCACCAGAGCCCCGGTGATCCCCCGTCGACCCCCACTGGCCGCGCTAGGGTTCAGCCTCGCCGCGTCCTATTTAGGCGTGGACGATGAACCATAGCCATAGGATTAGAACTAGATCGCATGGCCTAGATCGCCCCGTACCCCTTCGCCACTCTCTATCTCACTGACAAGTGGGGTCATTCACTTAACCAGCCCGCGCACGCGCTGTGCGTAGTGGGCCGGCCCAGTTAAACCTCTCGCGTGACCCATCAATTCAAACTTAGTTTTATTCATTTAGTTTCAAAATCAGTTTTGTACCTAGATTCAAAAATCAACCCAGCTCGACTCACTAAACCAAAATGCATGAAACTAATTTTGTTAGAAAGATAGTGGAGTGTTTAATCCAAGACCGTTGGATTCAAACCATTTGGAGCTATAGATCACCCATGGTAAAAATAACAAGGAAGAAGATTTTCTGCATTCAAACATTTTTCAAAATTCAACCACAAAAGCTTTTGAGTTGATTCCAACTCTCAAAAATCATAATTTACAAGACCTTTCAGAATATATAAAAATATATAGGTTTACTTACAAAAATAATGATAAAATAATAAAAGAATGCCTCATAGGCCATTCTAGTCGTTTTATTTAATTAAACTAAAAGGTTAAACCTTATTAAATTGTGACACCACTTTAAATCACATTCTCATGTACTGAAATATGTGGTGATGACATGTGTCAACGTGATCCCATGTTTTAGTTGGAGAATATTAAATCTTAAGTAGTTTTTCAATGATTAGAAATTACTTTTCTCAAATAAAGGAATAAAACTAATTGCCTTAATGATTGTAATGCTTGTGATGATCCTATATCATCTAGTGTGAACCTTTGTGTGCTAAATAGAGTAGTTAAGAATTGTGTGGTGATTGTGTACCTCGTATTTATTTATAGACGCTAGTACCGACCAAAGATACAAGGAGGAAGGAGGATACTACGAGGAAGAAGCCGAGGAGAACTTCAACCACTGCTCTGCACAAGGCAAGCCTATACTTGCAATCTTGCAAGCCTGACTATACAAGTTGACCTAGCAAGCTTACACCTTGATGACACACCATCCTAGTTTTACTTGCAAGTTTAGTATTTTATTTCTTTATTAAAGCTTTATCTTAGAGTTTACCTAGTGACTTGTAGACTTCAGGAAGATATTTAAAGGTAGCATAAAGAGCATAAAACTTGGCCTAAGTTAGATAAATCTTGATGACATCCTGAGGCATGAGATTGAACTGAGATAAGATACACTTGCTTATCACCCCTCATTAGTATTTACCCCCACCTGTAGATGCTAGTGCTAAGCATAAAACTTTATCAACATTAGATGGGAATACTTGGTGAAAATGGTTATGAAAACCTTAGAATGATGAGTCATTCTACTAAAATGTTTTGACATGTGTTCTCGAACACCAGATGATTTTGATAATGAAAATGTTAATGCATGAGCCTTAGCCCTTTACAAAACTGATGGTTAAGGTATGAGCCTTAACCCTTTACAAAACTGATGGTCGACAATTTAGTCTGTCATTTTTCTGTCAAAACATGGTGTTTCGCAAAGTTTCAGTCTAAAAAGTAATTCTGGAAGAAATAGAAATTTTTTGATGAATACATTATGAAAGTGCATTTCCTATCCAAAGTGATTTTCATGTTTGATGATAATACACATTTCGTACTAATCATTTGCTAAGTGTACCACAGGTTTTATTTAGGAGAAGACATTATTCATTTTCACCAAAAAGGGACACTTGCAAGACATTGCCCACGCTCATGTGCTGACTGGTAGTACCGGAAATATCAACCGGTACTACCGCTCACCACCGGTAGTGCCGCTCAGTGGTACCGGACAGGTCAGTGAAGGTTGGCGAGCATGTCCACCCCCACTGTCTCACTGGTACCTGGATGCGGCACTATTGCCTCGGACCTAGTACCGCTTTTATGGTCCGATACTATCGCTTAGAGGTAGCATCGCTCTTCCTGTGTACTACCCCCAGGGGAGGATGTTACCTGGTCTCTCAACGGATAAGGTTCTGGTACCTCGTCCGGTACCTGACCGGTAGTACCGGTTGTATCCGGTACTACCTCTCACGTATCTGGGAGTACCAGTTCTGTCAAAGCTTCAATAGGCAGATCAACTCCAAGGGGTATAGAAAAACCCTCTCCTACCTTGGGAAGGTGCTTGACCCACTCAAGAACACCAAACCCTTTTGAGCCACCAAATTGCCAAGATCTCATCATCCAACCATCCAAAGTCCTTGATATTTGGAGAATCTAAGGAGGTGGCCTTGATCTATAGATTCACCAAGAGAGTTCTTCATTTCCCCCTCATTCACTTGAGGGCCCCTTGCTCTAGTGTTTCTTTGGAAACCCTAGCTCTTTATTTGGTTCTTACAAGCTAGCCTTTGATTGTTTGACATCTTGCTTGTATTCGGGAGCCTCCAATTAAGTTGTGGATGTGTGCCTCGAAGGTTGCCAATATAGTGGAAGAGGTGAATTGAACCCGTTGGGGTGAGGTTCATCAGAGGACAAGGGAGGCCTCTCGTGGCGTTTGTGGTTTGAAACCACGCCCTCTCCAAACGCAGACATCTTCTCCTAAAAAGGAAGGAACTACGGGAAACAAATCCTTGTGTCTCTGCGTGCTCCACTTTGGTGACTTCTATCCTTTACCGCACTTTACTTGTCTTGTAATTGCTTAGTGTTGTGCTAGGTTGACATATAATTAAATTCACCATAGTTGCATAATCTAGAGAATTTACAAATTTTGTGTCAAACCCTAATTTGAAAAAGAGTAAAACTTGAAGTAGAACCTATTCACCCCTCTAGGTGCCCATACGATCTTTTCAATTGGTATCAGAGCCTCGGATCTTATTCGGTATTTACCGCCTAAGAGTATATGGGTAGCCACGATGGTGAAGGAGGGAGTGAGGCTAGTAACACGGTGTCCATGGAGAATCTCAAGAAATTGGAATCAAGCCTGAGCTCCTCTCTGTGCACTGAAATCAAACAGTTGCGTGACTTGGTTGAGCAACTTGTTTAGGAGAAATTGGCTACACCTCCTCCTCCTCTAGAGGAATCTCTATCATTACCAAAGGTTAATGCATCGGCATTACCCACGGTTGTGGTGGTGGGGGATAATCAAGACAACACTAATCCCTCCACCAAAAAGGATAATGGGAAGGGAGATCACCATGAGGTTCCCAATTGGTACTCCCCCTACCCACCTATCCCTCACCCACATATCAACAATAGAGGTGACCCACCTATGCTAGTTGAAACTTCATTTGATCAATGGCAATCATTAATGAAATCTAATGTGCACATCTCTTGCATTGAATTATGGAGAATCACTGAAGAAGGACTTCGAATTGTGGATCCAACCAACTTGACAAGAAGATAAGTTGTTAATAGCCAACTCAATTCCACCGCTTTGCACATGATTCAACAAGGTTTGGGTACAAAAGATTACCCGCACATTGAACACCTAAACACCACCAAGGAAGCTTGGGATGCTCTCACTGAGCTATATGTGGGAAATGAGAGCATGAGAAGAAACCGGTATGATGCACTAAGCAATGAAGCCAAAGGCTTCTATATGAAGGATGGTGAAGATCATGAAGATATGTATCGAAGGCTCAAGTCCACTGCCACAGCCTTTAGGAATGTGGGTGCCTCACATGTGGATGATGCTTGGGTAAAAAGGAAATATGTGAGTGCAGTGATGCCCTTTGAGCCCACTGACTTGAAGAGTCTACAAGGAAGACACAACTACCATCTCATGACCTCCAATGAAGTTATGCAAGATATGGCCGCTTTCAAGGTTGCTGCCAAAAATGCCAAAGATGCCCGTGCTCGTGCGATTGGAATGAGCAGTGGAGGTAACCTTGCCTTAAAGGCCAAAGTTGTGGAATATGTGGATGAAGAAGAAGGTGATGAAGGCTTGTCTATGAGCCATCCTGATGATGTCAAGGTTGCCCATGGTGATTATATGTCCTTCTATGCAAGAAACTTTTGGAAAGGCCCCGCCAAGGCCAAGATGGAGATGCAACAAAGAAGCAATGCAATTGGGAGAACAGATAATGGCTGAAAATTGAGAACTTGCTTCAATTGTGGTGATCGATACCATTTTGTATCCGAATGTCCCTCTGAGAAAAGATAATAAGATCATGGGGGTAAACTTGTGTTAAAGAAAAACTCCAAGGCTACATTAAAGAAACCCTTCATCAAGAAGGATCCCACCAACAAGAAGTCGGGTGAAAGTTTTTTGATAACACATGAAGAATTCTCCTCCGACAATGAAGATGATGAAGATGATGAAGAGGAAACATCAAGTGGTGTGGATGCTCTTAACACTACTTCTACTCCCACTTTCTCCCTCTTCGACTCTCCAAATGAGAATATCTCCAATAATAACGTCACTTGCGTTATGGCAAGAGGAACGAAGGTATCATCCTATCCTCACCCCTCTTCTTTGATTGATGATGAACTTGATGAGGAAATATCACTTGATTTTAAAGAGGAATTAGTTGATTTTGATGTGTTTATGACTAACTTACAAGGGGAGCACAAGAAGAATTTTGTGAACCTCTTGAGCCAACTTTCTCACACACAAGAGCTTCTTGATGAAATATGTAAACTTGGAAGAGAGCACATGATTAAGATGGAGGCACTAAATAATGCTCTAGAAGAAGAGCAAGAGACTAGGATGTCTCTTGAAACAAAACTTGAAGGACTTGACGAGACAAATGATCTAATTATTAGTAAACTCATCAAGGAACAGGACCATGCCATTACTAAATATAAAAATGCTAAAAAGTACAAGATTGAGTTTGGTGTTGTTCATGAAAAACTTGCCGAGGACTTTAGGAAGCTTGACAAGGCTTACAAGGCCTTGGAAAGTGAGCTCTTGTTACTCACAAAGTCTCATGAAAAACTTCAAACTCAATTGACTAATATTGCTTCACTTAGTACTTTAATTTTCTCTAGTAGTACAAATACTCTTGAAGAAAATTCTAGGTTGAAGGGGGAGCTTGCTAATGCCACCTTTCCAAAAGGAAACAATTCCATTGATGACCTTTTGAGTAAGCAAAGGCCAAATGGTGAGAAAGGGGGCATTGCATTCGTCTCCAGAGCCAAGAATAAGAACAACAACAAGAAGGCCAATCTCACAGAAGGAAAAGACAAGGCCATTGTGGATAGTAAGACCACAAGTGGAAAAACTATGTCACATGATGATTTTGTGGGATGTGCTAACCTCACTATGTCTTAATGTGTGATTATTATAGTGATGTGTATGCACAATATGTTGGCCCACCTGATGGTTATATTGCTTGGTCCATTTGGGTTCCCAAGACCTTTGTTGCTAACAAAAGAGGACCCTAAAAAAGGGGTACCTAAAAACTAGTTTGATCTTTTGTAGACCTATGCTTCTGGAGGTCAAAGTGGGTGCTTGATAGTGGATGCACAAGTCATATGACCGGAAGCAAATCTATTGTCAAGGAGTTGAGACCAAATGATGATCAAATATTTGTGACATATTTCGACAAGTCAAAGTCTAAGGTAATGGGTTTCTGTAACACCCTCGCCTGATAAGGCTGAGTTCATGTGTATAGTGCCAATCCCTGGATCGGTTCACTGGCACACACAGTACAAAATGCTACCAAATATAACTGTGCATCATAAATACAACGAAGATGATCCAGAATTTACATTATTTATTCAAGTACATAGCGGAAAACGAACACAAGGTAGATCTCCATCCTTCAAATGTGTCACAGGCGAACAATTGTTGAGTGGAGTCTCGCGACCTATGAACGATCACTCATATACGATATAACCTGCAACATGAAACGTTGCAGCCACGAATGGTCAATACATTGAATGTATGGCAAGTAGGCTAAAGTGGTTAACAACAGATCTATCAACTACATGCTTATTTGGCCAAGTGGAGTTCAGGCTCATTTGCATAAAGCAACAGTTTTATCCTACCATTTGTAACAAAATAGTTTTCCAATACGATAAATAGGACACTCTGGTTCACTCCCATGTTCTCCTACCCAATTATGTTCACCCAACAAGTTTTAAGTAATTAAGAAATAAGGATGAGTGAGAAATATCATAACATCAGTATCAGGCCGCTCAAATTGTCCATAACCGGGGACACGTCTAAGCACTTAGTTTATACACAGGGGTTAGTACACTTTACCCATGTGACTTGGCCAGCCCAGCTCGTACCACCACTCTCATATTGGGTGATGATAGGGAGAAAGTCCAAGAAGGAACCATTCGGGAAGTAGCTCCCCAAACCCGACACGCACCGGTCCAACCTACACTATCTACATCTCTAGATATGTGGGTTCGAGTTACCACAACCTACTGAGTCCAACCAACTGCCCATTTCATTATTGGCACATGGTTACACATGAAAGCTACCAAACAAAGAAGCCAATCCTTTCTCAGTGTCCTGGGTGCCTTTTCGCAATGATACCACCAAAAATTATCAATCCCATCATACCCAGGAGATTCATTGATTAAGTTGTTTTAGTTTTTGCAAAGCAACACATTTAGAATCAACCTCAGTGATGTAACCCAGCCCTCGTTCATCATAGCATGACTAAGCACATCTACCAACGGGGGCTCATAAACAAGGAATGCTAGGGAATAATATGGGACATAGCATAGCATATACACATCAATTCCTACATATGCAATTCTACAAAAACATCTACTATGCATAGGAAAACAGTAGGACATTTATGACCAAGATAGCACTACTTGCCTTTGTTGTAGATGTAGTCGATTAGATAATCCTCACAATTCTCATAGATATAATGGTTGCTCTCGTCATAACCACAATACTTGCAATCATAGTAGTTGCAATCACTCACGTTGCACTCCTCGCAATCTATCGAGCAAACAATTGCATACAATCATAAACAATAGCACATAGAGATCAAACAAATGCAACAAATGCATGCATGACAATTTAATAAGTCACAATGGTTGTTATTTTAGTTCTCTAAACAATACTGAAGTATATGATGCATGAAAGAGAACAATTAATGCAATGGAGTACTTGTTATTAACAATTACTTGCCAATATATGGGGTTTTAATAGTTCTGTTGTAACGCCTATTTTAACTGCCGAATTAAATTTGTTCTTGGGTTTACTGGATAGAGGACATTAATACGAACCAGTAGGCGTTGGATTCACCCTAATCGGAGTTATAGATCTTTTTGTATGATTTAAATAGTGTTTAATGGGTTTTAAATGATTCATATAGTTTCTGTTGCCTACAAATCAAAATAAAATTATATCTGTAATCTCCACAGAATTGTGATTCTAGGGACATATTATTTGCAATTTTCTGAATAGTATTTATTTTCTTATGAATTTATTACTCTAAATAAGCAATTAAACAATTTATTTAATTACTGCAAAACCTTATAGTATTTGCCTGAACCCTTTGCATATTGATGATCTACATGGAACCAGCTTTCCATTGGTATATCATTTATATTTTTGTGTCAAGCAATTAATTTACTATGAATTTAATGATTTATAAAGCCATTAAAACTAATTAAATTTCTAAGGGGTAAATAGTTCGCAAAATCTGGATCCAACCCGATATTATTAATCTACATTATATTAGCTTCAATTTGATATATTGTTCATATTTTTCGGAGTTACAGATAATTTCCTATGAATTTATTAACCTAAAAGACCATTAAAACTAATTAAATTACTGCAGTAACCACGTACAGTAAAATTTGGATCTATTCTGATAAGATGATTCTACGTAAAATTATCTTCAATTTGATATATTATATGCAATTTTTGGACGTGGTATGAATTTCTAATAAATTTTACAAGTTAGATCTATAATATGCAATTTTAAATTCGAACGGAATATTCCAGAGAATATTCCGCTGACTGGACAGGTTGACTTTGCATGCTGACTGGGACTAGATGTTGACCTGACGTTGACGTGGCGTTGATGAGGAAGCTGACCGGGTTGACGACATGGCACGCACCGGTTTGATTGGATCTCGACCGTCTGGATAGGATCCGGTGGCTAGAAGAAGAGATTGACCCGATTTTGGCTCGGAATAGACAAGAAAGAGATCTGTGTTAGAGAGACAAATCCGTAGGTTAAATTGAAAAACTTAGAACATGAAAGTTGTGGGGAATCATTAGTCCTACCTTCTCACCAAAGGAATTTGGATTTGAAGGAACGAGCGCGAGTACATCTTGGATTTACACCGTCAGATCTGAAATATTGCGATACAAAATTCTCTGGCTGTGGTGGATGAAAAGAGGTGAGGTTTGTCGGAATTGAAATATTTCGACGAGTTCTACAACTTTTGTTTTTTAGCCAAAGGCAAACAACGAATTCTAGATGGGTTAAAAAGCGAAATAAGATTCGGGCATGTGTAGATTCGGGATTTCAAGGAGAGAAACTCGTACAGTTGTGCCTCCACGAGTTTATATGGAGATATAGGATGGTGTAGAGATAGGTCTTGGAGTAGGGAACAAGTAGAAACAAACGGGAGTCGATTTGGAGTTGTAGATTAAAAGTTACGAGAGTTTGAATAGAGATAGGTTTGTGAAAAACTGTTTTGCACGCTTTTTAAAGCACCTGGGACACGATCGGTTACGTACGCGCATTTGGCTGGTTCGGTCGGTCCGGGTGGGCCGGCCCGTTAGTTTTTTTTCTTTTTCTATTTACTTGTTTCCCTCATATCTATTGCATACGAACTCCAAATGATATGATTCTTGTTTCTAAATTTTTCTAAAATCGAATAGATCATTGTAAGATCATATTTGTAATCTTTTTACTAGTTTGCAAGTAGTGGGTTTATAAATCCTTGTATATTCCATTTTATTTATATCTTTATTTGTTTGTATTTATTCCATAATTTTTTCATAATAGCTCCAAATGAGCTTAATTTTGTTTCTAAAATTTTGTAATATTAATTGGATCTCTTTAGGTTATAATTATCAATAATTTATGCCTTAGCAACACTGGGTTTTATAAATTCAATTTAATTACCTTTAGGAACATTTGGGTGAATCAACTATAGGATTTAGATACCAGGACTTGGATTCAGTTTGTGAGAACTTGGCATGGATGTAATGAAATGCTTATGAATGCTTCATGATTTTCATTTTGAAATCTTATACACCAATTCTATAATCCATAATCAATCCATGCCATTTTGCTTATATGGCTACTTAGGTCATAACAAAAGAATATAAGATTTTGAATTCAAGGTTGAGAGGATTTTCTATTCAAAAAGTTTCTTCTTTTTGAGAATTTTCAACATAGTCAAATAATCAATCAAACTTATTTATTTATTTCACATTCCAAAATTAGGAGAATTTTGGGATGTGACATACTACCACCCTTAAAAGAAATCTCCTCCCGAGATTTGGGAAGCTAGAAAGAAAGAAAGGTTCGGGGATCCATTAGGGCGCTACCACCCTTAAAAGAAATCTGACTAGGTCACTTTTCAAGGATTCACTTGGCTCAATTGGTTTTCATTGCACATTCTAATTCCATGATTGATAGTTTCTGAGGAAGCACTTATTAAACTAGCGAAACTCTCATGGTGGGCAATTAGGAAACGTTTGCTTCACGATACCCATTAAACACGGTTGAAATTCATCCTTACTGTTCATTCCTACGCTTAGCAATGAATGCTTCTGTAAAGGTGGAACAATATACCATTCTATGGTCTAGGCTCAACGTCGGCTCTTTTCTAAGGCTAAAAAGACACTCAAGATTCGCAAAGCCAACAGTACAAGAGAGAATGATAAGAGTAGTAGGAATGGTGATCAATCCATCCTGCACCCAAATCATTACCCTGTATGAGGATAGGTGAATCACGTTTTTCTATCACTCGAGCATTCTCACTTGCCTTGAAGAATGTTTCCATGGGCATGAACTAATGCTCTATGTATACCCCCATGTATTCAATCAACAAAGCTACTACTAAAACTAAATTATCGATACCTCAACTTTCAGGTTGCGTAATCTACTACATAACATCATTTCAACACTTCATACTCCCACATCTTTTTTTCCATTAGATAAAGCATTCTCCTTCCTAAATGCATTGTGTTGTCAAACCTTCCACTTAACACATCATTATATCTCCAAGGGTTCAAGATAGGAAAGAGTAGATTCTATAGGAAAGAAACGACTAAGAAAATAATCCTACCCATAACTATATGAAGTAATCAATGTCACCAACAAGCAAACAATCATAAGGAATCAACACACAAGAAAGCACTTGCATAACAATAATACATAGGTCTAAACTTAGTAGTATATAACCACAAAATAGTTTGAAAGCATTGGGAACAATAATAGAGTAAAATAGAGCAACATATAAGCAACAAACAAAATATGTCAAAACGGTACAGCAGGTTTCACGAATTTTTCTGACCGACTTAAACACGTTAGGAATTTTAGCCAATGTTTGTGCATGTACTATAGGTAATTACGCTCCAGATCCTATTTTTTTAGATTTTTCTGAGTTACCAATAAAATATGAAAAATCACGCAGTACTACAGGTCCGGCAGAAAACTGCAGCAGTAATCTCTCGAATTTCAATCAAATTACAGCATTAAAATGATTTTAAAACTACACGAAAACTCCAGCAACTTTAGAGTTTCAAAACAACAGATCCTAAACAAGGCATCACACGATATGGTTCAGTACAAACAAACAAGCAACCTATATTTTCATACCACATAAGTTGGTAAGAACAATATGCTAACACGATAGCGATGATCTCCTAAAGAGATAAAATATGATGGTCCAGACCTACCCAAAGTTTGTGAGATGTTCATTTATGTCATGTTATTTGTTCTTTACTTGTAGGCCAACTCTCATATAGTGATTTGCTTTATAGAAAACTACTAATAACATTTTCCAATTCTTGTAGTTTTTATGGTAGATCACTTCTTCTACTAATCAAATGAATGGACATCTACAAGTTTGAACAAGGAGAGGTGTTGGAAAATGATAGACAAGGAATATAAGAACTCTAATAAGTATAAAATATGATAGTTCTCCTAATAGAGGTCTTCTATTGCTAATCCATTTCTAAGGCCACGATCCTACAGTCAACACACAGCTCTGATACCATCTTGTAACACCCTCGTCTGATAAGGCTGAGTTCATGTGTATAGTGTCAATCCTTGGATCGGTTCACTGGCACACACAGTACAAAGTGATACCAAATATAACTGTGCATCATAAATACAACGAATATGATCCAGAATTTACATTATTTATTCAAGTACACAACGGAAAACGAACACAAGGTAGATCTCCATCCTTCAAATGTGTCACAGGAGAACAATTGTTGAGTGGAGTCTCGTGACCTATGAACGATCACTCATATACGATATAACCTGCAACATGAAATGTTGCAGCCACGAATGGTCAATACATTGAATGTATGGAAAGTAGGCTAAAGTGGTTAACAACGGATCTATCAACTACATGCTTATTTGTCCAAGTGGAGTTCAGGCTCATTTGCATAAAGCAACAGTTTTATCCTAACATTTGTAACAAAATAGTTTTCCAATACGATAAATAGGACACTCTGGTTCACTCCCAGCTGCTCCTACCCAATTATGTTCACCCAACAAGTTTTAAGTAATTAAGAAATAAGGATGAGTGAGAAATATCATAGCATCAGTATCAGGCTGCTCAAATTGTCCATACCGGGGACACGTCTAAGCACTTAGTTTATACACCCTGCAGGGGTTAGTACACTTTACCCATGTGACTTGGCCAGTCCAGCTCCTACCACCAATCTCATATTGGGTGATGATAGGGAGAAGTCCAAGAAGGAACCGTTGGGGAAGTAGCTCCCAAAACCCGACACGCACCGGTCCAACCTACACTATCTACATCTCTGGATACGTGGGTTCGAGTTACCACAACCTACTGAGTCCAACCAACCGCCCATTTCATTATTGGCACATGGTTGCACATGAAAGCTACCAAACAAAGAAGCCAATCCTTTCTCAGTGTCCTGAGTGCCTTTCCGCAATGATACCACCAAAAATTATCAATCCCATCACACCCAGGAGATTCATTGATTAAGGTGTTTTAGTTTTCGCAAACCAACACATTTAGAATCAACATCAGTGATGTAACCCATCCCTCATTCATCATAGCATGGCTAAGCACATCTACCAACGGTGGTTCATAAACAAGGAATACTAGGGAATAATATGGGATATAACATAGCATATACACATCAATTTCTACATATGCAATTCTACAAAAATATCTACAATGCATAGGAAAACAGTAGGACATTTATGACCAAGATAGCACCACTTGCCTTTGTTGTAGATGTAGTCGATTAGATAATCCTCACAATTCTCATAGATATAATGGTTTCTCTCGTCATAACCACAACACTTGCAATCATAGTAGTTGCAATCACTCACGTTGCACTCCTCGCAATCTATCGAGCAAACAATTGCATACAATCATAAACAATAGTACATAGAGATCAAACAAATGCATGCATGACAATTTAATAAGTCACAATGGTTGTTATTTTAGTTCTCTAAACAACACTGAAGTATATGATGCATGAAAGAGACCAATTAATGCAATGGAGTACTTGTTATTAATAATTATTTGCCAATATAGGGGGTTTTAATAATTCTGTTGTAACGCCTATTTTAACTGTCGAATTAAAATTGTTTCTTGTGTTTACTGGATAGAGGACGTTAATACGAACCAGTAGGCATTGGATTCACCCTAATCGAAGTTATAGGTCTTTTTGTATGATTTAAATAGTTTTTAATGGGTTTTAAATGATTCATATAGTTTTTGTGGCCTACAAATCAAACTAAAATTATATCTGTAATCTCCACGGAATTGTGATTCTAGGGACATATTATTTACAATTTCTGAAATGTATTTATTTTCTTATGAACTTATTACTCTAAATAAGCCATTAAACCATTTATTTAATTACTGCAAAACCTTACAGTATTTGCCTGAACCCTTTGCATATTGATGATCTACATGGAACCAGCTTTCCATTGGTATATCATTTATATTTTTGTGTCAAGCAATTAGTTTACTATGAATTTAATGATTTATAAAGCCATTAAAACTAATTAAATTCCTATGGGGTAAATAGTCCGCAAAAGCTGGATCCAACCAGATATTATTAATCTACATTATAGTAGCTTCAATTTGATATATTGTTCATATTTTTCGGAGTTACAGATAATTTCCTATGAATTTATTAACCTAAAAGACCATTAAAACTAATTAAATTACTGCAGTAAGTACGTACTGTAAAGGTTGTACCTATTCTGATAAGAAGATTCTACGTGAAATTATCTTCAATTTGATTTATTATACGCAATTTTTGGACATTGTATGAATTTCTAATGAATTTTACAAGTTATATCTATAATGTGCAATTTTAAATTCGAACTAGATATGTTTATGTCATATTAAATTGTAAACTAGATGCTACTAGATAGAGGTAATGCAATTTAGAGACAGTGGCAATTT
This sequence comes from Avena insularis, assembly GCA_023614405.1. NCBI lineage: Eukaryota > Viridiplantae > Streptophyta > Magnoliopsida > Poales > Poaceae > Avena > Avena insularis. The sequence goes on along the minus strand of CM042691.1, from coordinate 156,036,797 downwards.
GAATCACCTAAAAAGGAGTTATAGATATTTTCTTATGATTAAAACACTATTTCAATAGGTTTAGATTTTTCTGTATGAATTTATGTTTTAACAGTAACAAATAATTTGTCATGCATTTTCTCTGTATAGATATTGTCAATACAAAACCTTAGCACTTGGATTCACCCTAATCGGAGTTATAGATCTTTTTGTATGATTTAAATAGTGTTTAATGGTTTTAAATGATTCATATGGTTTCTCTTGTCTAAAAATCAAACTAAAATTATATCTGTAATCTCCACGGAATTGTGATTTCAGGGACATATTATTTGTAATTTTCTGAATAGTATTTATTTTCTTATGAATTTATTACTCTAAATAGGCCATTAAACCATTTAAATCTTCACGGAAAAACCTTACAGTAAAATGCTGAAATAATTGCATATTGATGATCTATATGGAACCAGCTTTCCATCGGTATATCATTTATATTTTTGTGACAAGCAATTAATTTACTATGAATTTAATGATTTATAAAGCCATTAAAACTAATTAAATTGCTACGGGTTAAATATTATGCAAAGGCTAGATCCAACCAGATATTATTAAAGTAAATTACAGTAGCTTCAATTTGATATATTGTTCATATTTTTCGGAGTTACAGATAATTTCTTACGAATTTAGACCATTAAAACTAATTAAATCACTGCAGTAACCACGTATAGTAAAATTTGGATCTATTCTGATAAGATGATTCTACGTAAAATTATCTTCAATTTAATATATTATACGCAATTTTTGGACGTGGTATGAATTTCTCATGAATTTTACAAGTTAGATCTATAATATGCAATTTTAAATTCGAACGGAATATTCCAGGGAATATTCCGCTGACTGGACAGGTTGACTTTGCATGCTGACTGGAACTAGATGTTGACCTGACGTTGACGTGGCGTTGATGAGGAAGCTGACCGGGTTGACGACATGGCACGCACCGGTTTGATTGGATCTCGACCGTCTGGATAGGATCCGGTGGCTAGAAGAAGAGATTGACTTGATTTTGGCTCGGAATAGAAAAGAAAGAGATCTGTGTTAGAGAGACAAATCCGTAGGTTAAATTGAAAAATTTAGAACATGAAAGTTGTGGGGAATCATTAGTCCTACCTTCTCACCAAAGGAATTTGGATTTGAAGGAACGAGCGCGAGTACATCTTGGATTTACACCGTCAGATCTGAAATATTGCGATACAAAATTCTCCGGCTATGGTGGATGAAAAGAGGTGAGGTTTGTCGGGATTGAAAGATTTCGACGAGTTCTACAACTTTCTTTTTTGGCCGCAAACAACAAAGTCTAGATGGGTTAAAAAGCGAAATAAGATTCGGGCATGTGTAGATTCGGGATTTCGAGGAGAGAAACTCGTACAACTGTGGCTCCACGAGTTTATATGGAGATATAGGATGGTGTAGAGATAGGTCTTGGAGTAGGGAACAAGTAGAAACAAACGGAAGTCAATTTGGAGTTGTAGATTAAAAGTTACGAGTGTTTGAATAGAGATAGGTTTGTGAAAAACTGTTTTGCACGCTTTTTAAAGCACCTGGGACACGATCGGTCACGTACGCGCGTCTGGCTGGTTCGATCGGTCCGGGTGGGCCGGCCCGTTAGTTTTTTTTTCTTTTTGTATTTACTTGTTTCCCTCATATCTTTTGCATACGAACTCCAAATGATACGATTCTTGTTTCTAAAATTTTGTAAAATCGAATAGATTATTGTAAGATCATATTTGTAATCTTTTTACTAGTTTGCAAGTAGTGGGTTTATAAATCCTTGTATATTCTATTTTATTTATACCTTTATTTGTTTGTATTTATTCCATAATTTTTTCATAATAGCTCCAAATGAGCTCAATTTTGTTTCTCAAATTTTGTAATATTAATTAGATCTCTTTAGGCTATAATTATCAATAATTTATGCCTTAGCAACACTAGGTTTTATAAAGTCAATTTAATTACCTTTAGGAACATTTGGGCGAATCAACTGTAGGATTTAGATACCAGGACTTGGATTCAGTTTGTGAGAACTTGGCATGGATGTAATGAAATGCTTCATGATTTTCATTTTGAAAGCTTGTACACCAATTCTATAATCCATAATCAATACATGCCCTTTTGCCTATATGGCTACTTAGGTCATAACAAAATAAAATAAGATTTTGAATTCAAGGTTGAGAGGATTTTCTATTCAAAAAGTTTCTTCTCTTTGAGAATTTTCAAAATAGTCAAATAATCAATCAAACTTATTTATTTATTTCACATTCCAAAATTAGGAGAATTTTGGGATGTGACAATTTTGGAAAGGTTGTGGTTGCCCACGATATTACACTTGTGGATGTCATGCTTGTTGAGACCCTTGGCTATAATTTACTTTCAGTCTGTGCTCTTGGAAAGATGGGCCTTGCTGTCTTTATTGATAATGATATTGTGGTCCTCATGTGGAGCAAGTCTCTAAAGGTCGCTTTTGTTGGGTACGTCGAAAATGACTTATAGGTGGTGGACTTTTAGGGGAAAACCACTACAAGTGCGATGTACTTATTTGGAAAGGCCGATGTGGGTTGGTTATGGCATCACCGACTAGCCCATGTCAGCATGAGAACTTTGCAAAGTCTCCACAAGTATGGCCATATTGTTGGACTAAAAGAAAATGTTTGTTTTGCCAAAGATTGTGTATGCATGGCTTGTGTTGAAGGAAAGATGCATGATTCTCCCCACAAGCTGAAGAACTACATCAAGTCTAAGAGGATCTTGGAGCTCCTTCATGTGGATCTCTTTGGTCCTCAATATCATGCAAGTCTTGGTGGGAAGAAATATTGTTTGGTGATTGTGGATGACTACTTAAGATATACATGGGTATATTTCTTCAAGCTGAAAAGTGAGACCCAAGAAAACTTCATTGACTTCATCAACATGGAACAACGTCAACACAATGTCCCTGTGTTGATTATAAGGAGTGACAACGGCACCGAATTCAAGAACTACACCTTGAATGGATTTCTCAGTGATGAGGGGATAAAACATCAATAGTCTGTTGCATATACCCCTCAAAAAATAGTGTAGCTGAGAGGAATAACCGACTCTTATTGATATGTCTAGGACCATATTGGCGGAGTTTAAATCTCCATACAATTTTTGGGCCGAAGCAATCTCCACCGCATTCCATGAATCAAACCGGCTCTACCCCCGCAAACAATTGATCAAGACTCCATATGAAATTCTTACCGGTAACAAGCCCAACATTTCATACTTCCGGGTGTTTGTTGTAAGTGTTTCTATCGCATAAAGGGTGTTTGTTTTTACAAATTTGATTCCAAAGAATTATAGGGTATTTTTGTTGGTTATGATCTCGAATCCCACACTTATAGAATCTATGATAAGCTCTCCGGAACTGTCATAGAATCTGTAGTGTGGTTTTCGAAGAATATGATGGTGCCCAAGGGGGGCGTGCTAATGTTTGTGATGTAGATGATGAAATGCCTTAGGATGCCATAGGAAGAATGGGTGCAGGATTCATCCGCCCCGTTGAGGAACCCCTTGGTGGTGGATCGAGAAGAACTATGCTCTACTCAAGTGGAGCCCTCATCTTCACAACATCAACAAGCTCCTACTATTGAGGAGGACAATGACCCAAGCCAAAGACAAGTTGTGGACCCTCAACAAGTTGATCAAGGAGAAACCTCAAGCCAGGAGGATCATTAGTCTGCATTTAGTAGATTGTCCAGCGCTGCTCAGTCTATTGTACAAGGAAGATCCATAGAATCGGCCATAAGGTCAGCTCAACGCCTGGCTAGAGGTGTGCCTGATCAATACCAAGGTCAACCTTTACCTCTTGATGAAGAGAATAATTCCAATGGTGATCAAGGTCAAGTTAATGGTCAAGACGAGGACCAAAATGATGAAGAGACCCCCACAAGAAACAACAAGGAGATTGAAACTCATCGCCAATATAGACTGGATAGAATGTTGGAATTAAGAGACCACACCCTTGAGAATGTGGTTGGAGAACTAAGAAGAGGGATGTCCACTAGAGATCAATTGAATAGTTTTGGTGAACACCAAGCTCACATTTCCATGGTGGAGACAAAGAAAGTATGGGAAGCTCTTGAAGATTCAGATTGGGTGGAAGCAATGCATAAAGGGCTCAAAAACTTTGAGAGAAACAAATTTTGGAAGTTAGTTGAAAAGCCCAAAGATTGCCGCAGTGTTGTAGGCACCAAGTGGATATTCAAAAACAAGCAAGATGAACACGGAATTGTTGTGAGGAACAAGGCAAGATTGGTTGCACAGGGGTTCTCTCAAATTGAAGGCATTGATTATGAAGATACATATGCACTCGTATCTCGCCTTGAGTCCATCTGTATCCTTCTTGCTTCTGCGGCACATCATAACTTCAAATTGCAACAAATGGATGTAGAGAGTGCATTCCTAAATGTGACATTGCATGAGTTGGTATATGTAAAGCAACCCCTGGGTTCGAGGATCCCAACTTCCCAAACCATGTCTACAAACTTGATAAGGCGCTCTATGGGCTCAAACAAGGGGATACTACTTTGCGGCTCGAAAGTTCGCAGGCGAAGGCAACGCGGGGCCCGAGTTGCGTGTAATCACCGCGATTCGAAAAGTTTGAGGGTAACTACCGAGAGGGGCTATTTCGAGTGAATGGTGGCCAAACCAAATATTTTCAAATCTCAGTCGTTATGTTAGGATATTCTGTTACATTAGTACCTGTCGTGCCCCTGATGTGCCCCTTCTAAATCACCGTCCACGTGCCGCACGTGCAAATCCATTTTTGTACTTTCCTAACCCCGACACTAAATCCGGCAGCGGCGGCGGTCCTTTTTCTCCCTCCCCCTACACTGATTCGGTTTTGGCGGCAGTGATGGTCATTTTTCTCCCCGTCCCCATCCCACCCACTCACACACACACACGCACACACACTAAATCCGGAGGCGACATGTCAAGAGAGTCCAAGGTGGTAGCTACGTTGGTGACTGATTCATCTTTGTTGGAGCCAGCGTCTCGGGCACAACACCAGACAAGCGAAGCAGCGGCGGGGTCTACAGCCCAGGTTAGCGAGGAGGTCAGCCAGAAGAATGCTAACAGGGTACCGACGAGCAGCGGGTTGAAGAGAAAAGCTAGGCCGACGGCGGAATGTTCGGCTGCAGTGCGGGGTCATGCAACCCAGATCTCGAAGAAAACCACCCGGGAGAAGAGCGAGAGGTGAATTTTTCTTATCTATTCCTTGTCTTGCAAATAGATTAGTTACTGCAAAGTAGTGTCGAATGAACTGAAAGGACCCCTTTTTAATCAAATTAGGAACAACTTTGATGTAGGTGACCTATATGAGTTCATGGTTCATGTCCACCAGTACACTACAAAACTAGATTTTGGTTGCGAGAGGGTTGTGTTCGGGCAGGATGTGCATTTTCTTGTCAACTACAAAGAGGTTATGTCTGTTTCGCAGCTGATAGATATGCTTCATTCTAGAATTCCTTGGGGATCCAGACAGAGGGCAAAATTGGTGAGGCGTAACATGAGTGATACCTATGTGCAAATTGAGCACTCCCATGAGCTTCAGATGCTTTGGGAGTGTTGTGTAGCTGATCGTCAGGTGAAAGTTGAAGTGGTGATTGATAATATGTATGCAGATACTGGATATTTTGCTACTAGAGCTTCTGCTGCCTGAGTTTGAGGACCACTAGATGCTGATCAAGCTAAGTTCAATATACACCTGGAGGTGGATTCATACACAACAAAACTTGACGGCGGAGTTAGTTAGCAAATTTTTTCATGTACTCTGGAGGTAGATGTCGATTCCAAAAACATAACTCTTGTTGAACTAAGATAGATGATTGGTAAGGAAATCATTATTGGCCCTAAGCAGATGGCACGACTCTGGTGGTGGTATCATAAGAAGCAGGAGTTCATAGAGGTTTTGGATACCGATGATCCGATGCAGATTATGCGACGAAAGAAGCAAACCACAAAGGTGTTCTTCCTAGCTGACATGTTTGATGTTGTTAGAAAGGTTGTAGTGGATGCAGAGGCCCCTTCTATGGCTGAACAGAATGAGGCGATAGACGTTGATCAGATCTTATGAGAGCTGCTACCTAGGGCTTGTCAGTTAGACCGCAGGGATCCCCTGCCTGTATTTGTAACAAAGATTGTTGTTGCTTTGAAACTGTGTTGATGTGGTCGTGTTTGTTCAGAGATTGCAATCCGATGGTCTATGAGCTGTTGAGATTTTCGGACATTTCACTCGATGAAAGCAACGTTGTTGTAGTAAGACACAAGTACATTATAGTTGACATGATTGTGTTTGGTGAGATGATGTGATAAATTTGTTTCTGAGATTATGATTGTTGAGAGATTGTAATATAATGTGCTATGAGCAGTTGGGATTTGGGACATATCATTCATTGAAACCATCACTGAACAAGGTGATATATAAGTACCTTGTAGTTGACATGATTATGATGTAATATAATGCTCTATGGGATCAGTGATTTGACTAATCGCTGGATAACTATCTGTTACTTAGAAGGAAGTACTATCAGGGATGAACGAGCGTAGGGTTTAGGAAAAAACTTACTAAGTAGGAGATAGTGATCTATTGGACGCACAGGTCTAGGATTTAGGAATAAGGGTTAAGGGTTTAGTACAATAAACATTTCATTAGACCCTAAATCATAAACCATAATCCTATATTGTTCGCTACATAAGATTTTGTATGTTGCTATAAGTCAACAAATTGGGAAGGCGGAATTACATGATTAATATTACAAATTAAAATGAAAGAAGTGAAAAACTATTAGATATGAGATAGTAATCCATCCACGGTACATTGTATCAATTAAACCATTGTAGCATGCCAATTTAGTCAATGTTGCAACGTTGACGCACTTCACTTTCCCCAGTCCTTCTCTCTCCACTCACTACCCTCCTCTCTCTCATCAACGTCGCTGACGCATCGTCACGGCCGCATTCGCCATGCCGCCATGGAACGTGAGGACGACCAGTCGAGCAGGGACAACTTTCTCTTCGACATCGAGTCTTCCCTTCCCGATGTGAGTTCCTCTGTTTTCTTGGTAATGGTTAGGCATTGGTAATTACCTCTACCCAAGACTTGAAATGTGCATGCGATCTTGTTTATTTCTAGCTTTTCGTTCCCTTATAGATACCACTCACGATCTACGACCCCGATTGGGAGGGCCTAGATCTCGATTGGGAAGTACCATGTGACCATGGGATAAAACTGAGAAAATATGTTGCACTTGAAGGCAATAACACTGGAAGAAGGTTTTTGGGTTGTACAAATCAGGTTTTCTTTCATTATGTATAATGGTGACATGAAGAAAATTGTGTAGTGTTATGTTGATAATTAGGTCCCGTGTTTTTTCAGGTGTGTAAAGCAATAGAGTGGGTGGATCTTGAGTGGCCAGACGCACTTAAGAAATGTTTTGCCCGGTTATGGGATATGTATGTGCTCGAAAGGTTGGGGAAATTTACAGATGCCCGTGATGCAACTGCAGAAAATTACAAGCTCTTGGTAGGAAATAAGGAGCTGGAATAGGAAATCAAGCATTTGCGGTCAGAACTAAATGACACAATCAATGGGATCTTGGTGGTGGGAACTGCACGGAAGATTTAGAAGGTGGAAAAGGAGAGGGATCAGCTCATGGAAGAGAATAAGAAGCTAGAGTACTGCATTGCAGAGCTGTTGAAGGATCTGAAGAAGGAGCGCAAGGTGAACAAGGACAAGCTACAGACTATCAAGGAAATTTTAGATGAATAATTTGTGACATGGCAATATCTAAAACTAGTTAACAGTAAGACTTGCAATTGTGATATCTTGACTAATCCAAACTCAATCCTTGAGCAAAATAACCTTTCAGAAGAAAGCATAGTTTGCATAGAGAGAGGTCCACGTTTACAAAATCACTACAACACATGGATAAAACACGATTTGGTCCGTCAGAACACATAGTTTGCAAACTAACTACGGAAGAACTTATAGTTTGCACTCAGCCTAGCCCGGAGATGGTCGTGTTCCTTTCTAAGAAGCTCCGGTTCGAGGGTTCGTTCGATCGGGTCCGCTTTGGTTTTTACCTGCTCCCTCAGTACTTGGACGTGCGCCTCCTGCTGGTTCAAGCGCTCCGTCTTGGAAGCAACAAGCTTATCAGTAAGCTTAAGATTATCCACCATGAGATCCTTGATGATGTCCTCCTTCGCACGCGTCGAGGCGATACTTTTCTTGTGAAGTTCCTTCCAGCCGGTGATGTCCACCTTCAGACTGTAGCACTTGTCATAAAGGATGGTGACTTCTTCTCTTAGGCGGTCATGGGACACTTTCTAAAAATCCTGCTTCTCCAGTTGGATAGCCATCTTGTCCTTTAGCCAGGTCGACAGTTCTGGGTTGAGCTTTCGCCTCTTCTGCTACAATAAAAATATGTGGTTAGTTTCCACAATTTAAACAATTAACTAGTGTCAAAGTCATAATTTGAAGGACAAATCAATCAAGGATTGTTCAAATTTAACAGAATCAACTAGTGGCAAAGTCCTAATTCTAGAGATAATGTCAGAGCAATATAGGCTTTTTCCCAATTCAACTAGATAAACTAGTGGCATACTTCTAATTTATATGACAGAGCAATATACCCTTTTTCCAATTCAATAGGATAAAGTAGTGGCATAGTCCTATATTTCAATTTCAGAGCAATATAGGCTTTTTTTCCATATTCAACAGGATAAAGTAGTGGCACATTCCTAATCTCCATTTCAGAGAAATATAGCCTTTTTCCCGATTCAACAGGATAAAGTAGTGCCATGGTCCTAATTTCAATTTCAGAGCAATAAATCCTATTTTTCCCAATTCAACAGGATAAAGTAGTGCCATGGTCCTAATTTCAATTTCAAAACAACGTGGTACTATATCCAACTAAGGGTGTTGTGGGTTTTTTCAATGTAACCAAATAGTAGTGGCATAGTCATAATCTAATTCCAAGATCAGATACATAATGGAAAGAAAGGATGATGACCATTCATGAGAACACGAACCCATAATTAAGTTGACAGGCAAGTAAGATAAACAGAGAAATAAGTAGTTGCTCAAAGATTCCTTAATTGCACGACATGTATAAATTACAAAAGCAACAGAGCATGAACTGAGATTCCAGCCCCCCTACTCTAAATCTGAATTGGGCATTGTCGTTAGCTCCCCATTCTCCTTGTTTGTACTCTTGGGCATGGTGAGACCTCGGCCATGTCCTCCTTCATCTATCTCAATGCATCCAGGCAACGAAGCCTATCATTTTAGGCTTTGATGGCACCCTTTGCTTCGATGATGCATTCTCTGCGTGTCTTGGTGGCTTCATCCAGCAAGAGGACACATCTATCCTGGAGATTCTTCTTGTCACGCACGAGCTTCGTAATTAAGTTGATGACCATGTCTTGTTTGGACAAGCTGTGTGCAATCAACTTCTGCAGCTCGTCGATCACCCTCTGCAGCTCATCGCGCTCTGCTTCGAGCCTCTTGATGTTAAGTGAAAAATCAAGCATGATCTCCTTCTGCAGAGACAAACGCCTTCGAAGGCTATCATTAGCCTTGGTTAGGGAGTGTGCACCCTGCAGTTGGTTGTCTATCTTGGCATTGATCACGGCCACCTTGTCACGGCAATCGGCCTTCGTTTGCTGCATCGTTCATGTTATTCAAAATAGGCACTCTATAATTGTACTACATGTTCCAGGGAAGCACAATATTCAAGTTACAAAAACCTTAAATGTGTAAACGAAGATTGAGCGTGGTCCCTACTTGGAGGCTACTTGCGGGCAGACACGATAATATTTCCACATTTAGAATCTCAAAAATAAAACCAAATGCATGTCAGGATTTCCTACCTCGCTGAGCTGGGGAACAGGGCGAAACGGTTCCTGCAATGCCGCCGCCATCGTGGTGGTTTCAGGATCCATGATCTCCCTGAAATATGTACCAGAGTAAGAAGAAGAAGAAGTAGTAGAAGAAGAAGAAGACTGTACCAGGAGAATCCCTGGCCTGCTGCAACATTCATCGCCGCCGCCATTGTGCTGCTTTCAGGGTCCATGGCCGCCTGGAACATGTAGCATAGTACCAGGAGGAGCCCTGGCCTACTGCAACATGTAGCGCCACTGCCGCCATCGTGCTGCTTTTAGGGTCCACGACCGCCCTGGATAATGTCGCATAGTAATAAGAAGAAGAAGTAGACATAGAATAAGAAGAATAAGAAGACTGTACCGGGAGGAGCCCTTTCCTGCTGCAACATGCAGCGCTGCTGCTTCCATCGTGCTGCTTTCAGGGTCCACGACCGCCCTGTAATATGTAGCATCATAATAATAATAAGAAGAAGAAGTAGACATAGAAGAAGAAGAAAACAGAGAAGAAGAAGAAGAAGAAGAAGACTGTACCGGGAGCGGAAGGAGCCCTAGCCTGCTGGAACATTTAGCGCCATTTCTAGGAGAGATTGGGTCTCTGAACGAGGGGGAGACTGAGCAGCTGGTTGAGCAGTAAGTCCAAGGCGGCAATTTTTCTCCATTCTCTCCGCGCGCGCGGCCGATTTGCCTCTTCTCCGGGGAGCCATGGCTAATGCAGATGGAGGAAGGTGGGGGCAGGAGGAATAAGAAAGTGATGGGAGGGGGAGAATGGTCAAAGAGTCCAGTCCGTGGGATAGTATTATACAAGACAACCATTTACTCTGGTGCTATCTCAACCTACATCCACCGTTCATTTGTTAATCGATGGCCTATGTCGCTTCCTTCTCAAAGAAGCGTGGCTGGTAGAACCAGGGAATAAAACCCCAAAGTCCACACGATGGGACTCGATTGGACTGGCTTTAATGAGATGGATGGTTTAGGGCTTCGGCGCACGCCGCCTAGTATCCCGTGGATATGGGTGGGACTACGAGGGAGGAAGTAATTACAGGCTGCACGTCCAACATGCATGCATGCTCAAGGGGTTGTCATGATGCGCACAACTACTGCACGGACAAAACATGCTGGAACGCTCAACTCCACATCAACAGGCATGCACTTGACACTTCCCGATGCTACCACACGGCGCATTTTGTGGTTTGTTACGTGAAAACAATGCCTAGTTCGTATATATTTTACGATGTAGCACAATTTTTACGTGACTAGACTATGAAATGCTCCTGGCACCCCTGATAGGATCGGCACCCAACTCTGCGTACCCTCAATCGTGCATTTCCGAACAACTTCCTCGCGCAGCATGGAACCGTGACATGAAAGTGGCAGATCCTTGCCGGTGGCTGACCGTCCTGCGGCACATGCTCGTCGCGGCATCGTTCGTGCCCGCCGGCACCCATCTGAGGCACCACGACGTGTCCAGCCGCGCCTGGATCCATTGACATCGATGCTCGAGGACACCGCGACGTTGAAGCTTGTCGTACCGCCCGCACCCGAGAAGTGCGTTGCACAGGCAGAGACGGAGGAGCGCCAAGCAGCAGCCAAGATAGAGGAGCGTTGGAGGAAAGCATGCGAGACCACCATGAAGAAGGGTAGGAGGAACAGAGGAGCCAGCAACAAGGACGACTCTGACTCAAGCAACGAGGAGGAGTCCATGGAGAGTTGGAGGTAGAAGTGGAGGAGAGTGACGTCGGCCCGTGGGACTACGAGGAGGAGGAGGAGTCCGACAAGGAGAGGGAGCGTATATACGAGGAGGGAGTTGCCGACGAGTCATCGGAGGACACCGCCGCCGCCACTGACGATGACGACAAGGACGACGACAACGAGAAATGTTCTGTTGTTAGTATTGTTATTACATATTGAACTGCCACGTACTGCATTGTTATTTTTATAACTACCATGTCGTGTATAATAATACTAAGATGTTGCTACTATAACAATTTCGTGTGGTTGTTGGATCAAAGAGGATCAACGGTTGGTCGGCACGATCCGCGTGACAACTGTCTCACCAATCAGGTCGTGCTGGTTTCTACGTGAGCTATAGTAAGGGCTTTTCTAAGTATTCATGACTAGCATAGAGGGAAAATATGAGTAAACATGGCTTCCAACCATAGATCCCCCCTCGATGTCCAGAACATGGAACCACTCCATGCATTGAGCCCAAAACCGGCACCTAGCTCCCTCTCGGCATCCCAAGCGACTTCTCCAACTAAAAATTTCGTGGTGCTTTGGAGAAATCTCGACTTTCCATTTTCTGAACCCGAAAAACCGGCGTTTTCCCAAAGGAGGTGTAAGATTAGGGCACGCCCATGGGACCGAGGCAATTTCCATGCATGCTACACCATGGTGCATGGACATTCCCGGGAGGTGGGTATTTATCTCGTGGTGCAGGCATGTACTATATTTTTTTTGAGTTACGGCCCGATAAATGCGGTTTCCAAGTGTATGTACCCTATAAGACACTCTCAATTTTCGGGAAAAAATGGTTTGGGGTGCCCCATGGGGTACCTAGGCTGGATGCATGCCTGGGTCCAAGATTGCACCGACCATCGCGTTGCGGCGGCCGCCGGCGGGTTTCGCCATTTTTTTGGGCAGCACCAAACAAAATCTAAAAAAATAAAAAAAAGGTGAAATGGGCTCCTAGAGCCCTTGCATGTCACCCACTGCCGTCATAAAATCATAGGCAAGGCATACCAGGTCCTTTGGCACCCAAGGCACCGCCAGGATGTCTATCGAGTGTGAGTTAACATGGCTTCCAACCCTACATCCCCCCCCCCCTCACTGCCCAGAACATCGAAACACTCCATTGATTGAGCCCAAACCCGCACCTAGCTCCCTCTCGACATCGCAAGCGACTTATCCAACTAAATATTTCATGGTGATTTGGAGAAATCTCAACTTTCCATTTTCTGAACCCAAAAAACCGACGTTTTCCCAAAGGTGGTGCAAGATTAGGGCGCGCCCATGGGCCCGAGGCAATTTCCACGCATGCAACACCATGGTGCATGGCAATTCCCAGGAGGTGGGTATTTATCTCGTGGTGCAAGCATATACAATATTTTTTTAGTTATGGCCCGGTAAATGCGGTTTCTAACTGTATGTACCCTATAAGATACTCTCAGTTTTCGGGGAAAATGGTTTGGGGTGACCCATGGGCTACCTAAGCTAGATGCATGCCTGGGTCCAAGATTGCACCGACCGTCGCATTGCCGCGGCCGTCGGCGTGTTTCACAGTTTTCTTGGGCAGCACCAAACAAAATCTAAAAAAATAGAAAAAGGTGAAAAAGACTCCTAGAGCCCTTGCGTGTGACCCACTGCCCTTATAAAATCATAGGCATGGCATACCAGGTCATTTGGCACCCAAGGCACCACCAGGATGTCTATCGAGTGTGAGTTAACATGGCTTCCAACCCTAGATCCCCCCTCGATGCCCAGAACATGGAACCACTCCATGGATTGAGCCCAAACCCGGCACCTAGCTCCCTCTCGACATTGCAAGCGACTTCTCCGACTAGAGATTTTGTGGTGCTTTGGAGAAATCTCGACTTTTCATTTTCTGAACCCAAAAAACCGGCGTTTTCCCAATGGAGGTGCAAGATTAGGGCGCGCCCACGGGCCTGAGGAAATTACCACGCATATTACACCATGGTGCATGGCCATTCCTAGGAGGTGGGTATTTATCTTGTGGTGTAGGCATGTACTGTATTTTTTTTGAGTTACGGCCCGGTAAATGCGGTTTCCAATTGTATGTACCCTATAAGACACCCTCAATTTTTGGGGAAAATGATTTGGGGTGCCCCATGGAGTACCTAGGCTGGATGCATACCTGGATCCAAGATTGCACTGACCATCGCATTGCCGCGGCCATCGGGGGGTTCGCCATTTTCTTGGGCAGCACCAAACAAAATGTAAAAAAAATAAAAAAACATGAAAACGGCTCCTGGAGCCCTTGCATGTGACCCACTTCCCTCATAAAATCATAGACTTGGCATACCAGGTCATTTGGCACCCAAGGCACCACGAGGATGTCTATCGAGTGTGAGTAAACATGGCTTCCAACACTATATCCCCCCTCGCTACCCAGAACATGGAACCACTCCATGGATTGAGCACAAACCCGGCACCTTGCTCCCTATCGGCATTGCAAGCGACTTTTTCAACAAGAGATTTCGTAGTGCTTTGGAGAAATCTTGACTTTCCATTTTCTGAACCTGAAAAACCAGTATTTTCCCAAAGGAGGTGCAAGATTAGTGCGAGCCCATGGGCCCGAGGCAATTTTCACGCATGCTACAACATGGTGCATGGCATTCCCGGGAGGTGGGTATTTATCTAGTGGTGCAGTCATGTACTGTATTTTTTTGAGTTACGGCCCGGTAAATGCGGTTTCCAACTGTATGTACCCCATAAGACACTCTCAATTTTCAGCGAAAAATGGTTTGGAGTGCCACATGGGGTATCTAGGATGGATGCATGGCTGGGTCCAAGATTGAATCGACTGTAGTGTTGCCGCAGCCGCTGGCGGGTTTTGCCGTTCTCTTGGGCAGTACCAAACAAAATCTAAAAAAATAAAAAAAAACATGAAAACGACTCTTGTAGCCTTGCATGTGACCCACTGCCCTCATAAAATCATAGGCAAGGCATATCAGGTCATTTGGCACCCAAGGCACCACTAGGATGTCTATCGAGTGTGAGTAAACATGGATTCCAACCCTAGATCCCCTCTGGCTGCCCAGAACATGGAACCACTCCATGGATTCAGCACAAACCCTGCACCTAGCTCCCTCTCGGCATTGCAAGCGACTTATCCGACTAGACATTTCATGGTGCTTTGGAGAAATCTCGACTTTCCATTTTCTGAACCCGAAAAACCAGCGTTTTTCCAAAAGGAGGTGAAAAATTAGGGCGCGCCCATGGGCCCGAGGCAATTTCCACGCATGCTGTACCATGGTGCATGGCCATACTCGGGAGGTGGGTATTTATCTCGTGGTGCAGGCATGTACTATACAGTTTTAAGTTACGGCCCGGTAAATGTTGTTTCCAACTGTATGTACCCTATAAGACACTCTCAATTTTCGGGGAAAAATGGTTTGGGGTGCCCGATGGGGTACCTAGGCTGGATGCATGCCTGGGTCCAAGATTGCACCTATCGTCGCGTTGCCGCGGCAGCCGGCGAGTTTCGCTATTTTCTTGGGAAGCACCAAACAAAATCTAAAAATAAATAAAAAAAACATGAAAACGGTCCTGGAGCCCTTGCATGTGACCCACTGCCCTCGTAAAATCATAGGAAGGGCATACCAGGTCATTTGGCACCCAAGGCTCCACCAGGATGTCTATCCAGTGTGAGTTAACATGGATTCCAACCCTAGATCCCCCCTCGCTTCCCTTAACATGGAACCACTCCATGGATTGATCCCAAACCCGGCACCTAGCTCCCTCTCGGCATCGCAAGCGACTTCTCCGACTAGATATTTCATGGTGTTTTGGAGAAATCTCGACTTTTCATTTTCTGAACCCGATAAACCGGCGTTTCCCCAAAGGAGGTGCAAGATTAGGGCGCCCCCATTGGCCCGAGGAAATTTCAATGCATGCTACACCATGGTGCATGGCCATTCGCGGGAGGTGGGTATTTATCTCGTGGTGAAGGCATGTACTGCATTTTTTTGAGTTATGGCCCGGTAAATGCGGTTTCCAACTGTATGTACTGTAACACCCTAGTTTTAATTAAATATTATATTAGGGTTTGTTTGTGCATCATGAGCATCATTCCCTAAACTGCATTAAAGAAAATTCAAGTAGAACTCTAAAACCTAGTTTCCCTCTCTCCTTGGAAAGCATTCAAATGGTTTTGAAATATTTGAAAAACCCCAAAATAAAGTGGAGCCCAAACTGAATACAAGGGATCATAAGTATTTTAAATATTTGATAAAAGCCTATGGTATTTTAAAATAGTTCAAAACATATTTTAAAGTTTCTGGAAAATAAAAAATAAAGCCAGACCCTCTCAGGCCACAACCCAGGCCGGCCCATTCCCTTTCCCTCTCTCCCTGCTTCTCGCGTGCAACACTCGCAGCCAGCCGCGGCCCAGCTTGGCCCAGGAGCAGACCACCCGAGGCGCAGTACCCCTTCACCCTCCTGTTGTCTTCGTCTCCGACGGCGAGCAGCTCGCTGTCTGCACCGCCGCCGTCTATCGCTGTCGACCGCTGTGATGCATCGTGCCGCCCCCGCAAGAAGATAAGAGTGTCGCACCGTGTCGTGCCATCCTTCTCCTTCTCTAGCCTTATCCTCTCCCCACGCTCCTCTCTTCCTCTCTCGCGCGGCAAGCCCGAACCCTAGCCGGAGGTCGCCGTTGTGCCCCACTGTCCCGTGCCTTCCCTCGCCTTCCTGAGCAGCCCCCGAGCTCCTCCTTGCTTCCCTCTTCCTAACCACCAGAGGAATTGAGGAGAGGAGCCCCCAATCGTCGCCCTCGAGCCGTTCTTCTTCGCCACTGACAGCATTCGCCGTCGCCATTACTGCCGCGCCCGAGCTCCCCCGTCCTCCTCGAGGTCACTCACACGTCAAGGGTGAGCCGTTGGTCCCTCTGGACCCCTTCTTTCTCTTCCTCTCGCTCTGTTTCTTGCTAGCATCGTAGACCACTGAGCTCTGCCGCCAGACACGGTCTATGATGTCGCTCCGGCGATCTCCTGCAAGCGGCGCCGCCAGATTTTGGTCCAGCACGTCGCGCCTCATCGAACACGAGCAACCCTGTATCCTCACTTGCTCGTTAGTGTCATTCCCCGCCGCCATCTGGTGCCTCCTCCCGCGAACCTAGGTGGCGCTCACGTGTCGTCGACGTGGCGTCTGTGTGGACACGACGTGGCGTATTCGTCAGCGCTGCGCAAGCGTTGCCAGCATGGCTAGTTGACGTGGCATCGGCCCCACCAGTCAGTCTCTGGGGCTAGACTCTGCCCTGGTGACAAATGCCCCTACCCCTGTGCTGATGTCAGCTTTGTGTCACAGTGACGCAATAAACCCTTTTAATTGATTTAAATAATTTCAGAAATAGTTATAAACTTGTAAATTCAATAACTAATGATTTATAGGTCAGAAAAATATGTATAATATATCAAAATGTTCAGAAAAATGAGAGATATCTATTAAAGATATAATCATGCATTATTCAATAACTTAAATGACAAGTATAATTAGAAGAACATAGTAACCCCTCTCATATACATATGGAGTTTCCCCGACTTAGGGTTTTCACCCCTCGGAACCCCGTTTAAATTGTTGAGCATGCCTTAGGGTTACATTTTGATACAATTTCACTTGTCATATCATCATTCTTGTTTGAGCATTGCATCGATGCCATGTGTTGATTGTTTCCTTTCTTTCCGGTGTTTGGTTCTTCCCAGTAGCATAAGATATCGAGATCGAAGGCAGAGATCAAGTCCTTCAAAGTTTGAAGATCGACGAACATTACTTGACCAACTATAATCAAGTCAAGTACAAGGATCCCGAAGATCTGCTTATCTGTTATCAACTGGCAAAGGCAAGCACAGCACCACCATGATATAATCCTATGTTTTCGAAAGCATTTCAATTCTTGCCATGATGCATATGATTCTACTGTGGTCTTTTATCGATAGATAGAGTATCCTATCTGTTGCATTACTCCCTTTGAGCTTATATTACCTGATACGCTGCTCCTAGCATAACTAGGTTTGGCTTCTGTGCACTGCTAGAGCTTATATCTGTGTCTTGCTTAGCCATGCATAATTGTCAGTGTTGGTTCATCCAGATGATGTATCAGATGCAGATAATCTAGTATGACAGGAGAACATGATGATATGAGATCAGTGATATGAGATTAAACATGCTAAGGCTTGTATGGGAGGCGACGGTGGGATGTGGTTTTTCTAGTCCCATCCTCGCCACAACTAGGACCCGAGTTCTTGCCTTTGGAACCGAGACGAGCGTACAACCACACGGGTCCTGGACAACCTCATGACTAACTAACTTGCCTAGTAGATTCCATGAGTCACATAGTTCGGGCATTCCATTCGACATATGCATAGAAAACCTTTTGAAAAATTTGCCGGGTGAAGAAGGTGCATTCATAACAGGTAGGGAAGCATGGACTGGGTTGCTTGGGGTCGATGGAGCCCCTGGTGAACCAACCTCGCCTCACATCTATAAGTACCGGCTTCGGGATTTGACCCGTTGTGGCGGAACCATACTTATTATGTGACTCATGGTCTCGGCGAAAGCAAGGTAAAGGTCGTGTCTAACCACCCTCTGCCGGCCTTCCAAGGAAGAGAGATATTACTAGTGGCATTAAGAGAAGGTTAGTACGTGTGGGTATAGTTGTACACCCCTGCAGGGTTAAATCTTTTCGAAATGCCGTGTTCACGCTTGCGAACGCTTGGTGACCAGATTCTAAGATCATAGAGAACTTGAACCTAACCATAAAACTGGGCAGATCAACGTGTGCTTAATGATGCTTCCTCATGTGTACGAGCGGGTGATCCTAGTTGGTAAATGATGATGATTTGGTGGATATCAAAAGATGATGATCAATATTTTGGAGATGTCGCTCTCTTATCCCCTTTTAAAATACTCTGATTAGACGAGATTCTTCTCCCTCTTTTTTTATAATCAAAGATGGCTTTATGCAAAACAACTCCACCAGCCATAAGTCTTGCGGAGTACACCTTGTACTCACCCTTGCTTTGTTGATACTTTTGGCAGAGTAAGTGTTTCCCTGAAGATCAGTTTGGTACTACATCGACACCGACAAGTAGCTTGGAGTTCCCGGCCAGCAGCCTGTAATCTATGGGCTGGGACGTCATCGTTATGCTTCGGGCCTCTTAGGCCGTTTGGTAAGTTTTCTATACTTAATAGCATAATTTTCCTTCTGTTGTTTGATGTTTGTGGTTAGTGACCTCTACTTGTAATAATTTGGTTCTCTGCTCAGTTATGAACTTGCTATAATAAATTTTGTATCGTAGGGTCACTGTTGTGTTACCGATTCTTCGCTGGATATTCGCGAGCTCAAGGTTAAGCTTATGTCAGATGGAGGTCTGGGATTTGATTAGCCCTGATCCCGGGGGTGTCACATGTAAACTATAAGACACTCTCAATTTTCTGGGAAAATGGTTTGCGGTGCCCCATGGGTTACCTAGGTTGGATGCATGCCTAGGTCCAAGATTGCACCGACCGTCGTTTTGCCGCGGCCAACGGCGGGTTTCACTGTTTTCTTGGGTAGGACCAAAAAAATCTAAAATAAAATAAAAATGTGAAAACGGCTACTCGAACCCTTGCATGTGACTCACTGCCCTCATAAAATCATAGGCAGGGTATACCAGGTCAGTTGGCACCTAAGACACCACCAGAATGTCTATCGAGTATGAGTTAAATGGCTTCCAACCCTAAATCCCCCCCTCGCTTCCCAGAACATGTAATCACTCCATGGATTGAGCCCAAACCCGGCACCTAGCTCCCTCTCGGCATCGCAAGCAACTTATCCAACTAGAGATTTCGTGGTGTTTTGGAAAAATCTCGACTTTCCATTTTCTGAACCCGAAAAACCGTCGTTTTCCCAAAAGAGGTGCAAGATTAGGGAACGCCCATGGGCCCGAGAAAATTTACACGCATGCTACACCATAGTGCATGGTCATTCCAAGGAGGTGGGTATTTATCTCATGGTGCAGGCATATACTATATTTTTTTGAGTAACGGCCCGGTAAATGCGGTTTCTAGTTGTACGTACCCTATAAGACACTCTCAATTTTTGGGGAAAAATGGTTTGGGGCTCCCCATGGGTTACCTAGGCTGGATGCATGCATGGGTCCAGAATTGCACCGACCATCCCGTTGCCGCGGCCATCGGCGGGTTTCGCCGTTTTCTTGGGCAGAACCAAACAAAATCTAAAAAAATAAAAAAACGTGAAAACGGCTCTTGGATCCATTGCATGTGACCCACTGACCTCATAAAATTATAGGCAGGGCGTACCTGGTCATTTGGCACCCAAGGCACCATCAAGTTGTCTATCGAGTGTGAGTCAACATGGCTTCCAACCCTAGATCCCCCTCTCTGCCCAGAACATGGAACCACTCCATGTATTGAGCCCAAAACCGGCACTTAGCTCCCTCTCAGCATCTCAAGCAACTTCTCCAACTAGACATTTCGTGGTGGTTTGGATAAATCTTGACTTTCCATTTTCGGAACCCGAAAAACCGGCATTTTCACAAAGGAGGTGCAAGATTAGGGCACGCCCATGGGCCCGAGGCAATTTCCATGCATGCTACACCATGGTGCATGGCCATTCCTGGGAGGTGGGTTTTTTTGAGTTACGGCCCGGTAAATGCGGTTTCTAACTAATTGTATCCAATAAGACACTCTCAATTTTCGGGGAAAATGGTTTGGGGTGCCCCATGGGCTACCTAGGCTGGATGCATGCTTGGGTCCAAGATTGCACCGTCCGTCGCGTTGCCGTGGCCGCCGGCGGGTTTCACCGTTTTCTTGGGAAGCACCAAACAAAATCTGAAAAAATAAAAAAAACGTGAAAACTCCTGGAGACCTTACATGTGACCCACTGACCTCATAAAATCATAGGCAGGGCAAGGGCATACCAAGTCATTTGGCACCCAAGGCACCATCAGGATGTCTATGGAGTGTGAGTTAACATGGCTTCCAACCCTAGATCCTCCCTCGCTGCTAGAACATGGAACCACTCCATGGATTGATCCCAAACCCGGCACCTAGCTCCCTCTCGGCATCACAAGCGACTTCTCCGACTGGACATTTCGTGGTGCTTTGGATAAATCTCGACTTTCTAGTTTCGGAACACGAAAAACCGGCGATTTCCCAAAGGAGGTGCAAGATTAGGGCGCGCCCATGGGCCCGAGGCAATTTCCATGCATGCTACACCATGGTGCATGGCCATTCCCGGGAGGTGGGTATTTATCTCGTGGTACAGGCATATACTATATTTTTTAGTTATGGCCTGGTAAATGCGGTTTCCAACTTTATGTACCCTATCAAACACTCTCAATTTTTGGGAAAAAATGGTTTGGGGTACCCCATGGTGTACCTAGGCAGGGTGCATGCCTGGGTACAAGATTGCACCGACTGTTGCGTTAGCGCGGCCGCCGGCGGGTTTCGCTGTTTTCTTGGGCGGCACCAAACAAAATCTAAATAAAATAAAATAAAATGTGAAAACGGCTCCTGGAGCCCTTGCATGTGACCCACTGCCCTCATAAAATCATAGGCAGGGCATACCAGGTCATTTGGCACCCAAGACACCACCAAGATGTTTATCGAGTGTGAGTAAACATGGCTTCCAACCCTAGATCCCCCCCTCGCTGCCCAGAACATGGAACCACTCCATGGATTGAGCCCAAACCCGTTACCTAGCTTCCTCTCGGCATCGAAAGCGACTTCTCCGACTAGAGATTTCATGGTGCTTTGGAGAAATCTTGACTTTCCATTTTCTGAACCCGAAAAACTGGTGTTTTCCCAAAGGAGGTGCAAGATTAGGGCACACCCATGGGCCTGAGGCAATTTATACGCATGCTACTCCATGGTGCTTGGCCATTCCCGAGAGGTGGGTATTTATCTCGTGGTGTAGACATATACTGTATTTTTTTGAGTTACGGCCCAATAAATGCGGTTTCCAATTGTATGTACCCTATAATACACCCTCAATTTTCGGGGAAAATGATTTGGGGTGCCCCATGGAGTACCTAGGCTGGATGCATACCTGG
Organism: Avena insularis; assembly: GCA_023614405.1. Lineage (NCBI taxonomy): Eukaryota > Viridiplantae > Streptophyta > Magnoliopsida > Poales > Poaceae > Avena > Avena insularis. Next base: position 156,015,066 of record CM042691.1, on the reverse strand, counting down.
GTCCAAGATTGCACCGACCGTCGCATTGCCGCGGCCATCGGGGGGTTCGCCGTTTCCTTAGGCAGCACCAAACAAAATGTAATAAAAATAAAAAAAATGTGAAAACGGCTCCTGGAGCCCTTGCATGTGACCCACTTCCCTCATAAAATCATAGACTTGTCATACCAGGTCATTTGGCACCCAAGGCACCACCAGGATGTCTATCGAGTGTGAGTTAACATAGCTTCCAACCCTAGTTTCCTTCCTCTCTTACCAGAACATGGAACCACTCCATGGATTGATCCTAAACCCAGCACCTAGCTCCCTCTCGGCATCGCAGGGGACTTCTCCGACTAGACATTTCGTGGTGGTTTGGATAAATCTTGACTTTCCATTATCTGAACCCAAAAAACCAGCATTTTCCCAAAGGTGGTGCAAGATTAGGGCACGCCCATGGGCCCGAGGCCATTTCCTGGCATGCTAAACCATGGTGCATGGCCATTTCTGGGAGGTGGGTATTTATCTCGTGGTGCAGGCATATACTGTATTTTTTGAGTTATGGCCCAGAAAATGCGGTTCTCAACTGTATGTACCCTATAAGACACTCTCAATTTTCGAGGAAAAATGGTTTGGGGTGCCCCATGGGGTACCTAGGCTGGATGCATTCCCGGGTCCAAGATTACACCGATCATCGCTTTGCCGTGGCCACCGGCGGGTTTTGCCGTTTTCTTAGGCAGCACCAAACAAAATCTAAAAAAATAAAAAAAACGTGAAAATGGTTCCTGGAGCCCTTGCATGTAACTCACTTCCCTCGTAAAATCATAGGCAGGGCATACCAAGTCCTTTGGCACCCAAGGCACCACCAGGATGTCTATCGAGTGTGAGTTAACATGGCTTCCAATCCTAGATTCCCCCCTCGCTTCCCAGAACATGGAAACACTCCATGGATTGAGCCCATACCCGGCACCTAGCTCCCTCTCGGCATCGCAAGTGACTTCTCCTTCTAGAGGTTTCGTGGTGCTTTGGAGAAATCTCGACTTTCCATTTTTTGAACCCGAAAAAACCGGCGTTTTCGCAAAGGAGGTGCAAGATTAGGGGCGCCCATGGTCCCGAGGCAATTTACACGTATGCTACACCATGGTGCATGGCCATTCCTGGGAGGTGGGTATTTATCTCGTGGTGCAGGCATATACTATATTTTTTTGAGTTACGGTCCGGTAAATGCGGTTTCCAACTGTATGTATCCTATAAGACACTCTCAATTTTTGGGGAAAATGGTTTGGGGTTACCCATGGGGTACCTAGGCTGGATTCATGCCTGGGTCCAAGATTGCACCAACCGTCGCGTTGCCGCGACCGTCGGCGGGTTTCTCCGTTTTATTGGGAAGCACCCAACAAAATCTAAAAAAAATAAAAAAACGTGAACATGGCTCCTGGATCCCTTGCATGTGAACCACTGCCCTCATAAAATCATAGGCAGTGCATACCAGGTCATTTGGCACCCAAGGCACCATCAGGATGTCTATCGAGTGTGAGTTAACATGGCTTCCAACCCTAGATCCCCCCTTGCTGCTCAGAACATGGAACCACTCGATGGATTGATCCCAAACCCGGCACCTAGCTCCCTCTCGGCATCGCAAGCGACTTCTACGACTGGACATTTCATGGTGGTTTGGATAAATCTTGACTTTCCATTTTCTGAACCTAAAAAACCGGCGTTTTCCCAAAGGTGGTGCAAGATTAGGGCACGCCCATGGGCCCGAGGACAACTCCATGCATGCTAAACCATGGTGCATGGCCATTTCCGGGAGGTGGGTATTTATCTCATGGTGCAGGCATATACTGTATTTTTTTGAGTTACGGTCCAGTAAATGCGGTTTCCAACAGTATGTACCCTATAAGGCACTCTCAATTTTTGGGGGAAAATGATTTGGGGTGCCCCATAGGGTACCTAGGCTGGATGCATGACCGGGTCCAAGATTGCACCGACCGTCACGTTGACGTGGCCGCCGGCGGGTTTTGCCGTTTTCTTGGGAAGCACCAAACAAAATCTAAAAAAACGTGAAAGCGGCTCCTGGAGCCCTTGCATGTGACCCACTTCCCTCATAAAATCATAGGCAGAGGATACCAGGTCCTTTGGCACCCAAGGGACCACCAGGATGTCTATCGAGTGTGAGTTAACATGGCTTCCAACCCTAGATCCCCCCTTGCTACTCAGAACGTGGAACCACTCCATGGATTGGGCCGAACCCGGCACCTAGCTCCCTCTTGGCATCGCAAGCGACTTCTCCGACTAGAGATTTCGTGGTGCTTTGGAGAAATCTCGACTTTCCATTTTCTTAACCCGAAAAACCGGTGTTTTCCCAATGGAGGTGCAAGATTAGGGCCTTTTAGAAGCCCGCCATGGGGTCAGGTTGATTCTGCGTCCCAATTGTTAGGCGCCGTTGGATTTGGGAGAATGGATGATAAGGGTCGTCCTTTGCAATACCAATCCGCGAGTAGGCATTTCTGTGTCCCTATTTGCCCTAGCAACCACCAGTGGGCCTACCTCCTTGACTTTATAAATGCGACCGTCTGGCCGAGGCTCAAACCCCGTTCGTTCCCTACAACTCGCGTCATCACAAGCATTGAATCCTACCTGAAGAAATGGCGTCGTGCCATGGAGAGGTCCCGTCTCAGCTTGCACAAAGCCGAGTTGTTCGCCCAGTATGACATACTCGGGCTGCCACTTGCGAGGCTACCGGCCGGCTACGAGCTCAGCTACGCCGGGGTGCCCATGGTACCACTCCTACGTGGCATCGCGCTGTCGAGGCAGATTGAGGAGTGTCGCCACTAGCTGCCGGAGCGGAAGAGGGCAATGGACCGATATGCGCGCACCAGCATGTAGTGGCAAGGTGCTTCAAGAAGGAGCGGGAGGCGTTGATTTGGATTTGCAGAGCTCACCGTTCGGAGATCCACCCAGATCTGCGCAACCCCGAAGGGAGGCAGCACTTCTAGGCAATGCATGGGCATACACCCTCCATCGTTATCGATGCTGCGCGCCGTGCGACACTCATGAATAGGAACGCCGCCGGGCTCGTCCTCATCGATTTTGACTCGGAAGAGGCGGATAGTGATGCAGAGGACATCGTGCATGGCGAAGACAACGGGAGTGGCATAGTCGATTAGGGTCACTTGAGCCTAAATTTAATCTATGTACGGTAGCTTTAATGACCTCTTCGGATAGAATGGCCAAGTTGTAAGAGCGTGTTCAGCGTTGTTTGAGTCTAGCAAAAAATCTTAGACACGAGTCTTACAGAGGAAAATATGCTACATCGTTTAGACGCATTGATTGGCCCCACTGTTAGAATAAAATAACTATTTAAAATTTCTCTTTTATTATTCTTTTCTTCTCATCTAAAACTCTTTCTTGTACAGCGTCGGTTGAGTCTAAAGAAAATCTTAGACACGAGTCTAGCAAGACCAGGTATGCTCCAGCGTTTAGACACACCGGTAGGCCCCTCTAGTAGAATAAAAAACCTATTTAAGAATCGTCGACGAGGCAACACGCAAACACCCCTCGACCAAATAGCCTCCCATCTTCTCCATCTATTGCGCACTTCGTTCTCCCCCGCAGAATCGGTTCTTGCAGGCCGCCATCACTTTCCTCCAATAAACCCCAACAATAATGAATCCGCACTCGTCCCAAGTTCATCCAGACTCAATAGCGGATTTGATGCACAAGATTCGGTACGGTGACTGGAGCAAGTTCGGGGATGACGCCTTCGGAAAAATCGCTATGCGTATGGACACTACCAGTGCCATCAGGCTGGCGGCATGCTCCAAGGATTTGCGCCACCAAGTCGCTGGTGGAAAAGGTAGCAGATGCCCCAACGAAAGCTGCGGGACATTGGTCACCTTCCACGACTTCCTCAACCACAAGATGGCGTGCCCGCACAGCCCGTGCTACTGCCCTGAGCCTGGTTGCGAGTTCGTCGCCCAGCCCACAGCGCTCCTCGCCTACCTCGAAAAATCCCACTCGATGGAAGTGCACAGTTACCACTACGGTGTGGAACACATGTACATCTCTCAGCCTTTTGTGTCACCTGTCTCATGGAGAGTAGAGACCGTCGGATCCGGGGATGATGGTACAGTGTTCGCCGTGCGATTTGACATGCTCCACTATGGCCTCTCCATATCCGTCGAGTGCGTCAGGTCGGCGGCATGCAAGTTTCCGCGGTACATGGTGGAGTTGCACTTATATAAACCTTCAATGATGGGAGGGGACCAGTAGGAGTTCACCGAATATAGCCTGTTTTTTGAGCCGAAGAGCAGCGAGTCGTTGGCTGCCGCCAGGATGACTAAAGATTTACGGAATTTTCTTATTAGGTTCATCCTGGATTACTCATTCTGCATCCACAAGGTGGTAGATGACAGATATGACCTTCTTGATTCTGATGATCTGCCGTTCAAATTTGGGATTAGGTATTGCTGTTGATTCTAGTCGACCAAGGTTTTAAGAGATGAAACAAGAACTGGTTCTATTTGTACTGCTATTATGTTTTAGTGTCTGTATTGCGGAATCGCTCACTTTGAAATCCATCATACACACGTTTCTTCGAATGAGAGGATGACATGTGGGTCCAGATGTGTGATTAAACGGCAGTGCAATCAAGTTCGGAACAGGGTAGCGGGAGAAAACGAAACAATTCCATCATGTTGGTCCTATGCCATCGATCCTTCTAGGCCAACACTGCAGGCGACGAGGCAACTCCATGGCACGGCCATAATTTTGGTCGTTGAACTGTTACAAATCCATGATTATTGTTTATGGGTAATCAGTTTAAAAACTAATATACAATCTAACGACCTCGAATCAGGTCGACACCACACATCACATACCCGTTACAAGTACCAGATATAAATAAATTTCAATGAAAATTCAAGAAACGACATTACTGTGCCACCTTCTCTATGCTTCTCTTATTACTGTTCAATCCCGCGCTGCACTAAAAAATAGTTGATGAGGACAGAAACAAAAATGATCAAAATACCAAGTAAAACTAGTTTCAAGCTTACCTTTCGTCCAGAGAATCGTACAGAGACGAAATTGACAGGGATTTATTGTTTCTCCTGCAGTTAGTCGAAAGATCCTCAAGAATATCCTCAATCACCCCAGCAACTTCTTCATATTCAAACTCAACTCCATTATTAGTGTTTCCCTTCCGCTCCCGCTTACCCTTTTGTTTCATTTTGGCCCCTATCCCCGCCAGCATGTCCATGTCCTCGTCCAATTGCTGCTGACCAACGTTTCCATCCACATGCGCATCACCATTTTGCTTCACATGCAGCACTTCCTCCACGTCATCTCGCTGCGCTTCCTCCAGTTCTGCCTGAGAAGCCTCATCTTGTTCCTCCGTGATGTGAACAGGGACAAGGTCGGCATCTCCGAAATCACGTGGAACTGGGTTTTTGCATAGCCTCTTGATATGGCCCAACCCTCCACACCGTTTGCACTTCCGCTTACTTTGTCCTAGTCTCGAACCTTTTGCGGTGAAGGCTTCGGTCCTTTCCTTTCTAGGCCTCCTAGGTGGCCTCCTACGAACTGGTGGTTCGAGTTTGAACCCTAGATCGACTATCTCCCAATCATTTTCATCAGCAATAGGTGGTACATTTTCTGCATAAGTTGCAGCAAACTTGTCCACGGAGAAATAGTTATGAACATAGTTCTCTATTTCAGCATCTCTACCTCTCAGCTTTAAGATGAAGTGCAGTGCATGGTGGCATGGCAGACCAGTAACGTGCCACTTCCTGCATGAATAAGTCTTGTTACCAATGTCTATAGTAAACCTCCGTTCAGTTCTGTGCTTGTCTTGTGCATAAACCTCAGCCAATGTATTGGAACTTCTGACCATCCTCGTCTTTATCGTTCTCATTGTCCTGGTTCTTGCATTCAGTAATAAAACCACCTTTGGAATTATTTTATGGCCTACAAATTTTCTCGCACAAATTCTCTGCCTAAAATCTACCTTCACCATTATACAATGTCTTACTACATCTAACAAAATAACAATTGCAAGTGACTTCATGCTCCTAATCATAGCATTGTACCTTTATGTCAGATTATTTCAAACAAAATACACTTTGATTAACTCACCAGACTTGCTTCTGGCCCATAACTTGTTATGATGTTCTTCGAGGTATTCTTTCAGCTTCGGCACGGTATACAAGTTCTGCATGTAAGTAGCATGCATGCTTGGAGTGTACGTGTATGTTGATCGCCACAAGTTGTCTTTAAAGGTATTTCCTTTGAATTTCTTCGTGAAGCTAGTAGCGAGGTGCCGCATGCATTCTCTATGCTCAACCCCAGGAAACGCAGCATCAACAGCATTATGAAGCCCCTTGCATGCACCAGTGTGTATCACCAAGCCTTTAGGGTGACCAATTACTGCATGTAGTCTCTGCATGAACCATGTACAGCTTTCAGTCGATTCACCCTCAAGAATAGCATAGGCTACGGGAAAAAGGCAATTATGCGCGTCTACAGCACAAGCGGTAGCAAGCTGTCCCCTGAACTTCCTTGTTAAAGAAGTTGCATCTGTTGCCAAGTATGGACTGCAGTCGTCTAGGAACCCCTTCCAGCATGCCTTCAGGCAGACAAAACATCTCCTGAAGCATTTCTTATCCGCATGCTTATACTTGACCCCCCTTGAGACATTTTCTCTTCCTTTCACAACCTCGTAATCAATGTCAACAACACTACCAGGTGATGTATTCTCTACCTCAGCTTTGGAACTATACAACACGTGAAAACTGTGAGTCCACTTGCCATGAATGAAGTCTAGAGCCATCTCCTTCCCATTAAAGACTCTATGGTAAGTAATCAGAACGTTAAACTATTCGCTAAGCTTAGTTCTGAGTTCAGCAGGTCCAATGCTACGATCCTGCCTCACCCAGTCAAGTACCTTAGAAGCAATCCACTTGGTTGTCGCCGGTCTAACTTTATCACTTAAAGAAGTATTAGGGAAGTTGTGTTTCTTCGTATTTACCTTGATCTGCGTTCAATGGGAATAAAAATAAATCAAAAGACTCATCAGCAGAAAAAATATGAGAAATACTGAAACTAAATGTAGCTATTGCAAGCTGAAATGGGTGTCCACCCCGCATTGGAGATGCATGCAATATCCATTTACACAACTTACTTTCCCCACAATGCACCCTAAATATCTTTTGGTCACTCTTTTCAACGATAAATTAGAACCCAACTCTTATTGCATAGGTAGCAATGACATATCTGCATTCCTCCATAGTATCAAAGACAGTCCCCTCGTCAATTGTAGGGTTGTCCCTGTCAAAGTGTATCACTGGCCTGTCCTTGTCTTCATCGTATCTGCATCCCATTTCCCCATCTTCAGATTCCTCTTCCTCATCAGTCCCATAGTCAGGCTCATAGTTCGAATCAACCAAATATTCCCTACTCTCCATCCTATCAGGGTTAGCAGACACATCTAGATATGCTTTCTCATCGTCGTCGTCATTTTTGAGCACAAAATCACCCTGACCGCCACACATTTCGATGTCTTCATGCTCAACGAAAGGCTGGTCGGTCGCGCTGGGTATCGAAAATAGATCCTGCTCTGTTCGCGTTCCACACGGCCCGATATCATTCAGGATAGTCTCTTCCCCATTATCTTTGTTAACGATGTGCACAAACATCAGCACAGTCCCCGTGCCGAGGTGTTTACTCCATATCATGTCCAGATCCTCCTCATTTCTAACGTCGCAGAAAGTCTACGAATTTGTGTCATAGTACCTCATTACAAATTCATCATGCTGGCCAATGGGAAACTTGCCAAATTGCATGTGCAAGTCACTTAGAGTTATGTCCTCCGCGTCTACTGTCAGCCGATAATAAAATCCACTGGTAACTACGATTCTTCCGTCGGACAAGGTTTCAGTCTGACACCCATGCCGAATCTTCAAAAGAAATCTGGATGAAGCAGGCGTCCTACAGTCACCAACACAGATCCTCTCCATCAACACGGGACTAGAAACGATAACTGGGAGATGTAGAGATGGAATTTCAGTTCTTACCTTTCAAGAAGGATGCATGACACGTTCAATGGGCTCCAGAGCACCAAAGCTTTGCACCCCTTGTCCTCTTCCCCAATTTTGTGCGCCTCTAGGTTCTCCAGCCTTGAAGGGTCCATCTCCTTGCTCTCCATCCGGGAAGGACCCATCTCCGTGTTCTCCGTCCATGCAGGATCCATTTTCGTGCGGGATCCAGATCAAAGCCACCGTCGTTGTGCGAGAACCTAGCGCCCACCAAACGATTTTCGTTCCTAGACGCGCCTGGGCGGCGACGGAGGCAAGGAGATAGGGCAAGAGGGAAGGCAGGACGGGTAGGGAGGGTAGGGGATGACGGGAGGACGATAGTCAGGGGAGGACGAGAGTGTTGCCGGAGGGGACGGAGTGGCGGCATGCAAGACCAGAGCGGTGGAGAGGAGCGGAGCTGCGAGCGAGTGATAGAATATGGAAAATCACAGAATAATGGGGAGCACTAATCCTCGAACCTGGGATGCGCGATGTTGAAGATCGAGGTTGCGGGTCCCACCAGTCAGTAAAACACCACGTCCTCTTCCCCTGTTTTTGATGGTGTTGTTACAATTCTACGATCGTAGTGGCACAGGCAAAATTTCTGGGCACAACTAAGGACACACTCGTAAATATACTTAAAATGGAACCCTGACCTGGTACATTGCCTAGTCCGGTTGCAAGCGACGACCTGTATTTTTAATATCTTAGCACTCTTATGCTGAGAAAGGGAAATAAAGATTCAGCAGTTAGTCGAATTAGTTTCGAATAAATAAGATACACTCTTAGGAAGCTTAGCTATGGCCCCGCCTAAGCAAAAGTCGCCGCCGCCTCGGCCACCACTGAAACTTGGCTATTTGGCTCCTCTGAGGTAGGCCATGCGGCTGTACTAAAAGGCTAGTCTTCCATTTCCATCCGAGACGGTTTATTTCGCAGAATGTGTTGCATCTGCGGTGGCGGTGGTGGCAACGGCGAAGGCCGCCACGGCGTTGAGAAGGGCCAACCGAGTGTCGACATTTTTGTCTGCTCTGCGCACGAGAAAGAAGGTACGTTCCAAAGCGTTCCTGCGAGCTTGCCACCGAGGAAACAAACCCCCGAACAGGTCGGTGCCAAGGTTAACAAACTCCCGCATCCATGCCTTGGCGCGGGCGAGCCTACCGTGGGGCAATCTGGGCGCACGCCGTCAGCGGCAAAGACGATCCATCCTACGCACCGTCGGTGGCCACACCGCGGCGGGGTGCATCAATCTACACTCAACTTGTTGGAGTGTTTGACAGCTGGAGCCAACGACGGGCAACATCTCAGCATCGGAATTCAGGTTCAGATTCACAGGGACCTACGATCTCTACCACGAGAAGCCGGAGTTCACCTTCCAATATATGAGATATTGAATGAGTTCAATATGGAAATGACAAGAAAGATTCTTGCCACACAAAAAGGATTAAATCGCAATTCAAGTGTATTGACACTTGGTAAGTGAAACAAAGATTCAAGTATTGATTGATACTTGATGAATAAAATCACAAAAGGTATTTTTCAATCATACTATGATATGTACAAATCCAGATATGTCCTATGCTCTAAATATTATGAGCATATACCAGTTCATAAGATGATCATTGGAGGATGGTAAGGATATTCTTATGATATTTTGGAAGAACTAAGAATATATTATTTTGTAGAGGTGACAAATAGATGGTTAGTTCATTGTAAAAGTACTACATTGATACTAGTTTTGTCACAAAATACAAATTAAATTTATCTCAATCTAAACTAAGGGTGGCTCAATATAATGGAAATTAAGTTCCATAATGGATTTGGATGAGTTACAAAGTTAAGACATTGTGACAGATACTACAACAAAAGGCCAAGTATATGACTGCTATTATAGCAGCAAAAGAGGGCATTTGTGTCAAGTAGTTTGTTAGCAAACTATGTGTGGTTCATATCGGGCTAGTAATATGAAGATATATTGTATGACAATATTATCAACATGTTTTAACCCCAAGGAACTAAAGGTCTCACCAAAGGACCAAATTTATACAAAGTCATCTCATTAGAGAATGAGTGATGCGTAGAGACGCAAAGACATGCAATTACACATGGACATGAAAGTGTCAGATCCGAAGATCAGTTGACCACTAGCAATTGTGTAAATACAACATCGGAAAGCCATAGGTGTTGATTACACAAAGGTTTGAAACTAGATTATTGACTCTAGTGCAAGTGGGAGACTATTGGAGATATGTCCAAGAGGCAATAATAAAGTTGTTGTTATCATATCTTCATGCTTATGATAAATGTTTACATAACATGCTATAATTTTATTAACCGGAAACATTAATACTTGTGTGATTTGTAAACACAAAAGAGTCCCTAGTAAAGCATCTTGTTAAACTAGCTTGTTGGTTAATATATGATCATGGTTTCCTGATCATGAACATTGAGATGTTATTAACAACAAGATCATATCATTAGGAGAATGATGTGATGTACATACTCCTATAGATAAGCGTAGCATAAAGATCAAGTCATTTCAATAGTTTGATTTCTATAAGCTTTCTGATACATAGTAACCTAATTCCTTCGACCATGAGATCATGCTAATCACCATCACCAGATGGATGCTTTGATGACATCAAACACCACACATAACTGGGTGGCTATAAAGGTGGCATTGAGTGTTCGGAAAGTATGTGTTGAGGCACACAGATCAAGAGTGGGTTTGTCCATCCACATAGCGGAAGGTATACTCTGGGCCCTCTTGGTGGAATGCCATCCAATTAGCTTGCAAGCATGTGACTGGCTCACAAGGGATCACATACCACAGGAATGAGTAAAGAGTACTTACCGGTAACAAGGTTAAACTAGGTATGCAGAGATACCGACGATCAGACCTCGGATAAGTGAACTATCGCGAGACAAAGGGAAATTGGTATCGTATGTAAGTGGTTCATTCGATCGCAAAGTAGTCATAGAAATATGTGGGAGCCATATGAATTTCCGGATTCCTCTATTGGTTATTGATCGGAGAAGAGTCTCGGTCATGTCTGCATAATTCACGAACCGTAGGGAGACACACTTAAGGATTCGATGTTATTTAGTAGATATGGAATGTAAGTAGGGAGACCGAATTTTGTTCGGAGTCTCATATGGGATCCGGGATATCACGAGGAGATCCGAAATGGTCCGGAGAATAAGATTCATATAAGGAAAGTCTAATTCCGGAGTTCGGGAATAATTCTGGTGTTTTCATCGGAAGGTTCTAGAAGGGTCTAGAAGGTTCACCGGACCGGAAGGGGAAGGGTTCATGAATGTGTCATGAATAAGTGGAATGATTGCAACATGTCCTAAGTCACTTGGTTGTGCATTTATAAGAAAGTAATTGAGCTCCAAATTGAAAGTCAAAAGGCAAGTTTGAAAAGTCAAACTAGGACAATGTATCCTAGTGGAGGAAGGAAAGAATCCTTCTTTCCCTCCACCACAAGCCAACTAGGAGAGGTAGTTGGGGAAGGATTCAAACTCCCCTCTCCCAAGCTGCCCTCCCTCTCATAAATAGAGGGGAGGGGATGCCCCAAGAGACACAACACGAGCCCCTCCCCACACCGCCACCGCCGCCGCCGCCCTAGCCGCCGCCGACTCCTCCACCTCATCCTCTCCGGCCTCTAAACCCTAGATTGCCGGGGAACCCAATTTCTCCACCATAACCTACTCCGGCTTAGGCGAAGCCCTGCAGGATCTTCCCTCTACTTCCGACACCACGCCGTCGTGCTGCCAGAATCGCGAGGAGAGAACTACAACCTCCGATGCCTGCTGGAACAAGGGAGAGGAAGGTCTTCATCAATCAAGGAATGTGTGACATGGAAGCTTCTTAGGAACGCAGCGCCGGAAGGATCATCTACGCGATCTTGAGATCAGCAAGTGTACGACTACATCACCCACGAGAATCTGCTCTCATTAACCGCTTTGGATCTTCGAGGGTTAGTACTCTATTGACTTGTTGCTACAATCTAGTAGATATATCTTGGCTTGTGTGTGTTCATGCGATAGAAATTTTTTGTTTTCCATGCTATGAACCCCTTCAAACCCTTCCCCAGATCACTATTATAATAGAGTGAGTTTTACTTCTAGAGTCAATTGGGGGAAGAATATTCAACATCCTGCTATTCGCTATTTGTTCTATGTCATTGCTAACACCATGTAGGCAGGTAATGAGTTTACAAGACTCAATGAAGAGGACATCTTAGTCCTCACAAAAGCTGCTTTCAACAACAACTTGTCACTCAACTTGGGTGCAATTCTTGTGCTCTATTTGGAGCACCAGTCCTCCCAAAGCCAAGGACCCCTCACAGGTGGAGGCGTCATCACCTTGCTTGCCATTGCCCTAGGCATCTACCTAGGTGAGTTGCAACCAGTGCTAGGTGAGCGACATGTTGGTTTCTCTACTTTAAAAGCTTGTGGAATGCTCACTAGGAGAGGTGGTGTTTATTACTTGCATATTGCAGGAGCTGGGCATCTCTACCCTGCTCCTTTGCCTAATGGTCTCTTCTCTATCGAGGAGGGATTTTTGCTATATGATGTGCAGGTTTAATAGAATCAACCCGGGGAGGAGATTCTGTATGAGGATGAGTACCAAGAAGAGGAGAAAGAAGTTGCTTATCAAGAGGAGCAGCCACCGAACCAGTTCGCTACATATCAAGACTTGCAAGAACTTGGAGGGACTGTGGAGGGGATGCATAATCTCGCCCTGAACCTCCAAGAAACCACAAGTAACTTATCAACTCAATTTGCGGACTAGAGTTACAACTTTTTCCCGCCACCTCAATGATTTGAAGGGATTGAAAAAGCCTAATCTGGGGAGGTTTTCTTTCTATTTTTATTGGCGTTCATTTGTTTATTTTATTTTCGAGGTTATGTTTTTTATTTGAGTTTATAAGCACTCGTGTTGGTTTCTCCAACACTTTATATTTAGTTATTTTATTTGTTTTCGAGATTTTCAAGACGAGCTTTGCTTCCAATTTTCTATTCTTTAATTCCCTCTCAAAAACAACAAAAATATTTCTCCATTTATCTTTATTTTCCCTCTTTATTTTCTTTTCGCCTCGAGGTTCTCATGTATTTGCAAGAGAGTGACCAACTTTGAGTTTCCAAGAAAAAAATAAAAGGGAGGAGAGAAGTGGAACCAAATAGGAGAGGTATGCCTTATTACTCCCCACTTTTGAAGTTTGAGAAACCCATGCTAGTTAGTGGTAAATGTTAAGATATTATATTCGGTGGAGTGAGTCTCTATATTGTAGTAAAAAATCGCATGGGTATTTGGTAGAGTACGCTTTGTTCCAGCTCCTGTAGTTAACCAAGTCTTTCCTAAAAATATGCTAAAAATTTGAAATAATAAAAAGTCTCACAATTAAAGGCTTGGGTTATGTAGTGTTTAGTCTTGAAAGCTTATTCCTAGAGACACTCAACACCATAGAAAATAATGATTGACTTGATAGCTCTCTTTGAAAAGATTTGTTTAATTGAATTAATGTTTAGCGGTTTTTGTGAGCATGACAAAGTTTGACTTGTGAATCAGAAGAATGATATATATTTATGTGTGTCAAACTTCATGGGATGCCAACAAATCCGCTAGCCTACGAACGATCTTCATGGAGGAAACTCCTAGATTTGGGCTATGAGCTGATTAAACATATGTAGCAGCAATGCTATAATGGGTATGATTCTTGGCACTCCCGGGTAGCTATGTTCAATATGGAATCGCTCCTCTGGCTGATACGAGTAATCATTAAGCAAAAGGAACAAAAATCTTAGTGATTCCACGAGTGCCCATCATATCCCGATAAACTAATAAATTTTTTTGTCATGCTGTCAATTACTTAAGAACTGAAATTCTTGAAGGATAATGAGTAGAAAGGTAGTGCTTGAAAAGTCTTGATTTATTGATGTGGGAGAATTGAGATACTTTAGTTTATATGCTTTTCATGAAAAACTCTCACACTCTCAAATTTACATGATTATACTTTATTGTTCAAAGCGAAGCTTATGACTTGATTACATGACATGGAATAAAGTTTACTAATTTGAATCATCCATGCTTACAATAATTTTTCTGCGCTATAAGGATTCATGAAACCTGTATGATATGCTTGCTGTTACTCTATCTATGCTAAAGTTTTTCAGATTAATAAAGTGGAGGAAACATGAGACTACCAATCATGAGTAATATCGCCATCTCGTTATTTTAGTTTAAATGCTGAGTTCCTTTTTGAGTTTGGTTTTATTGCTTGAGGATGATCAATCTTAAGCTTGGGGAGGTTGATGCCTGTGAAATATAGCCATCCACTCTCACATTTAAAATGGATATTATTCATACATTTTATGAAATATCTCTCTAAACCATGCCACTAATGCCTAATGATAAAAGGGGTATGCAATCCTTTCTTTCAATTTTTCCCTGCGCATATAATGACGTTTGATGATGGGAATCATAACATTAAAGTCAAAGATACGAGATTTCCAACATACCAAAGAAACCTGGAGCCGTGAAGAGGATGCAGTGCCTTTAACGACTAACTATATGGCGGGAATTTTATTCCGGACATATAGTTCCGGCTGTATAGTTGGCACCGACATCGCCAGGTGAAACAGAAAAAATTTCGTGAAGGTACCCGTATATAAAGATGCCCAGGGCAATGAGAAAAATCGCTCCGGACCTCTGCCCTCGACTCTTTTCCACCAGAATCCACCACGCCGGAGGAATAGATCTAGATATAATATCCAAACCCTTCTCCACCACCATAGCCATATTCCACGACTTGTAATAGTAGATCTCATCTCCGATTGGGTGACATTGTAAGACTGTTATTATCAATCTCATGATTTCCATTACAATGTTTATGATTGTTGATTTCATCTCTCTATGTGAGTAATTATCCTTGGGATAAGGGCTTCGGCCTAGCCATGAAGGTTTTTGTGCATGTTATTTATCATAGATGGGATCATGTATTAGTTTGTATGACATGATGATTATGTACCCTCTCTTGCCTCAATCTAAGTACTTGCTAGGTACCCAATACCCTAAGGATTGATCCAGGTATAGGGAGTGTGAGTAATGACTGATGTGTAGGTTGGGAACCCCAGTGACAAAAGGGATAGTACGGATGTATGTGAGGGATTTACTTGGGATTAATGGTGACATCACTATCCATATCATTAGTTCTCATTCTTCTATGGATGAGACTAGTAGGTTATTGCTATAAGCGGTTGCGAAGGCAATTGCAATTATGAATGCACTGCCCACATATAATTATCATGCTCTAATAATTACATGCATACTTTATTATTATCTTTTATTCCCATTAGATGTTTTGCACAGCTACTAGTGAAACCGAAAGCCCTAGGCCCTCTCTCTCTCCATCGTCAACAACAACAAAAAGATCGCAAACTCTTGGTCCGGTGAAAACACAAAGGAATTCTAAAATTCCCGAAGGTTCGTTTAAGTAACCTTACTACGCTTTCTGCTTCCTGAGGATTCGACAAACCTAGGTCTACTAGGGAAAAAGAACTATACTACATCCGTAATCCAGATCGAAGGTATCAGTGCCCTGCTCCGCTTAGACGGGCCTACACGTGGGTGGCCTTTGGGCCTCCACGGTAGAACCACCTTATGCACTTTGGGTTCATCATGGCTTCTTTCTTAGAGCGTAGTGTCCGAGGTATTACATCTGGTATAAGATCTATTCTTCCCTTCAGGGTCCCAGCCAACATGGTCGTTGTCAGTGTAGCAAATATTTTGAGTAGTTATGTATATTAGGGAAAAACTAATCATGAGAGTAGGACTGCTTCCATTTTTCTTCTTACCCTACCACCCACCCTTTTCTGGTAAGGAAGTGGAACGTTTATCAATCCTATTCTAGAAATTCAAAATAGGATTCACGTGTTCTGGGTTTTCGTAGTACCAAAGGATGTGTTAATCCTCTGTCTATATTTTGCATCCAACCTTTTTGTCGCAATCTTCCTTTGGTTATCAACTGTTGGTACATTCCATACTGATAGGCTTATGTGTAAACCAATGTGATCTATCCGACTCTTTGTAAACCTACGAGTCTTGTTAAGGGTGTTCTTCCTTCCTACATGCTTCCATAGAATGTGAAGTTGCTAATCTCTATCTATTAAGTTGTTTTTCGCATTTAGTTGGTATTTTAATGCCCAAAAATGCAGAATTTTTTCTTTGATAATCTATGTTTCCACACTCCTTTTTAGTCGTGTGTGATACACTATTCACCTTATTTTTTTGGCATGTCCATGCTAACTTGATCATTTTCTAGAGGAGCTTCAAATTCTATGGGGCTAAATACATAACGGGTGTCGATACGATGCTTGCAATTGTAATTTGGTCCTCGGTATAGCTATATGATGCTCATCGTGAGTAGAATATGGTAAATGCTATCAATCTAATCCTCTAGATGAACATGGTTATCTCTTGTGATTTTGAGTTATACCATGATCATATCTATATCATATTTAAGTATCTTTGGCAATCCAGAGGTTTCTTAAGGCACTATGATGGATTATCATCTGATTGTCGTGCTTTACATATTTTTAAACTCCATATCTGCAAGGTTCTCTTTGATACAAGAGAATTTCATCTCTTCTTCTCTAATAGCTTGGCTTAAGGTACGAGTTATCATCGATTCTTATCCAAAAAGTTCCTTTTTTCAACCGGTGATCCGATTAACCAAGCGAACAAGTCAACATCTCTTCTCTTATCTGAAGGGTAAGATAATATATTCTTTTAATACATCTTTTCAACATAATCTGTTCTTGTAGGTATGATATTTCGTTGTGGTTATCTTGACGATATTCTTGCATATTTTATATCCAGGGAAGAACATGAACAACATCTTATTTTCATCCTCTCAAGCTTCGAGAACACCGCATCTATGTAAAGTTCTCAAAGTGTAATCCCGAATTTTTAAACTCACCTATCTCGCCCATGTCCGTCTGTTAAATACATTGCTACAATTTGGGAATCATCAAATCAATTGTTGGTCTTCACCCATCAACAGATTCCAACCAACTCCGGAGCTTTTCCTTGTTTTGCAAGTTATCATCGTTGTTCTGCTGATGTTTTCCTCAAGACAGTTAATTCTATCTCTTAGATATTCTCAAGAAGGACAAGAAATTCTTTTGATCTCCGACTCATCAATAAATCTTTTGAAACCCTCTCACTTTATCTTATGTCTTTAATCCGGTGGATGCCATGCAAATTTCTAGATCTTTCACAATCCTTCTATTCAAGTTTTGGGGCGCTACCCTTAATCGATTTGTGGAATCTTTCATGGTTCTCAATGATCTTCATTCATATCTTTCTAATGTCTTGCGACTTCCGAAACAATGACAACATCATCATATATATCTACTTGGGTTCCGACGAAATGTTTGCTTTAAATCCTTGTTTTCTTACGAAGCTTCAAGAGTTCTTATTGTCAAGATATTCAGTCTGTTTTTTGGGAGTTGGGTTGCATAGTTTTCCTATTCATGTGCGAAGTAATTCTTTGAGTGCGGGATGGAGTATCTACCATACCACTACTCTTATCATTCACCCTTGTACATTGAATTGGTGGATGAATGCAATTTCACTCATTCCACGGAAGTCAGAAGTGGCCCTTATTCGCTCAAGTCTTTTACTTCTGTCCTTGTTTTTCCTGGAGTGTTCTCTCTAGAATATAATCAATAATATATTGTTGGTGGTCTCGTCTATTTCAAGATGGAACAAAATCTTCAATGATCGGGTGGAATATAGGAAAATATTCCTCGTCCTCTCCTTTCTACTAGATATCGATATCATTAAAAAATATGGATGGATGATATATTTGACTTCAAGTTGTCAAATTCCTTTCTTGGTAAAGACAATTATGGTTCATGCCATCAACCGAAAATCTATTGCAATAACCTCTTGGTTAAGGAAAGCAATAAGAATCTCTAAAATAAACCTCTAAATCTACAACATTCAACTCCTTTTCAGGATTCCACCATAAACTCATGTCACTCTTTCTCGAGGAGATAAATATACACACATCCTTTACATGATCCTTTGGTCCTTATCGACATAAGAGGAATCTAATCCAAGAATTCTGGAACCCAAATCTTTCCGCTGCTAAAAAGGAACTCTATTGTGTGAAGGCAATATAGTTTTCCAGACGTCATTTCTTAAATCTAAGGGAAGAAACAATTCTATTTTTTATAGTGGTTGCTAATTTATCCAAAGTCGTTCTTTATTCCGGAAAGAGAAAGAATCATCTTCATGTGCAGCTTCGATCTTTAATCCTAACAATGTGTATTTACCTTCTCGATTTATCGTCTCCTCAAGTGTGTTCAAGAAGTGGTTATCTTGTTCATCGTGTTCCTCGAGAGCACCTGATATATGTCAATCCTACCTTTCTTTCATGACAATCCCCCTTTCTTCAATCCCTTTCTCTTAAAGAAGCAAAACACAAGACTCGCAACAAGTCTAGCAAGTTTGCAAGGTGTATTGGTCACACCATTCCATTGAAAAATCATCTTGGGGACATGAGGATCACTTTAGTTCCGAACACCCGCTTCTCCTTGATCTTTATCTTTTCCTAGGAATCTCGGGGCGAGATTCTTGTTTAGTCGAGGAGACTCTTAGCATCCCAATTGTCTAACAATTTTAATGCTACTTGCCTAGTATATATATATTGTTGCATCCTACATGCCATTCATGCATCATCATAATATCATGCTCATATCATCATGCCACATTGCATTTGAGCATCATATTAAAACCCTTTTCATTTGGTTCTTCTCCTCATATTGCATTTTCCTTATTAATTGTATTTGGTTCTTGATTTATTGTATTTGCATTTTATACATTTTAAATGCCCAAATTGAGTTGAGGGAATATCTCTTTAACTCACTCCATCTACTAATATGCCATGTCAATTTCAACTTGTTGCCATCCTTAATCCTACCCTACATATGGATGTGGGCATCTTATTTTGTTCTTGACATTTAAGCCACATATATATTTGTAGGGTTCCTTTCTCTATTCACACATGACACACATGGTTTAATCCAAGCCAATTCTAAATGCCATGCACAAATCCACTTTCTAAAAAATATCTTGTTGGTTTGCAATTCTTGTGTTTTGGCAATCCATTATCTCTAGCACATGTGATCATACTTTGTTTTTACAAAGTAGTTCACATGCATGTAAATATTTTAATTGCATGCCACATGCAATAATGATACACCCCATCCCGCCCTCCTCTTATTTGATTTGTGTTATTTTTTGAATTCGAAACCTCTCGACCTTTTGAATTAAAATTAAAACCAACCTAAATCAATCTAACTAACCTAATCTACCTCAAATCACCCACTCACCTTGCTCTCCATCGTGAGACCCCTTGCACATGCATGTGGCCTTGGCACACGTGGTCCACATAAAGCCACATCACCCCTTAAGCCCTCTTCCTCCTTGTCTTGCCTCCCACCTTAAACCAGCCCCGTCTAGTCCATCTCCCCTCTCTATTGGTGCTACAGGACAAGAGCAAGAAAAGGGAGAGAAGAGAGAAAACCATCGAGACATCACCTTTTTGCAAACTCCCAACCACCCCCTTGTGCTCCTCTCCTCTCCCGTATCTTCTCCAAAACCAGGACTAGATCGAGACCCAAACAATGACTAGACACCTCATCCTTCTTTCCCTTCCTCCCTATCCATGGTCATACCCTCCTCAAACACTAGCTCCGGCCACCACCTCTCCTCAGTGACCTGGAGCTTCCCAAGGAAGGCCAAGTGCATCAGTAGGCTTCCCTACTATCTCTCCTTCGACCTGAACGCATAGAAGAAACAGAAGCTCACCGGAAGCCTCTCACCGGCGCCATGCCCATCATGGTCACCGCCGCCGTCTACTGCCCTTTCCAGTCGTCTCTGTCGCCCTCTAGCTCCAGCACCGTGCCTTTGCGCCTCTAGTGAGCAACCAAATCCCCGGACATGCCCTTTTCCTCCTGTGTCACCATGCATTGCTATCAAGGTCGCCATCATGCAAGATCACCGCCGCAAGCACCAGTGTGTGTTGTTGCTGCTAGATCTGTTCTCGTTGTCCGAGTGCATGCCACAGTTCACCACCGATCTTGTTCTTTGTTCCAAATTGAATACTTATCTCCCCTCTTCAAAATGAAACCTTACTCGTTCAATTTCGTATAGTGTGCCACCTGTAGTCATGCTCGAAAGTTGCACCATCGCACAGATCACCGTTGTTCGGTACCACGACCCGCGTACGCCTCTGTTCCTACAAACCTCACAACAACCATAACCCCTCTCCGGAAGTTCCGCGAGTACCATCTTGTATCCATACATCCCCTCTTTCTAACGAGCTAAACCACGCCCGATTTGGTGCACCACAGACCTGGTAATCATCCTCGCAAGATCGATCGATCTAGCAGTTTTTGAGTGAAAAAAAATATGTTTTCGACACTTGTTACGTCCTCTGTTCACCATTTGTTTCCAGCGCACACTGACCTCCTACGGATAAACCCCGAATAAATAAGTGGTAGCTCTTGTTTTCCTCTATAATTTTTGCGGAACATCCAAATTCTCTACCGATTCGTCATCATGTTCATCCAAAACCGGGCAGATCCAACTCGTTTCTAGACCAAAATTCAGTTTCGTCAGACAGCTCCTAGACGCTTTTGTAAATAAGACCCTTACCTTTTTGGTAAACCAATCTACAGTCCTTGGCTTTGCCACGAGTTAGTGCCTAGCTCGCTCGTGCGCGTGTGGACCCGCAGACGCCCCAGGCCCACCCTTCTGTCTCTGTGGTTAATCCAGCCATGTGTAACAAAAGTATCTGCGATTTTCTAAATTCCAAAAATAAAACAGAATATGAAATATATATGAAATAATTGATAACTTTCAAATACTTTTGAATTTGAATATAAAGTTTGTATGAAATATGTTTTGATTTTGAATGTCAATTCAAACCTTATATAAAATATTTTCAGAATTGATTCAAACGATTCAAATCTTTGATTTTGACTCTAGTTTGAATTGTTTTGATTTAAATAATATTTTAAATTCATAATTCCAAATAATACAAATAACATATGTTTTTGAATCAGAAAACCCTAAGTATTATGAATATGATATTTATAATATCATTTCAACAATTTAAAATTTTGAAATAAATTAAATGCTAATAAATGACTTTTCTTAATAAATTTATAACTTTAATTCCGTAACTTCGAATTCGACAAATGATATGTCTAAAATGATCAGCACGACAAGCCCGTTCTAACTACGCATTCTATGATATGAATTTAAGCATGCACCATATAAATATTAAGTAGACAGCAATGTTTATGGAAGCAAAATATGACTAAAAAAAATTAACAAATTGCTTTATTCTTGTACCCAACACCTCACCCATGCCATGCTATGTTATAGCATGTAAATTGTGCATTGTTTCATCATGGAATAGTTGTTTGTTTGTTTCTTATGATTTATATGATTGTGCAATGTTTTTATTTTCGCCCCTTGTGTGTTTGGTTTTTATCCGGATAGACACTGAGGAAGAAGAATATCAGGATCCTCAGAAGTATTACCCGGATCCATCTTATTCTGCAATTAAACTGCCAGACAAGCATCTCCACATGCTTGCACTACATATAGTACCTACTACATCTATCTTATTCTTGCATCATTGAGTCGTGATCCCACGCGAGTCATAGAATTGCATGTGTAGGGTTTATGAGTGTTTTTGAATAATAAGGTACATAAACAACTGAATTGCGTAGTAATAGGATAACTAAAGAAAGAGGCACCGGTGGGTAACAATTGAGATCTGGTTTTGATCCGCCCACTTGTGTCCCGTAGGACCCCGAGTACTTGATTCTTATTCCTTGAATATCGCACTATCCGCATGTGGGACCATGAATCCCCTTAGTCCTAGCTTGAGTCATATTTAATTTCTTGGGGCCACAACTAGTTTGGGGCGTTATTACTATCTTGTACTTATGCCATATTTTACTACTGTAATGCTACTTGGTCTAGTAATATAATGGCTACTTCAAACATATAATGGTTGCATCATAATTATATCATGCTCATGTCATCATGCCTCCTTGCATTTGAGCATCATATAAAACCCTTTTTGTTTTGGTTCTTATCTCATATGCATTGTAAATTGTATTTGCCTCTTGATATTGTATTTGGTTCTTGATATATTGGTTAATGCCCAAGTTGAGTTGGGGGAATATCTTTTAATTAACTCCACCACCTTTTCTTTCACCACCTTATAATTCCACCATCCAACTAAATATGAGCTTTGCACTTTATTTGAGTTTACCTCTAGCTCATGTGGGTTGGGATGGATCCAATTCTTTTCCACATGCTCTCATCTAGGCATCATGTTGTTTTCACATTATTGATATATGAGAGCCACATGGCCACCTTTGCATGCCTTGTGAGTGGAACCTTTTCTCCTAGCTTCCATATGGATTATTATGGAATTATGCTCATGTTGGGGGTATTTTTGGGACTATTAAACATCTAGTGGAATATACACACTAGTAATTCCCAATTATAATCCAATGTGATCATGTCCATCTACTCCACTTGGAATTCCTTCTAAACTCTTTTGCTTGGATTTTATTCCAATTTTGGGAATGCACAATAACAATGCCATGTGATAATCTTGTTTCACAAAATAAGCAAGGCATTAATTGTTTTGCATGGGCCATGCAAGAACCACCTTTTAATAGCTTTGGTTTTTATTTGCTTTTGGAGTGGATCATCTCTCTCTCCCTCCTTTTAGCTTGATCTTATTTGATCATGCTTGAACCACCTCACCACATTCCTCTCTTTTGACTAGATCTTGTGTGAGCTTGGCTTGTGTTTGCTTGGTCTTGTCAAAAGAAAACCCTACACCTAATCTCCCCTCTTCACCATCCCCATGACCATCTCCTCTAATCTACCCATACCCCCCTTTCTAAACCAAACCCTAAACCTACCCCACCCCACTCTTTTCCATCTATGCCGAGCCTCTTCCAGCTGGCCCCACCTGGCCCTCTCCCTGGCCCCACCTAGCTGCTACCCCACCCCAAACCCTAGCTGCACCCGAGCCAAACCTAACCCTAACCCGACCCTAGCACTAGCCGAGCCACCCCCTCTCTCTCAGCTCTCTCTCTCTGCATGGGGGACCCTCCACCGAGCCTACCACCTCTCTGGCCTCACCCTACCCCACCTGGAAGCCTCCCCTACCTGCCCCTGCCCTGCCCTGGCCGAACCGAGCACGTGAGGAGGTGGAGAAAAGGTGGCCGAGGCCACCTTTATCCCCAGCTGCTCCCACACGGCAACCACGGCACCCCCTCTCCTCTCCGTCCCCATCCACCTCTCTGCCTCGCCCAGCTACCCCCCCCCCCCCCAGATCTACCCAAGGACACCCTGCTCCCTCCCCTCTCTTCTCCACCACCGTCTACCCCCCAGCCTTGGTCACCGGCCTCTACTCCGTCATTGATCCAGCTGCAAGCGCGTCGGTGGAGTGCCCTGGAAGACCGAGGAGGCTCCCCCACGTCACCCTGTACACGGAGCCGAGCAGGAGGAGCACCCGAGCGCCGGTACCAACGCGAGGCCGATGCGAAACCTTAGCCGGCCGTCTGTCTGCGTCCTCGTCGATCGCCAGCGTCCCAAGCCGATCCTCCACCGCCGACCAACTCTCGGTGAGCTCCCCAACCCCCCAGACATCCTCGTCGTCGCCGTCTTGCCCTGGCCTCGCCGGACTTTCCGTCGAACGGCCTCCGCGCGACGCCGCTCGTTTTCTGCTTGCTCGCTTCCGCCCCGCATAGCCCTATCTAGGCCACGCCCACCTCTCTGTCACCTAGCCCAACCCACCGCACTGGTTCGCCACCCGGTAGCCGCCCGCAGTCCACGGTTCGAGCCCTGCGCGCCCGCGTCGATCGGCACTGTCATCTGTCGGAGGAAGCAGATCTGATGCACGGCCGCCACTGTTTCTGCTTACCCCCTGCTGTTTTTTGATCGTCAAACCGCCTTAGGACCCACACCTGCCCAGGCCTACAGCTCTTTGCGTCTGCACGCCGGCCGCTGCTGTCTGAAAAAAACCCCCGCGTTCCGTTCACAACTCAGCGCTCCGCCGTGCAGCCTCACTGCCTGCCGTGGGTCCAGTGTCCGCGTGACCCCACCTGTCATTCTTAGGGACTAGAATAGCCCGCGGTGTAAAACGTTTTTCTGCGCGCGTTAGTCCAGTCAGCCCGTGGCCCACCTATAAGTTTCTGTGGCTAGATTAACCTGAGTAGAAAAGTCTCTGATCTTTTCTGTTTTATTCAAATCTTTTCAAATTTTTTTCAAATTCAAATGTAATTCTGTTTTAAATATCTTTTGAAATATAATTCCAAATAATGCAAATAATATATGTTTTCAAATCAGAAAAATATGAGGAATTCAAATATGACATTCAAAATATATTTTGGACACTTATTTTTCCAAGTTGTTTAAAATTACAAATAAATGCCCTTTTGTCTTAATTAATTAATAACTTTTGTTTTATAACTCCAAATTTAACAAATAATATGTCTAAAATGATTAGCTCGACGAGACCTTTCTGTTTATGCATTCCATGTTTTGATTTGAAGCATGCATCATATAAATATAAGGTATACAGCAACTAATGTGAGTATAAAATGGGTCCAAAACTCAATAAAATGATTTATTCTTGTATTCCACACCTCACCCATGCCATGCTACATTAATGCCATGCAATTTGTGCATCATTCATCATGGCATGATTGTTTGCTTGTCGCATTTTATTCATATGCTTGCGCACTTTATTTATGATGGCCTTGTTTGTTTGGTTCTTCTTCGAATAGACGCTGAGCAGGGGATATATCAAGAGAACCAGGAGCACTACCCAGATCCATCCCTTGCTTCAACTGAGCTGCCAGGCAAGCACTACCACATGCTTGCATACATATAGTACCTATTGCCTCCTTCTTATTCTTGCATCATTGAGTCGCCGTTGCATTAAACTGAATCCCAAGTATTGCATAGCCTTTACTTTTAAACCCCACCGAAGCTTGTTCCTCCATCCCATGAGCCATTACTACAGGATTTGGTTGAGCCATGCGAGTCGTAGAACAACATGTGTAGGGTTTGTGAGCGTCTGATGGATAACGAGGTACCTAAACAACTTAACCTGAGTAGTAATGGGATAACTAATGAAAGTGGCATTGGTGAGCCATATTCGCTATTTGGTTTTTCAGGCTCACTTGTGTCCCGTAGGACCCCGAGTACTTGATTCCTGTTCCTTGAATATTCGCGCTATCCACATCCGGGAGGCTTATGAACCCCCCTGAGCCAGAGCTTGATTCATTCTTATTTCTTGAGGGCCACAAACTAGTTTGAGGTTTTATTTACTATCCTGTACTTATGCCATGCTTTACTGCTTTATTTAAATTGTGCGAGGTAATGCACACTGTACTGTTTAGGTCCGTGACCCATTTTCGCTGTATCGACAAGCCCAGTCACACTTTCGGGTTCCCAGTCGTTTACCGCCGGCTCCACAAACCTTGAGGCCGTCTCGGAGTCAGCTAACTTCGTTGCGGGTAGCTCAATGGGGTGGCCCCCTGAAATATTTCTGAATCCTGTGATCGCTTTGTCGTGACTGCCTCGTTGGGTTTTGATTTGGTTTTTCCGAGGCATATCGAGTGTGTGTTGCTATTTGTGCACCCCTGCAGGGTAAAACTTTCTGAAAGCCGTGTCCGCGGTTATGGACGACTTGGAGCACAGTTTCTCGATCATAGACAAGCATAACTAAAGTACCGCTTTTAATTTGACTAGACTAGGTACCTGACTAGTAAATAGTACAACACTCATGGAATGGATAATAAAACTGCCAACGGATGGGGGGGTTGTTCGTCCGCTTCCTCGTCGGTAAGCGAGGAGGAGGATGGATCTGTTAAGATTACCGCTATAACTGTTATAACTGTTGTTCTCAATTCACGGACATCCGTCTATCTCTGGTTAGGCGGATGGTTAGCGAGTATCTATAGAACTGCTAGGGTTTACCTTTTGCTGCAATTGCGTCGCCCCAGGTTGTGTCCCATTTAGAGGCATAAAGACTTGCTGAGTACCCCTAGGGTCTCACACGATAAATTATTTGGTTCAGATGAACAGGTACACTCGCAAGATGGATACTGGGTGGAAGAGGCAGACGATGTGGGCAACGATCATTCGGTGTAGAGATTCGGAACGGGATCCGTGAGATCTGTATGGATGTGCTTATTTATGGGCATCTTATGCCGATTTGCTTCTTATCCGTACTCGGATTTTGTCTTCCGCTTCCGCTTGATACTCTGATGTTTGATGTATGAGGAGATATCCTAAACTATTATATCTATCTAGGATATTTGGATCTTGCCGTATGGCGTTGCTATATTTCCTTTCTTTTTAGATGGAATGGCTCTGATGTACTATTGTATGGTGGCTTGCATACATACTCATTTGTGTATGTAGTTGATCCCTTCGCCGATTACGCCCGTTCTTGTCCCGATGTTTGCAAATGGTTGGGACGGCCGAAAGGTCTACCTGTGAGTGGCATTTGGGCCCCACCGTACTATTTCAACCATTTCTGCTCATCCAGGCTTGTAACTAGGAGCGTAATTCACCGAGGTAGTTACACCCCGTGAAATCAACTATGAATCTTGTGAATTCTTTGTCGTGATGCCTCATTGGGTTTTCATTTGTTTTTTCCGAAGTTGATCGTGTGTTTGTTTCTATTTGTGCTTCCTTGTAGGGTAAATATTTCTGAAAGCCATGTCTGTGGTTATGGACGACTTGGAGCACATTTCTCGATCATAGACAAGCATAATTAAAGTACTGTTTTTAAATTGACTAAATTTGACTAGTATTGGTGCAATATTCACGGAATGATTAATAAAACTGCCAATGGATGGGATGTTCTTCCGCCTTATTGTTCGGTAATAGGGAGGTGGGCGAGCAATGTTTTATTTATGTTGATATATATATCTGTTAGGTAATTCACTATTGTTTATTTAACGAGCGTCCGTCTATCATTGGTTAGGCGGATGTTGTAGCGTGTCTCTATAGAACTTCTAGGTTTTATTTCCGCTGCAATTGCGTCACCCTCAGGTCGTTCCCTTTCGATGCATAAAGACTTTCTGAGTTCCTTAGGGTCTCACACGATAAAATATTGGTTTAGATGGACAAGTATCTCCGCAGGAAGGCTACTGGTCAAGGAGACCGATGATGGTGACAACGACTGTCTGGTGTAGAGATTTCAGGGATGGAGATCTGTGAGATCTGTGGGCAGAATGAGCTTGTTTTCAGGGCATCTTATGCCAATTTGCTTCTTATCCATACTCTTATTTTGTCTTCCTCTTCCGCTTGATACTCTGATTTGTAATGTATGAGGATGTATCCTAAACTATTAGAACTATCTAGTAATTTGGATCTTGTCGTATGGCGTTTGAAAGGATATGGATGTCGCCTAGAGGGGGGTGAATAGGCGATTAAAACTTTTCCTAGAGTGGCTCAACAAAGGCGGAATAAAACTAGTGTTTACTTTGTTAAACACAACCTAGAACAACTAAGGTTCACCTATGTGCACCAACAACTTATGCTAAGCAATACAAGCAACAAAGTGATAGCAAGATATATATTACTTCAAGCACGAAGGCTATCACAATGTAAAGTGCATAAGTAAAGAGCTCGGGTATAGAGATAACCGAGGCACGCGGGGACAACGATATTTTACCGAGTTCCTCCTAACATGGAGTACGTCTTGTTTGGAGAGGGGGTGGTATCAAACCACCAATGCCACAAAAGGCCTCCCTTATTCTCCGGTGAATCTCACCCCAACGGGATCGATCCACACTTCCACTATCGGTGCACTTGTCGGTGGCAACCGGAACCTCTCACAAGGTTGGGGCACTTCTCCACAACTTAATTGGAGGCTCCCAACAAAAGCCACGAAGGCCACAATGCCACCAAGGCCACAAAACAGTCTAGGGTTCCAAGAACCCAAGAGGGACAAGCTCCAATGAGTAACTCAAACCAAATCCTCCGAGGAGAACACAAACCGATGCACCAAATGCAAATGGCAAGAACACCACAAAGGTGTTCAAATCCTTCTCTCCCAAATTCCACCAAAGCTACAAAAGATTATGGGGGAATAAGAGAGGAAGAACAATGGAGGAAATCCACAAAAGACTCCAAGATCTAGATCACAATATGTTCCCCTCACTTAGAGGAGAGATTGATTGGTGGGATTGTAGATCTAGATCTCCTCTTTCAAATCCCTCAAGAATATGCAAGAATCATCAAAGGGATTGAGAGAAAGAAAGCTCAAGAAGGTCAACAATGGAGGGGAAAACTTGCAAGAATGGTTGAGGAACCATTGGGGAAGAAGGCCCCTTATATAGGTCCCTCCAAAATCCAACCGTTGCAGCCCAAAAACGCGATTCCCGGTACTACCGGACTTTTTCCTGGTACTATCGGACTTTCCCGGCACTACCGGACATTCCCTAGGATTCCTGGGGCGCCAGACGCATTTTTCTCTGCGCTCCCCGGTACCAAAATGCGGTACTATCGGACCCCGGTACTACCGGATCCTGGTCCGGTACTACCGGTCATCACAGAACGAAAACAACCATAACTTTTGTATCTAGACTCCGATTTCGATGATCTTGGGCTCGTTTCGAAGAGGACAACAACCTCTACAAGATCATGCAAAGAAACATCATAGTCCAGGAAGGGAGTATAGATCCAAATGACGAAGTAAAAAACCTTCTGCCGCGCTAGGTACTAAAATGCGGTACTACCGCTTTTTGGTACCTAGCCCGGCAGTGGCTTTTGGAAACTTGTCAAAAACCTTCTGCTGTGCTAGGTACTAAAATGCGGTACTACCGCATTTTGGTACCTAGGAGGGAAGTGGCATTTGGAAAATTGCCAAAACCTACTGCCGTGCTAGGTACTAAAATGCGGTACTACCGCATTTTGGTATCTAGGAAAATTCAAACCTCTATAACTTTTGATTGGTAACTCCAATCGACCCGATTCCAATTGCGTTGGAAAAAGGACGACATGAGCTACCCTATGAAAGGTGAAAATATTGGTTATCACCAAGTTAGAATGTATCATTTATAATAATGTGAGATACCTCACTTGGTGAGAAACCGAAAAGCCGCCAAGATCAAAATCGCAACAAGATACAAACGGAAGATTCGATTTTGATGAACAAGAGCTTGTTATGGAGATTACCACAAGCTCTATATCCTCACATGGATAAGACCAAATAGCAACCAAATATGATGATGCAAATATGCAAAGGTTTGAGCTCTCTCCGAACGAAGTGAACGAGTTACTCATTCGAGAGCCCCTCTTGATAGTACAGCTATCTATCCTAAACCCGATCTCCTACTAACAATATGAGACCGGCAAAAGGGAAAGCCTATCAAGATTATACCTTTGCCTTGAGCATTCCACTTGAGCTTGATGTATACGATCTTGCCCTTCTCAAGATGTAACGCCTTTCTTAATTCTTCATCATCGATCCATGATCACCGGGAATGGCAAGCATCAAACATGAGATCTTCTATAGATGGTGCATTTTGAGCTTGCACAACACATCTTCTCATTTAATCAACCTTGAAGCAAACACATGCTCCAAGCGATGCTAATGGACAAATCCTACAAGTATAACTTAATACACACAATAGTCCATAAATATTGTCATTAATTACCAAAACCACACATGGGGGCCCACATGTTCTTTCAATCTCCCCCATTTTGGTAATTGATGACAATCCCTTTAAGAGGGTTTATATAAGAAATCTTAATGAACAAAATGGTGACACCAATATCAAATACTACATAAGTATGTTATATTGGTACCACCACCATATATAGAGCAAACTCCCCCACAATCTATGCATGTGTGATGAACTTGAATTTCATTGCATATATTGCCAATCATTATTATTGGTGGAGTTTCCTCTATATATACCACATGCTAAGCAACAACAAAGATGCAAGAGCATGAAAGGCAAATGCTTAGAAACAAACTCAAAGCATAAACCATTTCCCTTAAACCCTCTAAAACTTCTCCCCCATTGGCATTGATTGCCGAAATGGGTGACAAGTTCTAGAAGTCAAATATAGTAATATTTCCTCCAAAGATGTGCATTCGCACATATCCAATGATGAACACTTGGGAGGGAGTAGAACTATATTGAGGACCCGAAGATTGCCAAAGGAATAAAATAAAACGACGCATCACAAATGATGCAAGCAATCACAAGATATGACAAACCAATTTGAAAACAACAAATGAGTCAAAATGGAAACCACAAGATATTATGATACGAGTAGATGAGTGTTTTAAATAACAAATTGAGAAGCTCCCCAAGATTTGTGCAAACTTTAAAATAGTTGCATTTCAATACAAATTGCAAAAATATGGAATCCTCGCTCCCCCATAAGCATTTAAAACACATCAAATGAAAGATCAAATAAATGCTTAAATAAAATAGAGAAGTTCCCCAAGATTTGTGCACACTTTAGAATCGTTGTATTTCAATACAAAAATGCACAAATATGGAATCCTCACTTCTCCATAAACATTTAAGGCACAATAAATGAGAAATAAGACAAATGAGTATTATTAAATGAATTAGATGAGCTCCCCAAAGATAATGCACCAATTATGATAATTGTATTTGGGAACAAGGTGCATAATCATGGAATCCTCACTCATCCAAGTTTATTTAACAATGCAAGGCATGAGAGAACAAATATGAGTTCCCAAATATGCAAACAAGAGGAACTAACACTCATAGGAAATTAAATTTGGAAGCCACTGAAGAATCAAAAGGAATAGAAAGGTGGTCTCCAAGGATTAAAAATCAACTAAAATTATCTTTTCATATGTGTATATGTGTATAAGTGTAAAACATCACAGAGACATATGCCAACAAAGAAATATCCACACATAAAGAAGATATAAAGAAGGCATATGAAAAGCAAAAATGAAGTCATAATATATACCAATATGATTTTTGCTTCAAAGCATGGCCAAAGGCTCAAATCTATCTTATTGTACATTAATGAACTACAAACACCAACACACTACATATATTACAACTATCACCAAGGGAAAAAGGAGAAAGTTGGAATATATGGAGAAAGGCAACAAGTATCACTAAAACTAGCAAAATCTCACTATTGCACATCAGAGAAGTTGAGGAAAGGATGGGCAATAAAATTGATAGATTGACATATTTGGGATTGGTGGATCATATGCATGATTTTGTATAGTCCCAAATAAATGCACTCATCTCAACTTATACACATTTACAATAGAGAGTTCTCTTAAAACCAAGGCTAGAACCACACAAATATAACTACAACAATTCTTGCCAAGATGCAACCTACAAAAGGTTGGAAGCAAGATAAATATGCATGAGAAAGAGATACTTGTTATCGAGATATAATTGGTAGGATGTAGAGGATATGAATTCATTGATCATCCTATAGCTTGCCTCCAATTTTCATTAACGCACCACTTCTTCAAGATTGAGAGACAAGCATACAATATATCTCCAATGTACCTATAACATATTTAAGTACAAAAATGGTCCCCAAACTTATTGGATCCAAAGTAGTTTGTGCAACTACAATACATAGGTGAGACTCCACATAATTATGTGCATATTGATATGAATTTGAATTTCATGCACAACTTAGCCGATCGTATTTGGTGGAGTTTCCCCTATATATTGGATCAAAGAAAGCAAGCATGCCATGATATAAACATATAGTAAATATGCATGCATAAAGCTTTCAAGAACCAAAAAGAAGATACAATTTGAACAAAAACACCAAGTAAATCGAGATTGCACACACAAGAGTGTGACACGAAAAACGATGTCCAAATTATATCAAAGAACCAATTCAACACATGAAAGATCACAAATTCAACAAATGAACTAGGCAAAAGCCAAAGAGCAAAAGATATATAAAAACACAAATACTCAAGGATTTATATCATTCTAAAATTGGACAAAACATGACACAAGGAATGAGACAAAACCAACTCCCAAAAAGAGCAAGGTTCCAACAAGAAACCAAACTCCCCAAATTTTTCATGATGGCACAAAATACCAAAACGAAAAGATTGAGCATCCAAGCACATAAAACTCGATATGGATCAAACAAAGAAGCATAAAAGGATTGTTCTAGATAATATAGGAGAGCTCACCCATAAGTAGTACATTATATAGAATTTTTGCTTTTGAATGCAAAATGCACACAAATGAGACCATCACTACTACCTACATTAAATAAAACACAAGAGGATACCAATAAAAATAAAAGGATCCAAAAGTAGCAAGGAATACATGGGAGTAAACAAAACATTTACTTGGCCAAAGATAGGACAATATTAAGCAAAGGCCAAAGTGAATATGATCAATAAAGTATACCATAAATTTGGTACTAATTGTCCAAGGACAAGAAATATTGGAAATAATTTTCCCAAGGTAGCTTGCATGGATATGCAAGATCATAGTCACAACAAGAAGCATATAACTAAATATAAGAATTGAGCATGATACTTCAAGCAAGATTCTTGGTAGCTTCCAATAGTCACACAATCACTAATGATTAGAGTAACTTGAAGCAAATGGTTTCCATGTGAATATATATATATATATATCTAAATATGAGGAAACACATACCAAGAATCATTCTCATATACAAGATCCAAAATAAGATCAATAAAGGCATTCAAGCAAATTGGAACTTGTATGAGCAAATGTGACACATAGGAGCTCGATAATTGTCAATACCAATTCTAAGTGACACAACCTCGAATATTCACATTTTCTAGGATTTGTAATAGGCACTAAGCATATGACTACCCCATAATGTGATACTACCATAAAACCAACACGAGGCAAAAGGATACAAATAGAGATAATTAATGGACATTCTAAAACTTAAATTTCTCATGAGAATTATACCACATAGAGACTAGACAATAATCCAATATAAATACGAGGTGGTATTCCTCATGTACACACAATTTTAGGATTGTGGAATGCCCAAGCATAACACTCCCCCAAAATGGGATAATCCATTAATTTCTCACAAGAGCCAAATAAGATATCAAATATAATCAAGAAAGGCTCAACCACAAGAAACACACATACATGGAGTGCCACCTAATGATACACAAATATGCTTGATACCTCAAGATAATTAAGTGGAAAGCACAACATGTACAAAAGCATGGAAGATACGAAACCAACACATGCACAAAGGGGCGAGTAACTTTCAATGTAAAGAGTTTAGCATATGTTACCGCAAGGAGGAACATTGGGAATATAATATAATCATGATAATCCAAATGGCTTGGCTTGACAACAATAATAATTGATGAAGATCCCTCAATTCCTCATAATGTAGCCAAGACTCCAATTGCCTCCAACAAACACACCTATTGATCAAGTTTTGGCTTGTTGGTCCCCAACCAAGTTGGGTCCTAAGAGGTTAGTCACAATAGGCTTGGCAACCCAAATGGTTCTTTTCTTGACACCACATTGAGCACCAACAAATATGGCAAACACATTTCCAACCTCATCCTTAAAAGGAGAATAAGAATCATCAATCAAGATAGGATGGGATGAGGAGTTACCAATAGTGCATGCGGAAGAAATGTGCCCCTTCTCACGGCATATGTAGCAAGTTCTACTCTTGCCAGCTTTCTTCGTAGGTGAAGCCACAACTCGAGGAAGAGCTCGAGTAGTCCTCTTAGGAAGAGGACCATTAATGACTTGAGGTGGAGCTTGAGGCCGCTTCCCTTGTTGCTTCATGCTAAGAGGCTTTTTCTTCAATGGGCAAGATCTAACATGATGCCCTTCTTCCTTGCACTTGAAGCAAACAATGTTGGCCGGATTCTTGAGTTGATCTTGGCCATTCTTCTTGTTGTCCTTGTGCTTCAACTTGATAGTGTACTTGTTCTTGACATTGGAGTTGAATCCAAGCCCACTCTTGTCATTGGGGGATTTTTGCACAGTCAAGATTTTGTTGAGTGCGACCTTCCCTTGATGACCCTTTTTCAAGTCATTCTTCAAAGAAGTGACTTGAGCCATGAGCTCTTTGATTTCCTCTACATGGTTAGTTTCAACAAAAGTACTAGAGGAAGTAGATGCTACATTATTAGAGCAACAAGGCAAGGAATGTAATTCATCACGAGATATAGCATGGCGATGAGGGGATGAATTACAAGGACTAGCACATGGCAATATAACATTTGGAGTAGATATAGTGCTAATGTTCACATGAGGCCCACTAGATGTTACCTTTGACACGATGGCCTCATCAGCTAACTTTAGCCTACCATGGGAGACTAGAAGATCCTCATGTGAGCTTGAGAGCTTAACATGACTTTCTTCTAATTTCCCATAGTTGCTAGTTATAAAACCAAGTTGAGCCTTTAGCTCAACATTCTCCTTCAAAATAGATGCTTCACAAGAAATAGAGTTAGTATCACAAGCATCATCATTATTAGCAAGAGGTGAGGGCAACTTGGAAAGCTCTTTTGAATATGAAGCTTTAAGTTGCTCATGTGACTCGGTGAGTTTGATGAGATCACCCTTTATGACCCTAGAGCCATTTTTGAGGTGCTCAAAATCCTCAAGGAGTTCAGCATAAGCAACTTTAGTCTCATCATTTTTACTTTTGAGATCACTTGCCACCTCAAGATCTCTATCATGAGATTCCTTTACTCTAGATAGCTCTAAAGCAAAGGTCTCCTCAAGAGATTCCTTAGTGATTTGTTCCTCTTCAAGAGCTTTATTTAGGTTTGCAATTATATTAGCATACTCATGCTCAAGACTACACATTTTATCAATGTTGTTATCATGCACCTTAATTTGTGTTTCTAACTTATTAATATGTTATTTGCTCTTAATAGCAAAGTCCAAGACTTCAACAAAGTTAGAGCAAGCAATATCCTTTTTAACAAGGGCACGATAAACAATCTCACCCTTTTGATATAAATCATCAATATCAAGCTCTTCTTCCACATTATCCACATCCTCCTCATCACAAGAGGTAATGGGTTCCAAAGTAGGGGTTACCTTAGAATCCCTAGCCATAAGGCATAGGTGGGTACCGGAAGAAGGTGAAGATGAGATTGCATATGTGGCTTCATTCAAAACCATGTCTTGGCCCATAGAATCTTCGGTTTCCTCTACATGGTTAGCAACACAAGCACTAGAGGAAATGGAAGCATTTTTATCATGGCAACAAGACACCACAAGCATATCATCATGAGATTTATTCAAGTCATTTCTACATGATATGCAAGGACTATTAACACAAGCATGTAAGGAGTTTGTAGTGCTAGAAGTGTTAAAGTCCAAAGATAGATCATTGCAACTAGATAGAGATGAGGGATTACAAATAGTAAGCACACTATCCAAATTGCAATTTCTATCACCACTCACCATATCATTACCTTGTGAAAAGTCACATGTTGGTGAAGTGGTAGAGGATGAGAAATCATCTCGACCGGAAGTGGAAGCAACACAATCATACTCAATAATGTTGGACACAACATATTTATCTTGAAGTTTTGTCCATAACTATATAGCTCCAAGCATTAACAAGCACATTAGAAGCTTGATCATCGAGATATAAGTTTTTATCATCCTCACAAGATAGATTTTTGAAATCCATAGGAGGAGAAAAACCTATATCTACAATACGCTCCAAATTTGGGTCCATGTCCCAAAAATGAATGAGCATGTGATTTTTCCATATATCATAATTTGTGCCATCGAATATAAACATGTCATTGTGCACTAATCCCCTAGCCGACATCTTAACTCTCAAGGCGGTGAAGCCTAAAATGATAGACCGAGCTCTGATACCAATTGAAAGGATACGGATGTCGCCTAAAGGGGGGGTGAATAGGCGATTAAAACTTTTCCTAGAGTGGCTCAACAAAGGCGGAATAAAACTAGTGTTTACTTTGTTAAGCACAACCTAGAACAACTAAGGTTCACCTATTTGCACCAACAACTTATGCTAAGAAATACAAGCAACAAAGTGGTAGCAAGATATATATTACTTCAAGCACGAAGGTGATGTGGACATCCCTACTAGTGATACAACCGTTGTACCTACAGCAAACATACAAGGACCCATCACAAGATCTCGTGCCAAACAACTTAACTATCAGGTACTTTCGTTCCTTGGAACTATTCCTCACATACATGAGAATATGATGCTACTTAAATCAGATGTATTTCTTACTCTTAGGAATGATGGACCAAGCATGGATGAGAGGGACAAGCATTGGAGCATGGCCATGCATGGAGATGGCAGCAAGCATGTGATGATCCAAGAGAAGGCCACGGATGAAGATTTCAGAACTTTGAGGCCACCATAATGAAGAAAGAAGGCTTGGACGAAATATTCAAGATCAATACTTTACGAATTCGTCCATAGCTTAATATGGTGCTGCGACACCTTTATTTTGGGCCAGGCCCATGTAATTTTCGCAGGATTTTAATTAGCCACTTTTTAGAGTCCGTATTTGAGGGGAAAAGGACTTTTAGGGTTGGATTCGGCCACCACTTCCATGGCTGGCCGAAACCCCACCTTTTCGCCCTTAAATACGCCCCATAGCCGACCCTCTAGACTCGGATTTTGTTTAGACATTAAGTTAGCCATAGTCGCAACTTCGCCAAGGCTCGAGCGTCGCAGAGGCCTCTTGTACTTCGCACCTATTCAGGATCCCACCTTTTCAATAAAGCTTTCCTCTTAATCCGCAATATCTTGATTGCAATATTGGTTCTTACTTGTTCTCGATTTCAGGTAGGAATTAAGACCCTCGCTGGTCAGGCTGATCGTGTTTCCGCAGGATTGGTAAACTCCAGGAGATTGGCCTAGCGATTGCATTGGCGCAGGTGCTTCGACGTAGTGAGTCGTCAAGCCCGAACTCCACCAAATCGATTATATTCATCTCATCGAAAGATCAGACACCTTTGCCCTATCAAGTGGTATCAGATTTCAGGTTGCTCGGTGAGATTTTACTGTTTTTCGTAGATTAGATCTGTTTTTACCTATAACCCACGAAAAAGTCAAAAACACAGTTAGAGTTTAGATCCATCCTATAACCAATCTACGTCTCGCATTATGTTTTCAGTTTTTGCATTGTTGAATTTGTGTCTACATCATCGTGTCGAGTTGCTGGTCTTAGTGTCTCGTCCCTTAGAGTTTCGAGTTCTGATCATAGTAGTCACCGCCACACTCGCCGATCACCGCCACCATATTCCGCCACCATATTCCGCCGCCATATACCCTGCCACCATAAACCCTAATACTCCGCCACCGCCTTCCTACCGCGTACGAGTCCGAGTAGAGTTATTGTTTCCTAGTTATTTCTTTTTACTTTCCTTCTTTGTTGTTTCCGTGTTAAGCTAAAGTCCGTGTCGAGCTAAGAGTCCGGTCGTAAGTCCAGAAGGAGAGCAAAAAGAAAAGTCTGGAACCGCCTCCGAAAATTTTTTCTGGCTATACTAGTTTTCGGCTTTGGGGATCACTTTTCTCCATCGGCCGTTATAGCGATATTTTTTTGGCGCCTGCGCGCTTTCCGGAGCACAATAAAAAAATTCGAAATTTTTTTTGGGGCTAACCTGTTTTTAGACCCCATAGATCAGTTCTAGACACTCGCCATCATAGTGATTTTCTGCATCTCGGTTCGCTTTTCAGGGTGCCATATCATCATACAGTGCTTGTTGTGTCACGTCGTGACATCGTTGGTGATCTAGGCTCGCGTCTCTAGTACGGTCTAGCCTAGGACCAGCACAGTACCGTCGTTGAGCATTCTTTCAACTTTTGCATTGCTGTTTTGATAATTGCTAACCCCCCTTGCTAAGCCTTCCCAGAGCTCCACAGATATTCTCCACGTGCGGTGTCTCGACTCCTGGTAATCGCTTGGTTCAATCTCTGGACCCACTGATCCTCGCAGTTGCACATCGCCTTTTCCTGCTGTTTGGTAAGAACTTGTAAGAGCTTCGTATATTGCTTGACGGATTACGCGTGACTTCCACCATATTCCTGTAGTATATACCTGTGCTTTTTAAGGACTAACCATGACAGATACTTCACGGAACCCTGCCACCATGACGAACGAAGAACTCCATGCCCACTTCTCCGCGCTCTTGGTCAGTCGTGCTGAAGACGTGGATACGCGCCTAGGGGAGTTTGACACCAAGCTCACCAACGCCGTGGACAAGATCGATGGACTCGAGAAATCCTTCAACGCCAAGCTTGACGTTCGGTTCAAGGAGCTTTTGAACAGATTGCCCGCACCCGCACCCGCGCCCACACATGGCGCACGGCGCATTCTGATCACGGGCCAGACTGCTGGTTCATTGCCGCCGCACCGCCGGCTGTTCACGCGGGGCGCCGACTCGACTTGCGCGCCATGCGACATTTATCGGGTACTACTGACGACGACGACGATCTGTTTGACGAGGAGGTTGAACAACCTCCACAGGTACCTGCTGGCCGTCCCCGACATTACTATCGCAACGCTCGACCACCGGTACGTGATGATGATCATGTTGCAAAGCTTAAATTAAATATTCCATCTTTTGAGGGTAAATATAATCCTGATGCATATCTTACATGGGAGATGGAAGTAGAACAACGTTTTGCATGCTTAAAATATCCTGAGAATATGCGTGTTAGTGCTGCTACATGTGAATTTACTAAATTTGCTTCCCTTTGGTGGTCTGAGTATTGTCGTTTAAATCCTACTACTATTCCTAGTACTTGGACTGCTTTAAAAACTGCTATGCGTGTTCGTTTTGTACCTCCCACTTATCAACGTGATTTACTAAAGAATCTGACACGTTTAGAGCAAGGGAAAAATTATGTAGAAGAGTATTATCAGGAATTGCAAACGGGGATGGTTCGGTGTGGTCTTGTTGAATCTAATGAACAAATGCTTGCACGTTTCTTTGGTGGATTAAACAAGGACATTCAGCACATATTAGATTATAAGGAATATAATTCTATCACTCGTTTGTTTCATCTTGCTTGCAAAGCTGAACGTGAAGTGCAGGATCGCCAAACACCATGGAGGAGGACTAATAATTCTGCAGGTCGCACATCCTCTTGGACATCCCAACAATCAGCGCCTCCTCGTGATTCGCCATCAGCTACTACCACATCCAAGGCCACCACAAGATTTCCAGCTGCTCCTCCACCATCATCCAATGCTCCCTGCGTAGTGCATCTTCTATGGCTTCCACGGGTAAGACAAAGGATATACAATGCCGCAAGTGCCGGGTTTTGGTCATATTGAGAGACAAAGGCACAACACAACGCGTGTGATGATGGTGCGAGAAGATGGTCAATACGATTCAGCGAGTGACTTCGATGAAGATACACTAGCCCTTATTTCTGCTCGAGATGGAGACAATTCTGATCCTGATGAAGAGCCAGAGGTAATGGGAGCTGAAGCTGCTGATCAGTACAAGAGCTTAATTACACAACGTGTGTTGAGTGTGCAATTGAGCAAATCTGAGCAAGATCAACGCCACAACCTGTTCCAAACACGTGGTGTTGTCAAGGAAAGAGCTATACGGATCATCATTGATGGAGGGAGTTGTAATAATCGCCGTGTTGACATGGTAGAGAAGCTTGCGCCCAACAAGACAATGCCCACATTCATATTACATCCAATGGTTTGAGAGTTCTCGAAGATCAAGGTAACAAGAACGGCACGCTGCATTTTACTATTGGTACATATTCTGATTTTGTTGATTGTGATGTTGTACCTATGCAAGCTTGTTCTTTGTTACTTGGTAGACCATGGCAATTTGATAGAGAATCTGTTCATAATGGCAAAACTAATCACTATTCTCTTATGCATGATGGAAAGAAAATTGGTCTAAAACCTATGACTCCTGAACAGATTTTAAAAGATGATCTTGCTAGAGCTAGTAGAGCTAAAACTGAGGAGAAAAATAAAAGTGAGAATCAGATTGTTGCTGCAGATTTTATACCACCAAAGAACACTAAATCTGACTCTACACATGCTACTGAAATTCGTTTGAAGAGTCCATGTATGCTTGCAAATAAAATTGATATTGCTGAACTAGATGTAAACAATACTCAATGTTATGCAATTGTCTGCAAAGAGGTTTTGTTTTCATTTGAGGATATGCCTCCTTCTTTGCCACCCGTTGTTGCTAACCTTTCGCAGGAATATGAGGACGTCTTTCCCGCTGAGCTGCCACCAGGACTACCTCCTATTAGAGGAATTGAGCACCAAATTGATCTAATTCCTGGTGCCACGTTGCCCAACCGCGCGCCATATAGAACCAATCCAGAGGAGACAAAGGAGATACAACGCCAAATTCAGGAACTACTCGACAGAGATCATATTCGTGAGTCCCTTAGCCCCTGTGCTGTTCCTATTATTTTGGTACCTAAGAAAGATGGTTCTTCGCGCATGTGTACTGATTGTAGAGCTATCAATAATATTACTATTCGATATCGTCATCCTATTCCATGTTTAGATGACATGCTTGATGAATTGAATGGCTCTACCATGTTTTCTAAAGTTGATTTGCGTAGTGGTTACCACCAGATTCGTATGAAATTAGGAGATGAATGGAAAACAGCATTTAAAACTAAGTTCGGTTTATATGAGTGGTTAGTGATGCCGCTTGGTTTAACTAATGCACCTAGCACTTTCATGAGATTAATGAACGAAGTTTTACGTGCTTTCATTGAACGTTTTGTGGTAGTATACTTTGATGATATTCTGATTTATAGCAAATCTTTAGAGGATCATTTGAACCATTTACGTTCTGTTTTCAATGCTTTACGTGATGCACGTTTGTTTGGTAACCTTGAGAAGTGCACCTTTTGCACCAATCGAGTTGCGTTTCTTGGCTATGTTGTTACATCACAGGGTATTGAAGTGGATCCAGCCAAGATTGAAGCTATTGAGAATTGGCCGCAGCCCAAGACGGTCACACAAGTGAGGAGTTTTCTTGGCCTCGCTGGTTTTTATAGGCGCTTTGTCAAAGACTTTGGATCAATTGCCGTGCCGATGAATGAGCTTACCAAGAAGGATGTGCCCTTTGTTTGGGGCGATGCACAACAACAGGCCTTCGTCATATTGAAAGATAAGCTAACACATGCTCCCTTACTCCAACTTCCTGATTTTACTAAGACTTTTGAGCTTGAATGTGATGCTAGTGGAATTGGTTTGGGAGGGGTGTTATTACAAGAGGGAAAACCTGTTGCATATTTTAGTGAGAAATTGAGTGGGGCTAGTCTGAACTATTCTACTTATGATAAAGAATTATATGCGTTGGTTCGAACATTAGAAACTTGGCAACATTATCTATGGCCTAAATAATTTCTTATTCATTCTGATCATGAATCTTTGAAGCATATTCGTAGTCAAGATAAGTTTAATCGTCATTATGCAAAGTGGGTTGAATTTATTGAGTCTTTTCCTTATGTTATCAAACACAAAAGGGTAAAGATAATATTATTGATGCTTTGTCGCTACCGTTATGCTTTGTTATCTCAACTTGACTTCAAAATATTTGGATTGGAAACTATTAAGGAACAATATGTGCATGATGCTGAATTTAAAGATGTGTTGCAGAATTGTAGAGATGGTAGAACTTGGAACAAGTTCGTCTTCAATGATGGATTTGTGTTCCGTGCTAACAAACTATGCATTCCAGATAGTTCTGTTCGTCTTTTGTTGTTACAGGAGGCGCATGGAGGAGGATTGATGGGACACTTTGGTGTCAAGAAGACGGAGGATGTTCTTGCTGCACACTTCTTTTGGCCACGTATGCGTCGAGATGTTGAGAGATTTGTGGCACGCTACACTACTTGTCAAAAAGCTAAGTCTCGCCTTAATCCTCATGGTTTATATATGCCTCTTCCTGTTCCTACTGTTCCTTGGGAGGATATTTCTATGGACTTTGTTTTGGGATTGCCACGAACACGTAGGGAGGATAGTATTTTTGTTGTTGTGGATCAGTTTTCTAAGATGGCACACTTTATTCCTTGTCATAAAACGGATGATGCTGCGCATATTGCTGATTTGTTCTTTCGTGAAATTGTTCGTTTGCATGGTGTGCCAAATACTATTGTCTCGATCGTGATACTAAATTTCTTAGCCACTTTTGGAGATGTTTATGGGCTAAGTTGGGGACTAAATTGCTCTTTAGTACTACATGTCATCCCTAAACCGATGGTCAAACCAAGTAGTAAAATGTAACTTTGTCTACTATGTTATGGCTGTTTTAAAGTAGAACTTAAAATTGTGGGAAGAGTGTTTACCTCATATAGAATTTGCTTATAATCGTTCGTTTTATTCTACCACAAAGATGTGCCCATTTGAGATTGTGTATGGTTTTGTTCCTCGTGCACCTATTGATTTATTGCCTGTACCTACTTCGGTGCAACATAATTTGGATGCTACACAACGCGCTGAAATGATATTAAACTTGCATAAGACTACTAAAGATAACATTGAACACATGAATGCTAAGTATAAACTTGCTGGGGATAAAGGGAGAAAGCATGTTGTGTTTGATGTTGGCGATCTTGTTTGGTTACATTTGCGCAAAGATCGTTTTCCTGATTTACGCAAGTCTAAGTTAATGCCACGTGCTGCTGGTCCCTTTAAGGTGTTAGAGAAAATAAATGATAATGCATATAAACTTGAGTTGCCTGCAGACTTTGGTACGGTTAGTCCTACGTTTAACATTGCAGATTTGAAGCCTTACTTTGGTGAGGAAGATGAGATTGCGTCAAGAACGACTTCAATTCAAGAAGGGGAGCATGATGTGGACATCCCTACTAGTGATACAACCGTTGTACCTATAGCAACACACATACAAGGACCCATCACAAGATCTCGTGCCAAACAACTTAACTATCAGGTACTTTCGTTCCTTGGAACTATTCCTCACATACATGAGAATATGATGCTGCCTAAATCAGATGTATTTCTTACTCTTAGGAATGATGGACCAAGCATGGATGAGAGGGACAAGCATTGGAGCATCGCCATGCATGGAGATGGCAGCAAGCATGTGATGATCCAAGAGAAGGCCACGGATGAAGATTTCAGAACTTTGAGGCCACCATAATGAAGAAAGAAGGCTTGGACGAAATATTCAAGATCAATACTTTACGAATTCGTCCATAGCTTAATATGGTGCTGCGACACCTTTATTTTGGGACAGGCCCATGTAATTTTCGCAGGATTTTAATTAGCCACTTTTTAGAGTCCGTATTTGAGGGGAAAAGGACATTTAGGGTTGGATTCGTCCACCACTTCCATGGCTGGCCGAAACCCCACCT
Organism: Avena insularis; assembly: GCA_023614405.1. Classification (NCBI taxonomy): domain Eukaryota; kingdom Viridiplantae; phylum Streptophyta; class Magnoliopsida; order Poales; family Poaceae; genus Avena; species Avena insularis. The sequence continues at coordinate 155,971,533 of CM042691.1, read as the reverse complement.
TTTCGCCCTTAAATACGCCCCATAGCCGACCCTCTAGACTCGGATTTTGTTTAGACATTAAGTTAGCCATAGTCGCAACTTCGCCAAGGCTCGAGCGTCGCAGAGGCCTCTTGTTCTTCGCACCTATTCAGGATCCCACCTTTTCAATAAAGCTTTCCTCTTAGTCCGCAATATCTTGATTGCAATATTGGTTCTTACTTGTTCTCGATTTCAGGTAGGAATTAAGACCCTCGCTGGTCAGGCTGATCGTGTTTCCGCAGGATAGGTAACCTCCAGGAGATTGGCCTAGCGATTGCATTGGCGCTCGTGCTCGCACGTGTAGTCGGATCGTCAAGCTCGAACTCCACCAAATCGATTATCTTCATCTCATCGAAAGATCGGACACCTTTGCCCTATCAGAAGGCTATCACAATGTAAAGTGCATAAGTAAAGAGCTCGGGTATAGAGATAACCGAGGCACGCGGGGACAACGATATTTTACCGAGTTCCTCCCAACATGGAGTACGTCTCGTTTGGAGAGGTGGTGGTATCAAACCACCAACGCCACAAAAGGCCTCCCTTATTCTCCGGTGAATCTCACCCCAACGGGATCGATCCACACTTCCACTATCGGTGCACTTGTCGGTGGCAACCGGAACCTCTCACAAGGTTGGGGCACTTCTCCACAACTTAATTGGAGGCTCCCAGCAAACGCCACCAAGGACACAACGCCACCAAGGCCACAAAACCTTCTAGGGTTCCAAGAACCCAAGAGGGACAAGCTCCAATGAGTAACTCAAACCAAATCCTCCGAGGAGAATACAAACTGATGCACCAAATGCAAATGGCAAGAACACCACAAAGGTGTTCAAATCCTTCTCTCCCAAATTCCACCAAAGCTACAAAAGATTATGGGGGAATAAGAGAGGAAGAACAATGGAGGAAATCCACAAAAGACTACAAGATCTAGATCCCGATATGTTCCCCTCACTTAGAGGAGAGATTGATTGGTGGGATTGTAGATCTAGATCTCCTCTTTCAAATCCCTCAAGAATATGCAAGAATCATCAAAGGGATTGAGAGAAAGAAAGCTCAAGAAGGTCAACAATGGAGGGGAAAACTTGCAAGAATGGTTGAGGAACCATTGGGGAAGAAGGCCCCTTATATAGGTCCCTCCAAAATCCAACCGTTGCAACCCAAAAACGCGATTCCCGGTACTACCGGACTTTTTCCCGGTACTACCGGACATTACCTAGGATTCCTGGGGCGCCAGACGCATTTTTCTCTGTGCTCCCCGGTACCAAAATGCGGTACTACCGGATCCTGGTCCGGTACTACCGGTCATCATAGAACAAAAACGGCCATAACTTTTGCATCCGGACTCCGATTTCGATGATCTTGGGCTCGTTTCCAAGAGGACAACAACCTCTACAAGATCATGCAAAGAAACATCATAGTATAGCAAGGGAGTATAGATCCAAATGATGAAGCAAAAAACCTTCTACCGCGCTAGGTATTAAAATGCAAGATTATCATTTTTGGTACCTAGCGGCAAACTTTGGAAACTTGTCAAAACCTTCTGCCGCAGTTAGGTACTAAAACGCGATATTGCCGCATTTTGGTATTTAGGAGGGCAGTGGCATTTGGCAACTTGCCAAAACCTCATCATTAGGTACTAAAATGCGGTACTACCGCATTTTGGTATCTAGGAAAATTCAAACCTCTATAACTTTTGATTGGTAACTCCGATCGACCCGATTCCAATTGTGTTGGAAAAAGGACGACATGAGCTACCCTTTGAAAGGTGAAAATATTGGTTATCACCAAGTGAGAATGTATCATGTATAATAATGTGAGATACCTCACTTGGTTAGAAACCAAAAAGTCGCCAAGATCAAAATCGCAACAAGATACAAACAGAAGATCCGATTTTGATGAACAAGAGCTTGTTATGGAGATTACCACAAGCTCTATATCCTCACATGGATAAGACCAAATAACAACCAAATATGATGATGCAAATATGCAAAGGTTTGAGCTCTCTCCGAACGAAGTGAACGAGTAACTCATTCGAGAGCCCCTCTTGATAGTACGGCTATCTATCCTAAAACCGGTCTCCTACTAACAATATGAGACCGGCAAAAGGGAAAGCCTATCAAGATTATACCTTTGCCTTGAGCATTCCACTTGAGCTTGATGTATACGATCTTGCCCTTCTCAAGATGTAACGCCTTTCTTAATTCCTCATCATCGATCCATGATCACCGGGAATGGCAAGCATCAAACATGAGATCTTCTATAGATGGTGCATTTTGAGCTTGCACAACACATCTTCTTATCATTTCATCGACCTTGAATCCAACACATGCTCCAAGCGATGCTAATGAACAAATCCTACAAGTATAACTTAATACACACAATAGTCCATAAAGATTGTCATTAATTACCAAAACCACACATGGGGGCCCACATGTTCTTTCAGCGTTGAATATTTCTATTTATTTTAGATGGTTCGGCTCTGATGTACTCTTGTATGTTGCTGACATCCACACTTGTGTATGTTTTGTTTGCATGCCTGTTGACTACACCGCTCGCACTTGATATGATGTTCTTGCAAAGTGGATACGGTGGTTGGCCGGTACTGTGCCTTGCTATGCTTAGACAGGCCTGCACGTGGGTGGCCTTTGGGCCTCCACGGTAGAACCACCTTATGCACTTTGGGTTCATCCTGGCTTGTTGCTTGGAGCGTAGTGTCCGAGGTATTATAGCAGATCAGCTGCCAGGAGAAAGAGGAGTGGAGAAAGTGGATCACATTGTCTCACTCCTCTCCTTTAGTAGAATTTCTTTATTGGCACTCCATTTAGTAAGATTGCTGAAGTACCAGAACTTAGAATCAACTCAATCCATTTAATCCACTTTTTTTCCAAATCCTCTTGCTTTAAGAATATCTAAGATAGTAGAATGTTCAGTTTTATCAAAAGCCTTCTCAAAATCAAGTTTAAGCACAACAATTTCTTCTTTGGATTTGTGGCATTGGAAGAGATATTCAAAATCCCAGCCTAGGCAGTCTTGGATGGATCTTTGCTTGAGGAACACATACTAATTTTTGTGCACCAGTTTCAGGATGATTTTTTCAAGCCCGTTGGCCAGAAGCCTTGTGATGATTTTAAGCACACAATTTAAAAGGGCAATGGGCCTGAAATCTACTGGGTGAACAGGGTTATCAACCTTAGGAATAAGAGTAATAAAAGAGTCATTGATGCTTTCCTCGGAAATGTTTTCCTCATAGAAGTCCTTAATATCGGTACCTATAATAGACCAACAACATTTGATGAATTCATTGTTGAAAGGAGATTTTTCATTGGGTAGATCTTTAACAACATCCTTTATTTCAGTGCCAGAGAAAGGAACTTCTAAGGCACTGCTAGTTTTAGTTCTCATTCATGCACCATAGAAGTCCGCTAGATAGAAGTGCATTTTGGTTTGGTCAGATTATCCGATTCTTTCTTTGAAGGCATTCCATAGAATATTTGCTTTTCCATCATGGTCATTGATTTCAGCCTGGTCAGAGTTCTTTAGCATTGCTATATAATTATGTCTATAATTGAAATGGAAGAATTTAGTATTTTGATCTCCAAGATTTACCCCTTTAATCTTTCCTCTCTGTTTTAAGTTTGTTAGTCTTGTAGTAAATTGATGATGTGAGATTTGAGAATATCCCTCAAGTTCCATTCAGACATAGTGAGGGGTCCGAGTTCCTCAAAAGTATCCAGCAACTCAATTGTTTATTTACCTTGTTAATCAAGATTTTGAGACAAGGTAAAGTTTTTTCCCACAATTTATGTCCCCTTCTGAGATTATTTAGTTTTGCATTGATTCTTTTGGCACTATTTGTGTGTCCCACTGGAATTTTCCAAGCATTTTCCACAATTTTTCTAAATTGAGAGTGTTGCATCGAGTAATTTTCAAATCTGAAAACTTTAGCTCTGGGAATTTTTGTGCCAATAGAAATCACACAAGGTAAGTTGTAAGAGGTTGGTTTGACCAAAGGATAAACAAAGGTGGAAGGGAAGGAGCTTGTCAAGATATGCAAGTTAAAAACCAGTCACGTATTTCTAGGAGGGGTTCCTTTTGCATGTTTCTCCAAGTGTATTTTCTCCCCTTTAGAGGCAACTCCACAATTCCTAGATTACTTATAGCCTCATTGAATAAAAGCATGTCATTGATATCTACGCATTCTTTATTTTTGTCTTTAGGTTTTCTTATGAAGTTGAAATCACCCACAATGATCTAGTCCATATCATCAGGCATGTCAATATTTGTAAACCAATCTAGAAAGTTTGCTTTCCTATCTCTTTGTCGAGGTCCATAAATATTAGTTAGGATCTAGTTATCATAGGTGACATTGCTAGTAAATTTGACAGAGAGAGAAAACTCATTAGAGAAGAGTTGTTCTCCATTAAACAAGGAGTCATTCCAAATAATGATGATTCCCTTAGAGGCTCCATTTGAAGGAAACTATTCAAATGTATTGAACTTTCTAGGACAAAATTTTCTAATGTAGTCCAAATCAAATAGTCCCCTTTTGGTTTCTTGAAGACAAATTATGTCATAGCTAGATTATTAAATTTTAATGGTAAGGGCCAGCCATTTTTTCTCAGAGTTAATACCTCTAAGATTCCAATTCATAATTTTCCAAATTCTGTTGTTATCCATTAAGAAACCATTTTTGAAATCTTTTCTTGATTAGAAACAAAATATGTCCTGATCCTAGAAAAGGAGACATTGAGAGACAAATAGTGGAAAATATTCCAGACCAATCCATAGCTAAGGTAGCAGGTAGATATTTGATGAAAGTATCCAAGTCAAGAGAAATACAATATCTCTGGCTACTGCAAGTAATCAAGTTTACCCTCTACGGTTTACATACATTTTTATAGGATAACCAAGCATCCAAAAAGTATCCTCCCCAAACCAGATTACTAATATTGTGATACATTGGATAACTCATTTGAAAGGTTTCTTCTTTTTTGCCTGCCGAGCACAAGCTCCCATAGTTTCATTGCTCTTTTCTTTTTCCTGAACAGTCTTTTTTCCTATCGTCCTTTGCTGGGTGTTGTTGCTGGTTCCTGGGTCTATGCAGGTCTTGCCCTTGATGTTGCTTCTTTTCTACATCTTGCTATCAATATATTCTTTTGACACCTTCTAAAACTTAATAGCAACGTCTTTTATTGGATTGCTATTCAAGTCGGGGGAGGGGGGGCAGCATTACAAGATCATGGCCCCACTCCCTGCCTGTCGCCCTCTCCCATGCACCCTCCTCTCGATCATGGCCCACCTCCCCAATCCCGTAATCCCTGGCCTTGCCCCATTTCACCCGCACGAAGCCCCCCACCCCACCCCGCTCGACTCCCCTCCTCTCTACCCCGCCGCCATAGGCCAAGCGCCATCTCGTGCCCTGCTCGCCGGTCCTGAGCTCGCCCGCCTCCGTCCGATCCTACTAGGCCGCGTCAAGCTCGCCCCGCGGCCTCCCTCATCTCCTCCCGCCGCCACCGTCGAGCCCCCCAGTCGCCGCCTCCCCTTCTCCGACCCCAAGCCTGGCCGTCCACGCGGCGCCGCCGGATTTCCTCGCCTCTGCACCCCACAACAACATCACTATCCGGCCGCCGGCCTCCGCCTCCTCGCCGTGCCGCCGAGATCCTCCGCGTCCGCTACAGGCCATGTCCGACCGCCGCCTGCGCTCACGAGGCCGAGCGCCCCGTTGCCTCCTTCGTTGTTCGCCGACAGCCGCCGCTGGCCCGGTTCCTAGCTTCGACCTATGCCCCTCCTCGACGCCAAGTGCCATAGACTGTGCTAGCACTCCACCGCACGCCACCCCATCATCTAAGCTAATCCCCTGCCTCGCGGCTCTACTACCCTGCTGATGCCTGAACGCACCATATTTATTTTGGTGGTGGTTTTGGTTCCAAAAACGCATATAGCGGGTTGCTATTGCCGTTTTGGTGCTGTGGTGTGATGATGATCAGCAGTCGATATGGTTACCAAGTGGTATGGGACATGGAATTAACGCACCGCCAAGCTCTACATCCGTGTAGTGCTCGAGCACCTGGCCGTCCATCAAGATCTCCGGTGCCACTCGCACCACAGAAAATGATGTACCCAAGCTCGCCATCGGCAAATGAAGCCAGAACACCAAGTTCGACAACATGGAAACAAATCCCGTTTTGGACCCTAAGATGTGGAAACACCGAGCCCTCCTTCAGGTCTTGTTCGTTTAATCCCACCCTGGCCGGGATCAGACTCCAATCCACGTGGGTCTGCCGGCATCGGTCCGACCGGGATTTAATCCCGACATACGGTAGAAAGTGCATTCGGTTAACCCCCGTCGGGTTTGCACCCCGACTAATTCCCTGCCAATATCGTCCATTCCGCGAGGGTAAGAAACATCTAGTCGGAGCCCGTGGAAGTATTCCCGGAATCTCGCCCCGAATTGTTACCTCCCTCTCTCACGCGCGATTTCGAGGCGGCACCGGCGGACGCGCCAGCGGGGACAGGGCGAACGAAGGAGACGGCGGCGGCTCTGATCCCCCTCCCCCGCCACAGTCCAACATGCTGTACCTCCACCGCTTCTTCCGTCCATCCGCAACCTTTGTCCGCAACATGCTGGATCTACTTATCCGGCCTCTGTGCTGTAAGTGCTCCAGTACGCCTCCAATTTCACTCCCAAAAAACTTGATGCCAGAATTTTAGTTTTGCCTTTCTATTGGAGATTTGGTGATCTTTTGAAGATCTGTACTGTTTTTGTGCATCGCTGCTGTTTCTCTGCAATGGACAAGATAGATATGCCAGCATAAAGATTGTAGGCTAAACATAAAGAAAACGAAGCACTCAAATCTTGCGCAGGCCTTAATTCTATGTATAGCTGGATTGTAAATTCGAAGAGCACCACTTTTAGTAATAATAATCGAGGAACAGTTGCTTCGTGCATTTGGTGTTTGTTGGCCAGCTGAACAATGGAACGTTTTGGTTTCTGTAACCTATAGCATTGATGTACATGACCAGATTTAAGGTTTGGTATAGCTCAAATGCCAGAATAGTGCAGGTGTTTTCTTTAAAACTATGCAAGCCAAAGAAGAAGAAAATCAGTGATGGTGATTGGCTGATGTCCATTTTCTTGTAGGCGTTACACGTTCTGCACAACTAGATTTCTCATCCATGTTACCTCTAAGGTCAGGGAGGTATCTTTCCACCTCCACAAGGTAATTTTATTTCAGTAATTATCTGGTCATAAAATGTAATCAGGAAACATAGGTGTAAATGTATGGATAGCAAGGTTCAGTTTCTAATGCGTTGTCCATTTATGCTCATGTAATATTTAGCCATATATGTATTTGTGCAAAATTACAGAAATCAGCTAGCACTTGTGTTAAATTATCCAGATCTTTAATCGTCATTGAGGTGCCAACTCAATTTTGTTGTCTGTGGTGATTGATGACATATTACCATGGGTATTTTGCTTTCACCAGCTTTGTCTTCTCATGTATACTTGTATGCTTAATTCATCTTTTAATTGATGTTCTTTGGTATGGTTTCTAGTGCTGTTGGTTAAGGCTATGTGACAGATTTGGCTATTACAAGAACTAAAGGTTCAGAGTGAGTATCATCTCAGTATAATGCAAGAGATTTTGAGGTATCTCATATTTGTGCGGCTACTCCAATTTTGTAAATTTATACTTAGCCAGGTCAGTCGTATTCCTTGAGAAATTTATGGGTGTATGAAGTTGAGTGATTCGATTTTTGTGTGCCTACATCATGTGATCTCCTGCTCAACATTGATACCATTTTTTTCTAGCTGAGCCTTGTGCTTACATTTTCGGCGGCTATTTTGTTTTGGCTCCTTATGGCAAAGGTGCACCGCGATGGATATCTTGATCTGCTTTTTCCTCCTGCATTTTATGTTTTTGGACTCATCTCGAGTGGTGGACAAACGCCGTTGTCCGTGAGGGTCCTAGATTGTGAGGTGCTCCCTCCTTCCACCCCTGATCCCTTGCTAGTTGGAGGTGACTCCGTAGTGAAGTGTATAGGCGCCAACCTGCCTCCTTCCACCCCTGATCCCTTGCTAGTTGGAGGTGACTCCGTAGTGAAGTGTATAAGCGGCAACCTGGAGGGTGCAGCGCGCGAGCTCAGAGGGCATGTTGTAGGGCAAAGAACTAGAGTTCTACATGAGGAAGCTTCATAAGAAAGACTGCATATTATTTCGCTGGGTTTTATTTGTTGCGTCACTTTTTTTTTCTAAAAACAAGTCAGACTCTAGCTTGAAATATAGAATTTTTGAGATACTTATGTTCCAACTACTGTATTATCGATAACATTGTATTTCGCTATGTCTCATGTTTTATGAGCATGTGTGATTTCCTGGCAGTGTTGCAAATTTTAGGCTGCTCAAAGCTGAGGAAGGCACAGCGTTCTGAAACATGGGTTTATCAATTTCCTATGCTACTGGCCAGAACCGAACAGAGTTTTACTATGGGGATTGGTAGAGAAGGGATTGGTGGGGTTTGGCTGACATGCGAGGATCATCCCAATCCCTGCAGGGATTGGTTCCACGTGGGAACGAACCATCAGCAACCGAACAAGGCCTCACGGATTCCCATGCCTGTTCCCGGTGTCCAAGGAATGCTCCCACCGAGCCAAACCCCCTCAAACCCCTAACCAAGATCGTCGGAACCATATGTGACCCCAAACCCCTATATTTTTATAACATATTCAACTTGCCGCATATTAAATCATTCACGCATGCATTTATATCATGTGGTTTGGGGTATTTTGTTGGCTCGCCTAATAATAAATATGGAGGTTATATGTGAGCTTTTCTAAGCTTATATTGGTTTCATTTAAATTTGTGCGATCCATTGTTATATTTTGCCTTGTTAAGATAACATTTAAATTACGGGTTATCTAAATAACATGAACCATCAAAATAATTGTTGGGACCTCAGTTCCGCGTAATATTGCCTAATTGAATCGCATCTTTACCATGTCATGCATTATATATGCATCATGCCCATCTTCGGCCATAGTTAAATAGTGCATCCGGTGTTTCTTCTAGTGCTTTGCTTCTTCACGGATTAAGTCATTGAGTTGATGCGAGTGCCGACCCGGTCTTCGGATGAACCTTCGGTAGTGTTTTATGGGGCGAGCATTCTCTCCTCTCTACATATCTTACTTTTATAGTCTTTATTTCCTCTTGTTAAACTATTGCTATCTGTACCCGTGGTATCCCTTATAGCCACTATCTTGTCTTAGACACCTTCTATTACCTGTTGTTTGGTAGATAGTCGGCCTTGTGTGTTGTAGTCGATTGCTCAGGTGTTGTTGCGTGTCGTCAAATACCATAGTTGTTGGAAGGTTGCCATATGCTTTATATTGTTGACGATCATGACTTAAATTACAACTTGATATTAAAATGCTGGGATTATATATAACTAGTGCAGAGGTATTGGTGGGCAATAGATGTTACTAGATGGACCCACTCTGCCGCGCCATTCTCTCCTAATAGCATTTCAATTTTATAATGGGGGTTTTGTTTGCTAGAAAATTTATTTTTTGTTTCTTGTTCATTGTGCCCTAAGCTCGTTCATTGCTGCACAAGAACTAAGTCACAGTCACGAATGGGCGAACCAAAGGATCACAGACCAAGCAACCCATGCCCCAATTCACCGGCAAAAAAATAGCAACACACAAGCATGTAGGCCCCAGGTAGTGGGATCTAGCCCAAGCAACCACTGGCTGCCAATTCCACCATCAGCAAACTGTGATCACATTGAAAGCTGGGCCCCATCCAGCAGAAACGACCGAGAAACCACATGATCTTAAAACCACGAAGCTTAGAGATCTTTAGAAATAGGATGGTTCCATCAAAAATCAATTAGTAACCTAAACTAAATTATAACTGATGCTAGCTTTGCATTTGCCAAGTTAGTAAGTACTAATACATTGTGAAATCTGGAAGTTTAACTGAAGAGGTTGAAAGATCTCTCAGTAATCTAAACTAAATTATAACTGATGCTAGCTTTGCATTTGCCAAGTTAGTAAGCACTAATACATTGTAAAAATCTGGAAGTTTAACTGAAGCGGTTGAAAGATCTCTCATTACCATATAAAAGAAATGAGTGAGTAGTAGTAGTTATTTCAGAAAAGATGGCATGTCATCGGCAAGAGACATCAATAAACCAAAACCTTTGTAGCTATTTAACATTTGCACTCCTTCCTGAGAACAATGGGCCAACCCGTGCCTAGGCTCTACGGCATGGTCAACATAAGTAATGGCAGACGTCTAGTGACAATTCTACCTTACATAACCATGGACAAAACATCTAGCTAAACCAAGCAACATGATCCATATTCATCGATAAGCTCCAACGGTACCTTGTTTGCCATCACAAAAGGTCATTGGCTATAAAACAGATCGTACCCCTGTCAAACAATTAATCACCAAGGTGACAGCCACTGCTGCTTGATCACACCCTCCAAATTGCCACCGCGGAGTATAGTCAGTGTATGGAACAAAGTGAGATGAAGTTTAGGCCTGACCGAAGCTTCACCAACATGACCAAAAATATTTGTCAGCATTGCTTAAAATAAGGGTCAAGCAAAGCAACTATATCGAGTATAGAACTTCACCTCCTCGCGCTCTCTGCCAGCGTGCTAATTCTTGGCGGCTTCCATTGATTTGTTGGCATTTCCACCTCAGGGATTAACCATCCGTAACCCACGCAAGCTAACCAACAAATGCTACTCATAGAACTGCAAGTATAGTCAGACTTCCTCTCTACATGTGTTTACCACGCTGCCTTGGAAAGAATTCCACAAATAGTTGACGCATAGGGGGGCGGAAAATAGTTTTCCTAACGCCCATATACACAACTCGGAATGGCTAACAGAAGCTAAAGATTGAGTAGGAGATATGACTTAATTAGTATATAAATAAAATCTCCCACTGGAAATGCCTAAAGAAGGGTCAAATGAAGTAGCAGACCGTTTGCAGTTAGGTTATGCAAACTTTATAGAAGTACAATATGCCATATAATTAATCAACCTAAATATAAAAGTTCAGCCATCAGTCGAAGTACTTGGCAGCAAACTATAAACATTAGTCTAGCTAGAAGTTTTCTTGGCCAATACAACTCAAATCACACCAAGCTTGTTTTTCTGTGACATTCTTCCCTTGCTTGAGAAGTTATGACAATCTTCCATAGTTACTCTTTAGCATTCGGCTCCTCTACAAAAACAAAATGTGAACCATGGTGGTCTACAGCAATCTCCTGAACCAACAACATTTGTTCAGCGCATATGCTTCTAACTATTTGCAATTATAAGAGAGTAACAAAGAAAAACTAAATAGTCGGTCATTGATATATAAAGAAAGTTTGCAACTTCTGAAGTTTTGGCTAAGAATAATACTAAGATTTACCTCATGCAATATGGCCGATGGGCATCTCTAGATGGTAGGCGGTGGTGGCGCTCCTCATCCTAGGCAGGCAGGAGGTGGCACCGCAGCTCGTTGGCTGAGTTGAGGAGGAACGCCTAACATCAGCAAGATGTCAAAAATATTTTTCCTAAGTGCTAATTACTTTTTAATGATCTCATAGTAATAATTTCATTATGAAGCTTCATCCAAAGGCTAATAGGTTCTTCGAGACTCAGGTATATAACATTGGAAAATATAGATAACATGACATTTACCTTCCATCCTCTTCACCGTTGCATTATTTATATGAAATTGTTTTCCCTTCCAATTCCTACACAAACAGACTTCTATAGAACGAAAAGAAAATTAAAATGAGCATTCAGTATCAATTGCATAGTAAAATTATCTAATAGGGAAACTTCTAGATAAAACAATATGTAATAGGAGCTTTATACTTGATTAAGGAAGTAATTAATCTCATATACCTGAAATTCTTCATCCTCAGGATCAGGTTTTAAAAACATAAGAACCGCTAGTCTCTTTGTCCATACTGTCCACAACCTACGCACAACAAAAATTTCTTGACTGCATATGAATAACCCTTAACCATAAGCGCTTGAATCATCTCTACTCTAGGCATCACGGTAGTGGCTACAACTGGATTGGGTTCTACGTCTTTTTTGTTTGACATGAAAAGCAACGGTTGGAGAAGACAAACTTGATCTTCTCTGCAGCAGTATACTAAAAAAATAGAATACAAAATACAATGAATACAGGATTGTTCCTTTATTTTCTATCTGCTTGCGCCGGAAGTACATCCCACCAAACGAAAGTACTATATCAGAAAAATTGCTCGTAGAAAGCATGAAGAAATAGAAACACGGTAAAAACACCCACGGATCGAGAGAGTACCGATCTAGTTTTCAAAGATTGCAGATTCAACCCTGAAGCAAGCGAGATCAAATCTGAGATGTGTAAGAGAGAAAGTTGGGGCGGGACGCACGCGGACCTTGTTGATCTTGGCGTGTTCTAGGTAGGGGACACAACCCTGCAACCGATGGACATCCTGGACAGCGCCGCCGCAGAGCATCCTCGTCCGGTGGCGCGACACATAGTGAGGGTCGTGGAGGCCTCCTGTAGCTCCGACGCCGTACGCTCCGGCTCTCCGGCTCCAGCGCCGTTCGCTCCTCCAGGCTCCAACACGTCATCGTCGCCTGCCAGTGCCTCATCGCAGGGGAGGGAGAAACGGTGAGTGGGTGGGGACCTGGTAGGGCGGTGGGCTGATGGCGATGTTTGGTACCCGTGTGGTGCGTGCGTGTCTGGTGTTTGCATCCAACCGCCTATCTCTCATCTCTCAGTCAAATACCTAAAAGGGAAGCAACCATGTGGGCCCTGCTCGATTAACCACACTGTCTCGATGCCCCCAATCTGACCAGCAGCAAAAATGTATTAAAGTGGTAGCTGGACCCATCCAGTGGAAAGGAGGAAATAGCGGTTAACACCCTGTATTGTGGCTTTTGTTGCACAGTTTGTTTTTACAAAGAACACCAACCTTTCCCGTAATCATTTGCATAGAACACAAAAATCCTCATTAACCACCTTGATAGCCAGTTAGTAATTTAGGTCGCATTGTCAGTAGATCCTTAAATGTTTAGCACGTAAATCGCGAGTACGGGCTGCTGTACCTGTGATTTACACGTTCGAGTTTATTAGCGTAGATCAGAGCCGGTAAAATCAACCTGCAAATTCAAATTTTAAAAACTCCAGCGAAAAATTTAACGCGCGAATGCACTAGTTCATCGGCAGATCAAACAGTTCATACAAAATACATCAAAATTATAAAAAAATGAAATAGGAGGGAGCTCGTCAGGAACTCCGGCGCGTCCACGTGTGGCCAAAATCGAGCTCTCCGTGAAGACCGGAGCTCCGTGTCGGCTATCTAGTGGTCGAGGACGACGACCTCCACCTTCATCTTGTCGTCCGTGACGCCGGCCTCCATCTCCTCGTCGGCGCCACCTCCGGATCCGCTCGTGACCGCCTCGGACTCCACCTCCTCGGTGTGACGGGCCAAGTTCACCGACGACCTCCCGCCTCGGCCTCTCGATCCACAGCCCGTATTCTCGCTAGAATTTTACTGGTTTGGTCATTTTAAGAGCTCCGTTAGAGCTGGCCAGCGTCTCCATGGCCAGCGTCCTCATAGCCAACGCGCTCGCCGCCGCTGTCGCCAGTTTGGAGGCCGCCTCAGCTCCAAGGTGAGGGTGCCCCGAATCCGTAGAGCTGGACCCCCATCACTGCCAGGACACACCGCTGCACCCTCCCGTCGCCGGTCGCCAGGCAGCCGCCTATGGCCACCTGCGCGTGGTGTCAGACCATTTTGGTTGAGTACAGAGAGGAACTGCCAAGCTGGACCTCGTGACACCGGACCTTAAGCGATTAATTGGTTGTTAAAGCTGTCAATGATGTATTTGGTGTTCTATGCAAGTGATTACCGAAAAAGTTGGTGTTCTTTGCAAAAACAAAGCGATGTTGTGGTTCCGTGCAAAAAGAGCACCAACATGTGGTGTTAACTGCTATTTCCTCAGTGGAAAGCAATCAGAGGTATTTAAAACCAGAGAGCTTAGAGCTCTTAGAGATTTGGTTTTTAACCGCTCACTAGTGTTCTGTAGGACCCCGAGTACTTGATACCTGTTCCTTGACTATCTCACTATCCGCATGTGGGATCATGAATCCCCTTAGCCAGCGCTTGAGTCATATCTTATTTCTTGGGGACACAAGTAGTTTGAGGCATTATTTATATTCTGTACTTATGTCATGCCTTACTGATTTATTTACTACTGTTGCTCGAGGAGGGTTCACTACTGTCTAGTTTTGGGACAAATGCGGAATTTTTACGTGGTATCGACAAGCCCAGTCACACTTTCTGGTTCCCAATCGTTTACATCCATTGTCGCAAACCCCTCGGTCCATCGCGGAGCCAGCCAACTTCGTAGCGGGTAGCTTAGTGGGTGCCCCTAAAATATTATATGAATCTTGCAATTGCTTTATCGTGATGCCTCATTGGGTTTTCATTTGGTTTTTCTGAGGTTTATAGTGCGTGTGTTACTATTTGTGCTCCCTGCAGGGTAAATCTTTCAAAAAGCCGTGTCCGCGGTTATAGATGACTTGGAGCACAGTATCTTGATCATAGACAACTATAAATAAAGTAGTGCTATAAATTGGACTTTGACATGTCTAGTAATCAGATTCACTACAATGAAATGAGTCAATAAAAGTGCCAACATTTGCTGGATTTGGGATGTCTCACACTATTTGTATCTGACTAGTAAGTATTGCAACTACAATGGAATGGTTAACTAAAACTGCCCCTTCTTATGATATCAGGATGTCTCATGATCACCATACCAGACTAGTAATCGCTGCAACTATAACAGAATGAATAAAATTGTCAACTGTGTGAGTTTCCTCGGTATGACTTCTTTGTTTGGTTTTGAAGGGGAAATACTAGGATGGGTATGATTGGTGTTAGTAACAGGTTGGATCCGAATGGGTCTTTCTTATCCCTCTCCGATAGCCAACAGTTGTATCGAGTCTCTATAGGTTGTTTAGTGCATGCTGTGCTACCGCTTTAGTCCACCATACCTATGTATGCGAGGACCACCGAATTCTAAGTCTCACCATATATTGGCCTTACTACTGATCGCTCTCTTTTTCCTTTCCCTTTGTCGGCACCCCTTTGTTTAAACAGGTTGTGAGATCCACGTCGCTAGCTGGGTTACCCTTCCGGCTTGTCCTGGACAGTGTTATGGACGCCATTGGTTATTCTTCAGGGCTCTTAGCCTAATTTACATTACATCCATACTCGGATGTTGTATCGTTTTCAAGGTGATTTGGATATCTGTATTGTATATATGTATTCTTGACTCATGGAGTCGTTGTTGTATATATCGGTTCTGTGGGTTCCATTATGGACTAATGTGTAATGGTATTACTTTGTGTTCCACCCACACGAAAGCGCCTAGTAGGCACCTTTGAATCGTTTCTATGCGGGTTTGGTGGGAATCGTTAAAACTTTCATAGGGCCGATTGGAGGGTGTTACAAAGTGGTATCAGAGCTTAGCAGTTGCGATACCCCACTAGTCTAGCCTGTAGGATAACCTAGCTGACGGACATTGTAGAGTGTCAAAACTATTTTGCAAAATCGATTGGATAGATCTCATTAGGTCTGCTTCTAGTCCTTACCCCTATGCTCTTCTTCTCTTACCTCTGTGTGTTTTGAATCTGCCCCCTTATCTTTTCTTCGAGTCTAGGAATTCTCGTGGTTGGGTTTCCTTCGTACCTTTAGGGTCTCGCTTCCTTCCCCTTGTAACAGTGTTTCTAAATCCGGTCTTCTTGCCATCTGAGGAATTCTTCCTCTATGGTACCTTTTAGTGTACCAAAAATTCACTAAAAATTTATTTGTATCTCCCGGTGTTTTCTGATGCGAAGACATCATTTGTATCAGATCTTATGAAGATATCTTTAGTCTAATTCCGAGAGTTGATTGCATAATTCTTCTATTCATGTACGGAGTAATGCTTTGAGTGCGGGATGGAGTCATGACTATACCACTAATCTTATCATTCACTTTTGTACATTGAATGGCAGATCGATGCAATTTACTATTTCCGCAGAAGTTAGAGGTGGCCTTACACTTTTGAGACCTCAACCTTCATAGTTGTTTCTCCAGAGTGTTCTCCCGAAGAACATGAGCATCGATCCTTGTTGGTGGTGTCGCCATTTTCAAGATGGAGCAAGAACCCTTGTGAGTGATGTCGCGAGGACCTACCTGAAGCGTGAAGATCAGATTGTTAGCCTTCTTCCCCGTACCAGGAGGCGGATCTCGAGGGCAAGATCCAATATTAGTGGTGGAGAATTTTAGCACACCCCGGATAAACTTTATACCACAAAATCGTTTTCTATTTGTGTTGTGCATCATCATGACTGCATGCTCATGTCATCATGCCACATGTCATTTGAGCATCATCATGTCATCATGCATGATTTGCCTAAAACTATTTTATAAAACCTACTTTTGTTTTCTAAATATCCCCCGTGTTTTATTTCAAATCAAAACCCCGGGCTTTTCCGGAATATTTTGTTTGTCTTAAACCCTATTTAAAAATGTTTTATTTTAAAAGAAAATAAATAATGAAAGCAAAACATATTATTTAAAAAACCTGGGGGAGGCCGCCACCAGCCAGGCCCAAAGGCCCATCTGGCAGCCTACTACCCCTAATCCAAAACTACACACTCTAGAAAACCCTAACCCTCGACCCCATATCCTAACCCTAACCACTTCATCCACCTGCTGCCGCTGCCCCTACAGTCAGATGCACTCAACACACAGCACGCACACGCACCTAGTGCACCCGCCGACCCACCCGACCCCACCGGCGTGCTGTGCCACACGCGGAACACGCCCCCGCAAGCACGCAACACACATAACACGCGTGCACGCTGCACTCCACACAACCAAGCCCCATGTAGCGACCGACCCCACGGCCCCACTCCCCTTCTCGTCGCCCGCTCCCACGCACCCTCCTCTCGATCGTGTCCCACATCCCCAATCTCGTAATCCCCGGCCTCACCCCGTCTCACCCCCACAAATCCCCCACCCCTACCCCCACTCGACTCCCCTCCCAACGACACCGTTGATGCCTTTGTAACTTCTTCTCTACCCCGCCGCCGCAGGCTAGGTGCCATCTCGAGCCCTGCTCGCCGATCCTAAGCTCAACCACCTCCTGCCGATCCTGCTAGGCTGCGTCAAGCTCGCCCCGCGGCCTCCCACATCTTCTCTTGCTGCCACCCTTTGACCCCCCAGTCGCCGCGTCCCCTACTCCGACCCTGAGCCCGGCCATCCTTGTGGCGCCGCCAGATTTCCTTGCCTCTGCACCCTGTAGTAGCATCACCAGCCAGCCATCGGCCTCCGCCTCCTTGTCGTGCCCCCCCGAGATCCTCCGCGTCGTTCCGCTGCAGGCCAAGTTCGACCGCCGCCTTCGCTCACGAGGCAAAGCGTCCCGCTGCCTCCTTCGTTGTTCCCCGACAGCCTCCGCTGGCCCGGTTCCCAGCTTCGACTTGTGCCCTCCTCGACGCCAAGTGTCGTAGACCATGCCAGCACTGCACCGCACGCCACCCCATCCTCTAAGCCAAGTACCTGCCTCGCGGATCTACTACTCTGCCGATGCCTGAACGCACCATATTTGTTTTGGTGGTGGTTTTGGTTCCAAAAACGCCTATAGCGGGTTGCTGTTGCTGTTTTGGTGCTGTGGTGTGATGATGATTAGTAGTCGATGTGGTGACCATGTGGTACAGGACATGGAATTCGGGCACCGCCAAGCTCTACATCCGTGTTGTAGAGGTTCCAACCTGATAAGGTAGAGGTACCTGTGTTTACAATGCTAGTCCCTGGATCAATAGCTAGCATCCACAGTTTAAGATGTAATATCAAGAAACAAAGGTCATAATACAACTTTATAACCAGGAATAAAATAATTCATTACATCTTACATAGCTCATTTGGCTATCTCATTACAATGCAGCAGAAATATCTACAAAGCATGGAGTCCTTCATCTTCAAAGTGCCACAAGCAATCATGTTGGTTGTAGACTTGTAATCCTATTCAACACACTTTACTAACATCAAACAAACATGCAACATAATAAGTTACAGCCAAAAGGGTCAATACATTTGAATTGTATTGGAAAGTGATACTATGGTAAGTAGTGGTATCTATCATCTATATGCATTTGGCTAAGTGGAGCTTAGGCTTGCTTTGCTAAAAATAAGGTTTTCCTTATCAGTTGAAAAACACTAAGTTTTTGTTTGTCAAAATCACCCAAGGAACAACCAATGAATATTGGTTAACCTTTACCCTTGTTCAACCACAAGTTCTTAACTTAGAATGTGGGATGAGGAGATCCTTGATAGCTTCCATGTCTTGATGCTCAAATTGTCCATTCCCGGGGACACGGCTAGGTACTTAGATTTTACTCTCTCGAGAGGTGGTGCACTTTCCCCACAAGACTCGACATCCATCGAGACGAGATCTTTCAGAAGCCTTCCCTTAGACCAAATGGACGCGCTCCATCCTATCACCCCCTACCACCTTCTGTCCATCTGGCTAAGTTATTGCAACCTATATGATCCAGGCAGAGCCCATAATGCCATGTGGTTGCACTAGAAGCTTCTCAAAATTTGACATCTTAAATCTCTTTGTTCCTGGGTGGTTTTCCACAAGTGACATACACTAGGGTAGGCCATGAATATGGGGCCCTGTGTAACCACTCAACACAAACCATTCTTTCCATTCCACCCAGGTGATTCATTCACTTAGTAGTTTTATTAAGCAAAAGCATAAGTCAAAAGACTTAGCAAAATTTCCATGGCTTATGTATATAATCCACCCTTGTTTACTGGTAGCTAGGCTAAGCATAAAAGTAGCAAGAATCTTAACTTAGGAAAAATCTACTAAGACATCATCTACTAGGATTTCCCAAGGCATAGCATACTTAGTAAAAATTCCATGCAAGTCCTACTCAAAATATCAATAATGCATACTGAAAATAATAGGACAAAATGTATGAATCACCACTTGAATTTTTATTAGAGGGTATAGATTCACTCCTTGATCTTGCAAATGTGACACTCTTCAAATTTCACTACAATTCAATCAAGAAAGGCACAAATTCAATCTAGCGTTCACACAATTTTCACCACTTAAAATAATGAAAACAAAACAATGCATGCAAGCATGCAAAAGATTTTTTTTATTGGAAAAGTGGTTTATAATAAGTCTATAAACATTTTAAAACACCTATTGGTCATTTATAAGAGTGGCAAAGTCATTTGAAAACAAGTTAGTGAAAATGGCCATTTAACTCACTTTTGTTTTGCTAGAAATGATTTTATTCAAAGAATAATTTCTAGTGTTAGCCAAATATGTTTTTAAACACAAATTTTAGTGTTTAGGATCAAAGTGTTTAAAACAAATCTATTTGCAAAAGTTTTCACCCAAAATTTATTTTTAAATCAAAGCAACAATTTTATTTTACTAGAAATGCCTTTAATCAAATTAATAATTTTCTAGGGTTAATCAAATACATTTTTAAATCCAAAACTTAGTGTTTAGGGTCAGAGAGTTTAAATCAAACCATTTGCAAAAGGTTTTACTCAAAAATCATTTCTAGAATAATTTTTATACTCAAAATAGGCCTAGAAATGTTTCTGCAAAAACAACTAATTTTCCTGAAGCAAAATACCTAACTAAGGGAATGGTTGCAAAGTTCACATTTTTTTGAATCCATTGATATAAAATTTGCAAAATTTGGACAATCAGAACAAAAGTTGTGGATTTTACAAGTTTAAACAACTAATACAAAAGTTTCTGTTTTTAAAACAAAAGACATGCCACGTGGTGTGTTCCTATTGGCCGAAACCGGTTCACACGGATCAATCATCATGGGATATTGGATCTAAAGGACATCGCACGGCTCAGATCGAGCGTAACGATTCGTTTAAGTTAATATATCCTATCCACTGGATCATCATCTAACGGCTCAGAGTGACTTGACCATAGGTGGGCGGTGCTATCTGGCGACGAGCGGTGGCGTGGCTCTGGCAGCGGTGGTCCGGTGCAACCAGGAAGCAAGGGAGAGGGATGAGGGCATTACCAGGTTCGCCGTGACGTGCTGAAGCTCGAGGTGGTCGTCGTAGACCAAGGGGTGCATGGGAGCATTGACGATTGCTCACCGTAGATGGTCCTGGCGAGGGGCGCGTCTGTTCGTCGATGTTGGCAAGGCTACGGTGCATGCTAAGACAAACCAGTGGTGCAGTTACATGCGTAGGAGAGTTGCGAGTACATGAGCATCAATGAGAGGGGAAGGCGCGGTCGGGGTTTACCGGGGGAGCTCGACGGAGTTGCTGCAGACCATAGGTCGTTGTTGCTGAATTTTTATATGGAACAAATCCATAGTCTTAGAAAGATCTTGGAAATGATTTTCTTCCATTAGGGTTTTAGGGTTTTGATTTATTTTTCCAAGTGTTTAAATTTCAAGATGTATTCATTGATGAATGCATTTCACTTGATTGATATTTTGTTGGATTCCCTTTTCATTCAAATTTTGTTCAAGAAGGGTTTTGATGTTTCCATTTAGAAGCAAAAAGTTTCTTTTCACCCTAAATTTCAACAATTATTTCTTTTGTTTATTTATTTTTCACATTTCAAAATTTGGAAAATTTTAGGATGTGACAGGCTACCACCCATAAAAGAAATCTAATAAGTTGGTGTGATCAATATATGATCAAACAACAAGATTCAAGCATGTTTTTAGGCAACAAAATATTTTTACTACACCACATAAGTTGGTGTGATCAATATATGATCTAAACTAAACACTAGTATGGTGGTCCAACTATATGGTTCACTTCAGATCATTTCATTCTTCTTAGTTGTTTCTTCTTGAACAAGCTCATGGTATCCTTGGTAAATTTCTTGCATCTTGGTCACAAAACTCAAAGATGATGATGATTTATTCTAAGTTATGTTTCCTTAGTCTTCAAGTCTTGAGTATTCTTTTTGTCTCACTTGTAGTCCTTAGTGATGTCCAAGTTGAAGTCCTTGGTGAAACTAAAGTTGAAGTCATTGGTGATGTTGAAGTCCTTGCTCATGGTGGAGGCTTTGTCCAACAAGTTGAAAAGGAAGAGATGTAGAATCAAAACAAAAAGGTTCAGGAAAGAGTTTACAAGATTGTTTGTAAATAAGTTTGAACAAATATAACTCCTATTTTTCTAAGGGGTTTTGTCCAATCCTAAGGTTACAATCCTATAGGCAACACAGTGCTCTGATACCATCTGTAGAGGTCCCAACCTGATAAGATAGAGATCCCTGTGTTTACAATGCTAGTCCCTGGATCAATAGCTAGCATCCACAGTTTAAGATGTAATATCAAGAAACAAAGGTCATACTACAACTTTATAACCAGGAATAAAATAATTCATTACATATTACATAGCTCATTTGGCTATCTCATTACAATGCAGCAGAAATATCTACAAAGCATGGAGTCCTTCATCTTCAAAGTGCCACAAGCAATCATGTTGGTTGTAGACTTGTAATCCTATTCAACACACTTTACTAACATCAAACAAACATGCAACATAATAAGTTACAGCCAAAAGGGTCAATACATTTGAATTGTATTGGAAAGTGATACTATGGTAAGTAGTGGTATCTATCATCTATATGCATTTGGCTAAGTGGAGCTTAGGCTTGCTTTGCTAAAAATAAGGTTTTCCTTATCAGTTGAAAAACACTAAGTTTTTGTTTGTCAAAATCACCCAAGGAACAACCAATGAATATTGGTTAACCTTTACCCTTGTTCAACCACAAGTTCTTAACTTAGAATTTGGGATGAGGAGATCCTTGATAGCTTCCATGTCTTGATGCTCAAATTGTCCATTCCCGGGGACACGGCTAGGTACTTAGATTTTACTCTCTCGAGAGGTGGTGCACTTTCCCCACAAGACTCGACATCCATCGAGACGAGATCTTTCGGAAGCCTTCCCTTAGACCAAATGGACGTGCTCCATCCTATCACCCCCTACCACCTTCTGTCCATCTGGCTAAGTTATTGCAACCTATATGATCCAGGAAGAGCCCATAATGCCATGTGTTTGCATGTGGACATCCCATCTATTGATACAACCGTTGTACCTACAGCTACACACATACAAGGACCTATCACAAGATCTCGTGCCAAACAACTTAACTATCAGGTACTTTCGTTTCTCGGAACTATTCCTCACATACATGAGAATATGATGCTGCCTAAATCAGATGTATTTATTACTCTTAGGAATGATGGACCAAGCATGGATGAGAGGGACAAGCATTGGAGCATGGCCATGCATGGAGATGGCAGCAAGCATGAGATGATTCAAGAGAAGGCCACGGATGAAGATTTCAGAACTTCGATGCCACCATAATGAAGAAAGAAGGCTTGGACGAAATATTCAAGATTAATACTTCACAAATTCATCCATAGCTTAATATGGTGCTGCGGCACCTTTATTTTGGGCCAGGCCCATGTAATTTTCGCAGGATTTTAATTAGCCACTTTTTAGAGTCCATATTTGAGGAGAAAAGGACTTCTAGGGTTGGATTCGGCCACCACTTCTATGGCTGGCCGAAACCCCACCTTTTCCTCCTTAAATACTCCCCATAGTCGTCACTTTAGACTCAGATTTTGTTTAGACATTAAGTTAGCCATCATAGCAACTTCGCCAAGGCTCGAGCGTCGCAGAGGCTTCTTGTACTTCGCACCTATACAGGATCCCACCTATTCAATAAGGTTTCCTCTTAATCCGCAATATCTTGATTGCAATATTAGTTCTTACTTGTTCTTAATTTCAGATAGGAATTAAGACCCTCGCTGGTCAGGCTGATCGTGTTCCCGCAGGATTGGTAACCTCTAGGAGATTGGCCTAGCGATTGCATTGGCGCTCGTGGTCGCATGTGTAGTCGGATCGTCAAGCCCGAACTCCACCCATATCGATTATCACCTTCTTATCGAAAGATCGGACACCTTGGCCCTATCAAGAAGCTTCTCAACATTTAACATCTCAAATCTCTTTGTTCCTGGGTGGCTTTCCACAAGTGAGATACACTAGGGTAGGCCATGAATATGGGGCCCTGTGTAACCACTCAACACAAACCATTCTTTCCATTCCACCCAGGTGATTCATTCACTTAGTAGTTTTATTAAGCAAAAGCATAAGTCAAAAGACTTATCAAAGTTTCCATGGCTTATGTATATAATACACCCTTGTTTACTAGTAGCTAGGCTAAGAATAAAAGTAGCAAGAATCTTAACTTAGGGAAAATCTACTAAGGCATCATCTACTAGGATTTCCCAAGGCATAGCATACTTAGTAAAAATTCCATGCAAGTCCTACTCAAAATATCAATAATGCATACTGAAAATAATAGGACAAAATGTATGAAGCACCACTTGACATTTTAGTAGAGGGTATAGATTCACTCCTTGATCTTGCAAATGTGACACTCTTCAAATTTCACTACAATTCAATCAAGAAAGGCACAAATTCAATCTAGCGTTCACCGAATTTTCACCACTTAAAATAATGAAAACAAAACAATGCATGCAAGCATGCAAAAGATTGTTTTATTGGAAAAGTGGTTTCTAATAAGTCTATAAACATTTGAAAACACCTATTGATCATTTATAAGAGTGGAAAAGTCATTTGAAAACAAGTTAGTGAAAATGGCCATTTAACTCACTTTTGTTTTGCTAGAAATGATTTTATTCAAAGAATAATTTCTAGTGTTAGCCAAATATGTTTTTAAACACAAATTTTAGTGTTTAGGATCAAAGTGTTTAAAACAAATCTATTTGCAAAAGGTTTCACCCAAAATTTATTTTTAAATCAAAGCAACAATTTTCTTTTACTAGAAATGCCTTTAATCAAATTAATAATTTTCTAGGGTTAATAAAATACATTTTTAAATACAAAACTTAGTGTTTAGGGTCAAAGAGTTTAAATCAAACCTTTTGCAAAAGGTTTTACTCAAAAATCATTTCTAGAATAATTTCTATACTCAAAATAGGCCTAGAAATGTTTCTGCAAAAACAACTAATTTTCCTGAACCATAATACCAAAATAAGGGCATGGTTGCAAAGTTCACATTTTTTTGAATCCATTGATATAAAATTTGCAAAATTTGGACAATCAGAACAAATGTTGTGGATTTTACAAGTTTAAACAACTAATACAAAAGTTTCTGTTTTTAAAACAAAAGACATGCCACGTGGTGTGTTCCTATTGGCCGATACCGGTTCACACGGATCGATCATCGTGGGCTATTGGATCTAAAGGGCATCGCACGGCTCAGATCGAGCGTAACGATTCGTTTAAGTTAATCTATCCTATCCACTGGATCATCATCTAATGGCTCAGAGTGACTTGACCATAGGTGGGCGATGCTATCTGTCGACGAGCGGCGGTGTGGCTCTGCCAGCGGTGGTCCGGTGCAACCAGGAAGCAAGGGAGAGGGAGGAGGGCATTACCAGGTTCGCCGTGACGTGCTGAAGCTCGAGGTGGTCGTCGTAGACCAAGGGGCGCACGGGAGCAACGACGATTGCTCACCGGAGATGGTCCTGGCGAGGGGCGCGTCTGTTCGTCGATGTTGGCGAGGCTACGGTGCATGCTAAGACAAACCAGTGGTGCAGTTAGATGCGTAGGAGAGTTGCGAGTACATGAGCATCAATGAGAGGGGAAGGCGCGCTCGGGGTTTACCGGGGGAGCTCGACGGAGTTGCTGCAGACAGTGGCGACGCTCTGTCATCGTCGTTGCCAATGTTATGGGGCGCCCGCGGGCGAGAGGGAGGTACTGGAAGGTGCGTGAGAGGATGGGGAGTAGGCTCGAGGAAACCATGGGCAGTGGGGAGGTCGGGCGTCGCCGGAATCGGTGATGAGGCTCGCCAGAGGTAGTGAAGTTGCAGCGAGCAATTAGGGCAGCCTGGTGGCATTCGTGGCATGGGATCTGAGGGAAAATGAGCAGGAGGGCGAGGCGATTTAACGTGCGTGGTCGCGGGGAGTAATGGTTGCGGCATCAACACGTATTTATGAGGTTTAACCACGGCCAGTAACGGCAAGGAGGAAAGAGGGGCGTGGTCACCGCGAAGAAGACGACGCTGACATGGACGCGAGCCCGCAAAGTCAGTGAGTGAGGGGGTATGTCCGCGGGTGACAAAAGAGTGAGGCAGAGAGGAATTTCCCGGGTGGGCTGGTAATGGGACAGATTGGGATGGGAGCAAGGTAGGGTTAGGTGGGCTGCTTTGTTTTCATTTTTTTCCTTCTCTCTTTTCTTTTTCCTTTTCATTTTTGATTTCTGTTTTGAATTTAATCAAATGTTTTCAAACTCAATTTCAATCCAGATTTTTGTCAAACCTTTTCTAAATCTTTTTAGTAGGTTTTATCTATTTATTAATGTATTTAATAATCCATTTGAGAATATTTTCTTATATGCTCTTATGGTTTATTATTTATTTAAAATAGACACTTGTCTTTATTTAATTAAGATTTAAAATATGTTTTCAAACTTTTATTTGAATTCCAAATTTTACCAAACCTTTTTCATTAGGTTTTATTTATTCATTAGTGTGTTAAATAATTCACTTTGAATTATTTTCATATATTTTAATATGATTTAATATTTATTTAAATTGGGCATTTGTCTTTATTCAAATAAAATCAAATATGGTTTTAAACCCATATAAACTTTATTCAAACAATTCTTTTATTCTTTTTAAGTTAACTAGATAACTTTTAATCCATTTTGGTAATTTCAATTATTATTTCCTCATGATTTAATTAATCTTTTATATTAGGGATTTTGTCTTTATTCAAAACAATTATGGTTCAAGTCCATATAAGTTTTTATTCAAATAATACTTATTCCTTTATTTTATTTGGATTATTTTTATTCCATTTGTTTATGGATTTGGCCAAGATTTAATTTGGCTTTTAAATATTCCTTAGTTATTTCTTTCTTTCTTTATCTTATAAAATACATATCTTAGTTATTTGGCCAAGATTCCAATTTGTATAATTCTATTTAATATTTGTTTATCTTTCTAAATCCTTTTAGGATTATTTTGTTCACAATTTGGCATGTATTTTATCTAGGAGCTTTATTAGCTTTGGAAATTTATTTCCTTTTATCTTATTAAATTCATAAGTTCTTATCCATGGTTCCAAATTAAGTGAAACCAATTTCTATGGTTTTATAATATTTTTATTTATCATTTTGATCATTTATAAATGTTTGTTGCTGAATTTTTATATGGGACAAATCCATAATCTTAGAAAGATCTTGGAAATGATTTTCTTCCATTAGGGTTTTAAGGTTTTGGTTTATTTTTACAAGTGTTTAACTTTCAAGATGCATTCATTGATGAATGCATTTCACTTGATTGAAATTTTGTTGGATTCCCTTTTCATTCAAATTTTGTTCAAGAAGGGTTTTGATGTTTCCATTTAGAAGCAAAAAGTTTCTTTTCA